>CM022299.1:128923911-130123911 GCA_011799875.1 Thinopyrum elongatum
AGAAGAAGAAGAAGAAGAAGAAGAAGAAGAAGAAGAAGAAGAAGAAGAAGAAGAAGAAGAAGAAGAAGAAGAAGAAGAAGAAGAAGAAGAAGAAGAAGAAGAAGAAGAAGGAGCAGGAGGAGGAGGAGGAGGAGGAGAAAAGAAGAAGGAGGAGGAGAAGAAGATGGAATAGAGGAGGAAAAAAAGTAGTTATATGCAGTAGTTCTATCGGGATTGAATATTCGTGTTGATCATGTGGATTTAAATGTGTAGTGTTTCGTCACTACGAGGGTCTGGTGTTCGATGACCTCCCCGTGCGTTTGATGAGCTCTGCCCCTGTGTTCGTGGGTGAGCACAAATGACATCTCCTCCTCCCCCCTCATTATTTGCTCTATTCCGGTCTTCGTGCCGATGAAACTTGCTAGCTATAGGTGTCTTCAATCATCAGTATGCGTGACCAGTATGCGTCTCCCATTCGAAAGGGTTACAGTTATAAATATGCATGCATTTGCATATTTATAACCGTGATTCTTTCGAATTGTCCAACGTTATCCATGGACAGCCCGAGTATGTGTAGATTGTGTTTCTTTTCCCATATGCTCTGCTTCGGATCCGACACATAATTTCGTTAGTGCCTCCCTGTTGTTCTTCGGGTACACATCCTCTCTGTTTATTGCCGAGACGTGTATCAGGAGAACATCGAGGAGGTGGTGCCGAAATTTTTTGTCGGATCCGGAGTAGAGCATGGGAAAACGAACCCAATCTACACATACTCAGGTGGGATTATGACCTATCTTTACCTATTAGAGTGTAGGTTGCATGGACGTAATAAAATTGACAAACTAGATTAACTGATGAATATACATGCTGAATTATATATATATTTATTATGTGTCCAGTAGCTAGGCAAGATGAGTGATCGTGCATGGATGTACACCGGTCACACTAGTCAGAAAGACATGACCAATGAATGGTTAAAAAAAACAAAGGGGTTTGTGAGAGTCGCATTTGCAAATGGCCATAGAAAAACCTGGTGCCCCTGTGTCTGGTGCGACAATTGGCACAAGAGGACAGAGGATGAAATGGGTAAACACCTGCAGAAGTGGTTTTACGGCCGGTTATACGGTGTGGACAATTCATGGTGAGTCTGCACAACGTGCCAGAGCTGAGGTGGTTCGTCGTTGCACCGACAAGCATGGTACCGGGATGGAAGACATGGTGCATGACTTTGATGATGCTCGGGATTCGGACGATGAGATGGAGGAATCTGCAAAGGCCTTCAATGAAATGTTGGAGTCTTCAAAACGTCCTCTCCACGAGCACACTGAGCTTTGTTAGCTGGATGCCATCTCACAAGTAATGGCTCTGAAGGCTCAATTCAACTTGGGCAGAGAATGCTACGACACGATGATGACAGTATTTGGACGCTTTCTACCCAAAGGCCATGTAATGCCTGCAAACCTGTACCAGTCTGACAAAATCCTCCGTGCACTTAAGATGCCCTATGAGAAGATAGATTCCTGTGAGAAAGGATGTGCCTTATTTAGGCTTGAGTATGCGGACTTGAACTATTGTCCCATTTGCAAGTCTTCCAGGTATGTTGTGGTAGACAACGATATGGGTGAGAAGATGTAGACCAAAATCCCCGTTAATGTTCTTCGGTATATGCCAATCATACCAAGACTTCAATGTCTTTTCATGGTCGAAGAGACGGCCAGACACATGACATGGCACAAAATGGGCAAAAGAACCGAACTGGGTTCTGCGTGGAAGCACTTCAATGCATTACATGATTAAAAAGCGGCAGATCCAAGGCATCCTCGAGTCGCCATCAGCACGGATGGGTTCAATGTGTTTGGTCTGACGGCAACCCAATACAGTTGTTGGCCTGTATTTGTCATTCCACTCAATCTCCCCCCCCCCGGACAGATTATGCAAAGAAAGAACATTTTCCTGACGTTGATAATTCCAGGGCCCAACTATCCGGGGAAGAATATGAATGTGTACATGTAGCCGCTTAAGGATGAATTGCAAGAAGCTTGGGATAATGGGTTCAAGACATACGATGCCGCTAGCTAATAGAACTTCATAATGCGTGGCTGGTACATGTACTCGATGCATGACTTGCCGGCGTATGCGCTATTCATTGGCTGGTGTGTGCATGGAAGGTTCCCGTGCCCCACATGCAAGGCAGCTCTTCAGTTTCGTTGGCTGCAGGCAGGTCGCAAGTTTTCTTGCTTCGATTTGCATAGACAGCTCCTCGATCCTCGCCATAAGTTCAAAAAAGACAAGAAGAACTTCATCAAAGGTAGAATTCTCAAAAACTCTGCACCACCTGCGTTGACAGGCCAACAGACCCTAGATCAGTTAAATGCTCTTGAGCTAGATCCAGAGTGTCCAGGGTATTTCAAGGGGTATAATTCGGAACATGCCTGGACTTACAAGACATGCTTGTGGGATCTGCCTTACTTCAAAGACCTCCTTTGCCCACACAACATCAACGTGATGCACACTGAAAAGAATATCACCGAGGCCCTTTTTGGTACATTGTTCGGCATAGAGGGGAAGTCAAAGGATAATACTAATGCTAGAGTCGATCAGGAGGCACTATGCGATAGACCATTACAAAACATGCAAGAACCGAAAGGAAAGCAGAACTGGACGAAGCCAAAGGCATGGTTCAATCTTGGAATGCCAGCTATGAGGGAAATTATCTTGTGGGTGAAAATGCAGTTGATGTTCCCCAATGGATATGCAGCGAATCTAAAGAGGGGAGCGAGTCTTGAAAAATTGAAAATATTTGGTCTCAAGAGTCATGATTGGCACATATGGCTTGAGCGGGTAATGCCGGTGATGTTGCATGGCTTTATCCCTAAGGATGAATGGCTAGTACTGGCAGAGCTGAGCTATTTCTTCAGTGTTCTTTGTGTGAAAGAACTATCGCCTGGCATGTTAGAAGAAATGGAAGAGTTGGCGCCGGAGTTAATCTGCAAGTTAGAGAAGATCTTTCCACCGGGCTTCTTTAATCCAATGCAGCACTTGATTTTGCATCTCCGACCGAGGCAAGATTATTACTAGTTCATGTCAGGTATTCAATTTGTATTATATACATATATATTATTAGTTCATATTAGGTATTCAATTTTTTTATGTTGTACTTGACGATGATACACTTAAGTTATATACATATTATTATTCATGTCGGTTTTAAAATTTTTTTATGTGTACTAATTTCATTTAATGTTTCTCATGGCAAGGGTTGAAAGATGGTGGGCGCGGGTCTGGAGCGCTCCGAGGCTCCTTCTTCGTCGGCGCGTGTTGGGAGTGGTACTTCCATTCCACCCCAGTCTCTCCGGAGAGCGTTGCTCGATAGTATGCAGACACCGGGGGGCGCTTCTTCATCGGCGTTGTTGCCCACCGGGAGAGGAGGTCGGGGAGGGAAGAAGAGAGGAGGTCGGGGAGGATGTGGCCGTGGGAGAGGTAATCAGGCTACTACTACTTCCTCACCACCACCCCCAGCTGATTCACCCGAGCACATGATTGCTAGGCTGGACACGTTAAAGGAGGAGGCTACGCGGACTCCAGTCCATGAGCCTCGGGTCGACGGGCCTTCGGCCCACAAGACTCCGGATCAGCCTACGTCCCAGGAGACGTCCAGATGGGGTACCTGGCTGGATCCACCTGAGGGGCCGAGTGGCCATGCTAATGGTGGCAGGGATCAAATTTCTGATAGCGAGGGCGAGGTGGTTGAGGGGGGCACAGTCTACCAGCGTGGTAGTACACGGCTCCTGCCCGTGCCGGCGACCCACGAGCAGAGGTGGTTTATTTGGCCTGATGGGGAGAGGTAAATGCATATCTCTTTTTGTACCTTTTGCCTTCACGTTTCTTCAAATATCTAATGCGTTGGCCTTGTCAAACTGCAGGGGTTGGCACCACGCTTAGGATGTCCGCAAGCCCAACACCGTCCTTGGTGTGATTTGCCGGCAAAACTTCCTGGGGTTTGTCACGTTGCCCGGTGAGGGTCAGCTTCCATAGCTAGGATTGAGCTGGGAGCACTACTTGGCTGCCCCAGCCCCGCCGGAGGAGATGGTCGACGGTGTCTTGTGCCACACGAGGGCCGACATGGTGATCAGAAAGTTTTGTGTAATTTCTTATTTACACAATTAAAAATCTTCAAATAGGTAGTTATTGTACTAATCAATGTTGTCTTGTTTGATTGCAGACCTTCTACAGGTGTAAGGAGGGATACGAGGAGGCCGCGGCATAGGTTATCGATGCCAAGCGCAAGCGCCTACTACAAAACTAACGGCACGAGGCCCGGGTGCAGGCTGTTCGAGACTACTACGCCTCGCATGGTATTAAGAAGACCAAGCCGTCGTGCCGCGGAAAGTTTCTAAAGAAGGAGCAGTACATGAAGGTAATTACCTATTCTTAATGCCTTGTACTTAGTTTCCTTGATTTGATTCGTAGGTGTAGCGCTCAAATTTCTCTTTACTAACTTAGGTGCCCTCGAGTTGGTGTGCGGATAAGATGGATTGTTGGGAGGCGTTGGTGGATGAGTGGTGCTCAGACCAATGGCTAGCCCTCCACAACAATGCCAAGGACCGGCGTGCCCAAATGGAAGGTGTGCCACACCATCAAGGCAGCGCCAACTTATATCAGTTCGGGCGGAACTGGGTATGTGGTTTGTTTCAAGATTCATGCAATTCATTCTTCATGCTAGCTTGAGCCCTTTAATTACTAATTTACTCTATTCCTCTCTTTTAGGCGCGATACAATAAGGCGGAGGTGCCAGAGGTGTACGACCTATATGCCATGGCCCATACTGCCTCGTACAAGAAGGCAAAGGCATTCTCTACGTCTGACCTCGATCATCCAGAGAATTCACCAACATCTCATCCCACAACAAGCTCATGAGGTACAGAGATGAGGTGAAGGTGAGGAAAGGGGAGGACTTTAACCCGAGCCAGCAGTTTGATCCAGAGCTGGTGATGATATCTGGTGGCGGGAGGTCCCATGGCTCGATAGCTATTGGAGATGGACTTATACGTTGTCCTCGCACTCTCCTGGAGATCAAGGCGCGCCAAATGAGCTCCTGTCCAGAGATAAGGCCTCGTCCATGGCCAATGGAGCTCGCCATCGAGGTTAGTTATACGGACTCAGATTTCTTTCCTCCATTACATTGTGTGTGCGGCCATCGATGATTACAATGCTAACGAGGAGTGGTGTTGCAGGCTGCTATTCAGAAAGAGAGAGAGAGAAACCCCAGGTGCTTCTGCAAGAGAGGGATCGGCAGGCGGCGGAGAAGGAGCGGGAGTTGGAGGAGAGGATGGCTAGGATGTTGGAGGAGGAGAGGGCACGGAATGACATGGCGAACCAGGCCATGTACGAGCTCCTCATGGTAAGTTTCTTCTGCATATTAGCCAAATCATGCACTTAATGTTCATTTCCTAACTAATATGACTGACTCGTCAAAACCAAATGTGCAGTCTATGTGTGAGAAGACCGGTCACACCCCTCTGCCGATGCCAATCATTGCTCCGGGGACCACGGTGAGTTTCATTTGAATGATCATTAGTTACTAGTCTTAACATTTGAGTGTCATCATGCTAATGAGACATTGCAAATGATCTTTGGTGCAGCGTAACTCCAGACAAGCATCGCACGATCCTTCTCTAGGTGGTACTGGCACGAGCAACCCCGGTGCTTCACCTCCGTGATGACGGTAAGTTTTCTCTAGTGTTTTGCTTAACAAATGCATAATGATCTATATTTAGCTTTATTTCCTCCAATATGCTTACCATAATTACCTAAGTTAGCTCTAATATGCTAAGTTAGCTCTAATATGCTTAGTTACCTAGGTTAGCTCAATAATGACATATACTTAGCTTACTTATGTCAAAAATGGCATAATTAGCTTACTTAGGTAAAAAAATGGCATAATAACCTTGGTAACCTCATAAATATCATATACTTAGCTTATTTTCCTCCAAAATGACATAATAAGCTTACTTAGCTCCAAAATGATCCATTTTACCTAAGTTAGCTCTAAAATGACCTATACTTAGCTTTGTTTCCTCCAAAATGACCTAAGTTAGCTCTAATATGCTAATTTAGCTCTAATATGCTTAGTTACCTAGGTTAGCTCAATAATGACATATACTTAGCTTACTTATGTAAAAAATGGCATAATTAGCTTACTTAGGTCAAAACTGGCATAATAATCTTGGTAACCTCATAAATGTCATATACTTAGCTTATTTTCCTCCAAAATGACATAATAAGCTTACTTAGCTCCAAAATGATCCATTTTACCTAAGTTAGCTCCAAAATGACCTAAGTTAGCTCTAATATGCTAAGTTACCTAGGTTAGCTCAATAATGACCTATACTTAGCTTAATTATGTCAAAAATGGCATAATATGCTTAGTTAACTCAAAACTGGCATAATTACCTAGGTTAGCTCAATAATGACCTATACTTAGCTTATTTAGTTCATTTATGACATAATTATCTTACTTAGCTCATAAATGGCATGATAACCTTGGTAAGCTCATAAATGTCTTGTACTTAGCTTACTTAGGTCAAAAATGGCATGATAACCTTGGTAAGCTCATAAATGTCATATACTTAGCTTACTTAGCTCATAAATGGCATGATAACCTTGGTAAGCTCATAAATGTCATATACTTCTTCTTGTTCTTGTTCTTGTTCTTCTTCTTCTTCTTCTTCTTCTTCTTCTTCTTCTTCTTCTTCTTCTTCTTCTTCTTCTTCTTCTTCTTCTTCTTCTTCTTCTTCTTCTTCTTCTTCTTCTTCTTCTTCTTCTTCTTCTTCTTCTTCTTCTTCTTCTTCTTCTTCTTCTTCTTCTTCTTCTAGTCTTCTTCTTCTAACTTTCTTATTTCCCATTTTGCAGATTTCATTCACTTCACGAAAGCTTGCATTGATGGAGTGCTTGTTTTTACTTTCTATTTTGATTTTGTATCGATGAACAATGTGGAACTTGCTACCTATGGATGAAACTATTGTAATATGGATGAAACTATGTATGTATGGATGAAACTTATGTGTTGGATATCTCATATATTTGCTGTGAAACTTGCCCTGTGAAATATATATATATATATATATCATATATTTTGCTGTGAAAATGCTTGGATATAGCAAAAAACAGAATAAAATGGGGCAATATAGGCACTTTGCCATTTGCCACAGACGGCAAAGGATGGTGTGGTTTGCCGTCTATGGCAGACGACAAAGAAGTGACATTAACCACGGGTCTGCTGATGTCAGGAAGCAGATGACAAAGGGGAGGGCACGTTTCCATCAGCCGGCACACGACAATGTCTCCTGTTAGCCACCTAACATGGCTAACGCCTATTCTTTGCCGTCCACTTTATTTGCCTTCTGCTTGCCTTGGAAAGCTGACGGCAAATGTCTTTGCCGTTCGCTATGTGAAAACAGACGGCAAAGAATCTCATTACCATAACTTCCAGTGCCGGAAAAGTTTGTTGTCTGCGGAAGACGGTAAAGACCTTTGCCGTCAGCCATGGCAGATGGCAAATCAGCTGATTCCTGTATTGTTTCTCTACTTGGATCATATGCACTTATGTTTGGAACTCTAGCAAGCATCCGCAACTACTAAAGATCATTAAGGTAAAACCCAACCATAGCATTAAAGTATCAAGTCCTCTTTACTCCCATACGCAAACAACCCCCTTACTCGGGTTTAAGCTTCTGTCACTCTAGCAACCCACTATAAGCGAATCATGAACATATTGCAAACCCTACAGTGGGAATCCCTCACGTATGCGCAGCATGGAAGGCACCATAGGACAGCACCAAAATAAAGCATACAACTCAAACCAATCTAGATCATCAATCAACCCAAAAGACAAAAGAAATCTAGTCAAAACATCATAGGATGGCAACACATCATTGGATCATAATATGTGGCATAAAGCACCATGTTCAAGTAGGGGATTACAGCGGGGTGCGGGAGAGTGGGCCGCTTAAAAGAGATGAGGAAGGTGATGAAGATGGTGATGTTGATCAAGACGATCACCGCGGTGATGGTTCCCCGGCGGCACTCCAGCGCCACCGAGAGAGAGGCGAAGAGAGTCTCCCCCTTGTGCTTCCTCCTCCATGGCCTCCCCCCTAGATGGGGAGAGGTTCTCCCTCTAGTCCTTGGCCTCCATGGTGATGATGGCCCCCTCCGACTTCCTCCTCCATGGCCTTCGGTGATGATGGCCCCCTCCAGCAGGGTGCCAGAGAGGGCCTAGATAGATTTTTCATGGCTACAGAGGCTTGGGGTGGCGGAACTTCCGATCTAGGGTTCTTTTCGGAGGTTTGGGTATTTATAAGAATTTTTGGCATCGATCTCACGTCAAGGGGGTGCCCGAGGGGCCCACAAGCCCGGAGCACCCTCCCCGGGGGTAGGGCGCACCTAGAGGGCTTGTGGCCCCCTCATCCACTTCCTGGCCCAGCTCTTGTGCTTCGGGGGTCTCTTTTGGTCCATAAAAAATCACCGTAAATTTTCAGCCCATTCCGAGGACTTTTATTTCTGCACAAAAAATGACACCACGGTAGTTCTGCTGAAAACAGCGTCAGTCCGGGTTAGTTCTAATCAAATCATACCAAAACCATATAAAATTGTTGTAAACATGGCATGAATCCTTCATAAATTATAGATACGTTGGAGACGTATCACACACATATTTTGGTTGCTGTTGATTATGTCACTAAGTGGGTAGACGCTATTCCAACTAGTAGTGCTGGTCATAACACCTCCATTAAAATGCTTAAAGTAATTATTTTCCCGAGGTTTGGAGTCCCTAGATATTTAATGAATGATGGTGGTTCACACTTTGTTCATGGTGCTTTCCGTAAATTGCTTGCTAAATTTGATGTTAACCATAGAATTGCATCACCCTATCATCCTCAATCTAGTGGTCAAGTTGAGCTTAGCAATAGAGAAATAAAATTAATATTACAAAAAACTGTCAATAGGTCCCGAAAGAATTGGTCTAAGAAACTTGATGATGGACTTTGGGCCTATAGAACAGCTTATAAAAATCCTATGGGTATGTCTCCATACAAAATGGTTTATGGAAAGGCTTGTCATTTACCTCTTGAGTTAGAACATAAAGCATATTGGGCAATTAAAGAACTCAATTATGACTTCAAACTTGCCGGTGAAAAGAGGTTGATATTAGCTCACTAGATAAGTGGAGAACCCAAGCTTATGAAAATGCCAAACTATTCAAAGAAAATGTTAAAAGATGGTATGACAAAAGAATCCAAAAGCGGGAATTCAAAGTTGGTGAATATGTTCTATTGTACAATTCTTGTTTTAGATTTTTCGCAGGAAAACTTCTTTCCAAATGGAAAGGACCATATATCATCGAAGAAGTTTATCGCTCTAGAGCTATTAAGATCAATAATGCCGAAGGTGGTCAATGGACAAAGAATTAAGCACTATATTTCAGGTACACCTATCAATGTTGAAACTAACATTATCGAAACCATGACTCCGGAGGAACACATGAAAGAAACCTTCCAGAACACTCCAGAACCCTGAAAAGGAAGAGGCACGTGATACGGTAAGTAAACGGACTCCAAAAAATCCGGAAAAATATTTTCTGTCAGTTTTGGAATATTAGAAAAAAATAATAATAAGAAACATCCGGGAAGGCAACCCAGGTGCCCCCTAGGCACCAGGGCACGCCCTGGTGGGTAGTGGGCCCCTCAGGCACCTTCCCGACTCCGTTTTCCTGTAGTATACTTGTTTCCCAAGATAAAAAATCTTTATATACTCCCATAGACAATTTGACCACCGTATCACGGAGAAATCCTCTGTTCTTGTTTCGTGTTGTTTTTCTAACAGATCTAGATCGCCATGGCTGCCCCAAGCTCTTCCAAGGACAAGTTCTTCGAGAAGGTCATCAACCCCTACCTACCGGAGGTGTTGAAGCACCCTCAAGCCATAGAGATGCGTGAGGGGGTGCTTCAGATCCGGGACGTTCAAGGCTCCAAGAGGACCGGAACCGTGGAGGCCAGGCTCGAGGCGGTGGAGCAAGAGATTTTCAAGTGCCAAGGGATGGTGGAGCATGGACTCAGTGCCAACCACTTCATGATTACAGAATTCACCCTGATCACAAGGTGGATGGCCGGTCTATGAAGCACATCGTCTTCACCTTCAATGAGCAAATAAATTTTCTACAAAGCCAAATCTATGATTTTTGAAATCAAGTTTTCGAGTATGAAGCAAGATTTAAAGGTATGAGTTTAGCTGCCAGTTTCAGGACTTAGGAGACTCGCACATCCTCTTATGATGGTGAATCTTGATACGTCTCCAATGTATCTATAATTTTTGATTGTTCCATGCTATTATATTATCTGTTTTGGATGTTTTGTATGCATTAATATGCTATTTTATATTATTTTTGGGACTAACCTATTAACCTAGAGCCCAGTGCTAGTTTTTGTTTTTTCCTTGTTTTTGAGTTTCTCGGAAAAGGAATATCAAACGGAGTCCAAATGGAATAAAACTTTACGATGATTTTTCTTGGACCAGAAGACACCTACGAGACTTGGAGTCGAAGTCAGTAGACCCACGAGACGACGGCAAGCCGTAGGGGCGCACCCTAGGGGGGGTGCCCCCTGGCTTGTGGCCCCCTCGGGAGTCCACCGACCTACTTCTTCGTCCTATAAATTGAAATATATTCCAAAACCCTAGAAGAGAGCCACGAAAATACTTTTCCACCGCCGCAACCTTCTGTTCCCGTGAGATCCCATCTTGGGGCCTTTTCCGGTGATCTGTCGGAGGGGGATTCGATCACGGAGGGCATCTACATCAACCCTATTGCCCCTCCGATGAAGCATGAGTAGTTTACCTCAGACCTACGGGTTCATAGCTAGTAGCTAGATTGCTTCTTCTCTCTCTTTGATTCTCAATACCATGTTCTCCTCGATGTTCTGGGAGATCTATCCAATGTAATATTCTTTTGCTATGTGTTTGTCGAGATCCGATGAATTGTGGATTTATGATCAGATTATCTATGAATATTATTTGAATCTTCTCTGAATTCTTATATGCATGATTTGATATCTTTGTATTTCTCTTCAAATTATCGATTTGGTTTGGCCAACTAGATTGGTATTTCTTGCAATGGGAGAGGTGCTTAGTTTTGGGTTCAATCTTGTGGTGTCCTCACCCAGTGACATAGTAGGGGTAGCAAGGCACGTATTGTATTGTTGCCATCAAGGATAAAAAGATGGGGTTTTCATCATATTGCTTAAGTTTATCCCTCTACATCATGTCATCTTACTTAAGGCGTTACTCCATTCTTTATTAACTTAATACTCTAGATGCATGCTGGATAGCGGTCGATGTGTGGAGTAATAGTAGTAGATGCAGAATCGTTTTGGTCTACTTGACACGGACGTGATGCCTATATGCATAATCATTGCCTTGGATATCGTCATAACTTTGCGCTTTTCTATCAATTCCTCGACATTAATTTGTTCACCCACCGTATTATTTGCCTTCAAGAGAGAAGCCTCTAGTGAAACCTATGGCCCCCGAGTCTATTTTCCATCATATATTTTTAGATCTATATATCAAAAATACCAAAAATACCTTGCTGCAATTTATTTACTTTTATTTTGTTTTACGTTTTGGCAATCTTATATACCTATCTCTATCAGATCTCACCTTTGCAATTAACCGTGAAGGGATTGACAACTCCTTTATTCCGTTGGGTGCAAGTGTTTGATTGTTTGTGTAGGTGCATAGATTGGGGACTTGCTTATACCTCCTACTGGATTGATACCTTGGTTCTCTAACCGAGGGAAATACTTATCTCTACTTTGCTGCATCACCCTTTCCTCTTCAAGGGAAAAACCAACGCAAGCTCAAGAAGTAGCAGGAAGAATTTCTGGCGCCATTGCCGGGGAGGTCTACATCAAGCCTACCAAGTACCCACCATAAACTCACATCTCTTGCATTACATTATTCGCCATTTGCCTCTCGTTTTCCTCTCCCCCACTTCTAAAATGATTTTCAGAAAAATACAAAAAGATTTGCCTTTTTATTCGCATCTTCTTCTGTTCGACTTTCCGTTTGCCCTTATGTCTTACTTGGTTTGTTTGATCGTTTGCTTGGCATAATTGTGTACTTTATTCCAAAACAGAAACAAAAGGTTTATGGATCTTCATCCAGTTGACAATATTTTTAAGAGATCCAATTATGATGAACCAATTGCTAGTGAGTTGAGTGCACTAGATTATCTTTATGAAGTTTTGCTTGAAATTCGTGAATCTGAAAATTGTGATGAAGTGTTAAAAGAAGAAATTTATGAAGTGATTCACGATAGCTCCTTGGATGAAAAGCATGATTGCAATGATGTTATTATAAATTCTATTAATGTCAATTGTGCTAATGATATGCAAAAACCTAAGCTTGGGGATGCTAATTTTGCTATGTCCACTACTTGTTGCAATGATCATGATTGGGGTGATTCTTCTTATGATTTTGAAAATTTATTTAAGCCTCATGATGATTATGTTTGCGATAATATTGAAAGTGGGTTTGGAAGAGTGTCAACTCTAGGAAATAATGATCCCACTACTTTGGAGTATGATCAATCTTATGAAATTTTTGAAAAAAGTGGGTTTGGAGAGGTCATGACTTTAGTTAATGTTAATCCCACTATCTTGGAAGAGTGTCAACTTTGCATGCATGTGGATCATCTAGAGAATATGTTATGTGATAGCTACATTGTTGAATTTGAATATGATCCTACATGTAATTATTATGAGAGGAAAATATTGTGGTAGAAATTTTCATGTTACTAAATTACCTCTCGTTACGTTGAGATTGCTATTGCTTCTTTCTTCTTCCTTGCATATGCTAGTTTTTGCTTGCCCTTTGCTTTTAAAATGCCTATGCATAGGAAGTATGTTAGACTTAAATATGTTTGTCACATGTTTTATGATGCTCTCTTCGTGTTTCAATTACTATCTTTCATGTGAGCATCATCGAAATCTCATTGCCTAGCTAAAAGGCTTTAAAGAAAAGCGCTTGTTGGGAGACAACCCAATATTTTTCCTTTATGTTTCTATGAGTAAATCTCACATTATTACCTCTCTAGTAATTGTGTTTTGGTGTTTTAATTAGTGTTTGTGCCAAGTAAGACCTTTGGGATGGCTTACGGTGATAGTTGATTTGATCTTGCTGAAAAACAGAAACTTTTGCGTCCAGTCACAGAATTGTTTAACTTCACTGGAGCATGGAAAAGACCTGAATTTTTTACAAAAGATTTATATACAAATTTCTCTGTTATCCAAATTTTTCGGAATTTTTCGAGTAACATAAGTGTTAGAACAATTCAGATCTTCGCAGACTGGTCTGTTTTTGACAGATTCTGTTTTCTATGTGTTGTTTGCTTATTTTGATGAATCTATGGGTAGTATCGGGGGGTATGAACCATGGAGAAGTTGGAATACATTAGATATTACACCAATTTAAATAAAGAATGAGTTCAAAACAGTACCAAAAAGTGGTGATTTATTTTCTTATACTAACGGATCTCATGAGTTTTCTGTTGAGTTTTCTGTTGTGAAGTTTTCAAGTTTTGGGTAAAGATTTGATGGACTATAGAATAAGGAGTGGCAAGAGCCTAAGCTTGGGGATTCCCAAGGTACCCCAAGGTAATATTCAAGGACAACCAAGAGCCTAACCTTGGGGATGCCCCGGAAGGCATCCCCTCTTTCGTCTTCGTCTATCGGTAAATTTACTTGAGGCTATATTTTTATTCACCACATGATATGTGTTTTGCTTGGAGCGTCTTGTATGATATGAGTATTTGCTTTTTAGTTTGCCACAATAATCCTTACTGTACACACCTTTTGAGAGAGACATGCATGAATCATGATTTATTAGAATACTCTATGTGCTTCACCTATATCTTTTGAGCTAGGCAATTTTGCTCTAGTGCTTCACTTATAACTTTTTAGAGCACGGCGGTGGATTTATTTTATAGAAATTGTTGAACTCTCTTGCTTCACTTATATTATTTTGAGAGTCTCTAAACAGCATAGTAATTTTCTTTGGTTATAAATTTAGTCCTAATATGATGGGCATCCAAGAGGGATATAATAAAAACTTTCATATAAAGTGCATTGAGTACTATGTGAAGTTTGATTCCTTATGATTGTTTTGAGATATAAATATGGTGATATTAGAGTCATGCTAGTGAGTAATTATGGATTGGCAGAAATACTTGTGTTAAAGTTTGTGATTCCCGTAGCATGCACGTATGGTGAACCGTTATGTGATGAAGTCGGAGCATGATTTATTTATTGATTGTCTTCCTTATGAGTGGCGGTCAGGGACGAGCGATGGTCTTTTCCGACCAATCTATCCCCCTAGGAGCATGCGCGTAGTACTTTGTTTCGATAGTTAATAGACTTTTGCAATAAGTATACGAGTTCTTTATGACTAATGTTGAGTCCATGGATTATACGCACTCTCACCCTTCCACCATTGCTAGCCTCTCTAGTACCGCGCAACTTTCGCCGGTGCATTACACCCAGCATATACCTTCCTCAAAACAGACACCATACCTACCTATTATGGCATTTCCATAGCCATTCCGTGATATATTGCCGTGCAACTTCCACCATTCCGTTTATTATGACACGCTTCATCATTGTCATATTGCTTTGCATGATCATGTAGTTGACATCGTATTTGTGGAAAATCCACCATTCATATTTTTTATACATGTCTCTCTTGATCATTGCACATCCCGGTACACTGCCGGAGGCATTCATATAGAGTCATATTTTTGTTCTAAGTATCGAGTTGTAATTGTTGAGTTGTAAGTAAATAAAAGTGTGATGATCATCATTATTTGAGCATTGTCCCATGTGAGGAAAGGATGATGGAGATTATGATTCCCCCACAAGTCGGGATGAGACTCCGGACGAAAAAAATGAAGAGAAAAAAAAGAAAAAAAGAGGCCAAAGAGCCCAAAATAAAAAATGAGAGAAAAGAGAGAAGGGGCAATGCTACTATCCTTGTTCCACACTTGTGCTTCAAAGTAGCACCATGATCTTCATGATAGAGGAGTCTCCTATTTTGTCACTTTCATATACTAGTGGGATTTTTTGTTATATAACTTGGCTTGTATATTCCAATGATGGGCTTCCTCAAAGTGCCCTTGGTCTTCGTGAGCAAGCGAGTTGGATGCACACCCACATAGTTTCTTTTTGAGCTTTCATACACTTATAGCTCTAGTGCATCCGTTGCATGGCAATCCCTACTCACTCACATAGATATCTATTGATGGGCATATCCATAGCCCATTGATACGCCTAGTTGATGTGAGACTATCTCCTTCTTTTTGTCTTCTCCGCAACCACCATATTCTATTCCACCTATAGTGCTATATCCATGCCTCACGCTCATGTATTGCGTGAAAGTTGAAAAAGTTCGAAAACATCAAAAGTATGAATCAATTGCTTGGCTTGTCATCGGGGTTGTGCATGATTTAATACTTTGTGTGATGAAGATGGAGCACAGCCAGACTATATGATTTTGTAGGGATAACTTTCTTTGGCCATGATATTTTGAGAAGACATGATTGCTTTATTAGTATGCTTGAAGTATTATTGTTTTTACGTCAATATTAAGCTTTTTTTTGAATCTTATGGATCTCAACATTCATGCCACAATAAAGAAAATTACAAGGAGAAATATGTTAGGTAGCATTCCACATCAAAAATTCTGGTTTTATCATTTACCTACTCGAGGACGAGCAGGAATTAAGCTTGGGAATGCTTGATACGTCTCCAATGTATCTATAATTTTTGATTGTTCCATGCTGTTTTGGATGTTTTATATGCATTAATATGTTATTTTATATTATTTTTGGGACTAACCTATTAACCAAGTGCCCAGTGCCAGTTTCTGTTTTTTCCTTGTTTTTGAGTTTCACAGAAAAGGAATATCAAACGGAGTCCAAACGGAATAAAACTTTACGATGATTTTTCTTGGACTAGAAGACACCTACGAGACTTGGAGTCAAAGTCAGAAGACCCATGAGGCGACGGCAAGCCGTAGGGGCGCACCCTGGCTTGTGGCCCCCTCGGGAGTCCACCAACCTACTTCTTCATCCTATAAGTTCAGATATATTCCAAAACCCTAGAAGAGAGCCACGAAAATACTTTTCCACCACCGCAACCTTCTGTTCCCGTGAGATCCCATCTTGGGGCCTTTTCTGGTGATCTACCGGAGGGGGATTCGATCACGGAGGGCATCTGCATCAACCCTATTGCCGCTCCGATGAAGCATGAGTAGTTTACCTCAGACCTACGGGTCCATAGCTAGTAGCTAGATAGCTTCTTCTCTCTCTTTGATTCTCAATACCATGTTCTCCTCGATGTTCTTGGAGATCTATCTGATGTAATATTCTTTTGCGGTGTGCTTGTCGAGATCCGATGAATTGTGGATTTATGATCAGATTATCTATGAATATTATTTGAATCTTCTTTGAATTCTTATATGCATGATTTGATATCTTTATATTTCTCTTTGAATTATCGGTTTGGTTTGGCCAACTAGTTTAGTATTTCTTGCAATGGGAGAGGTGCATAGTTTTGGGTTCAATCTTGCGGTGTCCTCACCCAGTGACATAGTAGGGGTAGCGAGGCACGTATTGTATTGTTGCCATCAAGGATAAAAAGATGGGGTTTTCATCATATTGCTTGAGTTTATCCCTCTACATCATGTCATCTTACTTAAGGCATTACTCTGTTCTTTATGAACTTAATACTCTAGATGCATGCTGGATAGCGGTCGATGTGTGGAGTAATAGTAGTAGATGCAGAATCATTTTGGTCTACTTGACACGGACGTGATGCCTATATGCATAATCATTGCCTTGGATATCGTCATAACTTTGCGCTTTTCTATCAATTGCTCGACAATAATTTGTTCACCCACCGTATTATTTGCCTTCAAGATTGAAGCCTCTAGTGAAACCTATGGCCCCCGGGTCTATTTTCCATCATATATTTTCATATCTATATATCAAAAATACCTTGCTGCAATTTATTTACTTTTATTTTTTTTATGTTTTGGCTATCTTATATACCTATCTCTATCAGATCTCACCTTTGCAATTGACCGTGAAGGGATTGACAACCCCTTTATTGCTTTGGGTGCAAGTGTTTGATTGTTTGTGCAGGTGCATAGATTGGGGACTTGCTTGTACCTCCTACTGGATTGGTACCTTGGTTCTCTAACTGAGAGAAATACTTATCTCTACTTTGCTGCATCACCCTTTCCTCTTTAAGGGAAAAACCAACACAAGCTCAAGAAGTAGCAAGGGGGGAACCATGGCTTAGGGACGGGCTTGTCCAAAATGTGGGGTAAGTTATGAAAGTACCCCTACCCGTTTGGACCATGGCCAAAGGATAGAAGGGGGATTTTGCGTGTCGGGGCGGCGCGACCGATTTCGGAGGAGGAGGGCGTTTTCGCGCGTGTTGAAATTTCAGGATAACAAGCCGCGGGTTGAAAAGGTGGGAGTTTTGCAGCACAAGAGACAAAGAGATAGCTTCAAATTTCGGGATAACAAGGCGCCGCTTGAAGTTTCGGAAGAACAAGCTTAACGTGTAAAAAAACAAAACAGAAGACAATTCGCACCAAACTAGAGAGAGTCATGTGTACTTTTACTATATTACTACAAATGCCATTCAAAAACAAAAACAAAATACTAAAAAAATCAAGAGAACAAGCTTAATGAGTACAGTACCAAATCAATTTGCACTTCCCTCAACAAAAAACAAATTGTACCGTCTAGCATATGGACTAAATTTGAGTCCATTTTCTGTATTTGAATGGGATTGTACCAGGGTTAGTTATATCTTCACAACATATGACATGAATATAGTCGTAAATTCCCATTTAAATATGAACTACATGTACATATGACCTTGAATTCAAATATGTGTATCCATTTTATGTTGAATTCGAATCATAGTACAGGTATGCTCTAGCTAGATGTTCGGAATCTAAACCATGTTTGATGCTATGTATAATGTGTTTAACACGCACAACACACACACACAGAGACACAACATTTAGATATTAGCTATGAAAGCCACCCATTATCTCCAATTTGAATAGTTGTGTCCATGCATGCATGGATGCAATGTGGCCAGACGATGCCTGTCGTCGGTATCTCAAATTCAAATCCAGTTGACCTTGTTTGATGTGTATATAGTATAGCATGCTCGATTCAAAACCACACCACGCATATCTCTATTATATTCATGCATGCGTGGGTCAAACATCATGATCTTTTATTCAAATATTTGAATTCACTTTTATATTGATTATGATCTCACCAAGTCTTTTACACCCACACAGTCATCTTCTATTTATAGTTATACCACTAACTTTCTCTCGTGCATGCATGCACACACACTCCCACTCGGCATTATCCATCACACACACAATCTCTTTCTTCAGGTCGGTCTCCCATGCATGCACACACACCTCCCCCACTTTGTCACTTCGGGCCTTCTTTATCTATCACCACTACTATTGGTTGCTGCTAACGCGACACTACGATCAGAGACCCTTTGACGAAACTGTGTGCGATGCATTAATCGCAAATGATGATGTAAAAAAACCGTCAAAAAAGATGCAAAACTTTTGCGATGGCGGATACATCAAACACGGTTCAGATTTTAGTTGCGTGTGTGATGCGGGGCATACGGTTGATCGATACGAACTGTTTGCGATGAGATAGAACAACAGAAACGGGCAGCCATATGAAGGTGTGTGCGATATACGACATATAGTTCGCTCCGCTGAACTGTTTGCTATTAGGGAAGGCAATAGAAACGGTTAGCTAGATCAAGGTATGTGTGATATGCGGCATACGGTTCACTCGGATGAACTATTTTCAATTAGGGAACACAACATAAATGGTTTAACTTAACAAGATGTGTGTGATATGCGCCATACAGTTCACATAGATGAACTATTTGCGATGATCCAAAAGAACACAAATGATTCATGTAAACAAGATGTGTGTGATCCACGGCAAACAGCCCACTCGTAAGAAGTGTTTGCAATGAGAATATATAACACAGACGGTTACTAGAGTTAATTTGTGTGCGATTCTGTGTGTAGAAAGTACTTTGAAAACAACAAAGTAGTTGCTTGCGATGGCTAGGAGTATCGCACATGATGTGTGTGCGAGTACTCGTGTGCGATGATTAGTAAGTTACACATATGTTTCCTTATGGTAACACGTGTGCGATAACACGTGACACCGCTGTAACGACCCGGATGTAATGCATGAGTTTCATATGTCATTTCAATAAAACTAGGTTGCATGCCATGATCATGTTGAATTCCATTGCCATATTTTGCTTCATGCATCATGTTCATCTTTTATTATATTACATTATGCCATCCTTGTTTGTTGCCATGGTCGTCTCACTTGCTTTGTTCTATGCTTCATGATGTGATGTGCCTCTTGTCATTTTTATTGCATTGCATCATGATCATCATGCCTTGGTTTGCATATTTAAGTTTTGTTATGTGTTCTTGTGTGAACCCTCTTCTTCTTATCTCCACCTCATTTCTTCACCATGCACATACCAGCAGCCATTCATCAAGTTCACCCAAGTTTCTATCCCATCCAAACTTCTCCTTTCTTCTTTATTTCATTTATTTTTTCTTGTGACATTTTTCCTGTTCGGGAAAATGTTCAACCTTTCCCTATAAATCCTAAATAGTGCTAAGACCACCTCCTCCAATTTTCAGGTCTTCTAGAAGTGTTTTGGTTGGGCTAAGGATTTATTCGAGTTTGAGCTATTTCCAAACTTGCATAAATTTGCAGCCTCTAAAAATTGCCAAGACATTTTATTCAAATACTGGATAAATCCAGGAGTCCAGGGATATCCTTGTCTCAGTCCCACACCTCTCCATTATCCCTGTGCATTTCTTTTCTCTATTTTCTATTTGAAGAAAAGAAAGGGAAGAGAAGAATGCATAGAGGGAGAGACGCAGCCCACTTGGCAAGTCCAACCCACCGAACCGCAGCCCACCTGCACTCACCTTTCAGCCCAGCCAAGCCCACATGCGCCGATCCTCCTCTGTTCATCGTCCTCCTCTGTACGGCAGCTCATCCAGGAGGTACACGTCGGCGCCCTGATTGATTTGACGGTCGGAGCTCCTCCCAGCGGCCTATAAAACTTGTCTAAACCCTACCCTAGCCTCTCCTCTATACATTTCCACTCTCCCTACCGCCGCCACCAGGTAGGTCGCCCACCATAGCCGTCGACATGGCCGAGGAGAGCTTAAGCTCGTCCCCAGCCTGAACACCTCTGTCGTCTGCGTTGGTGCCATGGGGATAGAACCCCGACACTCTACGTCGTCTTCCTCACCCTCGCACGCGACCGCAAGGGCCCCGAAGGCTTCTTCCTCATCGTATGCTTCTCTGCTTCCTCTTCTTCACGGAACTGGGGCCGTCACCTCGATCAGCGCCTCCCCAAACCGCCTCCATCGCCTCTCCGACCATTGTGTCGTCACCAGCACCCCCATGGTGAGCAGCCGCTTCTCTTCCCACCTTTCCCTGTTTGTTTTCGCGCCTGTAGGCATCATCCCGTCCCAACCCGAGGCCGTCCGCCATGGACGACCAGGGGAGTGAGCTCAAGCTCTTGCCCTGTCTCTTCTGTTCGGCCACTTGCACACAAGGGCCTCCTCACCGCACCAGCGTCCCGCACTGCTCCCGCGCTCTTTTCATGCACACCCATTGCCGCTGCTGCACCCAAGCCGCGCTCCTGCATGCACGCAGGCACACCTGAACTCCTCCTTCACACGTGCTACACCATGCCCAACACATCATCATCACCGAGGCCACCGTCCATGGTTGATGTGGCCTGAAGCTCACCTCGCTCGCTCCTGCACACACGCATCCTCTGCACCCACACGCCGCCGCCTGCTGCACCCATGCACGCGTGCGCCTCCACACCCTCACGCGAGCACACCGGCATGGCTCCCAGATGCCTAGGCTTGCCTTTGTTGGACTCTGCCGCGAGCACAGCCAAGGCCGGCCCTTTGTTTCTGTTGTTTGCAGTCAGGTTCACTCGAACTGTTGGTTTAGTTAGAGCTGCTCTGCCAATTTGAACATAGTGTCAGTTCAGGTGCTGCTGGTTAGCCCAGCTCGTTTGCATCCGGCCGACCAGGGTTCAAAACCCCACCGCTGCACCCATTTTTTTCACCAATTTTGCTCACCAAGATCAAAGCTTTCTTATTGGTTTTATATACATCCAATTCCACCGTTCATCACCAAAATAATCCAGCCGAGCTGGCCAGGGCTACAAGCTCGCATGGAAGAAGTCTTGGGATCGAATCCCAGGGGAGCTTATTTTTTTACCCCGTGTCTATTTTCTTTCCCCAATCGTGCACGCAGCCACTTAGGCCTCATTCTGCTGGGCCGCACTGTTCCAACTAGATTCAGCACAGTCTTCTCTAAAGTTCTTCCTTTTTGTTTTATTTGCATCTGGGCAGATTTCATTCCCATTTTGGCATATCCATATCTTTAAATTGGTAACTCCAAATAAAACATGTCATATATGCACACTGCTCAGATTTTCATGTAATTTAATAATTTGTATCTTTCATCCATGTTAAAAATGTTTAAACATGTTGTTTGAATTAATTTGCATAAATGGCATGTTAAAATGGTTTATTTCATATCTAAATAACCATAGCTCCTAATTAAATGAACTTTATATGTAAATGGGGTAGAAAAATGCATAGATTAACATGGTCCACTTTATTTGTTGTTTAACAACATTAAAATTGTGGTTCAAAGCAGAACAGTACCAATTTCATAATTTGCATATGGGGGCTTTCCGGAATTGGTATGTGTTGTTTCCGCCCTCATTTAAACTTGCCTAGCTAGGTAGATTAATTATGCTTCACCTCTTGCTATGTTAACGAACATTTAATATTGATGAGTAGCTTAAACTAGAGTGAAAAAATACTTGAATGTGGTGTTTCGTCCATATGCAACTCGTTGCATATTGAGCTCCACTTAACTTGTAGTATTGTTTGTGCACTTTGCCATGCCATGCCTCATTAAAATGGACATGCATCATACTTGATTGTGCATCATGCCATGTTCATGCTTGTGTGTTTATATTGTTATTTGCTTCTTTCCGATCGTGCTTCTTCTTGATAGTTCTGGTTTCGTTGCGATTGTGAGGATGCGTTCGATTACGTTGGTTCGTCTACTTCATGGACTCGATCTTCTTTCGAGCGGGATTTCAGGCAAGATGACCATTACCATGGATATCACTATCTATCTTTGCTTTGCTAGTTGTCTCGATGCTATCGCTATGTCGCTCTACCTACCACTTGTTTGTCAAGCCTCCCAAATTGCCATGATAAGCCTCCAACCTTTTCCACCATCCCAGCAAACCGTTGTTTGGCTATGTTACCGCTTTGCTTAGCCTCTCTTATAGCGTTGCTAGTTGCAGGTGCAGTGCAGGTTGTTCCAAGTTGGGACATGGATATCATGGGATACCACAATATCTATTATTTAATAAATGCATCTATATACTTGGTTTTGGGTGGAAGGCTCGGCCTTTTGCCTGGTGTTTTGTTCCACTCATGCCGCCCTAGTTTTCGTAATGCTGGTGTTATGATCCTTGATTATCGTTCCTAACGCGCTCAGGGGAATGGGACCCTCTTGACAGTTCGCTTTGAATAACCGCTTCCAGCAAGGCCCAACATTGGTTTTAACATTTGCCAACATAATAATATTGAATTTAATAATTAATTTGCATAGGGCGTCATGAACCCGAGGATTCTTTATTCCACATAATACAGGGGGGCCAGTGCTGATGGTGCTGGTCCAAACTAGAGCCACTTGCGGCGCCACCTGGGGCAACTCGGGTTTTCGGCTGTCGTACATAGTGTTCACCCGGTTGTGTCCAGAGAACGAGATACGCGCGGCTCCTATCAGGGTGTCGACACGTCGGGAGGTCTTGCTGGACTTGTGCTACCATTGTCGAAATGCTTTGTGCACCGGGATTCCGATGATACTTCGGGCTGACTCGAGGTTGATCGGGTTTTCTTGAGGTTGAGGTATTTCCACCGCAGCTTGTGTTGGCTTGTGATGGGCCAGGTTGGAACACCCCTGCAGGGTTAAATCTTACGTGAAGCCGTGCCCGCGGTTATGTGGCAGATGGGAAATTTATAACATCCAGTTGTAGAGAACTTGACACTAGATCCGAAATAAAATACACCAACCGCGTGTGTAACCGTGATCGTCTCTTTTCGAGTGAGTTCGAGAAGAGAACACGGTGGGGGTTATGATTGAATCGTAAGTAGTTCAGGATCACTTACTGATCATTACTAGTGTGCGGCCGTTATGCGTAGTTTCTCTTCTTACTCTTGTACTCGTAATTTAGCCACCATACAATGCTTAGTGCTTGCTGCAACCTCACCACTTATCCATTTCATACCCATTAAGCTTTGTTAGTCTTGATACCCATGGTAATGGGATTGCTGAGTCCTCGTGGCTCACAGATTACTACAACAATAGATGCAGGTACAGGTAATGCGATGACATGACATGAGAGCGATGCTTGCTTGCTTTTGGGGTTCTTCTTCTGCTTCTTCTTCTCCAATCTTGGGATAGGTTCCTGGTCGGCAGTCTGGGCTAGCAGGCTGGATGTCGTTCGTGTTTTTCGTTTGATTTCATCCGTAGTCGGATGCTGCTCTTCTGTATGATGTTTGATGTATTCATGTGGCAATTGTATGCCTTTGTATGTATCCCCATTTGTGTTGTATATGGTACGATGTAATGATATCCACCTTGCAAAAGCATCTTCAATATGCAGCTCTATCCTTGGTGGGACATTCGAGTTCCTCTCGGATAGGACCGCATATTAGGCGTGACAACCGCATACGGTTGTCGGGTTGTGTGCTCCACTTAGTCTTCCCGCGCTCCATCGAAGGCTTCCCGCGCTCCACAGTGGTGAACTGTAAAATCCCCAATCCCCTAGCCAGCTGCTAGCTATAAATAACCACAATAATGGCCGCTGGTGGTAACTCGCTATTGCTCCAGTTGCTAGCTAGTTACCCACACTTACCGTCATACCCCCAAAAGCCGACAACGGGATGGAGTCACGCGACGGCGGAATCGAGGCTGAAGGCACAATGGTCGGCTTGGCGGTCGATGGCCATGCCGCCGCCTCTCCCGACGACGGCCAGTGGAAGTAGGAAACGTGGTACGAGCAAGCCGCCAGGTTAGCCAGGGTCGTCCAAAAAGCGAACAGGGGTCGCAAGCGGGTGTACTGCTGGCTCAGCGCAGAGTGTGGTGGATGGTGCGGGCGACGGAGGAGGGACCTCGATGACACAAGGACAACTGTGGCAATGGCGGCCGCCGCACGAGGCGCAGGCTTATGTCCCAGATGGAGGAGGGCGCAGCACCGGACGTCGCCGGGGCATGCCTGGTGGCCTTCACGGCAGCCCTGGCGAGAGCCAACATCATCTCACCGGACATCGTTGGGGCAGACCCGGCGGTCGCGGTAGCCCTGTTGAGCGCTGCGACTGAGGCAGTACTGGCGATTCCCGATGTCGAGTCTGCCCTAGCCTCGATCGATCAAGGTGTGTAGGTCATCGACTTGGTGGCCTCCACTCCCACTGAGCCCATGATAGACACGCTGATGGACGATGACTGCTGTGCGTGCTGGGTCAGCGTCAGGTGCACCGTGTAGCTCTTTTGTGCGCGCGCGGTTCGTTATATTCTTGTAAATTAGCAATATATGTATATACTCAATTGATTTCATCGTGCATATGTGTCGGCTTTCTGGGAACCAGGGTACCCAGACTTGCCTGCCTGCGGCCCACGACGTGGCTCCATCGACGGCCTGGTATGGCCCATCTGCAACACCTTCAAGGCTCTCGCGAGGGGCCAAGCCTCGCGAGGCGGTCGACGCCAAGACCTCCGGAGGGAGCGGCCTCCCTAGGCTGGCTCCCGAGGAGCGGAGATTTCTATGCGGGTACCCATCTCATGAGGTGGGTGTGATGCAAGCCATGACGACCAAGGCCTGATGACCCACAAGTATATGGGATCAATTGTAGCCTTTTCGATAAGTAAGAGTGTCGAACCCAACGAGGAGCAGAAGGAAATGACAAGCGGTTTTCAGCAAGGTAATGTCTGCAAGTACTGAAATTGTAAGTAGCAGAGTAGTTTGATAGCCAGATAATTTGTAACGAGCAAGTAACAATAGTAGTAACAAAAGTGCAGCAAGGTAGCCCAATCCTTTTGAGGCAAAGGACAGGCCAAAACGGTCTCTTATAATAAGCAAAGCGTTCTTGAGGGTACACGGGAATTTCATCATGTTGGTATGATTCGTGTTCGCTACTTTGATAATTTGATTTGTGGGTGGACCGGTGCTTAGGTGTTGTTCTTACTTGAACAAACCTCCTACTTATGATTAACCACCTCGCAAGCATCCGCAACTACGAGAAAAGTATTAAGAATAAATTCTAACCATAGCATTAAACTTTTGGATCCAATCGGTCCCTTACGGAATAGCGCATAAACTAGGGTTTAAGCTTCTTTCACTCTCACAACCCATCATCTCATAACTACTCCACAATGCATTCCCTTAGGCCCAAATATACTGAAGTGTCATGTAGTCGACGTTCACATGACACCACTAAAGGAATCACAACATACATATCATCAAAATATCGAACACATATCAAGTTCACATGATTACTTGCAACAAGATTTCTCCCGTGACCTCAAGAACAAAAGTAACTACTCACAAATGATAATCATGCTCAAGATCAAAGGGGTACTAAAGAGCATATTGGATCTGAACATATAATCTTCCACCAAATAAACCATATAGTAATCAACTACAAGATGTAATCAACACTACTAGTCACCCACAAGCACCAATCTATAGTTCCGGTACAAAGATTGAACACAAGAGATGAACTAGGGTTTGAGAGGAGATGGTGCTGTTGAAGGTGTTGATGGAGATTGCCCTCCCCAAGATGGGAGAGTTGTTGGTGATGATGATGACGATGATTTCCCACTCCGGGAGGAAAGTTCCCCCGGCAGAATCGCTCCGCCAGAGGGCAAAAGTTCTCCTGCCCAAGTTCCACCTCGAGACGGCGGCGCTCCGTCCTGTGTAACACCCCCAGTGGTTAGCTACAGTAATCACTTTTGATAATGGCAAGTCAGCATGATTAACAGTGCCAAATCATCATTTGCATCATATTGCATTTAAACTCCTAATTCAAACTTCACATTAAATTAAAGTGGAAGATAAAAGTTGCTTAACTTAGAAACTAAAATGTTCATTAAATAATAAATATTCCAGAGACCATACTAAAATTATAACCAACAATAAATAAATATTCCAGAATCTCTCCCGTATGCCGAGTTCTCTTATAACAACAGCTATTAAGCCAGCTTAAAAATGGCCCCCTTCGAAGTTCTATATGGACGTAAGTGTCGAACCCCTGTGAATTGGTCAGAAACTGGGGAACGACCGCTCGTGGGTCCGGATATTATTCAACACGCCGAAGAACAAGTTCGTATTGTCCGGGAAAATCTCAAGGTGGCTCAGGACCGCCAGAAGAGCAACTATGATCGCAAACGATGGGGTTTGACTTATCAACCTGGTGATCAAGCTTATCTTCGTGTCACTCCTATGAAAGGCACTCACCGTTTTGGAATCAAGGGCAAGCTAGCTCCACGCTACATTGGTCCTTTCCGCATTATTGCTAGACGTGGTCAAGTGGCATACAAATTGGAATTGCCGCCGCAATTCTCCCATATCCACGACGTCTTCCATGTGTCGCAACTTCGTAAATGCTTCAAGGAATCTCTGCACCGAGCTGTGGATCACGAGGTGCTCGAATTGCAAGATGATCTTTCTTATAAGGAGCATCCGATCCGCATTCTCGATGAAGCTGAACGTCGGACCCGTCAGAAGGTTACCAAGTTCCTCAAAGTGCAGTGGTTAAATCATACTGAAGATGAAGCCACTTGGGAACGCGAGGATAATCTTCGTGCGGAATACCCCGAACTTTTTCCTTCTACCTCTTAATTCTCGGGACGAGAATTCTTGTTAGTAGAGGAGATTTGTAACACCCCCAGTGGTTAGCTACAGTAATCACTTTTGATAATGGCAAGTCAGCATGATTAACAGTGCCAAATCATCATTTGCATCATATTGCATTTAAACTCCTAATTCAAACTTCACATTAAATTAAAGTGGAAGATAAAAGTTGCTTAACTTAGAAACTAAAATGTTCATTAAATAATAAATATTCCAGAGACCATACTAAAATTATAACCAACAATAAATAAATAATTTAGGTGACTCTAACACCAAAACAGCAAGGTTTAATACATTTTATTTAATATAAAATTTGTGTGAACTCCGTTTGTCTCCAAAACAATTTTTGGCAGTAGTAAATAATGCCTAACATTTAATGGTGCAAGTCACATGTTTTACTAAAGTCATTTGGTGGCCTAACTATTTATAAAACAGAAAGTAAGAATAAATAAAAAGAAAAAGAGAAAAGAACAAAGTAAAAGGAAAACAAACCCCCTCCCCCGACTGGGCCTCGGCCCAGCAGGCCAACCAGCCAGCCAGGCTGGCCCTCCCCGTCCCCTATACCTCCCCCCCCCCGAGCGACGCAGAAACCCTAACCCTATCCACTCGCCCCCCCACTCCCCCTCGCTCTCCCACTCCCCTGATCTGGATCGAGGATCCACCCCGACCGGCCTCGTCGACGCCGCGCTTGCGCCCGTCGCCGTCACCCCGTCGCCGCCTCGTCCTCGTCGTCGTCGCCGTCGCCGAACGCCTCCCCGTCTCCCCCTCGTCGGACCTCCTCGAGCCTCGCCGCCCCTCTCCCCACGACGCCGGTGAGGCCTCGGCCTCGGCCTCCCTCGCTCGCCTCCGCGCGCCGTGCTCGCTCGCCGTGGCCCCGTGCCTGCTGCTGCTCCTCCGTCCCGACGCCGCACCGCGCCCAGCTGCCGCTCAACTCGCCGCTGGTGCCCGCGCCCGCCTGTGGCCTCCTCCCGCTCCGCCCTGCGCGCGCGTGCCCCGGCTCGCTGCTGCCGCTGACCTCCCCGCTCGCCCGCTTCTGCAGCTGCTACTGCTGCAGCTGGCGTCGCCCCGCCTCGCCCGCTACGGCCCCGCCTACCGGCGCAGTCGCCGCGCCCCGCAGCCGCTCGCCGCGCCCGCACATCGCCACGGCCAGCGCTCGGGCTCGCCCCGTCGGGTGCCCGTGGCTACGCCCGTTCGCCTGCCCCATTAAGGCCCCTGTGCCACTGACGAACGGGGCCCACGCCCAAAAGTTTAAAAAAAGAAAAAAAAGAAAAAAAGAAATTAAAAATAAAAATAATTATTAATTAATTAATTAATTAACCTGATTAATTCTGTTTAAATAAATAATTAAGTTTAATTAACTTAATGATTTAATTAACCTAATTAACTATTGTTAGTTAACTAAACAGGCTGCTGATGTCATGCTGACATCATGCTGACGTCAGCATGCACTATTTTGGATAATGTTGGATTTAAATAATTAAATAAATTCCAGAAATTAATAAAAACTTTAGAAAATCATATTAAATAATCCGTAACTCTGATGGAAAAACTTTGTACATGAAAGTTGCTCAGAACGACGAGACGAATTCGAATACGCGCTCCGTTCGTCCGTCACGCGTCCCTAACTATCCGAACATGCAACCGTCCCTCTCCGGTCATCTGTCTGACAAATGTCCGGAACCGGGAAAACATTCCTGGATGGATTCCTCCTTCCTCGGTGACGTGCAACCATACGTTAGGACACACCCGACACTGCATATTGTCATGTCGTACTTTGCGTTGCTCATGTTTGCTCTATATTTATACTGTTTCCTCCCCCTCTTCTCTCTCGATAGATCCCGGCGCAGCTCCGGAGACCGAAGTCACCATTGACGACCTTGCCCTTGCCGCCGAGCAACCAGGCAAGCCCCCCCCCCCTTTGATCATCCCGATATCGCCCATTCTATTTCCCATGCTTGCATTAGAATTGCTGCTGCTACTGCTTTACCTATTCTGATGCATATCCTGTTTATTGTAACCTGCTGTTGATAATTACCTGCATATCCTAAACTGTTTAGTATAGGCTGGGTAGAGACCTATCAGTGACCCCACTTATCCCGACTGCCGCGCTGGATCGTCAGAAGACCCGATCAACGGGAATTGAAGACCAGGCCCCGGCACCGCACATCACCCCCCTTAGTGGTAACGACACTGCAGCGTTACTATCGAGTGCCGAGGGTGAAACCTCTTGTAGCACTTCGGATGTTAACTCTGTAGAGTAGTTATTCGGTCGTGGTCATCGAGGGTGATTCCTCCTTCACCGCTTCCGATAACGACGCTGTCGTACAACACCTCAAGTGTGGACCCAGTGAGGGTGATTCCTCCGAGTTCACCTTGATGGATACATCAAGTAGGAATCCAACGAGGGTGATACCTCGGATTCCCCTGATGTTATGGACACACGGATACTTGGACTTTACACTGTTACTTAGAAAGGCGGGTCGGCCCTGAGGGGTACCCGCGTGCGCCTGAGAGGCGAGTGTTATGAAGACGGGTGCCAGTGTGGTGCCCGAGTGGTGAATACGAGGCGCAGCCGGGCATTCTTAACCCTTGCAGCAAGTCCTCGAGACGGGGCGACGGGGTCACATCTTTCGTGAGTCTCTGCTCGTTACTGCAAGCCCCTAGTCCTAACGATTTGGATATTTGATCCGAGCAGACCTCTGGTCTGATAGCACTAACCATCACGTGGGCATAGTATGGGCGTTCTGCATCGTATGCATCAGCCGAAAGCACTGTCAGACGTCCAGTTCAGCACTGCGGCTAGGCCGGCACCATCCTGAGGGGTGGAGCCTGGTTCGCCCGGCACGCAACGACCCGGAGGGCGAGGGGCGATGGCCCAAGACCCCCTTGCCCTTAGGAGGTAGACCGGCGGGCACCTCTCTGCTGAGCTGTAGGTAGGGTTTCGGTGTGTCGTTTGGCCGAGGCCGGGCATGACCCAGGAAAGTGTGTCCGGCCGAAGTTAAGCGAGCGTGGTGGGTAAGTTGGTGCACCCCTGCATGGAAGAAAACTTCTATCGATAGCCGGTCCTACGGTAAAGGACACTCGGAGTTGTATCCCGATTGATACAAATAGAATTGGATACTATGGCTCTGGGATTACTTCTCGCAGGGAATCGAGAAGGGATCTCCGGACGAGGTTGATGACTGTATGGCTCTGGGATTGCTTTCTCGCAGGGAGTCGAGAAAGGATCTCTGGGTGAGGTTGAGACTTAATGATACTGCTACATTATATGGTACTGTCTACACTCTTCTAATGCTGCAAGACCTCTGAAGATGCTAGTCTTCGATAGGACTAGGCCTCCTCTCTATTCTGGCATTTCTGCAGCCCAGTCCACATATACAGCCTCCCTTTGAAAATGTTGCATATGTAGTGTAGATCCTTGCTTGCTGAGTACTTCTGAGTACTCACGGTTGCTTTGTTTTCCTTTTCTCCCCATATCAGTTTGACGTGACCAAGATGACGGAGCCCCCTGAGACAGATGCCCCGACGATCGCTACTACTACTACCCAGAGGATGGATACTACTACGAGTTGACTGACGACCAGGAGTAGGATCGGAGGGTCCCAGGCAGGAGGCCTACGCCTTTCGATCGTAGTGTTTTATTTTGCCCCGCCTTTCTAAAGGCCTTTCTGTTTCTGTTTCATATCTGTACTCAGATATCTGATGCTTCCGCTGACGCTTGTTCGCAAGCTTATGTATTCGAGCCCTCGAGGCCCCTGACTTGTAATATAAAGCTTGTATGACTTTATTTATGTTTTAGAGTTGTGTTGTGATATCTTCCCGTGAGTCCTTAGGCTTGATCGTGTGCATTTGCGTGTATGAATAGTGCACGATTGGGCCGGGGTCGTCACATCCTGAAAGTCCTCTCCTTATTTTTTTCTAGGTCAAAATGACTTATATACTAGAAGATGGGCACCGGAGGTGGGCCAAGGGGAGCACAACCCACTAGGGCGCGTCTGGGCTCCCTGGCACGCCCAGGTGGGTTGTGCCCACCTGGTGGGCCCCCTCTGGTACTTATTGGCTCCAATATTTCTCATTTATTCCATAAAAAATCCCCGTAAAGTTTCAGCTCATTTGGAGTTGTGCAGAATAGGTAGCCTGACGTAGCTTTTTCAGGTCCAGATTTCCAGCTGCCGGAATTCTCCCTCTTTGTGTGTACCTTGCATATTATGAGAGAAAAGGCATTAGAATTAGTCCAAAAAGCATTATTATGCATAAAAACATCATAAATAACAGTAGGAAAACATGATGCAAAATGTACGTATCAACTCCCCCAAGCTTAGACCTCGCTTGTCCTCAAGCGAAAACCGAAATCGAAAAACATGTCCACATGCTTAGAGAGAGGTGTCGATAAAAAAAATACGGACATAGAAGCATCATGTAATTTTTTTATAACAGCAACAAACTTTTAACATAAAACTTTTATCATAGAACTTTTATCATAGACTTCTCATGAATAAGTAACAATTCATCACACAATCGAAGTATAAAGCATAAACTCTATTAGAAACCAACAAACTATGTTCTCAGTCAACTTTGCAACTACAATTCATCATCTTTTCAGGAAGGGTCACGTATCGGAGCCTTTAGGCAAGTCCACATACTCAACCATCATATAGTCTTCTATGATTGCTAACACTCACCGCATACACATGAGCAAAACGTTTCAACCAGACACATAGAAAGATAGGGGCTTATAGTTTCGCCTCCCAACGTATTCACCTCAAGGGTGATGTCAACAATAATAACTCATGTTGCCCATATTCAACTGGACATATGTGCCTAGATCTTTCCTCACCACATGATGCTTGCCAAAGGAGAAAAATAAAAGGAAAAGAGAGAAGAACTTTGACTCTTGCATAAAAGTAAATACATAAAAGTAAAAGATAGGCCCTTCGCAGAGGGAAGCAGAGGTTGCCATGCGCTTATTTGTTTGTATGCTCAACCCTTTAATGCAAAAGAACGTCATGTTATATTGCCCCTTGTGATGGCAACCTTTATTATGCAGTCTGTCGCTTTTATTCTTCACCATCACAAGTTCGTACAACGCTCAATTTTCTCTTACACTAAATCATCTCACACTTTTAGAAGCAATTTTTATTGCCTTATTGTACCGATGACAACTTACTTGAAGGATCTTACTCAATCCCCTTTCCAACTCCTTGGCCGAAGTTGAGTCTAGTAACCGAAAATTGTTTTACTAACTTGGCTGTGTGGCTTACGGGCCCACGTCGCCAATTGGGTGGTATTAGGATCTTTTACTCCTCGACCTTTATTCTGGGACTCTGATCTCTCTCCTATTCGGGTTAAAATTTTACTAACTCCAACATTACGTTCTCGTGATCACATCCACCCGGAGTTCTGAAATTATCCCCCCTTGCTTCAAGATTTTGGGCCAGGTTCTGCTTATAGGATCCTCTTATCGAGGGCACCCTGTGTTGTCACTTGCAGATTCTTCGCTCCAATAGTTTTTCTTCGACGTTGATGTAGCCTTTGCTATGTCTCGTTGTGTACTTCCCTACCGCGTGCCTGCGTGCCGCCTAGAATGTCTAGCTTCTAAATTTGCGCCGTTGTGCTGTCCGCATGTACCCGACTCTGTGCATGGATTGGTATGTCTTTCAACGACTACTATTTTACATCTAATGCCCTTCCTGTTCATCTCTCATGTTTCGTCTTGAATAACTCCTTACACATGCAGTCTTTCTTGCTAAACTGCCCCTGTTGATTTGGCAGGATGGCTGACGATCCACCACCTCCACCCTATATTGCCGCAATGATGCAGCAGTTTGAACTCAACCGTCAGCAGTTTGAGCTTAACCGTCAGTTTATGACCGGAGTATTGGCTCAATTCCCAAATCAGAATGCTCAGCAACAGAATGTTCCAATAACTCTGGCAGAATTTGTGCGCCTCAATCCGTCCACTTTTCGCAGCTCGACTGATCCAATGGATGCTGATGATTGGCTCCGTGACATTGCCTTTCAGCTGAAGTCGGCTAATGTTATCCCTGATAGTTACGTCACCTACGCGACGTATCACCTAAGGGGTTCAGCTGCTCAATGGTGGGAAAGCCACAAGAGTATGTTGCCTGCAGAGACAGTAACCACTTGGCAGGGATTTCAGTCAGTTTTTCGTGCACGGTACATTCCTCAAGGTCTGATGGACCAGAAGAAGCAGGAGTTCCGCAAACTTACCCAGGGCACAATGATTGTGGATGAATATCAGAGGAAGTTTCTTGAATTGTCCCGCTATGCTAAAGATGACGTCTGCACTGACGCCCGCAAGCAGGATAAATTCCGTGAAGGACTCTGTACTGACATAAAACTCGCACTTGCAGTCCTTGATTCCACAAACTTCGCAACGCTTGTCAGCAAATCTTTCCAAGTTGAAACAGCTCTGACTGAGTACCAGGAGTCGCTCAAGCGCACTCATGAAGCTGGCTCAACCTCGAGTCAGCCTGTTCAGAAACATCGAGTCTGGATCCACACAATGTTCATCACCGACCTGTCCCTGTACCCAGGCCATCTTATGTTACACCTCGTCTGCCTACACCACCGAGGCAGCTGACGATTCAGGGTGGACAACCCAATGTTGAAGCTCCTCCCCATAATGATGGTTTATGCCGCAAGTGTGGACAGCCAGGGCATCGTGCTTTCAACTGTCCTCAAGTTCAGCCGCAGAATTCATCACATTGTTCTGTTGACCGTAAAAAGGGCCGACGAAACCATCCTAGCAGAAATCGTAATGCCAGACCACCTGCTAGTCAGCTTGTTCATGTTAACCATGTCAAGACTGAAGAAGCTCGACAGGACCCCAAAATTGTGATGGGCACCCTTCTAGTGAATTCAAACCCAGCTTCAGTACTCTTTGATTCTGGAGCATCGCACTCCTTCATGTCCGAAAGTTTTGCACGAAGTCATGATATCCCTTTCAAGAAGATGTCCACCCCTTTGGTAATTCAGTCACCCGGGGCTAATTGGCAAACTACCAGGGTAAGCCACGGTAATCACATTGTGATTGGAGGATTGATGTTCCCCGTTTCACTCATTGCTCTCAAGACCTCCAACATAGACATTATTCTCGGTATGGACTGGTTGAAGCCTCATAAAGCTTTGATTGACTGTGCCACTGAAACAGTCCGCCTCACACACCCTTCCGGTCAGACTGTCAGATACTCAGCTCGTACAGTGCAGGACGCCGAAGCTCGGATATATGTTCTAAATGCATTGAACGCTTCACCTCTTGAAGGCATCGAGAACGTTCCAGTTGTTCGTGAATTTCAAGATGTCTTTCCAGAAGAACTTCCAGGAATACCCCCTGCTAGAGCTGTCGAGTTTGTCATCGACTTGAAGCCTGGCACTACCCCTATTGCGAAGCGTCCTTATAAAATGCCTCCGCACCACCTTCTTGAACTTAAGGAGGAAATCGACACGTCAATTAAGAAGGGCTTCATCCGCCCCAATTCCTCCGCTTGGGGAGCACCTTCACTCTTCGTTAAGAAGAAGGATGGAACTAACTGATTGGTTCAGGATTATCGGCCCATTAACCAAGCCACCATCCAGAACAAATATCCGCTTCCTCGGATCAATGATTTGTATGATCAACTTGCTGGATCATCGGTATTCTCTAAACTTGATTTGAGGTTGGGTTATCATCAGATCCGTGTTCATGAAGAGGATATTCCCAAGACTGCATTTGTTACTCGTTATGGCTCCTACGAGTACACTGTCATGTCATTTGGCTTAACAAATGCTCCAGCCACATTCTCCCGTCTGATGAATTACATCTTCATGGATTACCTCGACAAGTTCGTCGTGGTTTATCTAGATGATATTCTGGTCTATTCAAAGAATAAGGAAGAACATGCCGAACACCTCCGTCTTGTACTGGAAAGGCTCCGAGAACACCAGTTGTATGCCAAATACTCCAAATGTGAATTCTGGCTTTCTGAAGTAACTTACCTTGGTCATGTGATTTCCAAGGATGGAATTGCTGTTAACCCAGAATGAGTTCAGGCTATTCTTGACTGGACACCTCCGAAGAACGCCAAGCAAGTGAGAAGTTTTCTTGGCCTTGCAAGCTATTACCGTCGATTTGTCGAGAACTTTTCTAAGATTGCTAAGCCATTGACTGATCTGCTTCACAAGGGCGTTAAATTTGAATGGACAGAAAAATGTCAGGAAAGTTTCCAGACACTCAAGGACAAGCTGACATCTGCCCCAGTACTCTATTAGAAACCAACAAACTATGTTCTCAGTCAACTTTGCAACTACAATTCATCATCTTTTCAGGAAGGGTCACGTATCAGAGCCTTTAGGCAAGTCCACATACTCAACCATCATATAGTCTTCTATGATTGCTAACACTCACCGCATAAACATGAGCAAAACGTTTCAACCAGACACATAGAAAGATAGGGGCTTATAGTTTCGCCTCCCAACGTATTCACCTCAAGGGTGATGTCAACAATAATAACTCATGTTGCCCATATTCAACTGGACATATGTGCCTAGATCTTTCCTCGCCACATGATGCTTGCCAAAGGAGAAAAATAAAAGGAAAAGAGAGAAGAACTTTGACTCTTGCATAAAAGTAAATACATAAAAGTAAAAGATAGGCCCTTCGCAGAGGGAAGCAGAGGTTGCCATGCGCTTATTTGTTTGTATGCTCAACCCTTTAATGCAAAAGAACGTCATGTTATATTGCCCCTTGTGATGGCAACCTTTATTATGCAGTCTGTCGCTTTTATTCTTCACCATCACAAGTTCGTACAACGCTCAATTTTCTCTTACACTAAATGATCTCACACTTTTAGAAGCAATTTTTATTGCCTTATTGTACCGATGACAACTTACTTGAAGGATCTTACTCAATCCCCTTTCCAACTCCTTGGCCGAAGTTGAGTCTAGTAACCGAAAATTGTTTTACTAACTTGGCTGTGTGGCTTACGGGCCCACGTCGCCAATTGGGTGGTATTAGGATCTTTTACTCCTCGACCTTTATTCTGGGACTCTGATCTCTCTCCTATTCGGGTTAAAATTTTACTAACTCCAACATTACGTTCTCGTGATCACATCCACCCGGAGTTCTGAAATTATCCCCCCTTGCTTCAAGATTTTGGGCCAGGTTCTGCTTACAGGATCCTCTTATCGAGGGCACCCTGTGTTGTCACTTGCAGATTCTTCGCTCCAATAGTTTTTCTCCGACGTTGATGTAGCCTTTGCTATGTCTCGTTGTGTACTTCCCTACCGCGTGCCTGCGCGCCGCCTAGAATGTCTAGCTTCTAAATTTGCGCCGTTGTGCTGTCCGCATGTACCCGACTCTGTGCATGGATTGGTATGTCTTTCAACGACTACTATTTTACATCTAATGCCCTTCCTGTTCATCTCTCATGTTACGTCCTGAATAACTCCTTACACATGCAGTCTTTCTTGCTAAACTGCCCCTGTTGATTTGGCAGGATGGCTGACGATCCACCACCTCCACCCTATATTGCCGCAATGATGCAGCAGTTTGAACTCAACCGTCAGCAGTTTGAGCTTAACCGTCAGTTTATGACCGGAGTATTGGCTCAATTCCCAAATCAGAATGCTCAGCAACAGAATGTTCCAATAACTCTGGCAGAATTTGTGCGCCTCAATCCGTCCACTTTTCGCAGCTCGACTGATCCAATGGATGCTGATGATTGGCTCCGTGACATTGCCTTTCAGCTGAAGTCGGCTAATGTTATCCCTGATAGTTACGTCACCTACGCGACGTATCACCTAAGGGGTTCAGCTGCTCAATGGTGGGAAAGCCACAAGAGTATGTTGCCTGCAGAGACAGTAACCACTTGGCAGGGATTTCAGTCAGTTTTTCGTGCACGGTACATTCCTCAAGGTCTGATGGACCAGAAGAAGCAGGAGTTCCGCAAACTTACCCAGGGCACAATGATTGTGGATGAATATCAGAGGAAGTTTCTTGAATTGTCCCGCTATGCTGAAGATGACGTCTGCACTGACGCCCGCAAGCAGGATAAATTCCGTGAAGGACTCTGTACTGACATAAAACTCGCACTTGCAGTCCTTGATTCCACAAACTTCGCAACGCTTGTCAGCAAATCTTTCCAAGTTGAAACAGCTCTGACTGAGTACCAGGAGTCGCTCAAGCGCACTCATGAAGCTGGCTCAACCTCGAGTCAGCCTGTTCAGAAACGTCGAGTCTGGATCCACACAATGTTCATCACCGACCTGTCCCTGTACCCAGGCCATCTTATGTTACACCTCGTCTGCCTACACCACCGAGGCAGCTGACGATTCAGGGTGGACAACCCAATGTTGAAGCTCCTCCCCATAATGATGGTTTATGCCGCAAGTGTGGACAGCCAGGGCATCGTGCTTTCAACTGTCCTCAAGTTCAGCCGCAGAATTCATCACATTGTTCTGTTGACCGTAAAAAGGGCCGACGAAACCATCCTAGCAGAAATCGTAATGCCAGACCACCTGCTAGTCAGCTTGTTCATGTTAACCATGTCAAGACTGAAGAAGCTCGACAGGACCCCAAAATTGTGATGGGCACCCTTCTAGTGAATTCAAACCCAGCTTCAGTACTCTTTGATTCTGGAGCATCGCACTCCTTCATGTCCGAAAGTTTTGCACGAAGTCATGATATCCCTTTCAAGAAGATGTCCACCCCTTTGGTAATTCAGTCACCCGGGGCTAATTGGCAAACTACCAGGGTAAGCCACGGTAATCACATTGTGATTGGAGGATTGATGTTCCCCGTTTCACTCATTGCTCTCAAGACCTCCAACATAGACATTATTCTCGGTATGGACTGGTTGAAGCCTCATAAAGCTTTGATTGACTGTGCCACTGAAACAGTCCGCCTCACACACCCTTCCGGTCAGACTGTCAGATACTCAGCTCGTACAGTGCAGGACGCCGAAGCTCGGATATATGTTCTAAATGCATTGAACGCTTCACCTCTTGAAGGCATCGAGAACGTTCCAGTTGTTCGTGAATTTCAAGATGTCTTTCCAGAAGAACTTCCAGGAATACCCCCTGCTAGAGCTGTCGAGTTTGTCATCGACTTGAAGCCTGGCACTACCCCTATTGCGAAGCGTCCTTATAAAATGCCTCCGCACCACCTTCTTGAACTTAAGGAGGAAATCGACACGTCAATTAAGAAGGGCTTCATCTGCCCCAATTCCTCCGCTTGGGGAGCACCTTCACTCTTCGTTAAGAAGAAGGATGGAACTAACTGATTGGTTCAGGATTATCGGCCCATTAACCAAGCCACCATCCAGAACAAATATCCGCTTCCTCGGATCAATGATTTGTATGATCAACTTGCTGGATCATCGGTATTCTCTAAACTTGATTTGAGGTTGGGTTATCATCAGATCCGTGTTCATGAAGAGGATATTCCCAAGACTGCATTTGTTACTCGTTATGGCTCCTACGAGTACACTGTCATGTCATTTGGCTTAACAAATGCTCCAGCCACATTCTCCCGTCTGATGAATTACATCTTCATGGATTACCTCGACAAGTTCGTCGTGGTTTATCTAGATGATATTCTGGTCTATTCAAAGAATAAGGAAGAACATGCCGAACACCTCCGTCTTGTACTGGAAAGGCTCCGAGAACACCAGTTGTATGCCAAATACTCCAAATGTGAATTCTGGCTTTCTGAAGTAACTTACCTTGGTCATGTGATTTCCAAGGATGGAATTGCTGTTAACCCAGAATGAGTTCAGGCTATTCTTGACTGGACACCTCCGAAGAACGCCAAGCAAGTGAGAAGTTTTCTTGGCCTTGCAAGCTATTACCGTCGATTTGTCGAGAACTTTTCTAAGATTGCTAAGCCATTGACTGATCTGCTTCACAAGGGCGTTAAATTTGAATGGACAGAAAAATGTCAGGGAAGTTTCCAGACACTCAAGGACAAGCTGACATCTGCCCCAGTACTCTATTAGAAACCAACAAACTATGTTCTCAGTCAACTTTGCAACTACAATTCATCATCTTTTCAGGAAGGGTCACGTATCAGAGCCTTTAGGCAAGTCCACATACTCAACCATCATATAGTCTTCTATGATTGCTAACACTCACCGCATACACATGAGCAAAACGTTTCAACCAGACACATAGAAAGATAGGGGCTTATAGTTTCGCCTCCCAACGTATTCACCTCAAGGGTGATGTCAACAATAATAACTCATGTTGCCCATATTCAACTGGACATATGTGCCTAGATCTTTCCTCACCACATGATGCTTGCCAAAGGAGAAAAATAAAAGGAAAAGAGAGAAGAACTTTGACTCTTGCATAAAAGTAAATACATAAAAGTAAAAGATAGGCCCTTCGCAGAGGGAAGCAGAGGTTGCCATGCGCTTATTTGTTTGTATGCTCAACCCTTTAATGCAAAAGAACGTCATGTTATATTGCCCCTTGTGATGGCAACCTTTATTATGCAGTCTGTCGCTTTTATTCTTCACCATCACAAGTTCGTACAACGCTCAATTTTCTCTTACACTAAATGATCTCACACTTTTAGAAGCAATTTTTATTGCCTTATTGTACCGATGACAACTTACTTGAAGGATCTTACTCAATCCCCTTTCCAACTCCTTGGCCGAAGTTGAGTCTAGTAACCGAAAATTGTTTTACTAACTTGGCTGTGTGGCTTACGGGCCCACGTCGCCAATTGGGTGGTATTAGGATCTTTTACTCCTCGACCTTTATTCTGGGACTCTGATCTCTCTCCTATTCGGGTTAAAATTTTACTAACTCCAACATTACGTTCTCGTGATCACATCCACCCGGAGTTCTGAAATTATCCCCCCTTGCTTCAAGATTTTGGGCCAGGTTCTGCTTACAGGATCCTCTTATCGAGGGCACCCTGTGTTGTCACTTGCAGATTCTTCGCTCCAATAGTTTTTCTCCGACGTTGATGTAGCCTTTGCTATGTCTCGTTGTGTACTTCCCTACCGCGTGCCTGCGCGCCGCCTAGAATGTCTAGCTTCTAAATTTGCGCCGTTGTGCTGTCCGCATGTACCCGACTCTGTGCATGGATTGGTATGTCTTTCAACGACTACTATTTTACATCTAATGCCCTTCCTGTTCATCTCTCATGTTACGTCCTGAATAACTCCTTACACATGCAGTCTTTCTTGCTAAACTGCCCCTGTTGATTTGGCAGGATGGCTGACGATCCACCACCTCCACCCTATATTGCCGCAATGATGCAGCAGTTTGAACTCAACCGTCAGCAGTTTGAGCTTAACCGTCAGTTTATGACCGGAGTATTGGCTCAATTCCCAAATCAGAATGCTCAGCAACAGAATGTTCCAATAACTCTGGCAGAATTTGTGCGCCTCAATCCGTCCACTTTTCGCAGCTCGACTGATCCAATGGATGCTGATGATTGGCTCCGTGACATTGCCTTTCAGCTGAAGTCGGCTAATGTTATCCCTGATAGTTACGTCACCTATGCGACGTATCACCTAAGGGGTTCAGCTGCTCAATGGTGGGAAAGCCACAAGAGTATGTTGCCTGCAGAGACAGTAACCACTTGGCAGGGATTTCAGTCAGTTTTTCGTGCACGGTACATTCCTCAAGGTCTGATGGACCAGAAGAAGCAGGAGTTCCGCAAACTTACCCAGGGCACAATGACTGTGGATGAATATCAGAGGAAGTTTCTTGAATTGTCCCGCTATGCTGAAGATGACGTCTGCACTGACGCCCGCAAGCAGGATAAATTCCGTGAAGGACTCTGTACTGACATAAAACTCGCACTTGCAGTCCTTGATTCCACAAACTTCGCAACGCTTGTCAGCAAATCTTTCCAAGTTGAAACAGCTCTGACTGAGTACCAGGAGTCGCTCAAGCGCACTCATGAAGCTGGCTCAACCTCGAGTCAGCCTGTTCAGAAACGTCGAGTCTGGATCCACACAATGTTCATCACCGACCTGTCCCTGTACCCAGGCCACCTTATGTTACACCTCGTCTGCCTACACCACCGAGGCAGCTGACGATTCAGGGTGGACAACCCAATGTTGAAGCTCCTCCCCATAATGATGGTTTATGCCGCAAGTGTGGACAGCCAGGGCATCGTGCTTTCAACTGTCCTCAAGTTCAGCCGCAGAATTCATCACATTGTTCTGTTGACCGTAAAAAGGGCCGACGAAACCATCCTAGCAGAAATCGTAATGCCAGACCACCTGCTAGTCAGCTTGTTCATGTTAACCATGTCAAGACTGAAGAAGCTCGACAGGACCCCAAAATTGTGATGGGCACCCTTCTAGTGAATTCAAACCCAGCTTCAGTACTCTTTGATTCTGGAGCATCGCACTCCTTCATGTCCGAAAGTTTTGCACGAAGTCATGATATCCCTTTCAAGAAGATGTCCACCCCTTTGGTAATTCAGTCACCCGGGGCTAATTGGCAAACTACCAGGGTAAGCCACGGTAATCACATTGTGATTGGAGGATTGATGTTCCCCGTTTCACTCATTGCTCTCAAGACCTCCAACATAGACATTATTCTCGGTATGGACTGGTTGAAGCCTCATAAAGCTTTGATTGACTGTGCCACTGAAACAGTCCGCTTCACATACCCTTCCGGTCAGACTGTCAGATACTCAGCTCGTACAGTGCAGGACGCCGAAGCTCGGATATATGTTCTAAATGCATTGAACGCTTCACCTCTTGAAGGCATCGAGAATGTTCCAGTTGTTCGTGAATTTCAAGATGTCTTTCCAGAAGAACTTCCAGGAATACCCCCTGCTAGAGCTGCCGAGTTTGTCATCGACTTGAAGCCTGGCACTACCCCTATTGCGAAGCGTCCTTATAAAATGCCTCTGCACCACCTTCTTGAACTTAAGGAGGAAATCGACACGTCACTTAAGAAGGGCTTCATCCGCCCCAATTCCTCCGCTTGGGGAGCACCTTCACTCTTCGTTAAGAAGAAGGATGGAACTAACTGATTGGTTCAGGATTATCGGCCCATTAACCAAGCCACCATCCAGAACAAATATCCGCTTCCTCGGATCAATGATTTGTATGATCAACTTGCTGGATCATCGGTATTCTCTAAACTTGATTTGAGGTTGGGTTATCATCAGATCCGTGTTCATGAAGAGGATATTCCCAAGACTGCATTTGTTACTCGTTATGGCTCCTACGAGTACACTGTCATGTCATTTGGCTTAACAAATGCTCCAGCCACATTCTCCCGTCTGATGAATTACATCTTCATGGATTACCTCGACAAGTTCGTCGTGGTTTATCTAGATGATATTCTGGTCTATTCAAAGAATAAGGAAGAACATGCCGAACACCTCCGTCTTGTACTGGAAAGGCTCCGAGAACACCAGTTGTATGCCAAATACTCCAAATGTGAATTCTGGCTTTCTGAAGTAACTTACCTTGGTCATGTGATTTCCAAGGATGGAATTGCTGTTAACCCAGAATGAGTTCAGGCTATTCTTGACTGGACACCTCCGAAGAACGTCAAGCAAGTGAGAAGTTTTCTTGGCCTTGCAAGCTATTACCGTCGATTTGTCGAGAACTTTTCTAAGATTGCTAAGCCATTGACTGATCTGCTTCACAAGGGCGTTAAATTTGAATGGACAGAAAAATGTCAGGAAAGTTTCCAGACACTCAAGGACAAGCTGACATCTGCCCCAGTACTCTATTAGAAACCAACAAACTATGTTCTCAGTCAACTTTGCAACTACAATTCATCATCTTTTCAGGAAGGGTCACGTATCAGAGCCTTTAGGCAAGTCCACATACTCAACCATCATATAGTCTTCTATGATTGCTAACACTCACCGCATACACATGAGCAAAACGTTTCAACCAGACACATAGAAAGATAGGGGCTTATAGTTTCGCCTCCCAACGTATTCACCTCAAGGGTGATGTCAACAATAATAACTCATGTTGCCCATATTCAACTGGACATATGTGCCTAGATCTTTCCTCACCACATGATGCTTGCCAAAGGAGAAAAATAAAAGGAAAAGAGAGAAGAACTTTGACTCTTGCATAAAAGTAAATACATAAAAGTAAAAGATAGGCCCTTCGCAGAGGGAAGCAGAGGTTGCCATGCGCTTATTTGTTTGTATGCTCAACCCCTTAATGCAAAAGAACATCACGTTATATTGCCCCTTGTGATGGCAACCTTTATTATGCAGTCTGTCGCTTTTATTCTTCACCATCACAAGTTCGTACAATGCTCAATTTTCTCTTACACTAAATGATCTCACACTTTTAGAAGCAATTTTTATTGCCTTATTGTACCGATGACAACTTACTTGAAGGATCTTACTCAATCCATAGGTAGATATGGTGGACTCTCGAAAATAAGATTTGGGTTTAAGGGTTTTTTGGATGCACAAGTAGTATCTCTACTTAGTGCAGAATTTTTGGCTAGCAAAGATGGGGGGCAAGCACCACATGTTGAAGGATCTATGACAATATAACTTCTATGTGAATATGAACAAACATAAATCATTAATTTCTCTTCCTTTTCCAACGTCCACAATTTTGGCATATAATATTTTGATGGGGGCTCACAATCACAAAAGATTTCCATGATAGTGTATTTATATGTGAATCTTTTCTTCCCTTATTAATTCTTTCATGAGTTGCATCATTGACTAATGCTATGTTTGTCAATCTCTAATAAAATTTTCTACTTATACTTTTCCTTATGTGGTGTTATCACCTACCATAGGATTAGCATATGATCTTTTCATTTATTTCCTTTCTCTTTATTGAAACATAAAAGTAAAGAAAGCAAAAACTCAAACTAAACTTTATTATATATCTCGCACACGATTACAAGGATGGATTACTAAGCAAGCTCTCGAAAAGAAAGGATCGAACTAAACTTTTATTCATCTAAAGAAAAATATAACCATCGATCGAACTAAGAAAAGTAAAGGCAAAAGATAGTGGGGGTGATACGATACCGGGGCACCTCCCCCAAGCTTAGCGGAAGCCAAGGGAGTGCCCATACTCGATACTCAATTTTCTTTTGGTGATGAAGAAGGAGGTGGTGGTGATGATGAAGTAGAAGCGATCTTGTCCTCGGGTTTCCATGGCAGGGGCTCACCATTATAAGAGGAGGAATGAGTCTCATGGGTCCTGCAACTAGCAGCCAAACTCATACCTTTAAACCTTGCCTCATATTCAAAGATTTGGTTTTGGAGGTCGTAGATCTGGCTTTGGAGGAAGTTGATTTGCTCGTTGAAGGAGAAGACGATGTCCTTCATGGACTTGCCCTCCACCTTGAGATCACGGGTGTAGTCCGCGATCATGAGGTGATTGGCATTGAGTCCACGTTCCACCATCCCCTTGCACCGGAAAACGTCCTGCTCCACAGCTTCAAGCCTAGCCTCCACGTATCCATTCCCCTTGGGGCCTTGCACATCGCGGATGTGGAGCACCCCCTCACGCATCTGGATAGCTTGAGGGTGCTGCATAACCCCCCGCAGATATGGGTTGATGACGTTCTCGAAGAACTTGTCCTTGGAGGAGCTTGAAGCGGCCATGGTGGATTAGATCTGTCAGAAAACAGCAAGGAAAAGAAAACAGGAGATTTCTCCGCGATACGGAGGTCAATAGGTTCGGGGGTATATAAATATTTTTTATGTTTTGAAACAAGCAAACGGAAGAAAAATGGAGTCCGGAAGGTACCCGAGGTGGGCACAACCCACCTGGGCGCGCCTGGCCTTGTGTCTTGTGCCCACCAGGTGTGCCTTCCTGGTTGCTTCTTATTTTCCTAATTTTCTAAATATTCCAAAACTGACAAAAAATATTTTTGCGGATTTTTTGGAGTCCGTTTACTTACCGTATCACGTACCTCCTCTTTTTCATGATTCTGGAGTGTTCCAGAAGGACTCTTTTATGTGTTCTTTCGGTGTCATTGTTTGGATAATATTACTTTCACCATTAATGGGCATACCTGAGATATAATGTTTTATTCGTTGACCATTAACAACCTTCGGGTTAGTACCTTTGGCATTATTTATTTTGATAGCTCCAGACCGATAAACCTCCTTGATAACATAGGATCCTTCCCATTTGGAGAGGAGTTTTCCTGCAAAGAATCTGAAACGAGAGTTGTAAAAAAGAACATATTCTCCAACTTTGAACTCACGCTTTTGGATTCTTTTATCATGCCATCTTTTAACTTTTTCTTTAAATAACTTGGCATTTTCGTAAGCTTGGGTTTTCCATTCATCTAATGAGCTAATATCAAATAACCTCTTTTCACCGGCAAGTTTGAAATCATAGTTGAGTTCTTTAATTGCCCAATATGCTTTATGTTCTAACTCAAGGGGCAAATGACAAGCTTTTCCATAAACCATTTTATAAGGAGACATACCCATAGGATTTTTATATGCTGTTCTATAAGGCCAAAGTGCATCATCTAATTTCTTACACCAATTCTTCCGGGACCTATTGACAGTCTTTTGCAAAATTAATTTTATTTCTCTATTGCTAAGTTCAACTTGACCACTAGACTGAGGATGATAGGGTGATGCAATTCTATGGTTAACATCATACTTGGCAAGTAGTTTACGAAAAGCACCATGAATAAAGTGTGAACCACCATCAGTCATTAAATATCTAGGGACTCCAAACCTTGGGAAAATAACTTCCATAAGCATTTTAATAGAGGTGTTGTGATCAGCACTACTGGTTGGAATAGCTTCTACCCACTTAGTAACATAATCAATAGCAACCAAAATATGAGTATACCCATTAGAGGAAGGAAAAGGTCCCATGAAATCAAATCCCCAAACATCAAATGGTTCAACAGCAAGAGAATAATTCATAATCATTTCTTGTCGCTTACCGATATTACCTATTCTTTGACATTCATCACAAGATAAGACGAACTTACGAGCATCCTTGAAGAGAGTAGGCTAATAAAAACCAGATTGCAATACCTTATGAGCAGTTCTGTCTCCCGCATGATGTCCTCCATAAGCTTCGGAGTGACATTTTCGTAGGATTTGTCCCTGTTCATGCTCAGGTACACAACGTCTAATAATACCATCTACTCCTTCTTTATAAAGATGTGGGTCATCCCAGAAGTAATGTCTTCAATCATAGAAGAATTTTTTCTTTTGTTGGGATGTAAAGCTAGGTGGTAAATATTTAGCAACAATGTAATTAGCATAATCAGCATACCAAGGAGTGTTATTAGAAACATTTATTGCAGCTAACTGCTCATCAGGAAAGCTATCATCAATAGGTAGTGGGTCATCAAGGACATTTTAAAGCCTAGACAAGTTATCAGCTACGGGATTCTCTGCTCCTTTTCTATCAGTAATATGCAAATCAAATTCTTGTAGCAAGAGAACCCACCTAATGAGTCTAGGTTTAGCATCTTTCTTTTCCATAAGATATTTTACAGCAGCATGATCGGTGTGAACAGTCATTTTAGAATCAACAATGTAGGATCTAAATTTATCACAAGCAAACACAACTGCTAAGAATTCTTTTTTAGTAGTAGCATAATTTCGTTGGGCACTGTCTAGAGTTTTACTAGCATAATGGATAACATTTAGTTTCTTATCAACTCTTTGTCCTAGAACAGCACCAACAGCATAATCACTAGCATCACACATAATTTCAAAAGGCAAGTTCCAATTAGGCGGTTGAACAATTGGTGCAGTAATTAAGGCTTTCTTGAGTGTTCTGAAGGCTTCTAAACAATCATCATCAAAAACGAAAGGAGTGTCCTTTTGCAAAAGATTTGTAAGAGGCCTAGAAATTTTAGAAAAGTCTTTGATAAATCTCCTATAGAAACCAACATGACCAAGGAAACTACGAATACCTTTGATATCTTTAGGACATGGCATTTTCTCAATTGCATCAACCTTAGCTTTGTCCACCTCAATACCTCTTTCAGAAATTTCATGGCCCAAAACAATACCTTCATTAACCATAAAGTGGCATTTCTCCCAATTCAAGACAAGATTTGTTTGCTCACATCTCTGCAAAACTCGATCAAGATTGCTTAAACAATCATCAAAAGACTTCCCATAAACAGAAAAGTCATCCATGAAAACCTCAACAATCTTTTCACAAAAGTCAGAGAATATAGCAGTCATACATCTTTGAAAGTTAGCAGGTGCATTGCATAAACCAAAAGGCATCCGTCTATAAGCATAAGTTCTAAAGGGAAAAGTGAAAGTGGTCTTTTCTTGATCAGGTTGAGAAATAGGTATTTGTGAAAAACTAGAATATCCATCAAGGAAACAAAAATGCGTGTGCTTTGACAATCTTTCTAGCATTTGATCAATAAAAGTCAAAGGGTAATGATCTTTTCTAGTTGCTTTGTTTAATTTTCTAAAATCAATTACCATTCTATAGCCTATAACAATTCTTTGTGGGATGAGTTCATTTTTATCATTAGGAACAACAGTAATACCTCCCTTCTTAGGGACACAATGAACAAGACTTACCCACCTACTATCAGCTATAGGATAGATTATACCTGCTTCCGGTAGTTTTAATATTTCCGTTCTTACCACTTCTTTCATCTTCGGATTTAACCGACGTTGGTGATCAACAGCGGGTTTAGCATTAGGTTCCATATTAATTTTGTGCTGACATAGAGTGGGACTAATTCCCTTAAGATCATCAAGAGTATATCCAATAGCAGCTCGGTGCTTCCTTAGAACTTTCAATAGTCTTTCTTCTTCATGTTCTGAAAGGTTAGCACTAATAATAACAGGATATATCTTTTTCTCATCAAGATAAGCATATTTCAAAGTGTTTGGCAATTGTTTTAATTCAAACACAGGATCACCTTTAGGTGGAGGAGGACCTCCTAGAGTTTCAATAGGCAAATTGTGTTTAAGCAGAGGACGTTATTGAAAGAAAATCTCATCTATTTCATTTCGTTCATGCATATGTAAATCATTTTCATGGTCTAGCAAATATTGTTCTAAAGGATCAGTAGGAGGCACATCAATAGAAGCAAGACCAATTATTTCATCCTTACTAGGCAATTCTTTTTTATGAGGTTTTCTACTAAACTTGGAAAAGTTAAACTCATGAGACTCATCACCAAAACTGACACCGACAGTTTGTTTCTTACAATCTATCTTAGCATTAACGGTGTTCAAGAAAGGTCTACCAAAGATAATGGGACAAAAATCATCTTGTGGGGAACCAAGAATAAGAAAATCAGTAGGGTATTTTATTTTCCCACAGAAGACTTCAACATCTCTAACAATCCCAATTGGTGATATGGTGTCTCTATTAGCAAGTTTAATAGTAACATCTATGTCTTCTATCTTAGCGGGTGCTATGTCATTCATAATTTCTTGATATAAGGTAAAGGGAATAGCACTCACGCTAGCACCTATGTCGCATAAACCATGATAACAGTGATCTCCTATTTTGGCTGAGACAATGGGCATGCCAACAATGGGTCTACGAATATCTGACTTATCAGGTTTGATAATTCTAGTAGCTTCATTACATAAGTAAATAACATGCCCATCTATGTTTTCTTCCAGGAGATCCTTAACCATAGCAACACTAGGTTCTACTTTGATTTATTCATCAGGTTTAAGTGTTCTAATATAAATTTTATTGACCATAGTTGAAACTTTAGCATGTTCCTTTATCCTAACAGGGAAAGGTGGTTTCTCAATATAAGCAGTAGGAACAACTGGATCAACATTATAAATAATAGTTCCCTCTTTAGCTGGTACCGGTTCTTTAATTTCCTTTTTAATAGATGGGTGATATTTAAACCACTTCTCCTTGGGGAGATCAACATGAGTAGCAAATGATTCACAAAAGGAGGCTACTATCTCAGAGTCAAGTCCATATTTAGTGCTAAACTTTTGAAAAGCATCGGTATTCATAAAAGATTTAACACAATCATACTTAAGCTTAATATCTGACTCTTTACCTTCGTCGAGTTCCCAATCTTCAGAGTTGTGTTTAATTCTTTCCAAAAGATCCCACCTGAATTCAATGGTCTTCTTCATAAAGGAACCAGTACAAGAAGTATCAAGCATGGATTGATCATCACGAGAAAGCCGAGCATAAAAATTCTGAATAATAATTTCTCTTGAGAGCTCATGATTGGGGCATGAATATAACATTGACTTAAGCCTCCCCCAAGCTAGAGCGATACTTTCTCCTTCACGAGGCCAAAAATTATATATATAATTCCGGTCATGATGAACTAGATGCATAGGATATTTTTTTTGGTGAAACTCCAATTTCAATCGATTCCAATTCCAAGATCCAATATCATCGCATAGCCTATACCATGCCAATGCCTTTCCCTTCAAAGATAAAGGGAAAACCTTCTTCTTAACTTCATCCCCGGGTAAACCTGCAAGCTTAAACAATCCACAAATTTCTTCCACATATATCAAGTGCATATCAGGATGTTCGGTTCCATCTCCTGCATAAGGATAAGCTAGCAGTTGTTCTATCATACCCAAAGGAATTTCATATTCAATGTATTCAGTAGGTGCAGTAGGTTGAGGGGTAACTAATTGTGGTTCCGGTCGAGGTGAAGATACCCCGAACAAACCCCTCAAAGGATTGTTTTCCATAGTAACAAGTGACAATAAATTTCAGCACGTAGTAATAATATTTCCTTACCAATTTCCACTTACCAAAAGCGCTTCACTCCCCGGCAATGGCGCCAGAAAATAGCCTTGATGACCCACAAGTATATGGGATCAATTGTAGCCTTTTTGATAAGTAAGAGTGTCGAACCCAATGAGGAGCAGAAGGAAATGACAAGCGGTTTTCAGCAAGGTAATGTCTGCAAGTATTGAAATTGTAAGTAGCAGAGTAGTTTGATATCCAGATAATTTGTAACGAGCAAGTAACAATAGTAGTAACAAAAGTGCAGCAAGGTAGCCCAATCCTTTTGAAGCAAAGGACAGGCCAAAACGGTCTCTTATAATAAGCAAAGCGTTCTTGAGGGTACACGGGAATTTCATCTAGTCACTTTCATCATGTTGGTTTGATTCGTGTTTGCTACTTTGATAATTTGATATGTGGGTGGACCGGTGCTTAGGTGCTGTTCTGCCTTGAACAAACCTCCTACTTATGATTAACCCCCTCGCAAGCATCCGCAACTATGAGAAAAGTATTAAGAATAAATTTTAACCATAGCATTAAACTTTTGGATCCAATCGGTCCCTTACGGAATAGCGCATAAACTAGGGTTTAAGCTTCTGTCACTCTCGCAACCCATCATCTAATAACTCCTCCACAATGCATTCCCTTAGGTCCAAATATGGTGACTTGTCATGTAGTCGACGTTCACATGACACCACTAAGGGAATCACAACATACATATCATCAAAATATCAAACACATATCAAGTTCACATGATTACTTGCAACATGATTTCTCCCGTGACCTCAAGAACAAAAGTAACTACTCACAAATGATAATCATGCTCAAGATCAGAGGGGTATTAAATAGCATATTGGATCTGAACATATAATCTTCCACCAAATAAACCATATAGTAATCAACTACAAGATGTAATCAACACTACTAGTCACCCACAAGCACCAATCTATAGTTCCGGTACAAAGATTGAACACAAGAGATGAACTAGGGTTTGAGAGGAGATGGTGTTGTTGAAGATGTTGATGGAGATTGCCCTCCCCAAGATGGGAGAGTTGTTGGTGATGATGATGACGATGATTTCCCCCTCTGGGAGGGTAGTTCCCCCGGCAGAATCGCTCCGCCGGAGGGCAAAACTGCTCCTGCCTAAGTTCCCCCTCGAGACGGCGGCGCTCCATCCTGAAAGTCCTCTCCTTATTTTTTTCTAGGTCAAAATGACTTATATACCAGAAGATGGGCACCGGAGGTGGGCTGAGGGGAGCACAACCCACCAGGGCGCGCCTGGGCTCCCTGGCGCGCCCAGGTGGGTTGTGCCCACCTAGTGGGCCCCCTCTGGTACTTATTGGCTCCAATATTTCTCATTTATTCCATAAAAAATCTCCGTAAAGTTTCAGCTCATTTGGAGTTGTGCACAATAGGTAGCCTGACGTAGCTTCTTCAGGTCCAGATTTCCAGCTGCCGGAATTCTCCCTCTTTGTGTGTACCTTGCATATTATGAGAGAAAAGACATTAGAATTACTCCAAAAAGCATTATTATGCATAAAAACATCATAAATAACAGTAGGAAAACATGATGCAAAATGGACGTATCAAGGCCAGGCGGGCGCCAGCGGGCGCAGAGCAGCATGTTTCCTCTTTGGTGCTAAGGAGGCAAGCGCAGGCGCGGAGTCCCGAGGAATCATCCAAAGGTTTCCATTCCCATGCAACGAGACCAAGACCGCCAGGGCGGCAGCAAGGATGTCATCACCGAGCCCACCACGACGTCATGACCAGAAGCTTTGCAGGCAAAGACCTCCTTTCGTCAGGATAAGATGTACTACTTGTCCCCCTTCAAATTTGGCCGTTGTGGAATCCCTTCCCGCCTTTGTTTCGGGGAAGAGGACAAAGGCCACTATAAATAGGTTAGCCACCACCATAGGAAAGGGGGCGGACCCAGAGTTCACATCCTCACCAGAGCAAGCCTCGCAAGCTTGTTCATCCTCTGTACTAGTTCATCCTCAGCCCCCCGTGAGGCAAATCCACCCCAAAGCAGGAGTAGGGTATTACACCACAAGGTGGCCCGAACCTGGGTAAATTGCCGTGTCCTTCTTCTTCCCTGTTCTTCGAGCTAGGCTGTAGGGCAGTGCGTTCGGTTGGCTAGTTAGGTTGAGTCCTTCGCACACACCCCAGAGTCAAACCTCCTTTGGGTCTGCGGAGCCCTGAATCCGACATTTGGCGTGCCAGGTAGGGGCGTGTCGAAGTCTCTCTCTCCCACCGCTCGTTCCACCGCCGTTTCGCTGTTTCGATGGCGGACACTCGCCGTGTTCGCGCCGAGCGCCGGGCCGCTCGTGTCGCCCAGACGGCACCTGCGAGCAACGGCGTTGCTAGCCTCTCCGCCTCCCCGGCGGCTAACGCCGCCACCGACCCTGCTACCCGCGAGCAGCAGGACTCGTCGCTGCCGCCGTTCGTGCAGCGTGACGGCCGCACCACCACTCCGTCACCCACTCCAGCCATGGCGTCGTCCTCCCATTGTCGTCGTGGGCCAGCGAACACACAGCCCGCGCTGCTCATGGTGCGCGAGCTTCTGCGCTATTATCTGGACAACGACCTCTACGACGATTGGCTGGCCCGCATCACTGAGCTCGTCAACGCCGCTGGCGAGTTCCCTGCACCGTCTTGTTTGCGTCGCCCTCCGCCATCCCACGCGAGCGATGTGGCCCATGGCGCACCTGCTCCCCCTCCGTTGTGTGGCGAGGGCCCCGAGCCGAGGCGTGAGGCTCCCCGACGTGACCCGCCGCACAGGGCGTTAGCGCGCGATGAAGAAAGCTGCCAGGTGGTGCAGCGGCCCCAAGGAGAAGCGCGTGTGCTCCCAGCACCGCCACGTCAAGACCGCATATCGCCAGAGGCGGCCGCGCGCGGGCATCAAGATCAGGCTCCTCCCCGGCGGGTGGCCCCGGTGAATGCGGCAGTGTGCCGTGCTTTCACTCCAAAGTTGCGCCGCGTTGTCTGGCCCGGCAAGTTCAAGCCGGATCTGTCTCCACGCTATGACGGCACCCCCGACCCTGCTGAGTTCCTCCAGCTCTACGAGCTGAGCATCGAGGCAGCGAACGGCAATGAGAAGGTCATGGAAAACTGGTTCCCCATGGCCCTCAAGGACGGCGCGCGCTCCTGGCTCCTGAACCGTCCGGTGGGCTCGATCTCCTCCTGGGACGAGCTCCACGAGCGCTTCATCGCCAACTTCCAGGGCACTCATGACCGTGCTCCTGGGGCAGGCGACCTGCGATGCATCAAGCAACAGCCAGGCAAAACCTTGTACAAGTACATACAGCTCTTCACCAATGTTCGCCTCAAGATCCCAAAGGTGTCAGACGAAGCCATCATCACGGCGTTCTCTGAGGGCGTCCGGGATGTCAAGATGAAGGAAGAGCTCACCATGCATGAAGATTTGTGCTCAGCTCTGGAGATGTTTAACATGGCCACCAAGTGCGCGAGGGCGGAGGAAGGTCGCCTCTCCCTCCTGGAGCTTCCGGAGGTCGATCCTGAAGACAAGAAGGCCAAGGCTAAGGGCGTGAAGCGCAAGGGTCCCGCTATGCTCGCGGCTGAACCTGAGATGAAGCGCGACTGCGACCACCCCGAGTCATCCAAAGGCAGCCGCCCGTTCTGCGTCTTCCATAATGTCCACAGCCACAACACCAACGACTGCCAAGAGCTCAGGGCGATCCGCGATGAGCGCTTCGGCCGCCATCCCGAGCGCAGCGACCGTGGCTATGGCCGCGGAGGAGGCCACGGGGGTGGCGGCTGGGACAACCACGACCCCCGCCAGGACTGGCGCGATCAGCCTCATGAGGACCGCTGGCAGGGCCAGCCTCGCGACGGCCCCTGGAGGGACCAGCCTCGTGAGGACTGTCCTCAGGGCAATGCCGGTCTCCCTCCGCTACCGCCGCCGCCAAGGAGGAACAACGACCACCGCCAAGACAATGGGGCCGGGGGCTTCCAAGAGCCTCGTGCCATTGCCTGCATCCTGGGTGGCGCTCAGGCCCCTGCTTCCCATCGCATCTTCAAGCAGTTCGCTCATGAGGTGAACGTGGCCATCCCCAAGCTCGAGGCGTCGCGCCCCCTCAGGTGGCCCAAGTACGCCATCACCTTCGACTCTACAGACCAGCTCAAGTGCTCAGTCGCCGCTGGCGCGCTCCCAATGCTCTGCTCACCAACAATCAGCAATGTCCTCATCACCAAGACACTCATTGATGGCGGCGTGGGGCTCAACGTTCTCTCCGTTGAGACGTTCGAGACGCTCCAGGTGCCGTACGACCAGCTCCTCCCCACCAAGCCTTTCTCAGGAGTGACCGATGGCTCCACCACCCCCATAGGGCAGATTCACCTCCCTGTCAACTTGGTCAGCGAGACAACTACCACACCAAGCTCATCGACTTTGATGTCGCCCACATTCGCCTCCCGTACAATGCCATCCTTGGGTATCCAGCCCTCGCCAAGTTCATGGCGGTGACTCACCATGGCTACAACGTCCTCAAGATGCTAGGAAGCGCGATATCATCTTGGTCGCCTGCGACGAGTAGGCAGTGGTGTGCTCCCTCGAGTGCGCCTACCAGGCTGCGGCAGTCGAGAATTCTGACAACGAGGGTGCAGTTCGGCCTCCTGAGGCCATCCCCAAGAAGAGGAAGCAGCTCCTCCCCAAGGGCCGCCAGGAGGTTGGTGCGTCCGACAATCGTGCCTTAGGCCCCGCGCCCGCTGCTGGGGCGCCTTTACCCCTAGCATAGGAAGGCGCGCCCGGTGCCCCTCTCAGGACGGGATCATGGGCTCTCCTCTGGAGGGCCTCTGACCTGACCAGCATCACGAGGGAGGCGTTCGGGCACCATGTGGAGGCGTGCTTCAACGCGCGCCTCCGTGAGTAGGGTGCAAGGCGCGAGGCGCCAGGCGCTCAGGAGTTAATCACAAGGGCAATCGAGGAGCTCCAGGAGGCGTGAGCCATGCATGACGAGCGTCGCCCCGCACCACCTGGCGCAGCTGCCGCCCCTGATGAGGGTGGCGAGCGGTGAGTCTGCGTCAGCATCCCAGGTCTCAATAGGGCCGCTTCTCAGGAACTCTACTGGCCGTCCCGCGTTGGACGGAGTGGGGGCTGCCCCCGCAGCTACATCCGCATGCCGTTCGGCCTGCTGAACATGGCTGCCTCGCACCAACGCTACATGCAAGGCGTCTTGGCGCCTCATGAGGCCCGGCGTCAGGCGATCCTGACAGAGGAGGTGCCGGACCCCCGTGAGCTCCCCGGGCCTCCAGAGCCTCCCGAGCCTCAGGTGTTAGCCGGCTCATGAGGATCGACCTCTGTAGCGCGCGTCTTCAGCTACTCCAACTCTTCTACAATGACGGTGCCAGGTGACTTTTTGGTTTGTTCAATTGAGGGCGCCCCTCGGGCTGCATTATCCTCAAGCTGCCAGGGCCTGCACCTGCAGCATGTATCATTTTGCACATTTATCAGAACTGGCTTCGCCCTTCCATGAATTGCATAATATTATCACCTGCATGTCCGGTGCTTCGCCACCATGAATGTTGTGTGCCCTCACGAGCCCGCCCGCGACCGCCTCATGATTAAGGACTGGCACGGCGTATGTGCTCGGGTCCGTCCCTACAGCGTCTATAAACCCAAGTGGCTGAGCTCTGTCTCGCGGGCTAGCTCCCGTGCACGTCACCTCCCATGGTCCTTTGTGCCTTGTTCTCGCATGAGCTAATCGAGAGCGGATGAGTTAGTGCGCGTGACCCGGTGCCTCGCCGCCGCGGGAGCCGCGCGCCGGTTGTCTTTCTTTAGGGTTGTTGCATGAGAAGATTGGGCACGGCGTCTGTGCTCGGGTCCGTCCCTGCAGCATCGATAAACCCAACGGTTGAGCTCTGTCTAGCGGGCCGGTCCCGTTCATGTAACCTCCTGTGGTCATTGGTGCTCGGCCTTCTCATGCGATGTCCTCCAGAGATTCACAAGGCGCAGGCCACCCCAACATCTCTCGTGATTTTTGCAGGCCCCCCGTAACAAAATTTAGGCGCAACCTACCTTGAGGTAGGGCCCCGTGAGTCCCGCGCTGGCTCACGGGTGCCCATATACACCTCCTCTAGTCCAGCCATGCAAGCCACGTGTCCGGACGGGGCTGTACACGCCCCGGAGTCTCCCCTCAGAGGGAACTCCCACCCATGCACCAGTGGAAGCCCCATGCTCCGCGCTGGCGGACGACACAGTCGAGGCACGGCTATGCCCACGCACCAGTGGAAGCCCCATGCTCCGCGCTGGCGGACGACACGGTCGAGACGCGGCTATGCCCACGCTGAAGTGGAAGCACCATGCTCCGCGCTGGTGAATAAACAACTGAGGGCACCCTGGCGGCTACAATAACCTCAGGAGAGCCAATAGGCTTGTTATCCGGCCTCACCGCACAGCTTTCCCTATGGGAGGGTCGCGCGAGGGGGCTGGGCTGGGGGGCTACGCTCAGGCCCTGCCTGGCGTACGCCATCTCACCAGGTCTCTCGCACCTGGTCTTCCCGCGTCCCTCCCAGGCAAAGGTTGGCGAGCAAAGGTATGAAGGACTCCGGATTACCTTGTACCGCTGCTTGTTTTTCCTTCATGAGGGTCGTTCGCATGTCAAGGGGGACCCCTGAGCATCGCGACTCAGGGGCCTCACTTGTCACGTAGCTCCTCACCCCTTGGTCTCATCCTGGTGATCCGGACGCCCCAACGGCGGATGAGGTACGCGAGGGGCTGGGCCCTGCCGATGCAAAACGCTGGCAAACGCGAAGGAAACCGAGCACGAAAGAGAAATTGCGGAGTCCTAGCAAATTATTACAAAGCATAATGTCTCATAAGTTCAAACAGAAGTTCTCATGCCTCCACGAGGTACGATGCATGTTGTAGGGTCAAACTAGGAGGAAGCGCCGCCGTCGCCTTGGTTGCCGTTGCCGCCCGCCTTGGGGAGCCCATCATTGATGACGATTCCACCATCTTTGCCACCGGCTTCTGTCGCTGCAGCTGCAGGGTCGGTGACACGGAGGAACTTCCCCAGTAGGGCCTCCACTTGCTTCCTCATGGCTTCGGTAGCAATGGTGCGGGACTCAGGAGCTATCGGTTCGATCAGCGCCCAGAGGTCGAAGTTTGGGTCCCAGAGGTGGAGGTGGCTGAAGACGCGCGTTGCGGCCGCGGTAAAGAGCGCACGGCACTCTCCCTCCACTGCGGAATCCATCCCAGCGGCGACGCCCTCAAGCGCCTCCGCAAGCTTGGGGAGAATCCCAGCAGGGCCATCCTCCGGAGTCGCCAGCGGCTTCTCGTACCCTCCCCTGTAGAGGGAGCACAGCGCCTCACGAGACTTGAGCTCGAGGGAGATGAAGGCTTCGCGTCCCATGGCCACCGTCTCCTCGGCAGCGGCGAGGGCCTTCTCCCTGGTCTCCAGCCTGTTGCTTGAAATTCATAATTTGGGTTCTAAGGGAAATAATTTTTTTGGGCGGAAAATACTTAGTAATAAAAGCATCTTTGCACTTATTCCAAGAATCGATACTATTGCGAGGTAAAGAAGAAAACCAAATTTTGGCACAATCTCGCAAAGAAAACGGGAATAATTTCAACTTCACAATATCATTGTCCACATCTTTTTTCTTTTGCATATCGCATAAATCCACGAATGTGTTAAGATGGGACACGACATCCTCATTAGGAGTACCGGAATACTGATCTTTCATAACGAGATTCAACAAAGCGGCATTAATATCACAAGATTCCGCACTAGTGGCGGGAGGAGCAATTGGAGTGCTAATAAAATCATTGTTGTTGGTATTGGAGAAATCACACAACTTGGTGTTCTCTTGAGTCATTGTGACTACGCAACAAGATTGCACTCAAAAACATATCTGACGAGAAAACGGCGAACGAAAAAGAGGGCGAATAAAATAGCAAATTTTTGTGAAGTGGGGGAGAGGAAAACGAGAGGCAAATGGCAAATAATGTAAATTGCAAGGAGATGAGATTTGTGATTAGGAACCTGGTAGATGTTGATGATGTCTCCCCGGCAACGGTGACAGAAATTCCTTTTGATGTTTGCTTGAACTACGTCGGTATTTCCCCAAAGAGGAAGGGATGATGCAGCACAACAACAGTAGGTATTTCCCTCAGTGATGAGACCAAGGTTATTGTACCAGTAGGAGAACCACGCAACACCACGTAAACAGCTCCTGCACACAAAGAACAAATACTTGCAACCTGACGTAAGAGAGGGGTTGTCAATCCCTCACGGGTAAAAGGATAGGTAAAATTGTAGTAGATTGGATAAATAGATCTCGCGGGAACGCGAGATAAAATAAATAAGTAAAAATTGCAGCAAGGTATTTTTGTATTTTTTGATTAATAGACCTGAAAATAAAAGCAAATAAAAATAGATCGCAAAGGCAAATATATTAAAGAAGAGACCTGGGGGCCGTAGGTTTCACTAGTGGCTTCTCTCGAGAAAAAATAGCAAACGGTGGGTAAACAAATTACTGTTGGGCAATTGATAGAACTTCAAATAATCATGATGATATCCAGGCAATGATCATTATATAGGCAACACGTCCAAGATTAGTAGACCGACTCCTGCCTGCATCTACTACTATTTCTCCACACATCGACCGCTATCCAGCATGCATCTAGTGTATTAAGTTCATGGATTAACGGAGTAATGCAATAAGAACGATGACATGATGTAGACAAGATCTATTTATGTAGAAATAGACCCCATCTTGTTATCCTTAATAGCAACGATACATACGTGTCGTTTCCCCTTCTGTCACTGGGATCAAGCACCGTTAGATCGAACCCATCACAAAGCACCTCTTCCCATTGCAAGATAAATAGATCAAGTTGGCCAAACAAAACCCAAATATCGGAGAAGAAATACGAGGCTAAAAGTAATCATGCATATAAGAGATCAAAAGACTCAAATAACTTTCATGGATAAAAACATAGATCTGATCATATACTCAAAGTTCATCGGATCCCAACAAACACACCGCAAAAAAGAGTTACATCAAATAGATCTCCGAGAGACCGTTGTATTGAGAATCAAAAGAGAGAGAGAAAGCCATCTAGCTACTAACTACGGACCCGTAGGTCTGCAATGAACTACTCACGCATCATTGGAGAGGCACCAATGAGGATGATGAACCCCTCCGTGATGGTGTCTAGATTGGATCTGTGGTTTCTGGAACTTGCGGCGGCTGGAATTGATTTTCGTCGACTCCCCTAGGGTTTCTGGAATATTGGGGTATTTATAGAGCAAAGAGGCGGTGCGGGAGGTCACCGAGGTGGGCACAACCCATCTGGGCGCGCCTGGGGGCCCAGGCGTGCCCTGGTGTCTTGTGCTCACCTCGGGCCCCCTCTTCGGTACTTCTTTGGCCCACTGGATGTCTTCTGGTCCAAAAAAAATCTCCAAAAAGTTTCGCTGTGTTTGGACTCCGTTTGGTATTGAAGAATCTTATGGAAATAGCATGGAATAAGGTTTGATCCTATTCATGGGGATTCCGTAAATATCCCATTTCAAAAATCGAAACAATCGGGACTTTTCGGAGATTGGATGCAGTTACTAATTCATGATCTGGCATGTACAGAATGAAAACTTCATTCTCGATTCTACGAGAATTTTTATGAAAGCGTTTCATTTGCTTCTCTTCAATGGAAGTTTCATTTTCCCAGAATGTATCCTAATTTTTGGCCTAATTCTTCTTCTGATGATCGATTCAACCTCTGATCAAAAAGATAGACCTTGGTTCTATTTCATCTCTTCAACAAGTTTAGTAATAAGCATAACGGCCCGCGTGTGAACCACCAGATCATAAGGAAAGATGCCTCTCGGGGCATCTGAGAATGATTCGAGCCGTATGAAGGGAAACTCCCACGTACAGTTAAAAAACAAGCAGAAAACAGCAACTGGCACTGGGCACTATGTCAATAGGTTAGTACCAAAAAATGATATAAAGTTGCTATAAAATGATTGTGAAACATCCAAGAATGATAATATAACAGCATGGAACAATAAAAAATTATAGATACGTTGGAGACGTATCACGTAGCAGCAAGGGCAGTTTGGGGCTCTGGAGCCTCCAAACCCCCCACAGGTGCGACGGGGACAGGTGGCTCCGGAGCCTGCTGGCCATGGAGACGGCCTCCTCCTGAGGCTCCGCCACCATGCCTTGAGGGGCCCACTCCGTCATGAGGGGGCGTGAAGCGATCTCCTCCACTTACGCCAGGGTCACCGTGGTCGCGGCCGATGGCGGTGCCCCCAAGGCCCCGCCTCCTTCCTTCCTTTTCTTCACCACGGTCTCCACCCTGGTTGCCGGGAAGTGAGTACTGCGGGCACGATGCCAAGAACGATAAACGAAAAAGAAGGTAATATACTTACTCGTCAGCAGCAATGTACCCCCTTTTCCTAACCGAGGCCAGGGCACTCCCAATCTTCCTGAGCGCGTGCTTTGCCGTGCCTTGGGAGTCGGCAGGGCGCGCGGCGGCGACGGACGGCAAGACAGAGGAGACGCCTCGAGGAAGGGATGCCACTTCGCCCTTCCTCGGAGTCGTTCAGCCTGGCCTCCACAGAGGGGTGGCCCCAGACCGCGTGACGACCCCGGTGGAATGCGGGGATCCCTTGACCAAGGGCTCGGCGGCATCGTCATTGTCGGAGAGGCCACGGAGAAGCTCGCTCTGCAGCGGGGGGGGGGGGAGGTCTCCGCCACGTCGTCCACGGTCGCCTCCGAGTCCTCCTCCCCCTTCTCCTCGGCGTCGTCGCCGGAAGATACCATCACCGGGGAGCTGGGGAGTTCCAGTGGCACGAGCCCCAGCTCGTTGAAGACATGCATGGCGGCGACCAGCTCCGCCCCATCACCCCGAAGGTACAGTGGGATGTAGGCCGCTAGGAGGCCGCCCGGATCCTTCTCAAGCAGGGTGTGAATGGCCTTTCCCATCTCCTCACCCGTCAAGCTCCTTGGGCGCAGCCGGATGTTGTCCTTCGCGCCCTTGAAGTCCCACATGAGAGCGATGCTTGCTTGATTTTGGGGTTCTTCTTCTGCTTCTTCTTCTCCGATATTGGGATAGGTTCCTGGTCGGCAGCCTGGGCTAGCAGGGTGGATGTCGTTCATGTTTTTCGTTTGATTTCATCCGTAGTCGGATGCTGCTCTTCTATATGATGTTTGATGTATTCATGTGGCAATTGTATGCCTTTGTATGTATCCCCATTTGTGTTGCATATGGTACGATGTAATGATATCCACCTTGCAAAAGCGTCTTCAATATAAGGCTCTATCCTTGGTGGGACATTCGAGTTCTTCTCGGATAGGATCGCATATTGGGCGTGACAACCGCATACGGTTGTCGGGTTGTGTGCTCCACTTAGTCTTCCCGTGCTCCACAGTGGTGAACTATAAAATCTCAAATCCCCTAGCCAGCTGCTAGCTATAAATAACCACAACAATGGCCGCTGGCGATGACTCGCTATTGATCCAGTTGCTAGCTAGTTACCCACACTTACCGGCATACCCCCAACGGCCGACGACGGGATGGAGTCGCGTGACGACGGAATCGAGGCTGAAGGCACGATGGTCGGCTTGGCGGTCGATGGCCATGCCGCCGCCTCTCTCGACGACGGCCAGAGGAAGTAGGAAACGTGGTACGAGCAAGCCGCCTGGTTAGCCAGGGTCATCCTAAAAGCATACAGGGATCGCAAGCGGGCGATATTGCTGGCTTGGTGTAGAGTGCGGCGGATGGTGCGGGCGACGGAGGAGGGACCTCGACGACACAAGGACAACTGCGGCAGTGGCGGCCGCCGCACGAGGCGCAGGCTTATGTCCCAGATGGAGGAGGGCGCAGCATCGGACGTCGCCGGGGCATGCCTGGTGGCCTTCACGGCAGCCCTGGAGAGAGCCAACGTTGTCTCACCGGACATCACCGGGGCAGACCCGGCGGTCGCGGTAGCCCTGTTGAGCGCTGCGCCTGAGGCAGTACCGGCGATTCCCGATGTCGAGTCTGCCCTAGCCTCGATCGATCAAGGTGTGTAGGTCATCGACTTGGCGGCCTCCGCTCCCACTGAGCCCATGATCGACACGCTGATGGACGATGACTGTTGTGTGTGCTGGGTCAGCGTTAGGTCCACCGTGTAGTTCTTTTGTGCGTACGTGGTTCGTTATATTCTTGTAAATTAGCAATATATGTATATACTCAATTGATTTCTTCATGCATGTCTGTTGGCGTTATGGGAACCAGGGTACCCAGACTTGCCTGCCTGCGGCCCACGACGTGGCTCCATCGACGGCCTGGTACGGCCCATCTGCAACACCTTCAAGGCTCTCGCGAGGGGCCAAGCCTCGCGAGGTGGGTGACGCCAAGACCTCCAGAGGGAGCGGCCTCCCTAGGCTGGCTCCCGAGGAGCGGAGATTTCTATGCAGGTACCCATCTCATGAGGTGGGGGTGACGCAAGCCATGACGACCAAGGCCAGGCGGGCGCCAGCGGGCGCAGAGCAGCAGGTTTCCTCTTTGGTGCTAAGGAGGCAAGCGCAGGCGTGGGGTCCCGAGGAATCACCCAAAGGTTTCCATTCCCGTGCAACAAGACCAAGACCGCCAGGGCGGCAGGACGGATGTCATCACCGAGCCCACTGCAACGTCACGACCAGAAGCTTTGCAGGCGAAGACCCCCTTTCGTCATGATTAGATGTACTACTTGTCCCCCTTCAAATTTGGCTGTTGTGGAATCCCTTCCCGCCTTTGTTTCGGGGAAGAGGACCAAGGCCACTATAAATAGGTTAGCCACCACCATAGGAAAGGGGGCGGGCCCAGAGTTCACATCCTCACCAGAGCAAGCCTCGCAAGCTTGTTCATCCTCTGTACTAGTTCATCCTCAGCCCCCCGTGACGCAAATCCACCCCAAAGTAGGAGTAGGGTATTACACCGCAAGGTGGCCCGAACCTGGGTAAATTGCCGTGTCCTTCTTCTTCCCTGTTCTTCGAGTTAGGTTGTAGGGCGGCGCGTTCGGTTGGCTGGTTAGGTTGATTCCTTCACACACGCCCCAGAGTTCGAACCTCCTTTGGGTCTGCGGAGCCCTGAATCCGACAATGTCAAATATGTCAATTGTATGGGCTGGCCTAGCTGTATATTTATCTAAATTTGCAATATGGACAATTAATATGCAAATGCCTTCTGGACATCGGTGTTGATCGCCACGTTGAAAACATGGACATCCTCTACTCTACCGCTCTACCGGGCACACGCTTAAACTCAATGAACTGTGTACGATACTAATACTTTCCATGAAAATTAAAGAACTTGGCTAACAACATTTGAGTAACATATATATAGTGGTTACACTATTCGACAAAAGGAGGATCTTCGCAACATGGTTTTGACAACCATATGGTCCATATCTACATAATTAACATAGTAACAACTAGCACATTTTAAGAGGCTAAGGGTCAACAACCATATGGTCCATATCTACATACTTAACATAGTAACAACTAGCACATTATAAGAGGCTGAGGGCCAACAACCACAACTATCCGCTGGAAGCAGCTTGATCACGATGACTCGGCATCTCATCAATGAAAAGGAAGAACCCTCCTGTGCCTTGGTAGAGCATGAGTAGAACAGTGTCTCCACTTTTCCAATATGGATGGATTGCCATGACAAGCTAGAACTTGTTAATTTGAATGGTTCCATTTCTGCAGGAAATGCGGTACCTTGCAATCAGTTTGGCGTTATTAGCAGGCACAAGTGTAATTCAATCACGCCCGAAAATCGATCCTAGAACAGCTGCAGCGGGCAATTTCTGTTGAATTGTATAATAAAAACCAATTGTAACATATCATTGAAGATATATATAGTTTATGAACATCAACATAAAAATAAGACTTTGTACTAGCGTTTTGTGCACACAATTGGTCTTGTTCAATGTGTGCACCATAGGTATAATTAATCCCATCCAAAATCCAGCGTTCATACATTGTGCTATCTCTGTCAGATTATCAACAAATTTTATGACATGCTTCAAGTCTTTCCAGTGAAATTTGGTACGCTGAGTAACATACAGATCATTAACTATGCATCCAACATATCCTTCTTAAAAGGTGGAAAGGTATTATTTATTCAGAACATGGCAGAAGAATATATAGTGCACATAAATTGGTAAATAGAATTTTTTACTACCTAGGAATAGAGTCAGAAAATGAAATTACAATTGGTTGCTTAAGTAGTGATCAGTTAGTCAGAACAAATACCCCGATTTTGCTAAGTAATATGCCAGCATGGAGAAAGTTGAAAGAACACTAACCTTGATCAGACGTTGATCGGCTGATGACGTTGGGGAAGTAAACATCCATGTTAATTAGACCAGGCTGTGGTGCACGCACTAGAATTTTATTGCCAGCTTTTAGTTCATAGAACTTAGAATTTTTTCTCCAAAGGTCCACATCAAAATAGGAGTGACCATCTTTATCAAGTTTTACGATAACTGTCATTGTAAATCCATGCTGCGTTGTCAATATGACATCCATGGAGCCATCAACAAAGTAAAGCCCAAGATTTCCTTCTACTCATGTTCTTGCAAAGCAAGGGATGTACTGCTTGAAATTAAAATTAAGATTGTAAGATATATTTAAATAACATAGCAAGATGCAAATATGGGAGTAACTGATAGAACAGAACAATATATAGCTGAAAGCAAAATACAAAAATATATAATTAAAAATAGATAATGTAACAAAGATTTGATGCAAATATGAGAGTAACTGAATGAACAATACATGATTAATTTGCCTAATATAGGGAAAAAATTAGCTTCAATGTCTAGGCTGCTTGTGGCACCATACCTTTTATCCAAATGTAGCAATAGACGGTATACGTTCACAAATTTAGGCCATGCCGACCGTGGTAGGGTGAGATTGAACATAGCGAGCGCTCCCTGAAGTCATCCGGAATGGTGAGATGGAACTACTTTTCTGACTAGCCGCGACCACACTTGCCCGATTTGTGCTCGCACTGTGGGCACATTAATGAAAACCCTCGAATCAGCTAGAAGAAAAATGAATCCACGGCGATTTCCGCCAGTTGATTAACAACGACGGATGGACTGCGATAGAGATGAGTGAATATTTTGCTAAATTGATTACCTTCTCCATGAGAAAAATCTCTAGCCCAATCCCGCAAAAAACCCCAACCGACCGGTGTCTGGAATGTCGGTACAATTCGGTGCAGATAGGCGACAGAAATCCCGTGCCGTTTGGAGCGCGACCTCCACCCGCCGATGACAACCGTCGAGCTTAGGGTGGCCACCGTGATAGAAGTTGATGAGGTGCAGAGTTGCGGAGGAGTCCACGGCGAGTGGGTGGGGACGAAGTGGGCAGGGGGCGAGGGTTTTCTTTTTTCCTTTTTCATGTGTGGGTGAACACACACGGTTCTTAGAGGCGACGAAGATGAATCGTGTGCGATAGTAAATCATCGAGATTGAAGGGGATTCCAAATTTCCTTCCTAGTTTGTTATTTAGTTTTTTTCGATGATCGACATACCCCCTCTAATGCAATGTGTTCAAATTTGGCATTTTCCGGGCCCATTTACCATATTCAGGTGATTATGTGTCTTTTCTTGGCATTAATGCACACAATTCAAATTCAAACAATCGATGCATGAAAAGGTGCATGAGAACGGTCTAGAAAACCATGCTCGTGCTATTTAGTAAATTCTCATGCCTTTTACAAGGAATGGGCAGAGATTTCAACGAATTGTGTGGCAATAGTCAACCACAAATGCGTCGTTTATTGGTTTTTCAACTATAGAAAAATGAAATACATGCTTGAAAAACATGATGGCTGGCATGGTGCCATGGTATGGCCTCACCGTGCCCTGGTAAAAGTTTGAGAAGGTTTGGCTTATGTCGTCGTGCACGCCCTTCATAAATCGAACCATCACCGAGGAAGTTTCATGGTTTCGAGGGGGAAATCACCAAGATTGAAGGGGCCGGGAATCCAAATTTCCTTCCTAGTTTGTCATTCAGTTTTTTTCTAATGATCAACATACCCCCTCTAATGCAACGTGTTCAAATTTGGCATTTTTCCGGGCTCATTTACCATATTTGGGGGATTATGTGCATTTTCTAGGCATTAATCCACATAATTCAAATTCGAACAATCGGTGCATGAAAAGGTGTACAAGAACGGTCCGGAAAACCATGCTTATGATATTTTCTAAATTCTCATGCCTTTTACAAGGAATGGGCAGAGATTTCAAGGGAATGTGTGGCAATAGTCAACCACAAACGCGTCGTTTATTGGTTTTTTCAACTATAGAAAAATGAAATACATGCTTGAAAAACATGACTCCTGGCATGGTGCCATGGTATGGCCTCACCGTGCCCTAGTAGAAAGCTGAGAAGTTTGGCTTATGTCATCATGCACGCCCTTCATAAATCGAACCATCACTGAGGAAGTTTCATGGTTTCGAGGTGGAAATCACCAAGATTGAAGGGGAATCCAAATTTCCGTCCTAGTTTGTCATTCAATTTTTTTTCAATGATCAACATACCCCCTCCAAGGGAACGTGTTCAAATTTAGCTTTTTTCGGGCTCATTTACCATATTTAGGGGATTATGTGCATTTTCTAGGCATTAATGCACATAATTCAAATTCACACAATCGGTGCATGAAAAGGTGCACAAGAACGGTCTGGAAAACCATGCTCGTGATATTTAGTAAATTCTCATGCCTTTTACAAGGAATGGGCAGAGATTTCAAGGAAATGTGTGGCAATAGTGAACCACAAATGCGTCGTTTATTGGTTTTTCAACTATAGAAAAATGAAATACATGCTTGGAAAACATGACGCCTGGCGTGGTGCCATGGTATGGCCTCATCGTGCCCTGGTAAAAATTTGGGAATGTTTAGCTTATGTCGTCATGCACGCCTTTCATAAATCGAACCATCACCGAGGAAGTTTCATTGTTTCGAGGGGGAAATGACCAAGATTGAAGGGGAACCCAAATTTCCTTTGTCTTTTATCCATGAGTTTTTTTCTACGATGAACATACACCCTGCAAATCACCGTGTTCAAATTTGGCACTTTTCCGGGTTCATTTACCATATTTAGGGGATTATGTGCATTTTCTAGGCATTAATGCACTTAATTCAAATTCAAACAATCGGTGCATGAAAAGGTGCACAAGAACGGTCTGGAAAACCATGCCCGTGCTATTTAGTAAATTCTCATGCCTTTTACAAGGAATGGGCAGTGATTTTGATGAAATGTGTGGCAATAGTCAACCACAAACATTTGTTTATTGGTTTTTTAACTATAGAAAATGAAATAAATGCTTGAAAAACATGACGCCTGGCATGGTGCCATGGTATGGCCTCACCAGGCCCTAGCAAAAATTTGAGAAGGTTTGGCTTATGTCGTCATGCATGTCCTTCATAAATCGAACCATCACCGAGGAAGTTTCATGCTTTCGAGAGGGAAATCACCAAGATTGAAGGGGAATCCAAATTTTCTTCGTTCTTTGTCCTTGAGTTTTTTTGTACAATGAACATACACCCTACAAATCACCGTGTTAAAATTTGGCACTTTTTCGGGCTCATTTACCATATTTAGGGGATTATGTGCATTTTCTAGGCATTTAGCGCATATAAATCCAATCTAGCTACAGCTGCACGGGTGTGATGAGAGGGACGTGGATTGCCGTTCGATCGCGGCGGATCCTATGGTGCCCACGTGCAATCTGCGTGGCTGGGGTTCCTTCCAATCATAACGCAACACACAATAGGCTCAGTGCACACTATTTTCAGAGGCGACGGAGATGAACCGTGTGCGATAATGAATGAGTAAGATTGTAAGGGAAGCCAAATTTCCTTCGTCGTTTGTCGTTGAGCTCCTAAAAACCAACACACTGTACAGCTGTTCAGCAACTTTGTCCCAGACCTCTCTGCAAGCATCGTTCATGGCACTGCCGTCGTGCCGAGTTCCTTGCCGCTCGCAACCGCACACATGGTAAGGAAGAGATGGCATCCTGCCGTGCCGAGTTCATCACCGCCCATGGCCGCACAAGTACGTGGGCGGACTTTGATGCTGCCATGGTCGAATGGGCGGTGGATCCAGAGGCGGCCAAAGCCGCACAGAAGGAGCGGAAAAGGCAGAAAGCAGTCAAGAAAAGAGAGTCCCGCCCGCAAGAAAGAAGAGGCCGCGCCGTGCTGAGGAGAGCTCGGCGGAGATCAAAGCACGGTGGGTTGCCGCCGACAAGGCTGGGAAGGAGAATGGCAGCGTCTGGCCAACATGCCCTGATGCCAGCATGTGAGAAGTAGTTAGTGCGTTTGTCGGCCGTAAATTTGTATAATTAATTACGAGCATCTATCGGTACTACATACGTACTAGTTTTAGAGCAAATTACCAGTAGTACTTTAAGTTGGTACTATCTATTATTAACGTACAATGTCGGTAAGCGCATCCTTTGAGGCATAGAATAATCCTGCTACAATTAAAGAGATTTTTAAATTAGGTGCGGCTGGAGATGCTGATAGATATTGGAATTATTAGAAGATCACAAAACACACGGTTTCTATGGCGTACCCCTGTGCGTTTTTTTGCGTTAATGATCCATAAGTCAGTTACCTGTGCGATGTTTCCTAATAAAGCAAGCGTACCATTGACCGAAAAAATCAACTACACATGTACATTTTTTGGAGACGGGATCTGCCAATTTTCTCTTTTCTCGCACATGAGTATTTTACACGCTTCATCTGCGTTGTGTGTTTCCCCCGCCCAAGTTTCAAATTTCGCAGCGAAATTTTCATTAGGCGCGTGATTTCAGAATTTATTCCTCCCTCCACATCCCCACCCATCAAATTTCCACAGTATCTCCCCCACGCCCCCCTCCCGGCACCTCAAACCACCGCCACCGCAACCACAGCTTCAACCACATCTACGTTCTGCCCGACCATCATCGATCCAGTCAGGTAACCTACCGATCTCTATCATGGCCCCGGCCTGATTGCTTAAATGACGCCTGCAAAACATCCTCATGCCTCCAAATCAGCACCGCCCCTACCTCTAGAGCATCACCGCGCAAGCCCAACCACATATCACGTGGAGGTCGAGGAGCTGATGGCGGTCGATGGCGTGATGGCCGCTGTGCGTATTGACCCAGAGGAACACCTTGCCTCCGCCACCGCCACTTGGTGCAGGCTTTGGCCCAGATGAAGTGCCCCAGCGACTACCCCCCAGGACTTACCAGGTATGATCTCACCAGCTCAATCGTACCAATACCACTTGCAATGGCTATGTTTTGTATGGTTGATGTATTAAGCATGTTCGTGCTTGTTTATTTCAGTACTGCACATTGTGTGATGTTCAAGTATTAACTGTCCAGCTCAATTTCACCAATACAAACAAAAAACTTACAATACATGACTCAGGATATCACTAGAGATGTTGCCCATTTGCTATTTTTGGTGGATGTTAACCCTGTTGTAGTTAACATGCTTGTCCATGTACTTACACAGGGTCATAACGGGTGATGTTGTTGTTTGCCGTCGAGGTTAGCTGCATCCCATGTCTTACAGTATTTTACATCATTTGTGCAATTGCAGTTTAACTTCTAACATTTACTGGTTGCCTGTAGGTACACATGTCAGCAGCACTGATCCATGCTTCGACCCGGAGGAACAGCTCGCCTCCATCGCCGCTAACTTTGGGCGGGCTCTGGCCAAGATGAAGTGCCCCAGCAACTACCTCTCAAGACTTACCAAGTATGAACTCACCAGTTCAATCTTACCAATACCAATTGCAATGACTATGTTTTGTACGGTTGATGTATTAAGCATGTTGTAGTAAACATGCCTAACACATTTTAGCTATTTTCCCTACCGTTTTAAAGACAACTAGGCCATTCTCTGCTCTGGCAGCACCTGCCTTGCGATGTTTAACTTTGCCAATTGCATTTCTATCGGTACCGGTTTCAATGGCTATACTAGGTTGGCTGTAGTTAAACATGCCTTGTTGGTTTCAGTACTGCACACTATGTGATGTTCAAGTTTTAACTGTCCAGCTCAATTTCACCAATAGCAGCTACAAACTTACCAAACATGACTTAGGATGTTGTTAAGCCTGTTGCAATTAACAGTTGTATCCATTTTCTAATCTGTCCCTTTGCTACCGTGCTACTCTCCGCAATGAAGATATACTAGAGATGCTGCCCATTTGCTTTTTTTAGTGGATGCTAACCCTGTTGTACTTAACATGCCTTTCCATGTACTTACGCAGGGCCATAATGGGTGATGCTATTGTTTGCCATCGAGGTTAGATGCATCCCATGTCTTACAGTATTTTACATCATTTGTGCAATTGCAGTTTGTCTTCTAACATTTACTTGCTTCTTGTAGGTACACATGTCAGCGGCATTGATCCACGCTTCGACCTGGAGGAACACCTCGCCTCCGCTGCAGCCGACTTGGGGCGGGCTCTTGTCCATATGAAGTGCCCCAGCAACTACCCTTCAGGACTTACCAAGTATGAACTGACTAGTTCAATCTTACCAATACCAGTTGCAATGGCCATGTTTTGTACGGTTCATGTATTAAGCATGTTGTAGTAAACACGCCTAGCCCGTCTTATCTATTTTCTCTACCTTTTTATAGAAAACAAGGCCATTCTCTGCTCTAGCAGCACCTGCCTTGCGATGTTTAACTCTATCAATTTCATTTCTATCAGTACCAGTTTCAATGGCTATACTAGGTTGTCTGTTGTAGTAAACAATTCTATCCATTTTTTAATCCGTCCCTTTGCTACCGTGCTACTCTTTCGCAATGAAGATATCACTACAGATGTTGCCATTTTATTACCATTTGCTATTTTTGGTGGATGTTAACCCTATTGTAGTTAGCATTGCCTTTCCATGTACTTACACAGGCACTACTGCAGGATGCTGCTAACGCGACACTACGATCAGAGACCCTTCGAGGAAACTGTGTGCGATGCATTAATCGCAAACGGTGATGTAAAAAGACCGTCAAAAAAGATGCAAAACATTTGCGATGGCGGATACATCAAACACGGTTCATAATTTAGTTGCGTGTGCGATGCGGGGCATACGGTTCAGTTCAGTGAACTATTTGCGATGAGGCAGAAGAACAGAAACGGGCAGCCACATGAAGGTGTGTGCGATATACGGCATACGGTTCACTCGGATGAACTATTTGTGATTAGGCGGAACAAAAGAAACGGTCAGCCAGATCAAGGTGTGTGAGATAGAGGGCAAACAATTCACTCGGATGAACTGTTTGCATTGAGCCAAGATAACAGAAACGGATCAATTTAACAAGATATGTGTGATACGCGGCAAACAGGTCTATAATCATAAATGTGTGCGAAGACTGATAATAACACAGACGATTGCTGCTAATAAGACGTGTGTGTTGTGCGTTGGGATTGCATATAGAACAACAACATATATATATATACACACACACTTATAAGGACATGGTTGCATAACAAAATTAAACATCCAATTACATAGGTGGCTGCTACACACATGCCATTTGCACACACCAAAGTAAACTATTACATGCATAATTACATAGGTGGCTACTACACACATGACATTTCCACACACCAAAGTAAACTATATATTACATGCATAACTAACAAGGATAAACGATCATCTGATCATCATCTACTTCTAGTGACGCTTGCTGCTACTGCTCTACTTGTGGCTCGATCCGGCCTCGTCGATTTCGGTAACGAGGCACTTCCTCATGTCAATGATCCGCCTGTGCATCTCGTAGCATGTGTACACGCTCTTGGCCGTGAACCTGAGGTGAGGTTCATCCAGTTACCGCATCCAGGGCCCGTGCCAGGATACGGGACGTGTTCTGTTGGCATCCTGCTTCATCTTTTCGTAGTATGGGTCGATGCTGGCCGAGGCGAGTTCAACCAGGGAGTCCTTCTTCGTGCTGCCCCAGACCCTGTGGTGCTCATAGATTTCGACAAGGTTCTTACAGGCCAAGCCCGTAACCCTGAGCGCTTTTACATCGTCGGTGGTTTCCACCGTAGCGAACTTGTAGTCGATGCTGTTGGCAAACCTGGCGAAATGGTCACAAGGCTCTGTGGCCATGCAGTAGTGGTAGATGAGGACATGATGGCACATGCACAACTGGGCGACGACAACCTTCTGATCTTTGCCAAGAAGACCGGCGGTCTACTGGAGGTCGATGCCGACCACCTTGTACTTGTCTCCAGCAAGCAACTGCTCCACGGTGTTGATGTAGTCCTCCACCACGGCCGGGTCGATGGTGTACACCACCGTGAGATCCGTCTCCCTCGCGTGGGTCTCGACTTTATGCTCACCGAACTCCATTGGAGCGCTGCTAGACATCCTCTCTGTATGTGTCGTCGTGGGTGTGCTTGTTGTGTTGTGGGGCGAGATCGAAAGGTTGAAGACACTAAGGTTATAATGGCTGCGGGAATTAATGGGGAAGCCGGACGGACTGGAATATCTGCACGCCTAGATGGCAGTTCTAATTTGCAACGTGTAACTCCATCGTCCCGCACTTAACTGCATCATGGCGACGCGCGCGGCGTAACCGCATGCATATGGGCGCCCAACGTGATCGTGCGTAGGCCCCAACCGCTGGTAGAGCGCGCGCGCACGGACGCGAGCAGAGCGCTCTGTGGTGCCGCAACAGCGAGCAACCATATATATGCATATAGCAGTTGAACACGCAAGGAAAAGCTGTCCACAAGCCGAGCACGTGGAGGTACGCGAGCAAAGCGCGCCGACGGACGCGAGCAGAGCGCGCCACGGTGCCTAACGGCGAGCACAACGCGCTGCGGCGCCTAACGGCGAGCACAGCGCGCTGAGGGACGTGAGCAGAGGCCGGCACAGTGATACGTGACAAATAAGATGAACTGTGCGAGCGATGGCGGAGACATCAAGCACGAATCAGATTAGAGTTGCGTGTGCGATACGTGGCATACATTTGATCCATCCGAGCTGTTTGTGATGGAATAAGCCATGTGTGTTGTGGGCAAATGCTTGCTGGTATATAACCATTTGTGATTGATGAATTCATCACCGACGGGTTACCTAGTGTGGTCCGTGTGCGATGTGATATGCTCTGTCTGCAGAACATCTATGCTCTGTGTACAGAAGAACAACATATATATACTTGTAACAGGACATGATTGCAAGACCAAATTAAACATCCAATTACGTTATATAACAAATACCATAAATATTGCAAGGTTCAAATTCCAGCATTACAAGGCCCAAATTCAAAGATTACAAGGTTCAAACTATTCAGACACATAAAATTCATCTTCTTCAGAATCTTTTTCATGCATTATTTCTGCGAAAGGATCAGCCACAGAGAAGTCATATAGCGGCTCGATACAGTGAGTTCCGAATAATCTGTCATATGAAGTTACAAACTGAAATTTAGCTTGTGTAGAGCCTTTTCCATTCAGCTGTAGACGCCTGCGCTCTTTAGCAATCCATTCACTTCTACGCAGTAAATATAGGGCAAACCTCATTACCTTGAGCAACCTTGCTTTCTCAACAAAGAACCTGGCAAATTTAATTTCTGGTGAGGTGCCTCGGTACTCGTTAAAAGTAATTTCTGTGAGATGAAGATCAAGGCATTCAATGGGATTATTATATTCCCCAACATTTTCTACTTTCGGGCCTGCTAGTATCTGCAAACGAAGACAACATATTAGTGCATAGCTGCAGATTTGAACACTTCGGGCCTCTTTGATTTGTAGGATTTCTAAAATACACGAAAAGAGTGAAATGCCACCTTCAATCTTTCATGATAAACTTTTATCACGAAAGCATGTCGGGCAAAGGAATAAAACACGTACAACACTCGCATCTCAAAAAATATATGTATTGAAATCCTCCAAATTTCCTTTAGAAATCATTCTACATTTCTCAATGTAATCATGGGTAAATAGTAACAAAAAATTGAGCTCCGTTGTGGTTAACAATTAACAGGAAAGGAGCATCACCTCGATGTATAGCTTCTCCGTGCAAGGAAAGCATCTAACGAATCTAAAAACTTCATCCAGATTGGGGCCGACAGATTGTAGTGCCATGATCTTCACTGTGCGCAGAGGCCGGGTCAAGCTTGTGGGAATCATTTTCTGGATGATAGGTGAACATATAGATCAACAACAATTAGAAAAAATGTGTTGTCCAATAATATATAAGAAGGAGAAGAAGAAGACTGTTGTACCTGAACGGATAATGATACAATAACAAGTTCGTTGAATTCAGCACACAAATAGCCCAACACTGTAAATTTTGGTGCGTGAATGACTCTGATTCTTGCTGGACCTAATTTATGAAGTACATACAATCTCTCGAGGAAATCCGCATTCTCAATGACAATATCATGAAACACCTCAACTGAGAGCCTTGGGCGGCGCCAGCAATGCACATAAATCGCACGGACATTCGTCAAGGTGATGTGGAGGCTACGGAGCCCATCCATCGCATGAAGACGAAGGTACTCGAGCATTGTACAACCGACAAGCAGGCGCTCCAAATCCTCCTTCGAGATGCGGACGGCAATGAGCTCGAGGTGCTTAAGTTTAGGGAGATGAAGAGCGCGTGCGGCATCGATCCGGGGGAACATGCACCACCTGAATGTAGCGCGGCGTAGCATGGGCGCGAGTTGGACCACGGACGGCGGCAGCGAGCAAGGACATCTAGCATGAAGGCTGAGCTCCTCGAGCCGATCCAAAGCTGGGGATAGGAACCTGTAGTGCAACCTGGGTTCGGTCTTGTTGTGGGGATTAAGCCTGCCGATAGCAAGTCGTCTGACCGGCCCAGGGTGCGTCGCGAGGACGTGGGACAATGCGTCCAGGCGTTGCTGCTCCCCGCTGCAGAACTCGTGGTCGACGATGATGTCCAAGAGGGTGGTGTACCAGAGGGGGCACCACCGCCGCGAGAGGATAGTGGTCCGCACACCATATTTGATGGGGAGGTGGACTATGATGGTTACTAACATCTCATCGGGGAAGCTGCTGATGAAGTCCATATTCACCGGAGGCTCTTGCGGTTCTGGCTCGACCCGCCCGCGCTTGTTGGCCAGCTCATCCTCCATCTCACAGCAGGTGGCAATCCTCGGCGGCGGTGTTTGTAGATGAGAATGGAGGACTGTTCTACATACCTTCCCGAGGCAGCCGAAACAAAAGTCCAAAACGAGCAATAAATTACAGTGCTCGCGGCGTGCGCGGCGGACTGCTCACAGTCATCCCATCTAATCAAACAGCTGCCCGCGGTAGTAAATGGTTAGTTGAACGCCCACGGTTGGACTAATACGACCATTTGCGATAATAACATGGTGGCTATTTGTTAAAAATGCCTAGGAAAATCAATGTATAAAAAGGCGAAACAAACCCTGAATAATTTCATATGTTTAGCACAGTTGCATGTTGCCTCTGTAAAATAAATCAAGGCGGGAAGATACATCGTATGTCGTTTCCGCTGCCGGAGCCTCATCTGTGTACATAGCAATCTGGAATAAAAAAAAGGCAGAAACATACATGTAGGACATTCAAAATCAATTCTCAAGATCTGGAAGAAAAAAGGGCACAAACATATATGTAGGACATTCAAAATCAATTCTCAAGATCTGGCTATGAATTATTAGCACGCACGCTAACCCTAGTCGGATTATTAGCAAAAAAAATCATTTGTACAGAACAAACAATTAATCACTAACCATAGATACCATTCAAACAATCAATACACTACACGGATCTAACGAATCTTACTCTGATTTCATGGACTGGGTGAACATAACCAAGGGTTTCTGTTCCCAACAAGGGGGGGGGACTAACCGGTTTTCCGTCGGAGTCGGAGTCGTTGCCAGAGTAGCTGTGGACCTCCGGCTCCGGCTGGGGAGGCACGACGACGGCGACGAAGTCAAGGTCGCGCTGCTGCCCGCACGAGACCTCGGCGGCGGCGACAGCAACCTCTGCGCCCAGCATCATGCGTTACGCGGGTGCTTCACCAGCCCCGGCGTCGCCACTCCCACCGATGGTGCGCTTCGGCAAAATCCTAATACACTCCATGCGGCGGTTACAACTGTGGATGGGGTGTGCGGCCGCCTATTATGACTAGCGGATCGGGCGCGCCATTAATATGGAGCAGTGGGAGCGAGGTGGGCGGCGGTCAAAGGTCTGGCTCGCCTCCCGGTGAGCCTGCGCAGCGGACTGCTGGCACGCCTACCGTCATTTCACACAGCTACTAGCACGCCCCACGGTGAGTGTGTAGCGAACACGCGCATGCCTCGGCCTCCCGGTTTGCCTGCTAGCATGAGTCTCGTCAACTCAAGCATGCTCGTACGGCACACGGGACGCGTGCGCGGCACGTATTATATTGATTTTTTTATTTTTGATGATTAATTCTGCCGCTTTATTGCTTAACCGAAGCACGGCACTTACATTGTTGGTCTAACGCACACAGTTCGAATAAAATAGTTCGTTTGCGATATTGGTTGATAATTATTTATAATTTCCTGTATGTAAGAAGATTATATCAAAACTTGTCTCAAATTTGAAAAAAAAATCATAGTCTATTGGTGTCCATATGACACCACGATAATTTTCATGAATTTCAACTTAGTTTTGGATTAATTGGATTTTGAAATCAAGATTCTCGATGTTAGAAAGTTCTTGCATGGGGACTAAACATGCACCCAGGGACACGCACACATATGATTTTGCAATCCATTTTCCTGCACTATCACAGGTCTCATGTAGATCAAATTTGATTTTTACACATTTAAATCCCTGGGAAATCAATCAATGTATAAAAAACGGAAAAAATGCTATCTAATTTTTTTCAATTTTCAACACTAAACTCCTTTGGTCGCATTTTCGCTGCAGAAAAAGTTTGACATATGCATCTTTGGGCCACATGCACACGGTGGTCCTAGGACACTCACTCGCGTGGGCCTGCGAGGTCGCCGTCCAGCACTATGACATGCGATGAGAGAGGTTAATTTGACCAACAAGGATGGTCATTTTTTTGGTTTTTGTTATACGTATGATAGGAGTATATATATAGTACGCGTTGAAGAGGGTGGCCGGGGGCAATACTACGCGTCATATAGGACACTCACTCGCGTGCGATGCTACCATCCGTGGGCCCGCGAGGTTGTCCTCCATCACTTTGACCCAGCAAGGAGGTTTCTTTTTAGGTTGTGTTGTGGTAGGAGTATATAGTATGCGTCAAAGAGGGGAGGAGGGGGCCGGGGCAGCACATACTACACACACGTCATGAATCGATCTCGCTCCGTGTGGGGACTTTTCGGTTTCCGAGGCAGGTGCTGCAAAGAAGCTGTGCATATTGGGTATTAAAAACATCACCAACACATTGGGCCACGTGCAGACAATGGTTGTCACTCATTCGCCTGCGACTCTTCCCTCCATGGGCCCGCGAGGTCATCGTCCATCTAATATATGACACAACGAGAAAGGTAATTTGACGAACAAGGAGGATTATTTTCGGGTTGTGTTACAGTATGTAGGAGTATATATTATGCGTCGAAGAGGGGAGGGGGGCAACATATATATACTACGTGTCATGAACCTTGGTTCGTGTGGGGGACTTAAAGGTTTCCGAGGCAGGTGCCACATCAAAGTTCTACATATATATTAGGTATTCAAACATCACAACCACACATCTCCATACATGTGTTTGGCCCACAAGCAAGCGATGGCGGTTGTCCTCTAGCACTCACTCATGGGGTTATCGGCGAGATGCTTCGTCCATCTCTGTGTGCCCGCTTGCTCAATCACTTCGACCGACAGTGATAGAGGTTAATTTGACTTATAATTAGGAGGGGATTAAATTTTGGTTCGTCTTATACGGTACGGTACATGCAACTATACTTCTCGCGCATGTGTACGTACGAATCCCTCCCACCGGGTCGAAGGGGGGGGGGGCGAGCACGCGACGCGTCATGAACCAGATCTTTGTGGGGATTGTGCGATTTTCGACGCATGCATGTGCCACATCAAAATGTTGTGCTTTTGGTATTCAAACATATATGCATGCATGCGTCACATCAAAATGTTGTGCTTTTGACAATACGCCTTGGTGAGATGCCCCCTCCCACCGACTCAAAGTGTGTGGGGGGGGGGGGGCACAGTACTACTTCATACTAGATGAACCTCCGTGGGGTCAGGGATGTCCGGTTAATTTGTGATGCACATGTGCCACATCAAATTTATGATTTGGTTATTTAAATATCATACCACATCGTTTTCACACACACACACACACACATCGGGCCACCCGCAGGTGTGGTTCGTATGTGGTCTCACCCATCTAACACCAGAAGAACACATCTCTGGGCCCGCACGCGGTCCACATTTGATCGGAAGCAAAGGGGGGAGTGGCGTTGACCATGATGTACTCCTTTCGGTTTTGTGTTACGGTAGGGTGAGATGTCAAACCTAGCTCTTTGGGGGCATGCGTTCATAGCTAGGATTCCCCTCCCGGCAACACAAAGTGTGTGTGTGTGTTTGTCGGGGTGGGGGTGGGGGGGCTAGCAATAATAACGTGCGCTTTGTGCGACAGGTGCCACATCAAAGTTGTGCATTGGGTATTTGAACATCAAACCACCCTTTTCATACATATATTTGGTCCACATGCAAGTGTGTTCGTGTTCTGACCCTTTCCTGTGTTTTTTTGGCCAAATTTATAAACACCAGACAAGTCGGACGCAGCAACCATCTGCGATCGGGTACAAAACAGACACGGTTCCCTAGGACTACTCGTGTGCCGAGCCCCTGCCCCTGTCACCCACATGATCACAGTAGATTGGGCTCCACGAGGCTTCCCTCCCCCTCTCGAAAATATCTACTCCCTCGCAATCTCGAAAATATCTACCCGCGTAGATTGTTTTTCTGTTTGATAGCACACGATTAGTATGTCTGGACTGTGTGCGATATCTGTTACTCCTGCTCTGCTTCAATCAGTAGATCCAAATTTTCAGTAGCCCCGGCATTTTACTCCCGCCTGCATCCCTCGCAATCTCAAAAATATCTGCTCGGCTGGAGTGTTTTTCTGTTTGATAGCACACGATTATTATCTTTTAACCGTGTGTGATGTTCGTTACTCCCGCCCCGTTCTGCTTCAATCCCTTGATCCAAATTTTTGGTAGCCCCGCCATTTTACTCCCGCCTAGTAAAATTTTCAGTACCCGTGGCATTTCCTCAAACACCACCTTGGACCCCTCCACACACACACCCCAAATCCTTCGCTCACCCCAAATCCCCCGCTCACACACATACACACCACCCCTCCCTCACTCCAAACCTAGCTAGGTCGCCGCTGCCGCCGCCGCGCCGCCTCCATCGTCAACCTCTGCTGGTCTACCCGTGCAGTTTACCCACCGATATACATACCCTCGCCGGCCTGAGTTTCTTAGATGACGCTTGCGAAACGCCCCCTTTCCCAGAGATCCCATCCCCACCCACTCCAGAGCGTCGCAGCCTAAGCCCGGCTACGCTTCCCGGGGAGCTCAAGGAGCGAATGGCCCAAAAGAGCTTTACCGCGGCCTCTTCGGTCGACGTCGACGAGGTGGCCGCCGAGGAAGCTGACGACGATGACTGGACCTGCATTGAGCCTTACAATCAGCGGGCTAGAGTATTCTGGCATGTCGCGGTCACCGGCTATGACATCGAGGTCATCGACACTGATGGCTTGACGCGGGTTATGTCACAGGTTAAGTAGCCCACCCCCAACCCTTCGGGTTCGACAGTCGTCGATCTCATCGATGGCCTTGCCGCTGATCTCCTGCGGCTCGTTATGAACAATTTGCCATCCTTCATCGCCATGGAGCCCCTTTTGTCATTTCTGAAGGACACATTCTGCGATGCTGGCTTGGGATCCTCAGCTGGCAAGTCAGACCTCCTCGACAGCGACCACGAGGAGGAGCCAATCTGTGACAAGTGAGGAAACCCATGATTTGTTTTCTCGAACCCCTTTTGTAGTGAGAACCTGTCCAGTATTTATTGCTATATTTGGTTGTTTGCATTACGCCTTGTTTATTTCTATGGTTTATGGTTGTTCAGTTGTTTGTAGTTAGCATATGTCCAGTTTCAATTGGCATCTTTGGTTGTTAGTAGTATGCATTGTTTATTTCAGCTATTAACAGTGTGATGTTCTATATGTGCTAGTATGAACTGTGCAGTTCAATTTCATCAATACCAAATTTAACAATAGCTCTATGAATGGCTATATTTGGTTGATGTTAAGCATGTTGTACTCCCTCCGAATCTTTTTAGTTCGCATATAAGATTTGTCTAAAGTCAAGCCTCATAAAGTTTGACCAACTTTATAGAACAAAATACCAACATTCACAATATGAAATAAATATCAGTACATGTGTCATGACTTAAATTTTCATATTGTATAACTTTAGCATGGTAGATGTTGATATTTTTTCATATAAATAAGGTCAAACTTTATGAAGTTTGACTTCAGACAATTCTTATATGCAGAGTAAAAAGGACCGGAGGGAGTATTTAACACGCCGTTCCATTTGATTTAACAATGGCACTGTTTAGATACTCTAACTTAGCTAGAGGTTAGAGTTAGTTTCAAGCTCATGACAGTTAAAAGGGAGAGAGAGATTGGTGGAATAGTTGATTGTATTGCTTGAGCCTCGTGGGCATATATATATGAGTACATGGTCATCTTGGAGTACAAGTCAAGGTAGAATAAATCCTACGCTATCCTACATTTCCTAAATAACAATGATACTCAACAATGACTAACCCTAAACTAACTCTAGCCAAAGAGGTGTTTGGATGAAATTGTTAGATTGACAATAAATGCACTAGAAGAACTAGCCCCAATCAGCACCTCTTGGGTGGGATAGTTGTTTTGGGTGGGTTTGATGCAACTAGCTCAAACTAGCCATCATGCTTGGATACTTTAGGGCTATTTGAGCCCAAACTAACTCTAACCCATGGATCCAAACAGGGCCAATAACTAGTGTACTTAGACCTGCACAATACAAGTTTGAATGACTATGTTTGCTTGTTTTTAAATATTAGGCCTGTTGCAGTTAATAACACACCTTTCCACTTCTTGTTTTTAAATATTATGTCTTTAACAATTTGGTCTTGCACATGTAGGTCCTGCTGTCAGAGGTTTTGACCCACTGTTTGACCCTTTTTGCATATGTGGAAATGAGTTCTCCATGAATATCAGTCAAGTCAAGAACTCAGAAAGATAGTTACGATAAAGAAATTAGCAACAAAAACCAACAAGATCTTTCTCTGCACAATGAAGAAGACATCAGTTCACTACAGGATGGTACTAACTGTTATACCTTGTCTTTTTAATTCCTTTGCGCCATTTCAAATCTAGAGAAGATATTTATGCATATCCTTGTTTTCAGGCCTTTCCGAAGCAGTTCACTGATGATTACCTCTCAAACCACCTGTATAGTCAGGAGGCGAGGAAGGTATTCATACAACACCCACGGTTCAATATTGAAGTGTTCCTGAAGAGGACGAAGGATGGACAGGCACTGGCCTAAAGTTGCAAAGACCTTCAACATCAATGAAGGCTCAATATTCACCTTCCGCTTCAGCAGTTTTCTAGATGAAATCCATCTGCCTATGTATCGTCTATGATACTAATTTTGAAAGGTTATAGATGTTGCATGTGAAACTTGGTGCTGGTGCAGTTGTGTAATGGCGTAGCTGAGTGCTGAAGCTATATGATGTTGTACTCTGACGTATTCCAATTATGAAATCCTGCTTCCTTAATATGAAAATGAAATATACTGTGTGCTTAATATGAAATGTCAGTTAGATTAATAAATGGATTATTAATAATAGGGCAATTAGCCTGCTAATGGCCAATTAGCCTGCTATTTATTGAGAAAACACCGTGGGCGATGACCTTAGGCAACGCACACAGTTTCTAGGAATAAACCGTGTTGGATCAATGAACAATCACACACGACATCCTCTTGAAAACCGTTTGCGTTAGGCCACCTTGCGACAATGTTTACCACATAAAAAGTGTGTGTGATGGACAGCCTTTGCCACATAGTTTCTTCTATGCACTGTGTGTGATGCATTCAATAACGCAAACGATAAAATTGTTAATATCGTGTGCAATGGCGACGCTATCACAAATGATTTAATGGGGAAAATTGTGTGTGATGTACCTGCGAACGGAAACGTTTTCCTTGGAGTGACTGTGTGGGATGTATATACGAACGGAAATGTACTTCTTGGATTAACTGTGTGGGATGTACATACTAACGCAAACGTATTCCTTGAATTGACGGTATGGAATGTACATACGAACGTAAACGTTTAGCCGGGACTGACTGTGTGGGATGTACTTACGACCGGAAACGATTTGGCCTGTATAATTGTATTTTTTTAGCACAATTGTAAGTATAACCGTATTTGATCGCTCGCTCGTCACACACGACCTCATTTTGCGGAGCGTGTGTACCAGGAGGGCCTATCCCCGACGGTTTCTGGGTCGTGTGGGAAGGACCCCCCTATCGCAGTCACTCACTTGGCGACGGTTCAGAACGCCGTCGCAGAAAGGGCTTAAACACCGTTTGTATAGCACCTTGCTGTACCAGTGAGGGCTACAATGGGCGATGCTATTGTTTGCCGTCGAGGTTAGCTGCATCCCATGTCTTATACACCATTTGTTCCTAAATATAAGTATTTTTAGAGATTCTAGTATAGACTACATACGGAGCAAAATGAGTGAATCTAGATTCTAATCTAAACTATGTCTATAGTTGTATATACATCCGTGTGTAGTTCATATTGAAATCTCTAAAAATACTTGTACTTAGGAACGTAGGTAGTTGTATTTTACATCATTTGTGCAATCTCAGTTTAGCTTCTAACATTTACTGGTTGCTTGTAGGTACATATATGAGTGGTACTGATCCACGCTTCGATCCCGTTTGCGTATGGGGCAATGAGATATTCATGAACAAGCGTCAAGTGAGGAAACTAAGAAAGATTGTTAGGCGAAAGAAATGGGTGATGGGAATTAAGCTCTTTATTTACACTTTGTCCAAGACAACAGTGAACTTTAGGATGGTAAGTAATGTGTTCCCTTTTCCCCCCTACCCACAACAAGTTACTCTATTAGACCTGAGTATCTAAAAGTTTTCTCTTTTCAGTGGTTTCCGAAGCAATTTACTGATGATTACCTTGCAAACTACATAACCAGAGTGGAGGCAACTAAGGTTAAAGTATATAATTCATGCTACCATGATAATGCTCTAGAAGTCTTGCTGAAGGCGGTGAAGGATGGGCGGGAGATCATCACAAGGGGTTGGACAAAAGTTGTTCATGCCTATGGCATGCAGGAGGGCACATTATGGGCATTCCGCTTCTTCAACACCATCAGCAGCCAAAATGATTTACACTTGTCTCTTCACCTTTACCACCTCTAAATATTGTGGTTCATCATAGTTAATTGTTGTCTAATCCTGTAATTACTGAGCATATTGTACTGAGAATTTTATTTATGGATTGGTTGTTGAACCATTGTGCTGAGAATTTGAATTCCACATTTCACATTTCAAAATTTCCAATTCAAATAATAAACTACATGGAAAAATAAAATTAAACATGAGCGAATAAAATAATGTACACACGGTTAGAAAGAAAACAGTGGGTGCGATGAAAAATAGAGAACAGACAGTTCTTTGATGTGAAACGTTTGCGATGTCCGACGAACACACACACGGTTTCGTCTCATATGCGTGTGCGATTCATGGTAATATAGTAAATGTTTCAAACCTGCGTGTGTGTGTGATAGGAATACCTATCGCACACAGTTATGAAAATGGACACGTTGGCGTTAGTAGAGGCACCGCACACATTTTACATTCTTGAACTGTGTGTGATAACGTACCTATCGCAAAGACATCGGTAGATTAAATGTTTGTGATGTCCACCTTTTTCAAACAACAATAGTGGCGTAATCGTTTCGGATGTCTCTCGGATCAGAAACGTAACATCGAGACGTAACATGTGGGACTGGGGCGACTTCTCATATGTTTATTCTATGGCGATCGTCAGTAGCCGCTTGCCTATCCCCGACGGTTTTTGGGTCGTGTGGGAAGGACCCCCCTATCGCACACACTCACTTGGCGACGGTTCAGAATGCCATTGCGGAAAGGGGTTAAAAACCATTTGTATAGCATGTTACGGTACCAGTGCACATGCTTGTGCACCGATTGATTTCCACACACACACACATATATAGGACTGCCTAGCTAGCTAACACACACACATTGTCTCTCCATCGTCTCCCCTCTTATCATCCATGCCTTCTGCTTCATCTGTCAGACGGGTGCAACCACGCACGTTCTCGCCCCCTCTCTTTAAATATCGATCTCGCACTTGTACACTCCTTCCCAATCTCCGTCCAATTGGCCTCTCACACCATCTTCCAGCACACCCTTATCCCGGTGCTTGTACGCTCGTATAGTTCTTCCCTCTATTGTCTCTATCGATATCTCACGCAGACGACCCCTCCCCTCCCTTCTTGTATATCACCCCATGCACATACATATATGTATATAGGCCTCTCTTCCACACAAATAGCACAGACACATATTCCCTCTATACTCCCCCCCCCACACACACCTAAATTCATGAATCTCCTGTGATTTCTTGCACACACCATCTCTCTCTCAGACACACGGGCTAGGTGTACGAAAGAGAAGACGTGCACGCGCGCACTCATTCCCACATACAAACACGCGGGTGCACGGTGGAGCACATTTGCATAAGAAATGTGCGTGTAGAAAGGCTTTAGATGATGTGGCACTAGTACTTCCAGTATGTGCAAGGCACGCAAGTTAGAATTCCAATGGCACACTACATAATGTCTCTCTTTATTCAGTCAATATATTATGATTAAAATGATGTGGGGGCGTCCATGAGGCCACGTGGCACATGTGGAGGTGTTGTTGTGAGCTTCTTGTGTAGATTGATCATAGTGACATGTTACTGGTTCCAGAAGAATGTCCACACAACATGCAGTCGTCCTCTCTCACACACGTTCATGGGTACTCTTTCCGAGGCACACCATCTCTCTCTAACCCCACACACGGGTGAAGTATGTGAACGAAGAGAAGAGGTGCACGCATGCACTCATTCCCTCGCACACACATGCGGGTACACGATGGAACGCATTTTTTTACGAAGAGCCACCCCGTGTGATAATTTGACGCATGTAGAGTCATTCACTCAATGGATGGTCAATTAATACATCGCATGCAAATTGAGTGGACATGGGGGAGGAAGTAGTTGAGAATGACATTACTATCATCCACTGCATGCATGCGAGTAGTTAAATCATGGGTTGCTACTACTACGAGGCAACATCATCAATTTTTTGCCTCGGTTACTGTTGGTGGCCTTTGTATATAAAAATGGACAGAGTGGAGTAGTATCTTAGTCTTAGCCTTGTAGTGCTCTCCTACCACCTGTGCTCGCCTCCCTGCCGCACCTATCAGAATCCACCATGGATAATCCCATAGATCCCAGCATCCCGCAGGCTTCCCTCTTGGTGCACCTACATCACTGCCGCCTTCGAGCGAAACCCACATGTGTTTTAGAGGGGCTCCATTGCTCTGGAATCACATATCGGTGGCGCCGGAGGACCTGTCGGGGCTGTGTTGCAGGTGTTGGGAAGTAAGGGAAAATCGGATCGAGGAAGCGTCGCATCGATTGGAGACAAGTTCAAAGGAGCTGCGCCTGACGAAGCACAAGGTGGAGGCGCATGTCGATCTCAGGGGTGAGATGCTGAGGGATGTCATCATCTGGCAGCGTCACATTGATTTCGAGCCGGGGCTAATGGTAGAGATCATATTCACGGAGTCGACTGTGGAGGAGCGAACGTGCATGCCTGCGGAATGGCATGAGCAGCCGGTGCAACTTTTCAAATGGGCGGTAGGAGAAGCCAAATCGCGCAACCAGCTGCGGCGGCGGTGTTGGGCATGCAATGTAGGCAAGGTGAGGTGCCCTCCTTCACCACCAGTGATGTAGTGACCTAGTTGGTTGCTGCTGTATGATACGTCTCCAATGTATCTATAATTTTTTATTGTTCCATGCTGTTATATTATCATTCTTGGATGTTTTACAATCATTTTATAGCAACTTTATATCATTTTTGGGACTAACCTATTGACATAGTGCCCAGTGCCAGTTGCTATTTTTGTTTCTTTATTACTTCGCAGAATATCAGTACCAAACGGAGTCCAAACGCAGCGAAACTTTTTGGAGATTGTTTTTGGACTAGAAGACACCTTGGGGGACAAGAAAGCACTTGGGAGGAGTCCCGTGGGGACCACAAGACACCAGGGTACGCCCAGGAGCCCAGGCACGCCCTGGTGTGTTGTGGGGACCACGGAGGTCTCCCGCACTGCCTCTTCGCCCTATAAATTCCCAAATATTCCAGAAACCCTAGAGGAGTCGACGAAAAACAATTCCAACCGCCGCAAGTTCCAGAACCACGAGATCCAATCTGACACCATCACGGAGGGGTTCACCTTCCTCATTGGTGCCTCTCCGATGATGCGTGAGTAGTCCACCATAGACCTAAGGGTCCGTAGGCAGTAGCTAGATGGCTTCCTCTCTCTCTCTCTCTCTCTCTCTCTCTCTCTCTCTCTCTCTCTCTCTTTCTTTGATTCTCAATACAATGGTCTCTTAGAGATCTATTTGATGTAACTCTTTTTGTGGTGTGTTTGTTGGGATCCGATGAACTTTGAGTTTATGATCAGATCTATATCCATGAATATTATTAGAGTTTCTTTGATCTCTTATATGCGTGACTATTTATAGCCTCGTATTTCTTCTTCGAATCTTTGGTTTAGTTAGGCCAACTAGATCGATTTTTCTTGCCATGGGAAGAGGTGCTTTCTGATGGGTACGATCTTGCGGTGTCCTCTCCCAGTGACAGAAGGGGCAGTGAGGCACGCATGTATTATTGCTATTAAGGATAACAAGATGGGGTCTATTCCTACATGAATAGATCTTGTCTGCATCATGTCATCGTTCTTATTGCATTACTCTGTTTCTCCATGAACTTAATACACTAGATGCATGCTGGATAGCGGTCGATGTGTGGAGTAATAGTAGTAGATGCAAGCAGGAGTTGGTCTAATAATCTTGGACGTGATGCCTATATATTGATCATTGCCTTGGATATCATCATAATTATTCGATCTTCTATCAATTGCCCAACAGTAATTTGTTTACCCACCGTATGCTATTTTCTCGAGAGAAGCCACCAGTGAAATCTACGGCCCCCGGGTCTATCTTTTATTATATTGCTTTCAGATCTATTTTCCATCGTATTTGTTTTCAGATCTATTATTCTAAAAACCCAAAAATACCTTGCTGTACTTTTTCTTTATTTATTTTATTTCACGTTTTATCGAGATCTATTTATCCAAACTCATACAAAATTATCTATCTTTTTACCGAGGAAGGATTGACAACCCCTCTTACGCGTTGGGTTGCGAGGATTTGTTCTTTGTGTGCATGTACCGTTTATGTAGTGTTGCTTGGTTCTCCTACTGGATTGATACCTTGGTTTCATAACTGAGGGAAATACCTACCATAGCTATACTGCATCATCCCTTCCTCTTTGGGGAAATACCGACGCAGTTTCTAGCCGCATGAAAAGGAATTTCTGGCGCCGTTGCCGGGGAGACATCATTAACATCTATCAGGTTCCTAATCACAAATCTCATCTCCTTGCAATTTACATTATTTGCCATTTGCCTCTCGTTTTCATCTCCCCCACTTCACAAAAGTTTGCCGTTTTATTCGCCTTCTTTTTCGTTCGCCTTTTTCTCGTCAGATCTATCTTTTTGCTTGCAATCTTTGCGTGGTCATGATGTCTCAAATAAAGTTTTATGATACTCCTTACCCCAATATTTTGCTTGAGATTGAAAAAATCACCAAGGAGTATATGACTACACAATTTGAGCAAAATAAGTATTTTACTAAGGAACTTAAGGAACACTCTACTGTGTTAGATGCTATACCAAAACAACTTGATGATATTAGTAGAGAAGTTTGTAATCTCCAATCTAAGTATGCTCATGCTGAAAATTTACTAGGTAAAATATCCGATGCACAAGCTACCCTAGTAAATCAAATGGCCGCTAAGCCAATTTCTTTAGAAGATAAAAATGATGAAGATCTTAAAATGATTGGTGTTTCTTCTATTGATTCCTTATTTAAGATTAAAATTGATGATAAAGGGACTGAAGAAGAGTCAACTTTAGCTAAAGGGCGTCCCAATAATTCGGAGGGTGAAAATCTTGATGAAAAAATTGATACAAGTGGGTTTGGAGAGGTCAAAAATTTAACTAGTGATGTGCCCACTCTTTTGGATTACAAAGACTTTAATTATGATAATTGCCCTTTGATTGAATGTATTTGTTTGTTGCAATCCATGAAAAATTCACCCCATGCCTATGAACAAAATAAAGCTTTTACTAAACATATTGTTGATGTTATGATGAAAGCTTTAGAAGAAAAGTTGGAATTAGATATTTCCATTCCTAGAAAATTACATGATGAATGGGAACCTACTATTAAATTCAAGATTAAAAATTGTGAGTGCTTTGCTTTATGTGATTTGGGTGCTAGTGTTTCCACAATTCCGAAATCTCTATGTGTTGTGCTTGGTCTTACCGATATTGAAGAATGTTCTCTTAATTTGCACTTGGCGGATTCTACTATTAAAAAGCCTTTGGGAAGAATTAATGATGTTCTTATTCTTGTAAATAGGAATTATGTGCCCATAGATTTTATTGTTCTTGATATTGATTTCAATCCGTCTTGTCCTATTATACTTGGTAGACCGTTTTTACGCACTATAGGTGCCGTGATTGATATGAAAGAAGGCAATATTAAATTTCAATTTCCAATAAGAAAGGGTATGGAACACTTCCCTAGCACAAGAATTAAGTCACCATATGAATCAATCATGACGGCATCCTATGGGGCGAAAACTAAAGGTGACAATACTTGAATCTATGCATTATGCCTAGCTAGGGGCATAAAACGATGGCGCTTGTTGGGAGGCAACCCAATGAATAAAATTTATTTTTGCCTTTTTCTTTCTATTATTGAGTGTTTACAAAATTATGCTACTTTTATGATTGTGTTTTTATGTTTAAATTAAGTTTTGTGCCAAGTAAAGCCTTTGGGATTATGTTTGGTGATAGTTGATTTGATCTTGTTGGAAAACAGAAACTTTTGCATCCAGTAAAATAATTTTCATAAATCACATATGTGACAAAAGTTTCTGAATTTTTGAAAAAAGATTTATATACAAATTTTCTACATTGTCCTAAATTTTCAGAATTTTTGGAATTACAGAAGTTTGGTTAGAGTCCAGATTACTATAGACTGTTCTATTTTTGACAGATTCCGTTTTCGTTGCATTGTGTGCTTATTTTGATGAACCTATGGATTGTATTGAAGGGTATAAGCCATAGTAAAGTTGGAATACAGTAGATATAATGCGATAATAAAATATGAATGGGTTTGCAACAGTACTTAGAGTGGTGATTTGCTTTATTATACTAACGGATCTCACGAAGGTTTTGTTAAGTTTTGTGTGATTGAAGTTTTCATGTTTTTGGTGAGATCACGATGGATGAAGGAATAAGGAGTGTCAAGAGCCTAAGCTTGGGGATGCCCCATGGCACCCCAAGTTAATATTCAAGGAGAACCAAGCAACTAAGCTTGGGGATGCCCCGGAAGGCATCCCCTCTTTCTTCTAACGACCATCGGTATTTTACTTGGAGCTATATTTTTATTCGTCACTGCTTGGAGCGTCTTGTATTATATGAGTCTTTGCTTGTTTTGCTTTTTAGTTTGTCACAAGTATCCTTGCTGGACACACCTATTTGAGAAAGCCAAAATTTTGCTATGATTTGTTAGAATTTCTCTTTATGCTTCACTTAAATTTTTTGAGCTATGGAATTGCTCTAGTGCTTTACTTATATCTTTTTTAGCACGGTGTGCTTTAATATTTTTTTGAAGAAAAATACTCTCATGCTTCACTTAGATTTATTTGAGAGTTAGTAAATTTTTGAAGAAATTCTCTCATGCTTCACTTATATTATTTTGAGAGAAGAAAATTTTTATGCTCATGTTCTTCATTTAAATTTGTTTGAGCTTATCAAAAGCAATTTATGAAATTAGTCCCAAAGTGATAGATATTCAAGAGGGATATAATAAAAACTTTCACAAAGATCATTGGATAAAATAATCTTGATTCTTTGTAATAGTTTTGAGATATGATGATAGTAATATATGAGTCATGTTGATGAGTAATTATGCTTTAGTATGAATATTGGTGTTAAGGTTTGTGATTCCCTATGCAAGCACAAAATTCAATAGTTATGCAATGAAATTACATCCTACTTATGGTGCAGTATTCGGTGTTAGTTATGCTTAATGCTCGTTTATGAGAATTTTTGTTTCTTGGTTGGTTGCTTCTCAATCTTTTTGCTAGCCTCCACTTGTACTAAGTAGAAATACTACTTGTGCATCCAAAATCCTTAAACCCAGTTTTGCCATATGAGTCCACCATACCTACCTATATGCGGTATTTCTGTGTTGTTCTAAGTAAATTTGTATGTGCCAACTCTAATTTTCAAAATGAATTTCCATCATGAAGCGGCAGGGGGTGTCCAATATTTTCCATGCTAGATGTGTTGTTCTCAAGATGAGTGTTTATTCACTTGTTATTGCACGAGAGTATGGCGGTAATAGGGATGCCCAGTCCCAAAATGAAAAAGAAATTTACTTTATGTTGTCAAATAGTAAATTCCTAGGAAAGTGTTGGTATGGACGGCACCCGTGGATACGGCTAGTCGTGGAGTGTGAAAGTATGATGGAAAAAGGAATAAACTTTATTTTATGTTTGGGAATCGCCTATGATATATCTAGCATGGAAAGTGTTGGCAACTACTCGGTCGTTTTCGTTGACGGGAAAAGCATGCCTCTCAAAATATTTTTATCTCTCAATTTAAGCTTTGAGCTCTGGCACCTCTACAAATCTCTACTTCCCTCTGCGAAGGGCCTATCTATTTACTTTATGCAATTTTTATTTTTATTTGAGTCTCCATCTTCTCTTATAAAGCACCAACTAGGGAGCACTATGATCGTACTTGAGCATTGGATGTAGCTAATACTCGAGTTTGTTTCATGAATGGATCAATGATTGAGCATAATGGGCTAGGGATATCTTTCTTTAGTGTTGATATTTTGAAAGACATGGTTGCTTGTTGATATGCTTGAGTATTGAAGTTATCATGTCAAATATAGACTATTGCTTTGAACCATCTAAAAGTCCAAATGTCCATGCTAGAAAAGAAAAGAATATGTGATCAACATGTTAGGCAGCATTCCACATCAAAAAATTTGTTTTTATCATTTACCTACTCGAGGACGATCAGGATTAAGCTTGGAGATGCTGATATGTCTCCAACGTATCTATATTTTTTGATTTTTCCATGCTGTTATATTATCATTTTTGGATGTTTTAAAATCATTTTATAGCAAATTTATATCATTTTTTGGGACTAACCTATTGACATAGTGCCCAGCGCCAGTTCATGTTCTTTGCTTGTTTTTTACTTGGCAGAATATCAGTACCAAACGGAGTCCAAATGCAGCGAAAATTTTTGGAGATTTTTTTTGGACCAGAAGACACCTGGGGGGCCAAGAAAGCACCTGGGAGGAGTCTTGTGGGGACCACAAGACACCAGGGCGCGCCTAGGAGCCCAGGCGCGTCCTGGTGGGTTGTGGGGCCCACGGAGGTCTCCGGCACTGCCTCTTCGCCCTATAAATTCCCAAATATTGCAGAAACCCTAGAGGAGTCAATGAAAAACAATTCCAACCGCTGCAAGTTCCAGAACCACGAGATCCAATCTAACACCATCACGGAGGGGTTCATCATCCTCATTGGTGCCTCTCCGATGATGCATGAGTAGTCCACCATAGACCTAAGGGTCCGTAGGCAGTAGATCGATGGCTTCCTCTCTCTCTCTCTCTCTCTTTCATTCTCAATACAATGGTCTCTTAGAGATCTATTTGATGTAACTCTTTTTGCGGTGTGTTTGTCGAGATCCGATGAACTTTGAGTTTATGACCAGATCTATATCCATGAATATTATTTGAGTTTCTTTGATCTCTTATATGCATGGTTATTTATAGCCTCGTATTTCTTCTTCGAATCTTTGGTTTAGTTACGCCAACTAGATCGATTTTTCTTGCCATGGGAAGAGGTGCTTTGTGATGGGTTCGATCTTGCGGTGTCCTCTCCCAGTGACAGAAGGGGCAGCGATGCACGCATGTATCATTGTTATTAAGGATAACAAGATGGGGTCTATTCCTACATGAATAGATCTTGTCTACATCATGTCATCATTCTTATTGCATTACTCCGTTTCTCCATGAACTTAATACACTAGATGCATGTTGGATAGCGGTCGATGTGTGGAGTAATAGTAGTAGATGCAGGCAGGAGTCGGTCTACTAATCCTGGACATGATGCCTATATATTGATCATTGCCTTGGATATCGTCATAATTATTCATCTTCTATCAATTGCCCAATAGTAATTTGTTTACCCACCGTATGCTATTTTCTCGAGAGAAGCCACTAGTGAAATCTACGACCCCGGGTCTATCTTTTTTTATATTGCTTTCAGATCTATTGTCACACCCTAGCTAGTTCAGGCATTAGAGTGTTACATCATGTTTAAGCTTTTCCAGAAACTTGAAATGGGGGTGATAGAACCCCCAGCCCCCCCCTGGAAACAACTAGGGTTTACTAAAATCTTTTTCAATGAACCTGAAATGCCCTTCTAAAATGTCCATCATTTTTGTCTTGGGTTAGAACCTCTGCCAAAACTGGTTCACATTTTTCTAGGTCATCATAAGGTCATTGAATTAAATCATATGTAACCTGCATTTGGGCATTTAAATGCTAGTAAATATTTTAAATGTCCAAATAATCCCAAACTGAAATGTTCCATGTTGGATATACTCTATACAGTGGGCATGAGCAGTTTGGTGATTTTTGAAAGTGCCTAGGTATTTTTAGAAATGCCACAAACTTGCAGAAATTAGAAAACAGATATAAAAAAAAGGAAATAAACTTACCTGGCAAAGTCACCAGCCGGCCCACCTGGCGGCCCAGCACTGTGCTGGCCCATGCCAGCCAGCTGCTTCGTCCCCGCCAGGCAGGCAGGGAGGTGACGCCGGCGTGCGCGAGCCCGCCACGGCGCCAGCTGCTTGCCGCTCGAGCCGCTGGACGCCTGGACGTCCTCCACGTCGTCGCCTCGACCCCCTGGACACCTCATTCCCCCCCTGTGCCTCTCTCGCTCTCTCCCCACCATGACCGACGCAGCCGCAGCCGCGCCACCATGAAACCCGCGTCCACCGTCGTCCCCGAGCCACGCTGCCGTGTCCACAAGCTCCGTCGTCGTCCTCTCCATCGAGCAGACCGAGCCCCGAGCGCTCGTTCACCTCGGAACCACCACAATAGCCCCGCCCGACCTCGCCGTCGCCGGAGATCCCTTTCGCTGTCACCACCGCAGCAGCTCGTCCCCGACCTCACCGTCTGCTCCGTCGTGACCGCCGTGAGCTCAGCTACCTCCCCATCCTTTCCGTTCTCGCTCTCGAGCCCTGCATCGACTGCACCGAGCTCGGCCGCACCCGCCACCGCCTCAGCACGTCGCCGTCGTGGCCACAGCCACGTTGGCTTGATTCCGAGCACGCCATCGTCTTCGCCGCACTCACAGGAGTCCACAGAACCACTCCACTCACCTCGCCATGCCCCCTAGCGACGAGCCCGAGCTCGCCCGAACTCCGGCAGCCGCACAGCTCGTCGCCGGCGTCGTTTCCGGCCACCCCAGCTCCACCCACTGCCACCACTCGATGCGGCTCACTCCCCGCATCACGTAGATGTGCTCCGCCGTCGTTTTGGTCGCCGGAGCACGAATCCCGCACTGCGCCACCGTGTCTGGCCTCGCCGGCGGCTAAACGCCCGCTGGTTTGACCCCGCTGACCCAGTTTGACCCCCCCTGGGTCTATGACAGGTGGGACCTGCCTGCTAATTAACTTAGGATTAGGACTAAACAAAAAAATTAGTTAGACTAATGACACTGACACGCGGGACCCACTGGCCAGGTTTGACCTGGACCGGCCCCGTTGACCGCTGACGTCATCCTGACGCAATGCTGACGCAATAAGTATTTCTCTGGATTTATTTTTATTCAGGAAATTCCAGAAAATTCTACAAACTTCAAAAATTCATAGAAATTAATCTGTAGCTCCAAATCAAACAAATTATACATGAATTTGGATCAGAAAAATCCAATCTTTCCATCTGTACTGGTTTCATGCATGTCAGAACACTTTAACCTTGCTGATTAGATGAAACAAGTTAATGCACTAATATGACCTCTTATTTTGGGTTTGCATTTGAATCCTTGATTCAAATGAACTCAAACCAACCTGTTCTAAGATGCATTAGCCAAAACACACTCATTTTGCCATGTCATAGCATGCATCATATTGTTGCATATTGCCATGTGATGATTGTGTTTCGATGTGTTCTTCGTGGTAGGTTCTGCCTCCGAGGATATTCACGAGTATCCAACTGAAGGGCAGTATTCCACTACCACTCTGTCAGGCAAGCAACCCCATTGATCATTTCGATACCAACCCATCTTCTCGCTTCTGCTCTCGTTTACTGCATTAAGACAACGTGTTTCAAACTGCTGTGTGTTGCGGTAGTTGAACCCATATCCTCTGCATGACCTGTCATTGCCACGGTAACTAGATGAAACCCACTAGCATGTGTAGGAGTTGATTGAGCCAAGTCTGTGTTTCCTACCATGCTATGCCTGCTATGCTTAGAGTTGTGTCAGGTCTGGCTCATCAGGGTGATGAACTAGAGTGAATGGTTGTGTCGGTAATGAGAGTGAAGTGTTGAACATGATTTGGTAAAGGTATCGATGGAAGGCCATGTAGGAGTACATGGTGGGTTGTTTCATTGAGGCCGTCCTTAAGAACTGAGATCTGTATGCGTGATTTAAGATTCAGCTACTACCACACGTTGGGCCCTGAAATATGACCCCGCTCGACTTACTGACCCCTCTCGTCCTCTGTCCAGGAGTTGCAAGTAGTTACTGGTGTTTGTAGTTGCTGGAGGCCGTGCGCAGCGCTGACCTTAGAGGTGGGCTGTGATGCGGTAGGCACGTGGCCGGTGTACCGAGTCGCCCGTTTGGTGTCTCGGGAACCCTGCACACATCGTTTGGGGCCGTTGAGGACACCCCGGCCGGATTTCCTTGCGGATGGAACCCGAATAGGAGATAAACCTGGACTAGAGACTTGTGTGGTTAGTCAGGTCGTGGTCTACACCCACGTCGGCTTTCGCTTGAAGTCTGCCGAGCACATGTCGTGTGCAGACGCTAAGTGGTGGAGACATGTGTGACGAAGTACACCCCTGCAGGGTATAAAACTATTCGAATAGCCGCGTCCGCGGTAAAGGACTACTTGGTTGCTTATGCAGTTCATAGACAAGTTAATGGTTACTACTAAAAGACTCAAGATAAGTGTGAGTACCGCGGATGGCCCTCTCGTAGGATTACGAGGGAGGATCCACGGTGGAGTATTGTGATGGTGATTAGTGGACTCGTGTGCGAAAACTAATTTCTCAAGTGGTGTCTCGTAGGATAGTGTAGCCAAGAGTCAAAGCTGGCTTGCTGCAATAACTCCACCACCCTTCTTGAGAATGTGCATATATATTAGGATCTGTTGTAAGACTTGCTGAGTACCTTTGTACTCATGTTGCTTTAATAATTGTTGCAGACGAGAACACCGCCCCCTCCGATGGGTTCTATGTAGATCTCGACGTTGACGAGTGACTTGCCACCCAGGTGGTGACCTGAGCTTGTGAAGGGCCTATGTAGATAGACAGGCTTCGTCAAGCCTTCTTTCTTTCTAGTGTCTGTACTCAGACTAGTTGCTTCCGCATGTGCTTGTATGTTTGTATGATTTGAGTGTCGGTTCGTGTGACCCCTATCTGTATGAACATGTTATGTATGGCTCCCCGGAGCCTTTAAATAAAGTACTTTGAGTTGTAGTGTTTTGTTGTGATGCCATGTTGTATTTACACATATCGAGCATATTGTGTGTATGATTGAAATGCTTGGTATGTGTGGGATCCGACTATCTAGTTGTTTATCCTTGGCAGCCTCTCTTGTGGGGAAATGTAGTCTGGTGTCTCCACTGAGCCTTGGTAGTCCGCTACAGCCCGGTTTCCCGGAGTCCTGCTAGCCCAGTGCTACAGCCCGGATTCACACGCTGCTGACCGACATGCTCGATGTTGATTCATGTATGCCTGTCCCCGTAAGTTAGCGCCGCTTTGGGTTCACGACTAGCCATGTCGGCCCGCGTTCTCTGTCATATGGATGCTAGCAACACTATCATATACGTGAGCCAAAAGGCGCAAACGGTCCCGGGCCATGGTAAGGCGACACCCGTGGGAATACCGTGCGTGAGGCCGCAAAGTGATATGAGGTGTTACAGGCTAGATCGGTGTGACTTAGAATCGGGGTCCTGACATCTATTTTCCACCGTATTTGTTTTCAGATCTATTATTCTAAAAACCCAAAAATACCTTGCTGCACTTTTTCTTTATTTATTTTATTTCCCGTTTTATCGAGATCTATTTATCCAAACTCATACAAAATTATCTATCTTTGTACCGAGGAGGGATTGACAACCCCTCTTACGCGTTGGGTTGCAATGATTTGTTCTTTGTGTGAAGGTACCGTTTACATAGTGTTGCATGGTTCTCCTACTAGATTGATACCTTGGTTTCATAACTGAGGGAAATACCTACCGTAGATTTACTGCATCATCCCTTCCTCTTTGGGGAAATACCGACGCAGCTTCTAGCCGCATCACGGTAGTGAACATGCGGCGCCATGGCGGTTTGCAACCGTGACAATCACTCCATCTATGTGTATTGTATTTCTATGAAAATACTTGGTCGTTTGAAAAAAATATGGTAATTGATTTATCACGAGTTTTTGATTCGTTGGTCCTGACAATCACCTGATAGCGACAAGTCTCCATCGCATAATAACTTTTTAAAATGCAAATTCAAATTTGTAAACTTGCAGCCTGTCGCGTTCCCGTCGCACCAATAGACGGTCGGTCCTAACCGCGTCTCACTGACGGAACACACATCGGCTTGGCACATCCACTGACATGTACGACCCGGTACATCACTGACATGTGTGACCGAATGTGAACGGTACTTGAAATTTGTGTTCCAGAAAACTCATAGGGAGTCGTTTCGGGCCTCGAAAACAAAACCATCAATAAATTTTGACTTTAGATTTAACTAACAAAATGTTAATACATGTAACCAAAAATAACATCACTAGAAACTATGTTTAAATATGAATTCATCAATATAATTTTTGGTGACATGCATTATTATTTTCTTAGTTAAATCTATGGTCAAAGTTTGGCACAAAATACTATGGGGACCAATAAACTAGGACGAAGGTAGTACCATGTTATAATTAATTGCAAACCTGTTGACACCGATCAAATGTAAATGTGTTCCCACTTTGCAGCTTATTAGTACTAGGTTATAGAAAGGAAACTACCTACTCAAAATTTACTTCACATTCCTCCTCAGAATTCTTTCTTGTTGGTCCTTCCTTGCATCTGCCATGGCCGGTGGGAATTGCTCTGGGTCGAGAAATAACAAGGGAGCAATGATCAAGCCCGCGAAAAAAAAAGAGGGCCCGCAGCAACGTAGAGGCCTCGAAAGATCTCTCATGGGCTGGCAAGGGCTCTCTGATGTCTACTACACAGCTTATTCTTGTAGACTCGTGTTGGGCCTCCAAGCGCAGAGTTTTGTAGGACAGTAGCAATTTTCCCTCAACTGGATGATCTAAGGTTTATCAATCCGTGGGAGGCGTAGGATGAAGATGGTCTCTCTCAAGCAACCCTACAATCAAATACAAGAAATCTCTTGTGTCCCCAACACACCCAATACAATGGAAAAATGTATAGGTGCACTAGTTCGGCGAAGAGATGTTGATACAAGTGTAGTATGGATAGTAGATATAGGTTTTTGTAATCTGAAAATATAAAAACAGCAAGGTAGCAAGTAACAAAAGTGAGCACAAACGGCATTGCAATGCTTGAAAATAAGGCCTAGGGTTCATACTTTCACTAGTGCAATCTCTCAACAATGCTAACATAATTGAATCATATAGCAATCCTCAACGTGCGACAAAGAATCACTCTGAAGTTCTTATCAAGCGGAGGACATAAGATGAAATTGTTGTAGCATACGAAACCACCTCAAAGTTATCTTTTCCGATCAATCTATTGAGCCATCCCTATAAGTGTCACAAACAGCCCTAGAGTTTGTACTAAAATAACACCAAATGATATGCATTAACCAACTCTAATGTCACCTAGATACTCCAATGTCACCACAAGTATCCGTGAGTTGATTATTCGATATGCGTCAAACAACTTCAGATTCATAGTATTCAATCCAAGACAAAGAACTTCAAAGTGTGCCCCAAGATTTCTATCAAATAAAGTAGGACGAAAACATGCATCAACCCCTATGCATAGATTACCCCAATGTCACCTTGGGAATCCGCGAGTTGAGTGCCAAAACATACATCAAGTGAATCAATAGAACACCCCCATTGTCACCACGGGTATCCACATGCAAGACATACATCAAGTGTTCTCAAATCCATAAAAGTATTAAATCCGATAATAGTGAAACCTCAAAGGTGAAAACTCAATTCATCACAACAAGATAGAGAGGAAGAAACACCATATGATCCAACTATATTAACAAAGCTCACGGTACATCAAGATCGTGCCAAATCAAGAACACGAGAGAAAGAGAGAGAGAGAGAGAGAGAGAGCGAGAGAGATCAAACACATAGCTACTGTTATATACCCTCAGCCCTGATGGTGAAATACTCCCTCCTCATCATGGTGGCCGTCGGGATGATGAAGATGGCCTCCGGTGATGATTTCCCCCTCTCGTAGGGTGCCAAAACAGGGCCCCGATTGAGTTTTCGTGGATATAGAGGCTTGCGGTGGTGGAACTTCTCATCTAGGATTCTTTCCCCACCACATGATACTTACCAAATAGAGAATAATTGAGGTTGAAATGAGAAGGAATGCTATTGACTCTTACATAAAAGTAAATACATAAAGTAAAAGATAGTCCCTTCGCAGAGGGAAGTAGAGGTTATCATGCGCTTTTTATTTTTGGATATGCAAGCCCTTAATGCAAAGGAACGTCACGTTATATTGCGCCTTGTGATAGCAACCTTTATTATGCAGTCCGTCACTTTTATTTCTTTACCATCACAAGTTCGTACAACGCTTATTTTCTCTTGCAATAAAATATCATACATATTTATGAGCATTTTTTATTGCTTTTTGCACCGATGACAACTTTCTTGAAGGATCTTATTCAATCCATAGGTAGATATGGTGGACACTCATGGCAAGAAACTGGGTTTAAGGGTTTTTTGATGCACAAGTAGTATCTCTACTTAGTACAATTTTTTTGGCTAGCAAAAGATCCTAAGCAAGCAACACATGTTGGAGGATCCATAACAATATTATTTCTATACAAATATACCCAAACATAACTCACTACGTTGTCTTCCTTGTCCAACTTTAACTAGTTTTCTCAAGTTTGAAAATAATTAATGTGTATTCACAATCATAAAATATGTCCAATATAATATATTTATATGTGAAAGTTATCTTCCTTATACCAATCATTCATGAATTGCTTGTATGACTAATATTGTGATTGCCAAAGTTCAATAGATTTTGCTTTCTAAACCCGATGTGAAGCTACTACTAAGCATGAGACAAGCATATGAAGCACATATAATTTCAACTTTATGATATTCAATTCATTCAACAATTTACTCTTAGGAAATAAGTGAAGAACGAGACTAAATGACAAACTACTCCAAAAACATATAAGTAAAAAATCATTGAGTAGTCAAATTATTAAGTAGCTATGTAAGGACTCTCTCATTTAAGAATTTCAGATCTTAAGTATTTTATTCAAACAGCAAGAAAAAAAATGACACACCAAGGATATCACACATCGTGTGAAGAAGCAAAGACTTAGGCTCAACCGAGACTAACCGATAATGGTTGAAGAAAAAAGGTGGGATGCCTACCGGGGCATCCCCAAGCTTAGATGCTTGAGACTTATCGAAATATTACGTTGGGATGCCTTGGGCATCCCCATGCTTGAGCTATTGTGTCTCCTTAATTCCTCTCATACCACGGTTTCCCTAAATCTCAAAAACTTCATCCAGACAAAACTCAATAAGAATTCGTGAGATAAGTTAGTATAAATCAATGCAAAACCTTATCATTACCTACAGTAAAAAATTACTAAAAATATAATTTAACATTGCATACTAAATGCCTCTGCATATTTAATACTCCTATCCTCAAATAGAATCATTAAATAAGCAAACATATGCAAACAATGCAATCATAACAGCAATCTGTCTAAACAGGACAGTCTTTAAAGGATGAAGAAGCATCCATACTTACTTAACTCAAAAAATTCTGAAAACTTACCACATTGTAGAAAATTTATCATAACATATTGTGTCAAAATTTTGACATTTTATTACATTCTGAATTTCCTAGACAATTCAAGCAATACCGTGCAACTTTCTGTTTTGAAATAGCAACTCATATACTTGCAAACTAAGCATGGTGAAGGCTATCCTTGACACTTTTATTGAAATAAAAGATACAAAACATTATTATAAATAACATCAAGAAAATATCAACAAAATAAAATGATGCTCCAAGCAAAACACATATCATGTGACGAATAAAAATGTAGCTCCAAGTGAGATTACCGATAATGTTGAAGACAAAAGAGGGGATGCCTTCCGGGGCATCCCCAAGCTTAGTTGCTTGGGTATTCCTTGAATATTACCTTGGGTTTCCTTGGGAATACCCAAGCTTAGGGTCTTGCCACTCCTTATTCTCCTCATATCGATATCTCACGCAAAACTTGAAAACTTCAATCACACAAAACTTAACGGAACTTCGTGAGATGTGTTAGTATGATAAAACCATTCACTTGGGTACTGTCAAGACAAGATTCATAATTGTTTCAAAAAAATTCCTACTTTACTATATCATTTCCACAATTTATATTGACCAATATAAGCCATAGAAACTATAAAACAAGTAAACTATGCATTAAAAATAGAACCTGTCAAAAACAAACCAGTCTGTAATGATCTGAACAATGACCATACGTCTGCAAGTCTAAAAATTCTGAAAAATTAGGAAAAAGTAGAGAATTTGTATATCAATCTTGTGTACAAATTTCAGATCAAAAGCACATTCCAGTGATTTTTGGATTTTTCTGGACTGAGCACAAAAGTTTCTGTTTTTGCATAGAATCAAGTCAACTATCATCCACACTATCCCAAAGGCTTTACTTGGCACATTATTGAAACAAAAGCTATAAAACATGATTACTACAGTAGCTTAATCATGCGAACACACAAAAACAGTAGGGTTAAGTATCGGGTTGTCTCCCAATAAGCGCTTTTCTTTAATGTCTTTTTAGCTAGGCATGATGATTTTAATGATGCTCACGTAAGACTAGTAATTGAAACATGCAAGAGAGCATCATGAATCAAATGGCAAGTACATTTAAGCCTAACATACTTCCTATGCATAGGGATTTTGTGAGAAAACAACTTATGGGAACAAGAATCAACTAGAGCATATGATCCTCCCTCATAATAATTTTTAGTAGCATCATGAATGGATTTCTAAATATAGCTATCACATAAAACATTCTTTTCATGATCCACAAGCATAGGAAATTTATTACTCTCCTCATTAGTAATTTTATTCTCATGAATAGTAATCAAAGCAAACTCAACAAAATAACTATCATGTGATTGAAAATTAAAATCATGATGACAAGTTTCATGGTTATCATTATTCAATATAGCATACTTGTCATCACCATAATCATCATAGACAGCAACTTTGTTGTCATAATCAATTGAAACCTCTTCCGAAATAGTGGATTCATCACTAAATAAAGTCATGACCACTCCAAATCCACTTTCATAATTATTAGAATAAGATTAAACACCCTCCAAAATAGTGGGATCATTATTAGATAAAGTTGACACTCTTCCCAACCCACTTTCATAAATATTGCAATCATCATAAATAGGAGGCATGCAATCATCATAACAAATTTGCACATCAAAACTTGGGGGAATAAAAATATCATCTTCATCAAACATAGCATCCCCAAGCTTATGGCTTTGCATATCACTAGCATCATGGATATTCAAAGAATTCATACTAGCAACATTGCAATCATACTTACCATTCATGGATTTTATGCCAAACATTTTATTGAGTTCTTCTTCTATCAATTGAGCACAATTTTCTGATCCATCATTTTCAAGAAATACATTATAAAGATGAATAATATGAGGCAACCTCAATTCAATTTTTTTAAAGTTTTCTTTTATAAAACCAAACTAGTGTAAAAACAAGCAACTAAAAGATTCAATTGCAAGATCTAAAGGTATACCTTCAAGCACTAACCTCCCCGGCAATGGCGCCAGAAAAGAGCTTGATGTCTACTACACAACTTATTCTTGTAGACTCGTGTTGGGCCTCCAAGAGTGGAGTTTTGTAGGACAGTAGCAATTTTCCCTCAAGTGGATGACCAAATGCTTATCAATCCGTGGGAGGCGTAGGATGAAGAAGGTCTCTGTCAAACAACCCTACAATCAAATACAAGAAATCTCGTGTGTCCACAACACACCCAATACAATGGCAAATTGTATAGGTGCACTAGTTCGGCGAAGAGATGGTGATACAAGTGTAGTATGGATAGTAGATATAGCTTTTTGTAATCTGAAAATATAAACACAGCAAGGTAGCAAGTAACAAAAGTGAGCACAAACGGTATTGCAATGCTTGAAATTAAGGCCTAGGGTTCACACTTTCACCAGTGCAATCCCTCAACAATGGTAACATAATTGAATCATATAACAATCCCTCAATGTGCGACAAAGAATCACTCCAAAGTTCTTATCAAGCGGAGAACATAAGATGAAATTGTTGTAGGGTACGAAACCACCTCAAAGTTATCTTCTCCGATCAATCTATTGAGCCATCCCTATAAGTGTCACAAACAGCCCTAGAGTTCATACTAAAATAACACTATATGATACGCATCAACCAACTCTAATGTCACCTAGATACTCCAATGTCACCACAAGTATCCGTGAGTTGATTACTCGATATGCATCAAACAACTTCAGATTCATAATATTCAATCCAACATAAAGAACTTCAAAGAGTACCCCAAGATTTCTATCGAAGAAAGTAGGGCGAAAACCTGCATCAACCCCTATGCATAGATTACCCCAATGTCACCTCGGCAATCTGTGAGTTGGGTGCCCAAACATACATCAAGTGAATCAATAGAACACCCCATTGTCACCATGGGTATCCACATGCAAGACATACATCAAGTGTTCTCAAATCCATAAAAGTATTCAATCCGATAATAGTGAAACCTCAAAGGTAAAAACACAATTCATCACAACAAGATAGAGAGGGAGAAACACCATATGATCCAACTATATTAACAAAGCTCGCAGTACATCAAGATCGTTCCAAATCAAGAACACGAGAGAGAGAGAGAGAGATCAAACACATAGCTACTGGTACATACCCTCAGCCCTGAGGGTGAACTACTCCCTCCTCATCATGGTGGTCGTCGGGATGATGAAGATGGCCTCCGGTGATGATTTTCCCCTCTAGTAGGGTGCCAAAACAGTGTTCCGATTGAGTTTTCATGGATATAGAGGCTTGCGGTGGCGGAATTTCTCATCTAGGGTCCTTTCTAGGGGTTTGGGTATTTATAGGAATTTTTGGCGTCGGTCTCACATCAAGGGGGTCCACAAGGCAGTGACAAGCTTGCTAGGCCCTCCATGAGAGGTAGGGCATGCCTGGCGAGCTTTTTGTGTACTCGTGGGTCTTTTGGCCCTCCCACGAAGTTTCAGGGGTCTCTTTTGGTCCATAAAAAATCGTCATAAATTTTCAGCCCATTCCAAGAACTTTAATTTCTGCACAAAAAATGACACCACGGTAGTTCTGCTAAAAACAGCGTCAGTCCGGGTTAGTTCTAATCAAATCATACCAAAACCATATAAAATTATTGCAAACATGGCATGAATACTTCATAAATTATAGATACGTTTGGAGAGGTATCACTCTTTGAAGCGCATTCACCGCGGAGGCGAACATGCCGAGTTGGCAATGATGAAGTCGTTTGCCTGCGATGACATTCCCCTCAGATCAATAAGAACAAGGAGTTGATCGCCGACTTGGTGAAGCTACTAAAGGAGAGCAATGCCTCAGGTAAGAAGGCGGTCGGTGAAATCCTAAAAATTGAGGAGGACAAGGTGAAGCTCCACCACGAGCTCGACCTGCTGAAGGTGGAGATCGCCGGCTGGAAGAAGTTGCATGAGAAGAACTGTGCCTCGGTGAAGATGATGATCGCCCTCGTCATGGAACAGAGGGAGTACTTGAAGAAGCTGCGCATCAAGCGCCTGGCTACTGTCAAGCAACATCATGAGGATGTGAAAGAGATCATGCACGCTCGCCTTGAGAAATCTGAAAGGATCATGAAGAGGGGTCTAGATGGGGGTGATTAGCCCCTTAACAAACAAAGGTGGCAGTTTTTGAATTCTTTAAGTTAAGGTTGAGTTTAATACAAGTTAAAGGGCACCCAATCCGTACATTTCAAACAAGCATGACAAGAGTATGAGCAACGGAAAGAGTAAAGCATGAAATTTGCAATAATGTAAAAGGGATGGGAATAGGATTATGCAAACACAATGGAGACACGAAGATTTTTGGTGTGGTTCCGATAGGTGGTGCTATCGTACGTCCATGTTGATGGAGACTTCAACCCATGAAGGTAACGGTTGCGTGAGTCCATGGAGGGCTCCACCCACAAAGGGTCCACGAAGAAGCAACCTTGTCTATCCCACCATGGCCATCGTCCACGAAGGACTTGCCTCACTCGGGTAGATCTTCACGAAGTAGGCGATCTCCTTTCCCTTACAAACTTCTTGGTTCAACTCCACATCATTTCGGAGGCTCCCAAGCTACACCTAACCAATCTAGGAGACACCACTCTCCAAAAGGTAATAGACGCTGTGTTGATGATGAACTCCTTGCTTTTGTGCTTCAAATGATAGTCTCCCCAATACTCAACTCTCTCTCACATATTTGGCTATGGTGGATGAGGGATTTGAGTGGAATGCAACTTGGGAAGGCTAGAAATCAAGGTTCAAATGGTAGGAATGGAATCTCTTGATCTCAACACATGAGTAGGTGGTTCTCTCTCAGAAAATGAATGGTGGAAGTGTAGGCACGTTCTGATGGATCTCTCTCTAGAGAAGAAGGGGGTGGAGGGGTATATATAGCCTCCACACAAAATCCAACCATTACACACTTTTGACCCATCTCGGTGGCACCGATCAGAAAACTCGGTGGCACCGATCTGTGTAAAGATATGAACATTAGGAATCTCTATGGGACCGACTGGAACAACTCCGAGGGACAGATGTGCAAGGGCTTATGGAAAACCTCATCTCGGTGGCGCCAATTGCATCATCTTGGTGAGACCGAAGTGAAGCAATAAGCAACAGAGAATCGGTCAAGCCATCTCGGCGAGACTGATTGCAATTCTCGGTGGAACCGAAATAATTGCAACAAGCAACAGGGAGCTGGCAAGGCCATCTTGGTAAGAACGAGATCCATATCGGTGGATCCGAATTGTTAGGGTTTTGGCAGTGGCTAGGTCCAGATGAACTCGGTGTCTCCGGATAGGCAATATCGGTGGGGCCGAGATGGAGTTTAGGTTTTGGACAGATTTGGAAAGATAAAGTGGCTGAGGGTTTTGGAGAAATATCACTAAGCACTTGAGCAACAAGATCATTAAGCAACACCTCATCCCCTTTTAATGGTATCGGCTTTCCTATGGACTCAATGTGATCTTGGATCACTTAACCCAAAATGAAGAGTCTTGAGCTTTTTGCCAATCCATTTCCTTAGCATTTTGAAGGGGTCCACAATCCTTTTGTCCTTGCCACGCCACTGTTGAACTTGTCTGAAATATACTAGATAAAACTATTAGTCCAACAAAAGATATGTTGACATTAATTACCAAAATCCCCAAGCGAGCACTTGTGCTTTCAAAATCCCGTGCCATGGTCACAATGGAGAAGATGGCAGAGGAGAGGCGCGAGGAGATGAAGGTCATGGAGGTGATGAATAAGCAGTTAGAACTCCGTGCCCAACAACCCTTCATGATGTAGAGAGAAGCTAGCCAGACTGTTGTCTGCGTCTTCCACTTTTTTTGGATAATCTTCCTTCTTCTTTTGCCCCTGTGTCTTATTCTTTTGCCACTGTATCTTCTTCTTTTGCCACTGTGTCTTTCGGGTGTTGCCGCATGTGTCATGTTCTCTACGAGGCATGAATAGAAAAATGCTAACGATGAGCGGGGCCGTGGGATCACGAGCAAATTAGATCATTTTTATCGTTTCGCACTCCTCTGCTACTAGTACTCCAGTGGAAAACTAGAGTATACCACACAGTTTGTTGCTCCTCCTCAGGTCGTTTGCAACAATTATACTTCCTTTTGCCGACATGTGGGACCGCTAGCATCTGGGTTGACGTGTCATGCACCAGATTAGAGTGGGGAATGGAAGGGGAGACTTACCCACCGTTGTAGCACCGCAGTAATAATGACTATAACGAGCAGCCAAATCACAAGGCCCCACCTTCCAGTAGTGATGAGCCGTCAAATCACAAAGCCCCTCGCCTCTCTGTCAAATTGACCAGGCGAGACTGCCCCACCCTCACCTTTTAAATATAGTTCTATAGTACCTATCGATGGATTGCGCCATGGAGCAAAACTAACAAGATGAATTAAAGAAAAAGGTGGAACATATAGAGCACGCTCGTCACGTTCACATCGCACCTACATGGTCGGTCTATCATGCTGATCACGAAATGGAACATGTGTCATGTTGCGTTTGCACTCACAAGTGGGACCACAATTGAGCAACCAACCATAGGCACAATCCCCCGCCCTTGCGCGTCGGCTAAGTTCTACTACAGTAGAAAAGAGAGATCAGATATAGTACGTACAATACGTACTACTGGAGTACTACTATAACATAGTACTATATGATGCTGGATGTGCGACAGCCATCATTTGGATCGATGTTTCATGCACCAAATTATGCATAGTACTACTACGTGCTTAGATGGGGTGCTAAAGTCTATTAATAAAATTAGCATAGCTGTTTAATTCTTTGACAACTAAACTCCTTCATGCTTTGGGTAAACTTCTCTCATTTAAGTTTTTTTTGAGAATTACTTCACTCATTTAAGTTTTTTGCATAGGTCCATGCGCTTCGCATTGGTTCTTCCTAGGTTCACCAAACTCCTCTGTCTTCGCTTTACCTTGTCACCTCAGATTTTTTTTGCGTATGTGGCATGCTTAGAGCATGGTTAATAGTATAGTCAACTGCTGGCTATATCACTACTGCAGGATGCTGCTAACGTGACACTACGATCAGAGACCCTTCGACGAAACTGTGTGCGATGCAATAATCACAAACGGTGGTGTAAAAAAACCGTCAAAAAAGGTGCAAAACGTTTGCGATGACGGATGCATCAAACACGGTTCAGATTTTGGTTGCGTGTACGATGCAGGGCATACGGTTCAGTTCAATGAACTATTTGCGATGAGGAAGAAAAACGGAAACGGGCAGCCAGATGAAGGCATGTGCGATATACGGCATACAGTTCACTCAGATTAACTGTTTGTGATGAGGCGGAACAACAGAAACAGGCAGCTACATAAAGGTGTGTGCGATTGAGGGCATACACTTCAGAAGGATTAACTGTTTGTGATTAGGCAACAGAACAGAAATGGTCAGCCAGATCAAAGTGTCTGCGATTGATCGTATACACTTCACACGGATGAACTGTTTGCGATTAGCCACAACAAACAGAAACAGTTAGACAGATCAGCGTGTGTGCGCTAGACGGGCACACATTCTAATTAAAAGAAGCGTGCGCGATGGTAATAACGAGCGCGCACGGTTCTTGGAACAAGACGTGTTCTTGGCTTTTTTTTAATTATGTTCCTAATTATATAAGACAATTATTATCCACTGTCATCATCCTTATATTCATCATGCTTGCTATAAGTCGCAGTCAATGCTATATAGGTCCGTCGGATCTTACATCAAGATCCGTGCAAAACTTTCTTTTCAGATTTTCATTTTTCTCTCTTAAATCTCAGTCCAATGAGACATAGCCACGCCGTGAAACAGGGGCTCGGGCACCATTAATGGAGACGTTGGGAGGGAGCTGCGCGGCGGATAGAGGTCAAAGGGCTCTCCTCCCGATGAGCACGCGCAGGGGTCTGATCGCACGCCTCTCGTACTCAAATAGCTACCCCACACGGCACCTCCTAGCCAATAAAAAAAGGGGACGCGTGGCAGCACGTAATTGGTAAGTAGAACGCCCACTGTTTCAATAATAGTTGTGTTTCCGATTTGTAACGTGACAGCACTTGTTCCAAAATGACTTCGTTGATTGTTAATGTGTGCGCCTTCGCAAATCGGACCGAAAAATTACCACTGCATGTTGGTTCCATGTCATGACACCATGCCAAGTTTCATGATTTTGAGGCGTGTTTTGGATTTACAGGAATTAAAAAACCAAGTTTCTCAATCTTTCCGGCCGAGCCACGACGCCCAGATGTTTGAATTTCATTCCCATTTCTTGAATGGGACCTAAGCATGCACCCAAGGACACAAATTTGATTTTTCAACCAATTTATATGCACTGGAGCATGTGCATGTATTTCAAATTTGAATTATGTACATAAAATGCCTAGAAAACCCAGTTAATGTATAAAAATGTCCAGACGAACCCCGAAAAATTCCAAAACTTAACACAACACTCTTGTTGTTCTATGTTGATACTAGAAAAAATTTGAAAGCAATAAGAGGCAACGGATATCGTTTCATCCCTCGGCATTTTACTCCCACCTCTGCATCCCTCGCAATCTCAAAAATATCTGCTCACCCTTGATCCAAATTTTCAGTAGCCCCGCCTTATTACTCCTGCCTAGTAAAATTTTCAGTTGCCGCAGTACTTCCTCAAACACCACCTTGCCCCCCCTCCACACACACCACACACTCCCCAAAACCTCTGCTCACACAGACACACACCACCCCCGAAACCATTGGTAGGTCGCCACCATCCCCGCCGCCTCCATCCTCAACCTCTGCCTGTGTGCCGGGGAGCTCGAGGAGCCAATGGCCAAAAAGAGGTTTATCGCGGCCTTTTCGCCCGACGCCGACGAGGTGGCCGCCGAGGTGTCCCCGTCGTCCTCCGCGGGCTCGATCCGCCGTCGCTGGTCCCCCGGTCCGCCCGCCGCCGTGCCCCTACGCCGGTTCGAGGACTTCCCCGTCCTCCCTCGGACCCGGCAGCCGATGAGGTCCTACCTTGGGGTCCGGCAGCGGCGGTGGGGGACGTGGGTCGCTGAGATTACAGATCGGGAGACCCACACCCGCCAGTGGCTCGGTAGCTTCCACACGGCCGAGCTCGCGGCCATGGAGTACGACCGCTGGTAGGTCCGCTACCACGGTGTGGCGGCTAGGCTCAATTTCCCCTTCGGCACACGTCCGGTCGACCTCGTTCCGCCGGAGCCAGGGGTGGTGAGCTCGGCTATGGCGCAGGAGGACCACGAGGCGTGGGAGCGCCTCGAGGCCGAGGCCGCCGACGAGGCCTACATGCAAGAGCTCCGCCGGCAGCACCCGGAGCTCGTGGAGGCGGAGCGGGCGATCTTTGTCAGTTCGGAGGGCGGCGAGGTTATCGCGCTCTCCTCTAATGACGAGGTCGAAGGCGGCAAGGACGGCAGCGCGGAGGGTGGTGAGGTTATCGCGCTCTCCTCCGATGACAAGGTCGAAGGCGGCGAGGACGACGGCACGGAGGGTGTCGAGGTGGGCCCCGAGGACGAGGAGATCGACGTCGACGAGTGGAGGGGTGCCTTCCCCAATGACCCCGACGACGGCACCGGCCCGGACCCGCCTCGCAGCACACCGTACATGACGAGGAAGGATTGGCTCGACCTCTACTTCGACCGAAAGTAGTTTAGCTTAGTTTAAATTTATGTTTTATGTTCGGTTATGCAAAACTATCTATGTTTATGTTTGAATGCATGCTACTTTCGGTTGAACCTGCTTTGAACTTGATGAAATTGAAGTTTACAACGTTAAGTTTAGGGGATCGACTAGAAAAGGCCAAAAATTGCTGGAGTATATATATATCCACTAAGGGTTTTAGTCCTTTAACTTTTAAAGGATCGGCTAGAGAAGGCCTTATGACTTGTTTATTTCAGTTCTTCACAATGTGATGCTCTATATGTGCAACTATTTGCAGTGCAGTTCAATTTCATCAATAACAGTTTAAACAATACCACTATGAATTACGATATTTGGTTGCTGTTAAGGATATTGCAGTTAACATGCCTTTTCGTTTTTTTAACAATAACTAGTGTACTTTAGACCTGCACAATACCAGTTTGAATGACTATTTGCTTGTTTTTAAATGTTATGCCTGATGCAGTTAACACACCTTTCCACTTCTTGTTTTGCTTAACTAGTGTGCTTAAGCCTGCACACTGAAGCTACATAGCAACATGCATTGTACTGAATGACTAAATATGCAATCCCAGGCGACATAGCAACAAGGAAGAGTGTTACCTTAATGTTCTGATGATGTCTAGATATACATGTAATAAAATCTTATATAATGGGATGGAGGGAGTGTTGTACTACATCATTTTGCAATTGTTGTTTAGCTTCTAATATTAACTTGGTGCTTTTAGGCACATATGTCATTGCCAAAGATCCACACTTCGACCCTTTCTGCGTATGGGGCAATGAGATATTCATGAACCAGCATCAAGTGAGGAAACTGATAAAGATTGTTATTAAAATAGGTCAAAAGATGTCAATCGAACTATTTGTTTACACTTTATGCAAGACAACAGTGAACTGCAGGATGGTAAGTAAGAACCCTGTAGCCTTCTTTTTACTGCCCGTAATGAGTTGTGTTAGATGACAATGTCTGAATCTTTTTTCCTTTACAGTGGATCCTGAAGTAGTTTACTCAAGATTACCTCTCAAACTACATGATTGGCGGCCGGCCATCACAAGGGGTTGGACTAGAGTCGTGTGTGCCTTCTGCATCCAGGAGAGCACAATAGGACCATTCCACTTCACCTTGTTCAGCAACCAGAATGTCTGTCGCTTCTTTCTTTTCCATCTGTCATAGTACAAGTATAGAACCCTGGTTCATCATTCTTTATTTGGTGCTTATGTAATTCTTAAACAAATGTACCTGTGAATCGAATAATGCATTGCTTGTTTCAACCTGATGGATATGAATAAAGCTATAGCCTACTTTCAAGTTTAAATTAGGTATAATTTTAAATAGCAGCAATTAAATTAGGGCGAAAGTACGGTGTGCAGGTCATTACGGCGCACACGGTTAATAAAGCACAGCGTGTGCGATATACATCATAATCCGACACGGTTCACGGAGAGGAAACGTGTGTAACAATGCACACAGTTGTCGTTTGCAAAGCGTGTGTGCTGTCAGACACTATCACATATGGTGCGGGAAAACGAAATGTGTGTGATTATCTACCTATCGTACACGGTTTATAATCATGAACTGTTTGTGATGTGCTAGGCATCGTAAACGTAGAGCCAGTTTGGTACGTGCCTGGAAAACTCCCGTGCCTAGAATCTGCCTGGTTTTAGGTAAAACCACAAAACTCCGAATGCGATGGCAATGCGAGCACAAACGAGCAGCAAGGATGAAGCGTTTGGGATATTCGAGATATCGGAAACGGTTATATAGGGACAACTATATGCATCAAGGCACCCTATCCCAGATGGTTTCTGGGTCATGTGGGAAGGACCCCCGTATCGCCCACACTCACTTGGCGACGGTTCCAAATGCCGTTGCGGAAAGGGGTTAAAAACCATTTGTATAGCAGCGACGCGTACCAGTGTATGATATTGCCATATCATATATAGTCATCACTTGCAGTCACTCATACATAGTACGTATATAATGTGAAGAAACGAGTAGTAGTACCAACTACAAGATGAACTATAAGAAATACTAGTATGTACTAAAGAGTTCAACTAACAAGAAATAACATAACATAGTTCTCCTGGGGGCTGAGCACAACACAACCCTGAAATAAAATTAAGCACCCTGAAATTAAACTAAGAAACTAATCCAGTTGACACTGCATGAGAACCAGCATGAGCAACGACACTGCCACCTTACTCGGAGTCGTCGTCCACGTCCTCAACTTCGTCCTTGTCCCTCTTCCTCTTTGCCGATACTTCTTTGCTTGAATCGGACTTTAGGTTTTGCCCCTTCATCCAACCCTTATAGATATTTAAGCAAAGGTAGGCATCCATTGTTGTGTACTCGATGTGATCGTTATCTGTTATGTTCCACTCCCATGTATCATGAAACTTGAAGTGAGGTTTCTTCAGTTTACCGTATGAAGGATAAATCATGGCTCCTGCCAGGGTCAACATTGAAGGCTGACGGGAGGACACCAGGCTTTTCTTTTGGAGGTTGAAGGGCTGGCCTACAATGAGGCTTATCCGACTCAGGACTTCCACTACAAAATTTCATCTATTTTACGATGTTTCACTTGTGTCACGCATAACCCTTTTTTGTCGCGAAAAATACCCCTGTGACGTTTTCCAGCCATCACCCCACCGTCACCGAAGCACCGTCATGGAAAATAAAATTTTGACGGTACCACTTCTTCTGTCACGCAAGATCGCATTTCAGGTGACGAGCCAAATAATGTCACCGGTTGCCATTTCCGTTGACGGCCCATAATGTCACCTATGATGCCCCAATCTGTCGCATAAGATCATTTTGGCAACGAGGGATCGGTCCGAGGGGGTTGACCGGTCAAAGATTCAGACAGGTGGGGCCAGCATTTGCTGACGTGGCTTGTTTCATGTGAGTCCCCGGTGGGTTTTATCTTGACCATCCCGTCTGTAATAATTGGGCGTCAGTTTTGTCAGGTCAAAGTTGCTGACATATGGGCCCAGAAGATGTTGAGGTCACTGCTTACATGTGGGACCAGGTATCCTATTATCGGTGACGATGTGTCGTCTAACCGGTCAACGATTCTGACATGTGGGCCCATTGTTGAGGTCACGTGGATGCCGGTGCGACGTCCATAACCGTTGTCACAGTGTGTAGGCGCGGTCAATTTGTTTTATGCATTGCAAATGGCGAGTATATTTGATACAAAACAGAATTAATTTTCAAGAATTTTAATATGAATTTGTGCAAATTTTGAATTACAACGGAAATTCAGCCTAGTGACTACATCGCAAACAAAACAATTGTCTCCCAGACTAAGATTTTACAATAGGCAACCATAACACAACTTCATCACCTTGAAGCAATGCACCAGATTGGTGGCAGTATTTCTCATTTGTGGGCAATGAATTATTGTGACAGAATCCAGGTGATGTAGTAAAGAGCCCCCTTAATGTAACAAAGATTATTCTCGAGATCAAATATTTGCTCCCTTAATGTAACGACGTCATGTTCTTTGCCTAAGATTTGAAGTGCAGTCTTCATAGACTTTATCTGTAGATGAAGCGCTGCCACAAAAATATCCAACCCCTTAATTTCATCCAGAATGTGTGGCAGAGTCTTCTTGGTAGCTCTACGTACTTCCTACATGTATACAAATGCATTCTTCACACATTTTAGTTCACAACACATACATTCGTATACAACAATGTCACATAGCCAGTAAGTAATTGTAAAACAAAATGTACCATTGTTATAGATTTTGGGTCCTCCACACACGATGCAAACTTAGTAGCGACAACTCCATTATCTGATCTATCGACACTATCGGTATCTTCAGCTTTCTGATCTGAAGAGATACCCCCTTTTTCCTGCAAAACTGCATTTGTCCCACATGCGAATACCCATGCTTCAGAATGTACAAGCTCTAAACCAGCAGGTTCTAGGCCTTTTTCCTGCAACCTTTGCGAAAACATAGCTGCATTATCCTTGATAGTCGATTTCTAAGCTTCTCGTACTCTGTCAATTTGCCTGAATACGATTAGAAAGATGAAAGGATAAAAAAATACACAAACATAAGCCTGAAGTACAATAACAAATAAGTACATTGCCTTTATTAATGTAAATAGAACTTCTTGTTAATCAGGAGTCAAAGCATAACCATAATTTCAAATGAGCATGAAAACAGAAGTAAATTAGTGCATCTTTGGCCAATCTCTTGAAATGTAGGGCACTTATATGAACCCTTATCACTTATATAGACAAATATTTCAACATTCATAGCTTAGTTTAGTTCAAATTACATTGCAAACACCGATATAGATAGCATAATTTAGTTCAAACTGCATTGCAGATTATGAAAATAAACTAGTCTGAGGAAAGGTCGATCACTTCAGCCTTGGTCCCCCTACTACCGGACGGCCTGGCCTCGTCAGCATCATGAACCCCCTTCTCGCACAGCTCCAGCACCCATCGCTCCTTAGCAACGATCTCCGGATGCATCCGCCGGATGTTGGGCATGTACTCTTCATTTGCGCGCACCACCTCGAGCTGCTCGAACGCCTCCCAGTTCTCTTGTACCTCGCTTCTCGATACCACTCGGTGGTCGATTTTGATGGGCGTCGGCACATTGGGTGTGCCAATTGGGAAGTTGATCTTCACTTTGCAGCCATACAGCGCCACCGCCTTGATGCTGTACGCCTTCGTCGTGAGCTCCACTGATTAGTTGGAGCCTAGCCCTTATCGGACGCCTGTGTCAGTGTCTCTGATTTCCGACACCCACGTCCCCCATGGCCGCTGTCGCACACCATAGTACTTCTTCTTCTTCGGCGGTGGAGGCAGGTCGGCATCGAAGGAGCAGAAAAGGGGGTCGTTGATGACCCACAAGTATAGGCGATCAATCGTAGTCCTTTCGATAAGTAAGAGTGTCGAACCCAAGGAGGAGCAGAAGGAAATGACAAGTAGTTTTCAGCAAGGTAATTTCTGCAAGCACTGAAATTGTCAGTAACAGGTAGTTTGATAGCAAGATAATTTGTAATGAGCAAGTAACAGTAACAGTAAATAAAGTGCATCAAGGTAGCCCAATCCTTTTGTGACAAAGGACAGGCCAAAACGGTTTCTTATAATAAGCAAAGCGTTCTTGAGGGTAGACGGGAATTTCATCTAGTCACTTTCATCATGTTGGTTTGATTTGTGTTCGCTACTTTGACAATTTGATATGTGGGTGGACCGGTGCTTGGGTGCTATTCTTACTAGAACAAACCTCCCACTTATGATTAACCCCCTCGCAAGCATCCGCAACTACGAGAAAAGTATTAAGACAAAAATCTAACCATAGCATTAAACATATGGATCCAAATCAGTCCCTTACGAAGTAGCGCATATACTAGGGTTTAAGCTTCTGTCACTCTAGCAACCCATCATCTAATAACTACTCCACAATGCATTCCCTTAGGCCCAAAGATGGTGAAGTGCCATGTAGTCGACGTTCACATGACACCACTAAGGGAATCACAACATGAATATCATCAAAATATCGAACACATATCAAATTCACATGATTACTTGCAACATGATTTCTCACGTGACCTCAAGAACAAAAGTAACTACTCATAAATGATATTCATGCTCATGATCAGAGGGGTATTAAATAGCATAATGGATCTGAACATATAATCTTCCAGCAAATAAACCATATAGTAATCAACTACAAGATGTAATCAACACTACTAGTCACCCACAGGTACCAATCTGTGGTTCCGGTACAAAGATTGAACACAAGATATGAACTAGGGTTTGAGATGAAATGGTGTTGTTGAAGATGTTGATGGAGATTGGCATCCCAAAGATGATAGGGTTGTTGGTGATGACGATGGCTTCGATTTCCCCCTCCGGGAGGGAAGTTCCCAGGGTGGAATCGCTCCGTCGGAGGGCAAAAGTGCCCCTGCCCAAGTTCCGCCTCGAAATGGCAGCGTTCTGTCCTGAAAGTCCTCTCCTCATTTTTTTATAGGTCAAAAGACCTTAAGTACCAGAAGATGGGCACCGGAGGTGGGCCGGGCTGGCCACAACCCACCAGGGCGCGCCTGGGCGGCCTGGCGTGCCCTGGTGTCTTGTGGTCACAAGGTGGCCCCCTCCCGTAGTTATTTGCTCCAGTATTTTTTATACATTCCAAAATAAATCTCCATAAATTTTTAGCTTATTTGGAGGTGTGCAGAATAGGTATCTCTGACGTAGCTTTTTCAGGTCGAGAATTCCAGCTGCCGGCATTCTCCCTCTTTGTGCAAACCTTGCATATTATGTGAGAAAGGGCATTAGAATTACTCCATAAAGCATTATTATTCATTAAAACACTATAAATAACAGTAGGAAATCATGACGCAGAATGGACGTATCAACTCCCCCAAGCTTAGACCTCGCTTGTCCTCAAGCGAAAGCCAATATCGAAAAACATGTCCACATGGTTTGAGAGAGAGGTGTCCATAAAAACAAAATACAGACATAGTAGCCTCATGCTTATTATCATAACAACAATAAACTTTATCATAAAGCTTTTATTAAATAACTTTTATCATATAACTTCTCATGAACAAGTAACAATTCATCACAACATCGAAGTATAAAGCATAAACTTTATTGAAAACCAAGAAACTATGTTCTCGGTCAACTTTGCAATGACAACTCAGCATATTTTCAGGAAGGGTCTTGTATCGGAGCATTTTGGCAAGTCCACATACTCAACCATCATTTAATCTTCTATGATTGCTAACACTCACAGCATACCCATGGGAAAAAATTTCAACCGGACACATAGAAAGATAGGGGCTTATAGTTTTGCCTCCCAACATATTCACCTCAAGGTTGATGTCAACAATAATAACTCATGATCACTCATATCCAACTGGATATATGTGCCTAGATCTTTCCTCACCACATGATGCTTGCAAAAAGAGAAAATAAAAAGGAATAGTGAAGAATACTTTGACTCTTTCATAAAAGTAAATATATAAAAGTAAAAGATAGGCCCTTCGCAGAGGGAAGCACAGGTTGTCATGCGCTTCTTTGTTTGTATGATCAATTCCTTAAAGCAAAAGAACATCACGTTATATTGCCCCTTATGATAGCAACCTTTATTATGCAGTCCGTCGCTTTTATTACTTTGCCATCACAAGTTCGTACAAAGCTCAATTTTCTCTTACACTAAATGATCAAACACATTTAGAAGCCATTTTTATTGCCTTATTGCATCGATGACAACTTACTTGAAGGATCTTAATCAATCCATAGGTAGGTATGGTGGACTCTCAAAACATGAGTTTGGGTTTAGGGTTTTTGGATGCACAAGTAGTATCTATACTTAGTGCTGGCTAGCAAAGATATTGAGCAAGCACCACATGTTGAAGGATCTATGAAAATATAACTTCTATGTGGATATGAACAAACATAAATCATTATGTTGTCTTCCTTGTCCAACGTCAACAATTTTGGCATATAATAATTAATGGGGCTCACAATCATAAAAGATGTCCAAGATAGTGTATTTGCATGTGAATCTTCTCTTCCCTTATTAATTCTTTCATGAGTTGCATCATTGACCAATGCTATGTTTGTCAATCTCCAATAAATTTTACCACTTATACTTTGCCTTATGTGGTGTCATTACTTACCATAAGATTAGCATATGATATTTTTCATTTATTTCCTTTTAGTTGATTGCAACAAGAAAGTAAAGAAGCAAAAACTCAAACTAAACTTTATTATATAACTCTCACTCGATTACATAGATAGATAGATCACGAAACTAAAACTCAAGAATAGATCATACTAAACTTTTATTCAAATAAATCACGAAATAACTAAGGATCGAACTAAAATTGGTAAAGGCAATAAAACTGGTGGTGATATGATACTGGGGCATCTCCCCCAAGCTTGGCACAAGCCAAGGGGAGTGCCCATACCCGTGTACTCAAGTCTCCTTTGGTGGGGAAGATGATGAAGGTGGTGGTGATGAAGTATCACACTTCAGCCTCAATAGGTACTCCAATCTACGGATGATGCTTCGGAGGGCGATGATATGCTCCTCTAGCAACATATTTTCATGAGTGAGAAATTTATTCTGAACACGAACTGCTTCGAAAGCCCTGAAAGCTTCAATTTCAGCGGGGGTGGGATGATTGTAATAAGGTTGAAGGATATCTTATTCTTCCTCCGTTGGCATGGCCTGTCCTCCTTCTTGAACTTGATCCCCCATAGCTTCCTTGCCCTTGTCCTCCTTGTTAGCTCCTTTTGGCTCCTCTCTTTTCAGCTCCATCTTCATCAACCAAGCATCTTCTTCTACGTTGTTAGAGGAGGGAGGAGACATGATACCTGGCTTGATAGATCTGACAGAAAAGCAGTGTGAAACAAGAACAGAGGGTTTTTCTGCGATGTGGTGGTCAAATCGATCGGGGGTATATGTAAGGATTTTTTTTATCTTGGGAAACAAGAATATGGAAGGAAAACAGAGTCGGGAAGGTGCCCGAGGAGGACACAACCCACCAGGGTGCGCCAGGAAGGGCAGGCGCGCCCTGGTGTATCATGCTCACCTCGGTTGCTTTTCTGTTTATTTCTTATTTTCCTAATTTTTGTAATATTCCAAAACTGACAGAAAATATTTTTGCGGATTTTTCGGAGTCTGTTTACTTACTGTATCACGTACCTCCTCTTTTTCAGGGTTCTGGAGTGTTCTGGAAGGTTTCTTTTATGTGTTCCTCCGGTGTCATGGTTTGGATAATATTGCTTTCAACATTAATAGGCGTACCTGAGATATAGTGTTTAATTCTTTGTCCATTGACCACCTTCGGGTTAGTACCTTCGGCATTATTAATCTTGATAGCTCCAGAGTGATAAACTTCTTCGATGATATATAGTCCTTCCCATTTGGAAAGAAGTTTGCCTGCGAAAAATCTAAAATGATAGTTGTACAAAAGAACATATTCTCCAACTTTGAACTCCCGCTTTTGGATCCTTTTGTCATGCCATGTTTTAACTTTTTCTTTGAATAATTTGGCATTTTCATAAGCTTGGGTTCTCCATTCATCTAGTGAGCTAATATCAAATAACCTCTTTTCACCGGCAGGTTTGAAATCATAGTTGAGTTCTTTAATTGCCCAAAATGCTTTATATTCTAACTCAAGAGGCAAATGACAAGCTTTTCCATAAACCATTTTATATGGAGACATACCCATAGGATTATTATAGGCTGTTCTATAGGCCCAAAGTGCATCATCTAGTTTCTTAGACCAATTCTTTCGGGACCTATTGATAGTTTTTTGTAATATTAATTTTATTTCTCTATTGCTAAGTTGAACTTGACCACTAGATTGAGGATGATAGGGTGATGCAATTCTATGGTTAGCATCATATTTAGCAAGCATTTTTCAGAAAGCACCGTGAATAAATGTGAACCACCATCAGTCATTAAATATCTAGGGACTCCAAACCTCGGGAAAATAACTTCTTTAAGCATTTTAATGGAAGTGCTATGATCAGCACTACTAGTTGGAATAGCTTCTACACACTTAGTAACATAATCAACAGCAACCAAAATATGAGTATACCCATTAGAGGAAGGAAAAGGTCCCATGTAATCAAAACCCCAAACATCAAATGGTTCAACAACAAGTAAATAATTCATAGGCATTTCCTGGTGCTTACCGATATTACCAATTCTTTGACACTCATCACAAGACAAGACAAATTTACGGGCATCCTTGAAGAGAGTAGGCCAATAAAAACCAGATTGCAATACCTTGTGAGCAGTCCTATCTCCCGCATGATGTCCTCCGTAGGCTTCGAAGTGACATTTCCGTAGGATTTGTTCCTGTTCATGGTCAGGTACACAACATCTAATAATACCATCCACTCATTTATAAAGATGTGCGTCATCCCAAAAGTAATGTCTTAAATCATAGAATATTTTTTCTTTTGTTGGTATGTGAAACTAGGTGGTATGTATTTAGCAACAATGTAATTAGCATAGTCAGCATACCAAGGAGTGTTATGAGAAACATTTATTGCAGCTAGTTGTTCATCAGGAAAACTATCATCAATAGGTAGTGGGTCATCAAGAATATTTTCTAACCTAGACAAGTTATCAGCTATGGGGTTCTCAGCTCCTTTCCTATCAGTGATATGTAAATCAAATTCTTGTAGCAAGAGAACCCACCTAATGAGTCTAGGTTTAGCATCTTTCTTTTCCATAAGATATTTTAAAGCAGCATGATCAGTGTGAACAATTACTTTGGAATCAACAATGTAAGATCTGAATTTATCACAAGCAAACACAACTGCTAAAAATTCTTTTTCAGTAGTAGCATAATTTCTTTGAGCACTGTCTAGAGTTTTGCTAGCATAATGAATAACATTTAATTTCTTATCAACTCTTTGTCCTAGAACAGCACCAATAGCATAATCACTAGCATCACACATAATTTCAAAAGGCAAGTTCCAAACAGGTGGTTGAACAATAGGTGGAGTTGTTAAGGCTTTCATAAGTGTTTCAAAAGGCTTCCATGCAATCATCATCAAAAACAAAAGGAACATCCTTTTGGAAAAGATTAGTAAGCGGCCTAGAAATTTTAGAGAAGTCTTTAATAAACCTCCTATAGAAACCAGCATGACCAAGGAAACTACGAATACCTTTAATATCTTTAGGGCATGGCATTTTCTCAATTGCATCAACTTTAGCTTTATCCACCTCAATACCTCGTTCAGAAATTTTATGCCCCAAGACAATGCCTTCATTAACCATAAAGTGGCACTTCTCCCAATTCAAGACAAGATTAGTTTGTTCACATCTCTGTAAAACTCGATCAAGGTTGCTTAAGCAATCATCAAAAGAAGTTTCGTAAACGGAAAAATCATCCATGAAAACCTCAACAATCTTTTCACAAAAATCAGATAATATAGCATTCATACATCTTTGAAAAGTGGCAGGTGCATTGCATAAACCAAAAGGCATACGTCTATAAGCATAGGTTCCAAATGGACAAGTAAAGGTGGTTTTCTCTTGATCAGGTTGTGATATAGGTATTTGACAGAAACCAGAATTTCCATCAAGAAAACAAAAGTGTGTGTGCTTAGACAATCTTTCTAGCATTTGATCAATAAATGGCAGAGGGTAATGATCTTTTCTAGTATCTTTGTTTAATTTTCTGAAATCAATTACCATTCCATAGCCAGTAACAATTCTTTGTGGGATAAGTTCATTTTTATCATTAGGAACAACAGTAATACCTCCCTTCTTAGGGACACAATGAACAGGACTTACCCATCTACTATCAGCTATGGGATAGATTATACCTGCTTCCAGAAGATTTAGTATTTCAGTTCTTACCACTCCCTTCATCTTAGGATTCAAACATCATTGGTGATCAACAACGGGTTTAGCATCAGGTTCCATATTGATCTTGTGCTGACAGAGAGTGGGACTAATGCCCTTAAGATCATCAAGAGTATATCCAATAGCAGCTCGGTGCTTCCTCAGAGTTTTTAATAATCTTTCTTCTTCATGTTCTGAAAGGTTAGCACTAATAATAACAGGATATATCTTTTTCTCATCAAGATAAGCATATTTCAAAGTGTCAGGCAATTGCTTTAATTCAAACACAGGATCACCTTTAGGTGGAGGAGGACCTCCTAGAGTTTCAGTAGGCAAGTTGTGTTTAAGGATAGGCATGAATATAACATTGACTTAAGCCTCCCCCAAGCTAGAGCGATACTTCTCCTTCACGAGGCCAAAAATTATATATATATATATATAATTCCGATCACGATGAACTAGATGCATAGGATAATTTTTTTGGTGAAATTCCAATTTCAATCGATTCCAGTTCCAAGATCCAATATCATCGCATAGCCTATACCATGTCAATGCTTTTCCCTTCAAAGATAAAGGGAAAACCTTCTTCTTAGCTTCATCTCCAGGTAAACCTGCAAGCTTAAATAATCCACAAATTTCATCCACATATGTCAAGTGCGTATCAGGATGTTCAATTCTGTCTCCTGCATAAGGATTAGCCAGCAGTTGTTCTATCATACCCGAAGGAATTTCATAACCAATATTTTCAGTAGGTGCAGTAGGTTGAGGGGCAACTAATTGTGCTTCAGGTCGAGGTGAAGATACCCCGAACAAACCCCTCAAAGGATGGTTTTCCATAGTAGCAAGTGACAATAAATTTCAGCACGTAATATAAATTTTTCCTTACCGATTTCAACTTACCAAGAGAGCTTCACTCCCCGTCAACGGTGCTAGAAAAGAGTCTTGATGACCCACAAGTATAGGGGATCAATCGTAGTCCTTTCGATAAGTAAGAGTGTCGAACCCAACGATGTCGTGGTATCACACGGCCACCTATGGGGCCATCGGCCCCTTGTGGTTCGGCAAGGGGGAAGAGTGCATTGCACAAAGAGCAAAAAGCATAGAGCAGCACGGAAACAATGACACGGGCAGTTTACCCAGGTTTGGGCCGCTGCGAGGCGTAAAACCCTACTCCTGCTTTGGTGGATTGATGAAAGGACAGTGGTGGAGGCGCAGCACTCTAGCCCGGCAAGGTCGCCTCGGGGCGAGAGCAGCTACGCCTGTACGAGCGTACAAGGGTCCGTATCCTTTCTAAGGTAGCCACGGCCCTCCTTTTATAGGTCAAGGGGTTACCACAATGGCAAAACAGTCATTTATTCAATGATTAGATAGCCACAGTGCTATCATACCTAACTCTGCGGATAGGACAGGGCGCATTAAATGCACCGCTTAGTGTCACATCATGGCGTAGCCCGGCAAGCCTTGTCGTGCCATTCAGCCACCTTTTTGCAGGTCCGCACAACACGTCGCCTGGACGGGTGTCATTTAAGGATGATCTTCCTCAGAAATGGCCTGCCACGTACCAAATAACATCCACTTAGTCACTTGGGGGCTCGACACCGCACCGATGGGAGACTTGCGTTGCTGTGAGGTGGAGCGGTGGAGCTTTGGCGGGGTAATCCGCCCTTGGTGTCCCCGGCAAGCCTGCCGAGGGAGTCTTGGGGCTTGTCTTGGGGTAACCTCGACCCCACCAGGCTCTCCTGCCCGGCAAGGGAGGTTTTTCCTTAGTGATATATTGCTTACTAGGTTGGCCTTGGTCTTCTTGATCCGCCCTTTGATTTCTCAAAGAGCCATCTCTTCTGCTTGGCCTTAACTTGAATGTCGTAACCTTCCTCTTGAGCATGTGTACAATCCGGGCAACACACCTGGGGGTTTGTTGCACCGACAAGAGCCCCCGGGCCTTGCCTGAACGCGCTGCTGAGCGTCCTTGGGGTAGGCCCTGTCTAGTACACAGGCGAGCGGGTTGCGGTAGCTCGTCCTTTGAGATCTTCTTTGCTTCTCCATTAACCTGTGCTTGAGTCAGTTTCCGATTTTCCCGTGCGTCGCATGATGCCAATTGCAGTGGGGCCACCTTTGTAATGGCCCGTGAATGACTTTAACGCACGAGGGAGTAAACTGCCAATTCACTCTTCCCACCACGTCCTTATCCTTTGCCATGTATGTTGCATGCATTGAGTAGGGTAGGTGACGGAGGCGCGTGGTGCAGGAGAGAGAGTCATGGCAGGAGCTCGGCCTTCCTTGGTTGGTGTAAGGGGACGGGGATCGGATCCGGCCGTTGGCGGTAGCTTGGACGGGTCGGATCAGAAAGAAACCCCTCTGGGGCGAGGGTGAAGGATCAGCCCCCAGCCCCAGCTTGCCTATAAAAGAGGGGGCAAGGATGAAGCAGAGGTGTCCATCCACGCACCTCTCTTTCTTTATTTCTTGCATTCTTCTTTGTTGTGTTGAGGGGGAGAGGCCGGGGCCGGGCCCCGGGCTCTAGCTTGGGGTTGATGATGCCGAACGCTCGTATTGATGCTGGAGGAGTGAGTCTGGTCCGGGGGCGCAGGAGATGCAGCGGTCGGGGGTGTGGGTGCCGAACTGTCCACATTGTGGGAGGTGTTATGCTCCTCCGAGACGGTGAGGCGCCCGCCTCTCCCACACGAGTTGGCCACTTGGTGGAGAGTGCTTGCCCTGGCCACAAGACGCCGAGGTTCGCCAACTTGACGATGAGTCTCCTGGGGCTTCCGGCACCTGCCTGGGGTGCAGCGCTCGGGATCTTTGGTAATCCCAGCACTGCTCCTTCCGGCGGAGTCGGGGCGATTGTTGAAGATGGCGGCACCTTCCTGTCCTCCAAGGTGGGGAGCGATGCTCCTCGCACGCCTCGGACGCCACCGTCGCCTGTTGTTTCTCTGGGGGAGGTGTCGGCCCGAGGGGCCGGCGTCCTCCTGGAGTGGTGGTGATGAAGAAGGAACGAGGGAAGATGGAGAAGACGGGTCGTAGGCCGTCAGGTCGGAGTACGATGGCACCGACACCTTCGTCTCGTACTGCCGGCCCGCTGCCTCATCTTTCCGCTCTTCCCCTCCCTCCCCGGCACCATCATCACCGGCCTCTTTAGGACGGTTGCTGGGAAGGGGGTCACTCTCTCGGGGCCTTCGCCTCCTCCAGCAGGCTTCTAGCTGAGCTCCGGCGGTTCTCCCCGCCGGTGCTTGTGCTGGGGCTTCTTGCTAGCCCTGGAGGTGGTGACCAGGGCACCGCCGAGCTGCACCCTCCGCCCCTCTCCTTCGCAGCCTCGCCACTCTTGATCTTGTCAGGCTGCGCCCGGCAAGCCCTGACGGGATCGGCCTGGGCTTCCGCTCAGGCACTCCTTTTGCCCTCTCCACCTCACACTGTAGTCCCTAGGAGGAGAGGGACAAGTAAGGGATTACGGGACACTTATCTTTTTTCAGTCTAAAATATGTAGGCACTTGCCAAAATTTAGTCTAAATTATGTAATCTTCTTTATCCATGTTAGTGTTCTGTAAGATCTGTACTTGCTTATCAGCATATTAATGAAAAAGACAAGCCTTGCCGGGTACTTGTGCATGTATCATGTCCATGCAGAGGTGAGGTGCCTCTATATGTTTAAGTAAACAAGTTTCCTCCGGCAAGCTATCCTGCCGGTACCTTTAGTTTGCTCCCGCGGGGCATGGCCTGCCGGGCATAGAACTATAAAAAGGGACCAGCCCCTCGTTGAACCCTCTCCATCAAAGGCCACTGCGACCACCTTGCCTGAAGCAACGTTCGGGACAAAGGATGGGAGCACCTATGTTACGAAGGTGATGAGGTTTTCATATGCACAAGTTTTCTCCTTACAAAACAGGTATGGATAAGAAGGAACTTATCTGTTTGGCTTGTCAGGGACCACTATGTAGGCTTGTCTCCATTTCTTCTCTTCGGGACCAAGTCCACAGCAAGAACCCTGCAACTTAGTGCAGATGAAAACTGTGCTACATGCGACCTCATCTACATGATCGTGCTATGCTCATGATATGCTTATGCATGCATGCAATCTTGTCAGGGACCCCCCAGCGCTTCGTTTATTCATCTGTTGCTCAGGGTCTGCGCCTGGCTTTGGACAAAGGGTTACATGCAACATTGGCAAGGCTTGTACAAAAGGGTGGCTGTCGGGCAAGGCCCGACAGCCGCGCCTTACGGGTAGAACTTACGGAGATGCTCAATATTCCACGAGTTTTGCAACTGAATGCCATCTCCGGTCTCCAGACTGACTGCACCGGGTCTGGTGACTCGTACTACCCGGTAAGGGCCTTCCCACTTTGGCGTCAACTTGTTTGCACCCTTGGTGGACTAAACACGCCTAAGGACAAGGTCGCCTTCCTCAAGGCTCCGGGCATGAACCCTGCGGCTGTGATAGCGACTTAGGGCTTGCTGGTAGCGTGCAGCTCGCGTAGCAGCCCGGAGACGGTTCTCCTCAAGTAGCACAGCGTCATCACGCCGTTGCTGTTCCTGTGCTACTTCATCATAGGCAAGCACTCGAGGTGATCCGTATATGAGTTCCGTGTGGATCACTGCTTCTGACCCATAGACTAGGGAGAAGGAGTCTACCCGATAGCTCGATTTGGTGTCATACGGAGGGACCAAAGGACCATCGGCAGCTCATCGATCCATCGCATGCCGCACTTCTGCAGCCTATCAAATGTTCTTGTCTTGAGTCCTCGCAGCACTTCAACGTTTGCCCTCTCGGCTTGTCTGTTGCCTCTGGGATGGGCAACAGAGGCAAATGAGACTTTGCTTTCGAGGGCATGAACGTATTGCATGAAGGCGTAGCTTGTGGATTGGGTGCCATTGTCAGTGATGATCCTGGCGGGTACTCCGAAACGGCACACCAAACCTTTCAAGAACTTGATAGCTGACTGTGCGGTCACCTTCCTCGCGGGCTCCACCTCTAGCCACTTTGTGAACTTGTCAATAGCGATGAACAAGAACTCAAAGCCCCTGGTAGCATGGGGGAAGGGGCCCAACATGTCGAGCCCCCAGACCGAGAAGGGCCATGACAAAGGGATCATCTGGAGAGCTTGAGTAGGCTGATGGATATTCTTGGAGTGGAACTGGCAGGCTTCACATTTGGTGACTAGCTCAATTGCATCTTGGAGGGCCGTGGGCCAGTAAAAACCTTGCCGGAAGGCTTTTCCAACCAGGACCCTTGATCCAATGTGGGAGCCGCATATACCCTTGTGTATCTCTGCCAACAGTTCCTTTCCTTCTTCCCGGCAAATGCACTTCAATTTCACTTCGTTGGACCTTCTTCTATATAGCGTGTCATCAATGAACTGATACATACTGGCCCTCCAGGCTACTCTTTCATCTTCTTCTTGCTCTTCAGGAAGTTCTCCTGTTTGGAGGAAATGGACTATGTGCCGCGCCCACGTTGGAGCCTGAGGCTCGGCAACAAGGACTAGCGGCACCTCCTCATTCACGGGAGCGCATGCCTCGACCACAGGAACAGGTGTTTCGGTGGGAGGGTGCTGCTCACCAGGCGAAACGGATTTGTTCCCGCCAACCTCTCTGCCGGGGACCTCAGAGGGCTCTGCCGGGAGAGGCCTACCGGAGTCCAGTTTCCTCCTCTTTCTGGCCATTGTTGCCGGGGATACAGAGGGTTGACTCAGATGGAGAACAAAAGTCCCTGGTTCCGCAGGGAGTTTTTGTGCAGCGCACTTTGACAAATGATCAGCAATGTTGTTTTCCGCACGCGGTATGTGCTCTGTTTGCAATCCATCAAAGCGCTCCTCCAACTTTCTCACTTCCTTCATGTATGCCTCCATCAATGGGCTTTGATAGTCCTTGTTCACTTGCCTCACCATAAGTTATGAATCTCCACAAATGATCAACTTCTTGATTCCCAGTTCTGTTGCGATCCTGAGCCCGGCAAGTAGTCCTTCATATTCTGTTGTATTGTTGGTAGCCTTCTCCTGGGGGAAATGCATTTGAAGCACGTACTTGAGGTGCTCCCCAGAGGGAGCAAAAAGAAGCACGCCAGCTCCTGCACCTTGTAGGGAGAAGGCACCATCAAAGTACATGATCCATTCTTGGGGCGCTTCCTTGCCGGGGATAACTGTCTCCAACACGTCTTCGTTAGGGGTAGGCGTCCATTCCACAATAAACTCTGCCAGTGCTCTGCTCTGAATGGTTGACGTGCTCTCGAACTTCAAACCAAAGATGGATAACTCCAAAGCCCATTCCAATATCCTGCCAGTGGCCTCAGGGTTCCTCAGTATGCGTTGCAAGGGGAAGCGGGTGACAACCGTGATCTCGTGGGCTTGGAAGTAGTGGCGCAGTTTCCTAGAGGCCATGATGAGGCCAAAAATCAACTTTTGCACGCCAGAGTACCTCGACCTAGCCCCCTGCAACAAGGAGCTGACGAAGTACACTGGCCGTTGCACCACTTTCTTCCTTGCCGCGACCTTGGAGTTGTCTCCATTACCCCGCTCCTCCTTGTTCTGATCTGCCTCTGACCTTGCCGGGGCGAGTTCACTTCCTTCTCCAGAGGGGACAGCAGTTGCAGCTGCTTCTTCATCTACTTCCCGCTGCGCCACCAGCGCTGCGCTAACCACTTGATTGGTTGCTGCTAAGTATAGCAGCAACGGTTCTTGTGGTTTTGGAGCGACTAAGGTGGGGACAGAGGAAAGATAGGTCTTCAGATCCTGTAGCGCAGCGTCTGCCTCTAGGGTCCACTCCATGGGCCCAGCCTTCTTCAACATTTTTAAGAACGGCAGGGCGCGTTCGGCGGACTTGGAAATGAACCTGCTTAGCGTGGAAACACATCCAGTCAAACGCCTCACGTCTTTAACTGTCTTGGGTGCTTGAATCTGCTCAATTGCCTTGATCTTGTAGGGGTTGGCTTCTATCCCCCGGTGGGACACAAAGAAGCCAAGAAGCTTGCCGGAAGGAACGCCAAACACACACTTCTCTGGGTTCAGCTTCAAGTTGATCTTGCGTAGATTTGCAAAGGTCTCTTCCAAGTCCTGAATGAGAGTTGATTTGTCCTTGGTTTTGACCACTATATCATCCATGTAGGCTTCAATATTCCTGTGCAACTGGGACTCAAAGCCAATCTGTACTGCTCTTGCAAAAGTGCATCCAGCACTTTTTAACCCAAAGGGCATACGTACAAAGCAGTACGTGCCGCATGGGGTTATAAACGCGGTCTTCTCTTTGTCTTCCTCGGACATGAAAATCTGGTGGTACCCGGAGTAGGCATCCAAGAAGGAAAGTAGGTCACATCTAGAGGTGGAATCCACAATCTGATCGATGCGCGGCAAGGGGAATGGGTCCTTCAGGCATGCTTTATTTAGATCTATGAAATCTATGCAAAGCCTCCATTTCCCATTCGCCTTGCGCACCACCACTGGATTCGCCAACCAAGTTGGATGCAATACTCCTCTGACTAAACCAGCAGCTTCGAGTTTCTTGATCTCCTCGGCAATAAACTGTTGCCGCTCCAAAGCTTGCTTTCGGACCTTCTGTTTGACGGGTCGGGCATGTGGGCAGACGGCAAGGTGGTGCTCGATTACCTCCCTGGGAACACCGGGGAAGTCAGATGGTTGCCAAGCAAACACATCGACATTCACCCGCAGGAAGGCAACGAGCGTGCTTTCCTATTTGTCATCAAGGGTGGAGCTGATAGTAAATGTACCATCAGCGCCAGCCAACCCTGCCAGGACCTTCTTCACAGCAGGCGCAGCAACCTTTGATCTCTTGCTATTGGAACTCTCCGGCAAATCATCAACAGGCGCAGCGCAATCCGAAGAGGCGCGCTTCTCGGATTCTTTGTTGGTGTCCTTGCTAGCTTTCTTCCTTTTCTTGCTTTCCTTGGTGGGAGCGGTAGCTTCCGCGGCCTCTACAGCGACTGCTTCCTGGTACATCTTATCCACGCATATGACTGCGTCCTTCTTATCTAATGGAATGGAAATGACGCCCATCGGTCCTGGCATCTTCAGAGTGTTGTAGGCATAGTGGGATGCCGCCATGAATTTTGCAAGGGCAGGGCGGCCAAGTATTCCATTGTATGGCAGGGGGAGATCGACCACATCAAACACGATCTTCTTGGTCCGGTAGTTCAGCTCCCCCCCTGAACGTTACCGGCAGTGTGATCTTCCCCTTAGGACGACTCCTGCCGGGGTTGATGCCTTGGAAAGTACTGGTAACCTTGAGCTCTTCATCTGCTATCTGGAGCTTGCTGATGACCTTGGGAGATATCAGATTCAACCCGGCCCCGCCGTGAACCAACATCTTCGTGACTTTGAGGTTGCGAATCATTGGTGAAACCAACAATGGCAAACATCCTACCGCAGTGGTGAGGTCAGGGTGATCCTCTTCATCAAAGATGATGGGCGTGCGGGACCACTTGAGTGGCTTCCGAGAATCTGCCGCTGGCTCCACGACATTGACCTCACGTGCCCACTGTTTGAGCTAGTGGTGAGAGGAGTGCAAGATCGCACCTCCGTCAATGCACAGGGCGTCAGTGGCCTTCTGGAACTCCTGCTCGCTGGTTTCCTCTTCATCTCCTTCATCACCCCCATCATCGCATTCCTTCTTCTCACGGCCTCTGGCCGGTTTCCCTTGATACTGAGAGACCTTGCCGGAGCGACCTCCTCTGCCACCTCGGCCCTTCCCGCCGGCACCATCTTGGTCTCTCTCTTTGTCACGCTTCTCGTACTTAGCTTTCTGCTTCTTGACGAGCTGCTCAACTTGATGACACTCTTGAAGATCGTGTCCCTTAGTCCGATGGATCTTGCAGTACGGCCCGTCAGCCTTCTCGGCAGCCGCGGCTTCCCGGCAGACAGCGCACGCGGCAACTTCCTTGCCGGGAGCCTTGGTCTTGGCCTTCTTGCTAGTACTAGGAGTGCTCGCTCCTTGAATAGCCATCACTGCTTTATCCTTGCGCTTCTTGTTGCGTTTCTTGTTCTTCTTCTTCTGATTGGTGGCGTCGTCGTCGTCCTCTAAGTCAACGTCGACACCATCTTCTTCACCGGGGAGTCACCTCCCCTCCTCTGTTTGGGCACACTTGTCCGCCAGAGTGTATAGCTCATTCACAGTCTTGGGAAACCGACCGTTCATTTTGGAATGTATCCTGCGGTTGCGCACGTTGGACTGGAACGCAGCTATCACAGCTGCTGGATGGATGTCTAGAATGTTCCTATGCACCCAGCTGAACCTCTGTATATACTTCCGCAAACTCTCTCCTTCCTTCTGTGGGCAGAGCTGCAAGTCGCTGGGCCGCCCTGGTTCTTGATGGCCGCCCGTAAAGGCGCCAACAAACTCATGGCACAGATCAGCCCAGGTCGAGATGGAGTTCTCTGGCAAGTGCATCAGCCACGACCTCACGTTTGGCTTGAGTGCCAAAGGGAAGTAGTTGGCGAACACCCTCTTGTCCCTTCCTCTGGCAGCTTGAACAGCGATGGTGTAGATGCTCAAGAACTCTGTCGGGTTCAATCTTCCATCGTACTTTTCTGGTATCTCTGGTTTGAACATACGGGCAGATGGCCAACGGACTTGCTGCATCTCACGAGTGAAGGCGGGGCACCCAACCTCGAAAGGCAGGTACCCACCCCCACCGGGCATGAATTCGTCAATGTCGGGGCCATTGCACCTATCAGACTGGCGGCAGGTGTCGCGGCGCCGCTCGATGGTGACGCGCGCGTCTTCCCTCAGCCTATCTTCTAGGACCCGTCGCTGGTCTCGACGTGCCTGAGGATTAGACGAAGCCATTGATACGTCATCAGGTTCTTGGTCGCGTGGCCCTGGCTGCAGCCCCTACGCTGGCTGTCATGGAGGGGACTGCACCGTCGGAGCTGCTCCCTCGTTGCGGCCAGTGGCTTGGGCCGTTGCCGCTGTTGGTGGAGGCCGTGGCGGGCCTGCCTGTTGTGATCCTCCCGCCTCAGCGAAACCAATCAAGCTCTGGATAGTGGCCCTCCACTCATCCATTTGATTGGCCACTGGCGGAAATCTCAACAAGAGTTGGGCCCGCACCATGGCCTCTGAAGTGGTGCTTGGCATGGACGACGATGCGGATCGCGACGTTGCCCGACTTCTGATGGTGCCTGTAGTGGCGGCGCCATGTTCTCGCCGTCGCGAACCAGTCGCCAGGGCGGCGTGACGACGAGGCGGGTGCGCTTGGGGGTTGACGACCCCATTTGGCGCATCGTCTCGACTAGTTTGCCCTGGGGGTGGCGCGGGCCCTGTAGCCGCACCTGTGGCGGGGGCAGCTAAGTGATTACGATCCGCATCAGGGCGAGCGCCACCGCTGCGGCTGTGTCCCACGGTGAGGTGGGGAGGCGGAGACGGAGCGTTCTCCCCACCCGCACCTTGCGGAGCATGGCCGTCGGGTTGTTGTTGGTGTCGCCCTCCTCCGGTGCCTCCTGCTCCTACTTCGGCTGCAGGGGGAATGGTGATGGCGCCGCCTGTGCCAGTCACGTTCCCCGCGGCGTCGGTGTTCCCATGTTCCCCCGCAGCCCCCACGGCATTAGTGGCCGCATGCGAGGGAGCCTTCGAGGTAGACGGGTGAGCTGAAGCAACGGATTTCTTTTTGGGGCCATGGATGATGAAGCCGTTGATGAAGAAAACGATGATGAAGATGGCGCTGCTTATACTCTCGGGTTCGCGCAAATGCTTACCCCTACCTGGCGCGCCAAAGATGTCGTTGTATCACACGGCCACCTATGGGGCCATCGGCCCCTTGTGGTTCGGCGAGGGGGAAGAGCGCATTGCACAAAGAGCGGAAAGCATAGAGCAGCACGGCAACGATGACACAGGCAGTTTTACCCAGGTTCGGGCCGCCGCGAGGCGTAAAACCCTACTCCTGCTTTGGTGGATTGATGAAAGGACAGTGGTGGAGGCGTAGCGCTCTAGCCCGGAAAGGTCGCCTCGGGGCAAGAGCAGCTACGCGTGTATGAGCGTACAAGGGTCCGAATCCTTTCTAAGATAGCCACCGCCCTCCTTTTATAGGTCAAGGGGTTACCACAATGGCAAAACAATCATTTATCCAACGATTAGATAACCATAGTGCTATCATACCTAACTCTGCAGATAGGACAGGGCACATTAAATGCACCGCTTAGTTCCACATCGTGGCGTAGCCCGGCAAGCCTTGCCGTGCCATTCAGCCACCTTTTTGCCTGTCCACGCGACATCTCGCCTGGACGGGTGTCATTTAGGGATGATCTTCCTCAGAAATGGCCTGCCACGTACCAAATAACAGCCACTTAGTCACTTGGGGGCTCGACACCGCACCGATGGGTGACTTGCGTTGCTGTGAGGCGGAGCTTTGGCGGGGTAATCCGCCCTTGGCGTCCCCGGCAAGCCTGTCAGGGGAGTCTTGAAGCTTGTCTTGGGGTAACCTCGACCCCACCAGGCTCGCCTGCCCGGCAAGGGAGGTTTTTCCTTAGTGATATATTGCTTACTAGGTTGGTCTTGGTCTTCTTGATCCGCCCTTTGATTTCTCAAAGAGCCATCTCTTCTACTTTGCCTTGTCTTGAATGTCATAACCTTTCCCTTGAGCCTGTGTACAGTCCGGGCAACACACCTGGGGGTTTGTTGCGCCGACAAACGAGGAGCAGAAGGAAATGACAAGTGGTTTTCAGCAAGGTAATTTCTGGAAGCACTAAAATTGTCGGTAATAGGTAGTTTGATAGAAAGATAATTTGTAATGAGCAAGTAATGGTAACATGAAATAAAGTGCAGCAAGGTATCCCAATCCTTTTGTGACAAAGGGCAGGCCAAAATGGTTTCTTATAATAAGCAAAGCGTTCTTGAGGGTACACGGGAATTTCATCTAGTCACTTTCATCATGTTGGTTTGATTCGTGTTCACTACTTTGATAATTTGATATGTGGGTGGACCGGTGCTTGGGTGTTGTTCTTACTTGAACAAACCTCCCACTTATGATTAACCCCCTCGCAAGCATCCGCAACTACGAGAAAAGTATTAAGACAAAAATCTAACCATAGCATTAAACATATGGATCCAAATCAGTCCCTTACGAAGTAGCGCATAAACTAGGGTTTAAGCTTCTATCACTCAAGCAACCCATCATCTAATAACTACCCCACAATGCATTCCCTTAGGCCCAAAGATGGTGAAGTTCCATGTAGTCGACGTTCACATGACACCACTAAGGGAATCACAACATGAATATCATCAAAATATCGAACACATATCAAATTCACATGATTACTTGCAACATGATTTCTCCCGTGACCTCAAGAACAAAAGTAACTACTCACAAATGATATTCATGCTCATGAACAGAGGGGTATTAAATAGCATAATGGATCTGAACATATAATCTTCCACCAAATAAACCATATAGTACTCAACTACAAGATGTAATCAACACTACTAGTCACCCACAGGTACCAATCTGAGGTTTCGGTACAAAGATTGAACACAAGAGATGAACTAGGATTTGAGATGAGATGGTGTTGTTGAAGATGTTGATGGAGATTGCCTCACAAAGATGAGAGGGTTGTTGGTGATGACGATGTCTTCGATTTCCCCCTCCAGGAGGGAAGTTCCCCCGACGGAATCACTCCTCCGGAGGGCAAAAGTGGTCCTGCCCAAGTTCCGCCTCGAGACGGCAGTATTCCTCCTGGAAGTCCTCTCCTCATTTTTTTCTAGGTCAAAAGACCTTAAGTACCAGAAGATGGGCACCGGAGGTGGGCCGGGCTGGCCACAACCCACCAGGGCGCTCCTGGGGGACCTGGTGTGCCCTGGTGTCTTGTGGTCACCAGGTGGCCCCTCTGGTAGTTATTTGCTCCAGTATTTTTTTATATATTCCAAAATAAATCTTCATAAATTTTCAGCTCATTTTTAGGTGTGCAGAATAGCTATCTCTGACGTAGCTTTTTCAGGTCCAGAATTCCAGCTGCCGACATTCTCCCTCTTTGTGCAAACCTTGCCTATTATGAGAGAAAAGGCATTAGAATTGCTCCATAAAGCCTTATTATGCATAAAAACACTATACATAACAGTAGGAAATCATGATGCAAAATGGACGTATCAGTCGTCGCCACATCGGCGGTAGCTCGACTGAGTGTCGCGTCATGGATCCGCCGTACGCATCGGCGGCGGCTTCCTAGGAGGGTGGGATCCTGCCATTTGGGGCAGCTCCGGTCGATTCGAAGCTTCGTCGGAGGTGGGAGGGCCTAGGAAGGGTTGGATTTCTGTGTCGGCAGATACGTTGTGGTGGTGGGGGCAGTGGGAGGGGCGGCCCGGAGACTGCTTTCTAGATGAGCGGTTAAAAAGAAAACTCTTTTGTACCCTCTGATGGAGGGGAAGCTTGGTTTAGGTCTATAATGCAATTATAATAACAAGATGCTATCAGATCTATGACACACGCACCAAACAACCTGATAAAAACCTAAATTTATTTTATTATTGAATTAAACTAGGAATTCAATAATATATGAGGATAAAACTAGTCACGTGAGTGAACCATAGCAATCTATATGGGCTTGGGTATTGAAGGAGGATGAAATACTAGTTACCTTTACGAAAAAGCCTTGGGGTTGTCGGTAGAGTTTCCTTGCAGGGTGGTGGCAAGGCGGCGTTCTCCTTTTGTCATGTCATACGACGGTGCCGGGGAGGGAAACCTACCGCCGGGAGGGATCTACAGCTGGAGGAGACGATAGAGACGATGGGAGAGTGTGAAGTTATGTGCGGGATTAGTTGTGAACCAGTAATGAGATATTTAGAGGGTGGGGTGGGGAAAATTTAGCGGGACAATTAGAAAATAAGGTGGGAAGGGAAAAAATTGGGGGCGGGGTGGGTGGGGGTGGGGGAAATGAAATAATGGAGGGAACCCAAAAAATTGAGTCTGCTCGTTCACCTCGGGTTTATGAACCTCACATTTCAACTTGCAAATCACGATATTTATGCAACACCTAACATGTCTACCATCCGAACTTTGTGTGTGCATCGGTTCTTCATATTAGTGAGGTCAATGTTGGAAATATGCCCTAGAGGGAATAATATTGTATTATTATAATTAAGAGTTTAGATTTCATGCTATAACTGCTATGATCCTCGAATATGCGATTCAGTGGAAAACTCGCATGCACATGTGAAATGATAAATGGTAAAACAATAGGTTCCCGGTCTTGCCTCTAAGACTGGCTCAAGTGTTATTGGTGATCATGTTTTCTGGATCTTAGGATATCGTTAAGTGTAACGATAGTCTTAAAACAACATTGAGGGTATGACATTAGAAGAACAATCATATTGAATCGACCCAATACTTGTCTGTTATACTATGTGATTATATCGTCTGAAATCCTCTGTTATAACAAGGAGTGTTAGCATGTGTTTTAGTTCCTCAGACCATGAGAGTGTCTCAGTCGCTTCCTATCGGACGGTGGTCTTTGGAGTTGCTCAAACGTCATTTGTAACAAGGTGATCATAGCGACAACTTTCAGGATCACCAGAAAGTTTGACAAGTGACCGAACAGGTTGAGAGTGGGATTTGCTCCTCCAACGATGGCGAGATATTCTTAGGGACCTCTTGGTGTGATGACTATGTCACAGGGATGTCGGAACACTGATGTCGGACGGGAGTGATGAGAATATATTTGTGGAATTGTTTCATTAATATCCAGAATAGTTTCGAGAGGTTCTGGAAGCGTTTCGGGGTCACCGGAAGGGTTTCAGTGAATATCGGGTAATACCGGGTATTATCGATTAATATATATAGGTGGAAAATGTTTTTGGGGATGTTAAATTATATATATAATGCTCTGAAATTGTTTAGAACAAATATGTATTTAATTTAATATCAACAGGCCTAATGAGACCAAGTGGTGGAAGACCAATTGGGCCATAAAGGCCCAATAGGGGTGGCGCCCCCTTCTCCTCATGGAAAGGGGAGAGGGAGGCCAAATTGGAGGGGGGTTCCCCCTCCCCTTGGTTGGCCACAAGGGGGAGACTTTCCCCCTTGTGTGGAGCCTCCTCCTCCCCTCCCAACCTATATATACTAGAGGATTTCCACCCTTTGGAACACAAGTTTTGGAGCCTCCTCTAGTTGATCTAGTTCTTGTTGGTCCTAGTTAACTAATTAGAGCTAGCCCTAGCCACCTCTAATCCTCATAATTAGAAGCCCCGTTTGGTTCTAATCTCCTCCCTCTAATTCTACGGCAACGATTAGCTCTAGACAGCGAAGCGCTGCCGGATCGTGAAGACCGTACGCTTGCAACCAAGTAGAGAGGCCGTGCTTTCGGTCTTCTGTTCGAGGGATCGTTCGTGGGATCGTCATCGACGCTCGAGGGACTCCAATTATGATCTACACTGACTCGTCTACTTCCGCTGCACTCCCGGAGTCAGTAACGATCGTTGATCTCAACCCGTTATGCATCTTCATATTGTTCCTGGGTGATCGTAGGGTGAAAATTTTGTTTTCTACTATGTTTCCCAACAGTGGCATCATGAACGGTTCTATGTGTAAAAGCAGGTTGCGATCTAGATCACATATGATATGTGAGGGTTGAAGTTCTTGCTATGCTTCCCATGAGTGTTGCTTCGGTTCAATTCATCAGCAGAATGATGTAGTTTTGTTACAAGGTTCTGACAATCGTTCGGCTCTGGCTGTCGACGATCTGCTAACAGTTCCTTGGGCTACATCATAGTCGGGAATAGTAAACCATTGCGTACACAAGAGGGTGCCAAAGATGGATGATCTTCTACGGGGTCATGTGTATTAGACGAAGTTTAGTGTGGGAGACGAGAATTTTAATTAAGTCTCTCTTTCACACACCCCGAAACTTAATCTAGCATCAAGAATATCGCCTTAATGTGTGTGCATTGGTAGCTAGTCTTTATTGCTAAAACTGGTTAACTGCGTAACTAAAATTTTGCTAAACCTGATTAGAGGATGTCTAACTTGGTTTTTCAGGGTTTGCACATGATGTGGTATAGCCTTCGTCATGATAATGAGTTTATGTATGAGATGGTTATATGTTGTAATGTTAAGTGGTCTGCTGCTACTTCTTGAGCTTGCGTTGATTTTTCCCTTGAAGAGGAAAGGGTGATGCAGCAAAGTAGAGATAAGTATTTCCCTCAGTTAAGAACCAAGGTATCAATCCAGTAGGAGGCACAAGCAAGTCTCAAATCTATGCACCTGCACAAACTAACAAACACTTGCACTCAACGAGAAAAAGGGGTTGTCAATCCCTTCACAGTCTCGAACAAGAGTGAGATCTAATAGAGATAGGTATAAAAGATAAATAAAAGAGCAAACTAAAGTAAATATAAATAAATTGTAGCAAGGTATTTTTGGGTTTTTTGGTTTATAGATCTGAAAATATATGATGGAAAATAGACCCGGGGGCCATAGGTTTCACTAGAGGCTTCTCTCTTGAAGATAGCATACGGTGGGTAAACAAATTACTGTTGAGCAATTGATAGAAAGCGCAAAGTTATGATGATATCTAAGGTAATGATCATGAATATAGGGATCATGTCCGTGACAAGTAGACCAAAATGATTCTGCATCTACTACTATTACTCCACACATCGACCACTATCCAGCATGCATCTAGAGTATTAAGTTCATAAGAACGGAGTAACGCTTTAAGTAAGATGACATGATGTAGAGGGATAAACTCAAGCAATATGGTATAAACCCCATCTTTTTATCCTTGATGGCAACAATACGATACGTGCCTCGCTACCCCTTCTGTCACTGGGGGAGGACACCGCAAGATTGAACCAAAAACTAAGCACCTCTCCCATTGCAAGAAAAACCAATCTAGTTGGCCAAACCAAACCGATAGTTCGAAGAGAAATACAAAGATATCCTAATCATGCATAAAAGAGTTCAGAGAAGACTCAAATAATATTCATAGATAATCTGATCATAAATCCACAATTCATCGGATCTCAATAAACACACCGCAAAAAAGTATTACATCGAATAGAACTCCAAGAACATCGAGGAGAACATTGTATTGAAGATCAAAGAGAGAGAAGAAGCCATCTAGCTACTAGCTATGGACCCGTAGGTCTGTGGTAAACTACTCACGCATCATCGGAAGGGCAGCAAGGTTGATGTAGAGGCCCTCCATGATCGAATCCCCCTCCGGCTCGCCAGAAAAGGCCCCAATATGGGATCTGATGGGAACAGAGGCTTGCGGCGGCCGAAAAGTATTTTGGTGGATGCTTCTGGTGTTGGGGGAATATTTGGGAATTTATAGTGCAAAGATTAGGGTTGGAAGACCTCCGAGGGGCCCACAAGCCCTCAAGGCGCTCCCCCTAGGGCGCGCCTGGCAGGCTTGTGGCCTCCTCGGGAACCTTCTGGCCCTCTCTCCAAGTTACGTAGGTGTCTTCTGGTCCAAGAAAAATCATCGCGAAAGTTTTATTCCCTTTGGACTCCGTTTGGTATTCCTTTTCTGTAGAACTCAAAAATAAGAAAAAAAACAAAAACTGGCACTGGGCTCTAGGTTAATTGGTTAGTCCCCAAAATAATATAGAATAGCATATTAATGCATATAAAACATCCAAAACAGATAATATAATAGCATGAAACAATCAAAAATTATAGATACGTTGGAGATGTATCAAGCATCCCCAAGCTTAATTCCTACTCGTCCTCGAGTAGGTAAATGATAAATAAAAAAATTTTGGTGTGGAATGCTACCTAACATATTTATCAATGTAATCTTCTTTATTGTGGCATGAATATTCAGATCCATAATATTCAAAACAAAAGTTTAATATTGACATAAAAACAATAATACTTCAAGCATACTAATAAAGCAATCATGTCTTCTCAAAATAACATGGCCAAATAAAGTTATCCCTACAAAATCATATAGTCTGGCTATGCTCCATCTTCATCACACAAAGTATTTCATCATGCACAACCCCGATGATAAGCCAAGCAATTGTTTCATACTTTTGGTGTTCTCAAACTTTTTCAACTTTCACGCAATGCATGAGCGTGAGCCATGGATATAGCAATATGTGTGGAATAGATATGATGGTTGTGGAGAAGACAAAAAGAAGGAGAAAGTCTCACATCAACTAGGCAAATTAATGGGCTATGGAGATGCCCATCAATTGATATCGATGCAAGTGAGTAGGGATTGCCATGCAACGGATGCACTAGAGCTATAAGTGTATGAAATCTCAAAAAGAAACTAAGTGGGTGTGCATCCAACTTGCTTGCTCACGAAGACCTAGGGAAATTTGAGGAAGACCATCATTGGAATATACAAGCCAAGTTCTATAATGAAAAATTCCCACTAGTATAAGAAAGTGACAAAATAGGAGACTCTCTATCATGAAGATCATGGTGCTACTTTGAAGCGCAAGTGTGGAAAAAGGATAGTAACATTGTCCCTTCTCTCTTTTCTCTCTTTTTTTTCTTTTTTTTCTTTTTTTGTTTGGGATTCTTTGGCCTCTTTTATTTTTTGTAAAGTCCGGAGACTCATCCCAACTTGTGAGGGAATCATAGCTTCCATCATCCTTTCCTCACATGGGACAATGCTCTAATAATGATGATCATCACACTTTTATTTACTTACAACTCAAGAATTACAACTCGATACTAGAACAAGACATGACTCTATATGAATGCTTCCGGTGGTATACCGGGATGTGCAATGATCAAGAGTGACATGTATCAAAAAAATATGAACGGTGGCCTTGCCACAAATACTATGCCAACTACATGATCATGCAAAGCAATATGACAATGATGGTGCGTGTCATAATAAACGGAATGGTGGAAGTTGCATGGCAATATATCTCGGAATGGCTATGGAAATGCCATAATAGGTAGGTATGATGGCTGTTTTGAGGAAGGGTATATGGTGGGTTTAATGTACCGGCGAAAGTTGCGTGGTACTAGAGAGGCTAGCAATGGTGGAAGGGTGAGAGTGCGTATAATCCATGGACTCAACATTAGTCATAAAGAACTCATATACTTATTGCAAAGATTTATTAGCCATCGAAACAAAGTACTACATGCATGCTCCTAGGGGGATAGATTGGTAGGAAAAGACCATCACTCGTCCCCGACCGCCACTCACAAGGAAGACAATCAAAAAACAAATAATGCTCCGACTTCATCACATAACGGTTCACCATACGTGCATGCTACGGGAATCACAAACTTTAACATAAGTATTTCTACCAATCCACAATTACTCACTAGCATGACTCTAATATCACCATCTTTATATCTCAAAACAAATGCAAGGAATCAAACATCTCATCTATTCAATGCTCTTTATATGAAAGTTTTTATTATATCCCTCTTGGATGCCCATCATATTAGGACTAATTTCATAACCTAAGCAAATTACCATTCTGTTTAAGACTCTCAAAATAATATAAGTGAAGCATGAGAGTTCAACAATTTCTATAAAATAAAGCCATCATCGTGCTCTAAAAAGATATAAGTGAAGCACTAGGGCAAACTGCCTAGCTCAAAAGATATAAGTGAAGCACATAGAGTATTCTAATAAATTCATGATTAATGTGTGTCCCTCTCAAAAGGTGTGTACAGCAAGGATGATTGTGGAAAACTAAAAATCAAAGACTCATATCATACAAGACGCTCCAAGAAAAACACATATCATGTGGGGAATAAAAATATAGCCTCAAGTAAATTTACCGACGGATTGAAAACAAAAGAGGGGATGCCATCCGGGGCATCCCCAATCTTAGATTCTTGGTTGTCCTTGAATATTACCTTGGGGTGCCTTGGGCATCCCCAAGCTTATTCTCTTGCCACTCCTTATTCAGTTGTCCATCAAATCTTTACCCAAAACTTGAAAACTTCACAACACAAAACTCAACAGAAAACTCGTAAGATCCGTTAGTATAATAAAATAAATCACCACTTTGGTACTGTTGTGAAATAATTATTAATTTATATTGGTGTAATATCTACTGTATTCCAACTTCTCCATTGTTCATACCCCCCGATACTAACCATAGATTCATCAAAATAAGCAAACAACACATAGAAACCAGAATCTGTCAAAAACAGAATAGTCTGTAGTACTCTGAAAATTTCATATACTTATGTAACTCAAAAAATTCTGAAACATTAGTAAAACCTGGGAAATTTGTATATAAATCTTTTGTAAAAAATTCAGATCAAAATCACGTTTATGTGATTTTTTAAAATTCTGGCAATGAGCGCAAAAGTTTCTGTTTTTCAGCAAGATCAAATCAACTATCACCGTAGACCATCCCAAAGGTCTTACTTGGCTCAAACACTAATTAAAACACCAAAACACAATTACTACAGAGGAAATAATGTGTATTTATTGAAAAACAGAACCAAAAACATAACAACAAGCGCTATTGTTTAACGCCCCTAGCTAGGCATAAAACATAGATCTAGGTATTGTCATCTTTGGTATGCAATCCATAAGCAGCCCTCATAATAGATTCATATGGCAACTTAATTTTCTTTCTTGGAAAGTGTTCCATGCCCTTCCTTAATGGTAATTGAAACCTAATGTTTCCTTCTTTCATATCAATAATTGCACCAATCATTCTAAGGAAAGGTCTACCAAGAATAATAGGACATGTCGGATTGCACGCATCCTAGCGGTTCTTTCTTTACATTCATCCACAGAAATTTTAATAGCTTTCAGAGATTCATTAATATCATGCTTGGGTGGCATACATCTCATCTTCAAAGAATCAATCTCAAGAGAAATCTTATCAATGTTCCTAGCCAAATCATCAATCTTAAGCAATTTTTCTTCTACCATAGCATTGAAATTCTTTTGAGAATTTATGAAATCTTTAATATTATTCTCAAGATTAGAGGGTATTTTATTATAATTTTCATAAGAATTGTTGTAGGAATTACCATAATTATTAGAGGAATTACTAGGAAACAGACTAGGATTGAAATTACCTCTATATGCGTTATTACCAAAATTGTTCCTACCAACAAAATTCACATCCATAGATTCATTATTATTCTCAATCAAAGTTGAAAAAGGCATATCATTAGGATCAATAGGAGCACTCTTACTAGCAAACAATTTCATAAGTTCATCCATCTTTCCACTCAAAGTATTAATTTCTTCAATTGCATGCACTTTTTTACTAGTGGAAGATCTTTCGGTATGCCATTGAGAGTAATTTGCCATAATATTATCTAGGAGTTTAGTAGCTTCTCCTAATGTAATTTCCATAAAAGTACCTCCCGCGGCGTAATCTAAAAGATTTCTAGATGCAAAATTCAATCCGGCATAAAAAAATTGTAAGATCATCCATAAACTTAAACCATGAGTAGGGCAATTTCTTATCATAAATTTCATCCTCTCCCAAGATTGTGCAACATGTTCATGATCAAGTTGCTTTAAATTCATTATATCGTTCCTAAGGGAGATGATCTTAGCGGGAGGAAAATACTTGGAAATAAGAGCATCTTTACACTTATTCCATGAATCAATACTATTTTTAGGCAAAGATGAAAACCAAGTTTTAGCACGATCTTGTAGTGAGAACGAAAATAGCTTCAATTTGACAATATCATTATCCATGTCATTTTTCTTTTGCATATCACACAATTCAATGAAAGTATTTAGATGGGATGTGGCATCTTCACTAGGAAGGCCGGAAAATTGTTCTTTCATAACAAGATTCAACAAAGCGGCATTAATTTCATAAGATTCTGCACTAGTGGCGGGAGCAATCGGAGTACTAATAAAATCATTATTATTAGTATTGCAAAAGTCACACAATTTGGTATTTTCTTGAGACATCGTGACAAGGCAAGCAATCTATCACACGAGCAAACGAAAGGCAAACGAAAAAACGAACGAAAGAAGGGCGGATAAAAAGGCAAATATTTTGGTGTTTTTCTGAAAACGTTTTTCGGATCTCAACAAACACTCCACAAAAAAGTATTACATCGAATAGAACTCCAAGAACATCGAGGAGAACATTGTATTGAAGATCAGAGAGAGAGAAGAAGCCATCTAGCTACAAGCTATGGACCCGTAGGTCTGTGGTAAACTACTCACGCATCATCGGAAGGGCAGCAAGGTTGATGTAGAGGCCCTCTGTGATCGAATCCCCCTCCGGCAGATCATCGGAAAAGGCCCCAAGATGGGATCTGATGGGAACAGAGGCTTGCGGCAGCGAAAAAGTATTTTGGTGGACGCTTCTGGTGTTGGGGGAATATTTGGGAATTTATAGTGCAAAGATTAGGGTTGGAAAACCTCTGAGGGGCCCACAAGCCCTCAGGGCGCCCCCCCCCCCCCCCCCCCCCCCCCCCCAGGGCGCGCCTGGAAGGCTTGTGGACTCCTCGGGAACCTTCTGGCCCTCTCTCCAAGTTACGTAGGTGTCTTCTGGTCCAAGAAAAATCATCGCGAAAGTTTTATTCCGTTTGGAATCCATTTGGTATTCCTTTTCTGTAAAACTCAAAAACAAAGAAAAAACAGAAACTGGCACTGGCACTGGGCTCTAGGTTAATAGGTTAGTCCCAAAAATAATATAGAATAGCATATTAATGCATATAAAACATCCAAAACAGATAATATAATAGCATGGAACAATCAAAATTATAGATACGTTGGAGACGTATCATTTGCGCGTCACGGCATTATGGTTGTAGCCATGAGATCGCCACCTTAATGAAAATATCATAGAGATAGGTTACAGGTAACGGTGGCAAGACATACATAGAGGATACCAATGAGGATAAGGTGTACCAGGCGCGGGACGAGGAGCTATAGTTTCATACCATGGCGGAATTTCAGATTTTGGTGCCACGGCAACGTTTTCTGAAACGGCCGCCACGGCAACATTTTCTGAGATTGCCGCCACGGCAATGAAATATTGGCCGTCACATCGTTTTAATTAGAGATTGAAGACAATCATGGAGAACTCCCGGCGCCCAGGGCTATACCATATCATGCTATTATGAATTGCGTGAGATGTTTATCCCTTTATTGTGTGCACCCTTTGATTGCGTAGTAGTCAATTATTAGGGTGATCTCTCACAGTAAATATCAAGTTAAAAGGTGCTCTCCCCAGTGTTGCAACCGTCTATAACATGTAGCGTTTCGGAGTGGGTCATGTACACATGAGCGCAAATGGGACATGAGGTGTAAGACGCGGATGGTCAGACCATGCCTGCAGATAGCACTCAGTTGTCTTGAAGTTCTAGCAGAACAGTTCTGAGCTCGGAGCACAAAGCATCGAAAGATGAACAAGAGTCATATGGAGATATGATCGGCAAAAGTTTGCCCACCGGTCTAAGTTCTCGTCATCAGTGATGTACACATCAATGGCTGAGAAATAGACTTGGATCTTGAATCACTCACTATTAATTATGAGAGATATTAATTTGAGTGGGAGTGCACTTTAAATTAATTTTTCTGAATACAAGTGCCATATTAATTATGAATCGAGTCTTAAAATTATAAGTGTGTTTATTGTTTTAGATTAAATGGCTCGCAATATGTTCAACTTAGCCCCTATGCTTGAGAAAGAAAGCTGGCTACAAATGGTGGAAACTATGCGGATTGGATCTGGAACCTTTGATTCATTCTTCGAAGTGCTAAGAAAGAGTATGTGCTCAATCAACCCCTTGGTGATGCTCCTTCAAAGGATGCTTGATATCCCACAAGTATAGGGGATCGCAACAGTTTTCGAGGGTAGAGTATTCAACCCAAATTTATGGATTCGACACAAGGGGAGCCAGAGAATATTTGCAAGTATTAGCTGTTGAGTTGTCAATTCAACCACACATAGAGATTAAATATCTACAGCAAGGTGATCAGTAGCACAGTAATATGATGGTTTTGATAGTAGTGGTAACAGTAGTAGTAATGGTAACAGCGATAGAAATGGTTTGGTGGCAAGTGTAACAGTAACAATAGCAATAGTAACTTAGCAAGAGCAATATGTGGAAAACTCATAGGCATTGGATCGGTGAATTCGTTGGATGATTTTCATCATATAACAGTCATAACCTAGGGCGATACAAGACTAGCTTCAGTTCATAAATATAATGTAGCCATGTATTCCGTAAATAGTCATACGTGCTTATGGAAAAGAACTTGCATGACATCTCTTGTCCTACCCTCCCGTGGCAGCGGAGTCCATAAGGAAACTAAGGGATATTAAGGCCTCCTTTTAATAGAGAACCGGAACAAAGCATTAACACATATTGAATACATGAACTCCTCAAACTACGGTCATCACCGGAAAGTATCCCAATTACTGTCACACTGGGGTTTACGGATCATAACACGTAATAGATGAATATGACTTGCAAGATCGGATCTAGAACATAGATATAATGGTGAAAACATAAACGGTTCAGATCTGAAATCATGGTACTCGGGCTCTAGTGACAAGCATTAAGCATAGCAAAGTCATAACAACATCAATCTCAGAACATAATGGATACTAGGGATCAAGCCCTAACAAAACTAACTTGATTACATGATGAATCTCATACAACTCCTCACCGACCAGCGAGCCTACGAAGGAATTACTCACTCCCGGTGGGGAGCGTCATGGAATTGGTGATGAAGGAGGGTTGGTGATGACGAAGACCAAAGATTCCCCTCTCCAGAGCCCCGGACGGGCTCCAGATCTGGCCTCCCGATGAAGAACAAGAGGTGGCGGCGGCTCTGTGTCGTAAAACGCGATGAAACTTCCTCTCCTATTTTTTTCTCTGAAAATAGGTATTTATGGAGTTGGAATGAGGGTCAGGGGGGCCACCAGGTGGGCACAACCCACCAGGGCGCGCCAGAGGGGGCGCACCCTGGTGTATCATGCCCAGCCAGGGCACCCCCTCCGGTGGTTCTTGGTTCCATTATTTTTTTATATATTCTAAAATAAATCTCCAAAAAGTTTCATCCGAATCCGAGAACTTTTATTTCTGCACAAAAACAACACCATGGTAGTTCTGCTGAAAACAGCGTCAGCCCGGGTTAGTTTCATTCAAAACATGCAAATTAGAGTCCAAAACAAGAGCAAAAGCGTTAGGAAAAGTAGATATGACGGAGACATATCAACTCCCCCAAGCTTAAACCTTTGCTTGTTCTCAAGCAATTTAGTTGACAAACTGAAAGTGATAAAGAAAAACTTTTACGAACTCTTTTGTTCTTGTTTACATAAATAAGCTTAAGTAGCACCAGGTTTTCAGCAAAGATTATTACTAACCATGTCAATAATAACTCTTAAAAATTATATTAACTCATATCAATAACATAAGCAACTAGCGAGCAATAATAAAATATCTCAAATGACAACACTTTGTCAAAACAACCATGATACAATATGACAACAGTGGTATCTCGCTAGCCCTTTCTGAGACCGCAAAACATAAATGCAGAGCACCTCCAAAGTTCAAGCAGTGACTAAACATTGTAATTAATGGTAGAAAAGATCCAGTCATGATGCATCCAACATTAACTATACACAATGCATGAGGATGACAATAGTTCTTTCAGGTCAGGTGCTTGTTTGAGAAGGTGATGACTCAACATAAAATTAAATAGATAGTCCATTCGCAGAGGGAAGCAGGGATTTGCAGAGGTGCTAGAGCTCAGAGTTTAAAACAGAGTAAATATAATTTTGGGAGATACACCCTTCCTATCAACGTTACGACCAAGAGTTATCTATATCTTCCATGCTAAACAAATTAGCGGCGGTTCCCAAGCGATAAAAGTAAAGGTTTACTCCCCCTCCACCAACAAACACACTCCATGGCGAGCCGAATCCACGGGTATCATCCATACCAACAACATTCCAGGGGGAGTTTTGTTTAATTCTTTGTAATTTTTATTTTGGTACTGGGCATCCCTATTACCGCCCCTCTTGTGCAAGGACGAGTGAATAAACACTCATCATGAGAATTACCCGCTTAGCATGGAAGATACTAACCGCCCCCTGTCGCTCCATGAGCGGTTCAGGCACACAAAGCAGATGTTCATTTGAAATTTTAGAGGTGGCACATGCAAATTTACTTGGAACGGTAGAGTAATACCGCATATATATATAGGTAGATATGGTGGACTCATCTGGAATAAATTGGGTTTAAGGATTTTGATGAACAAGCAGTATTCCCGCTTAGTACAGGCGTAGGCTAGCAAATAGATTGAGAAGCGGCCAGCTAGAGAGCGAAAAACGGTCATGAACATGCGTTATGTATAATCAACATTGAATACTAGCATAAGTAGGATATGAACACTATGAACATAAATATCGTAGAGGCTACGTTGGTTTTGATTCAACTACATGCATGAACATGTGCCAAGTCAAGCCACTTAAAACATTCAGAGGAGGATATCATATTACCATACTACATCACAATCTATATCTATACCTACTAATAAAGCAAGGTGCGTTTCGCCAATTTTTTCATCCGTTCACCGTCGAAAAGATTTTTTTTCTATCCGAGGTGGTACTAAATTCTTAAGCGTTCGTCTGCTAGAAAAAAAGGCTTTTTCAGAACTTCGTATGTGGGCCGCGTGGTGTGGCCCAGTGAAGCCAGCCCACTTATTTTTCTGTACACGCAGCTGGGAAAATTCTATTTTCCGCTTAGTGCAACAAATAGTCGGAGTTTCGCACAGGACAACCAATAATGGGCTGACCCATTTTTCTTTGTTTCTGTGTTTTACTTCCAATTTTATTCTCCTTCCCCTATCCCTTCAAAGTTTTTTTATAGAATTTATTTCATAAATTCAAAATTCTGAAAAAACCTACATCATTAAAAATAAACAAATTTTAGAAAATGTTCAGAATTCCAAAATTTTGTTGCAATTTTGAAAAATATTCGAAGCTTGAAAAAAGTTCCCCATTTTAAAAAATATATATTTTTGTTTTTAAAAATTGTTTGAGATTCCTAAAAATAAAATGGCATTTTAAAAAATACCCCAAATTTGAAAAATATTCTTATGTGTTCGTCTGCTAGAAAAAATGTCTTTTTCAGAACTTCGTACGTGGGTCACGTGGTGTGGCCCAGTGAAGCCAGCCCACTTATTTTTCTGCCCAAGCAGATGAGAAATTCTATTTTACGCTCAGGGCAACAAATAATCAGAGTTTCGCACAGGACAACCAATATTGGGCTGGCCCATTTTTCTTTGTTTCTATGTTTTACTTCCATTTTTATTCTCCTTCCCCTATCCCTTCCAAGTATATTTTTTTATAGAATTTATTTCATATATTCAAAATTCTAAAAAAACCTACATAATTTAAAAGACAAATTTTAGAAAATGTTCAGAATTCCAAAATTTTATTGCTATTTTGAAAAATATTCGGAGCTTGAAAAAAGTTCCCCTTTTTTTAAAAATATTATTGTTTTTAAAAATTCTTCGAGATTTCTAAAAATAAAATGGCATTTTAAAAAATTCTCCAAATATTAAAAATATTCTTGTTTTAGTTAAATCTTCACAATTCAAAATAATGTTCGCGTATAAGAGATACACATTTTTGAAAAATGTTATGAATTTTCAACACATGTTCCCATTCTAAAAAAAATGTTCACAAATTCCAATAATGTTCATGTTTTAATAAAAAAAGTTGGTGTTTTCAAAAGATATTTGTGAATTTTAAAAGATGTTCATGTTTCAAATTTTGTTCACGTTTTGCTGAAAGTGTACGTATTTTTTTAAAAAAATAGGATTTAAAAAATGGTTCATGTTTCCTACAATATTCAGAAACTTCATACCTTAAAATCTCCTCGATTGAAAGGAAAGTAGATTGAATAATTCATGGGCCTTCTCTGGCATACAATGACGTAACCAAACTTTTAAATGTCCTCGATCAATGAATGGAAAATTAGCGGATTGATTACTTCACACCCGGCGAAACCGAGAAGCTAAATGTTCCTTTTTCACGTGCACACAGGGTTTTGCTTCCACATATAATTCTCACTAACTTTAAATGCATACAATTTTTTTCTCCCGTTGCAACACACGGGCATATGTGCTAGTCATTTTAATGCATGTTGATACCTAAGATAAATCATTATCCACTCCAAGCAACTTAAGCATGGTATGAGAAACTATAATCTCTAATTGTCATTGCAAACATGTTTGGTTATAATAGGCTGAATCATGGATACTAGATTAAACATGTTTAGAAAGACAAAAACAAGTTGAGTTGATACCCGCTTCTCTCTTCCACAGTCAATTCATCGAATATCGTCATTATTGTCTTTCACTTGCACGACCGAATGATATGAAAATAATAATAGTGCAAGAGTGCCGTGGACTAAGCTGGAATCTGCAAACATTTTATTCAAAAGGAGAAGACAAGGTAATTTGAGCTCTTTGTTAGATCAACAATAATATATATGAGAGACACTCAACATTTTCATCGTGGTCTTCTCCTTGGTACGACTTAATAAAAAGAAAAGAATTTCAGAGAAACACACTAAAATATTTTTGGAGTTTTTAGTTTTTCTTGAGGAAAGCAAATTAAAGAAGGGAAAACAAAAACGAGAAAAATTATTTACACGGGAAAGCTCCCAACAAGCAAAAGAAGAACATGGAAATCTTTTTGGGTTTTCTTTTAACATTACAACTAATTTAAGCTAGGGAGAAAAACCGAAAAGAAGCAAGAAATATTTTTGGATTTTCTCAGAGTTTTTCAAACACACAAGAAGAAAGCGAGAAAATAAATCTAACATGCATATTATAGTGAAAAAGTGTGGACACCGACAACAGGAATGAAATGTGTGAACATGAATGTAATATCGGTGGAAATACGTACTCCCCCAAGCTTAGGCTTTTGGCTTAGCTTGGTAATCACCATCCATAGTAGCCGTCCGGATCCATGTGGAAGTGATGTGGCGGCGACACCTGAGCGTCCCACTCCTGAGGCTCCTGCACTGTCGCTGCCTGGTTGTTCCGGTAGGCGATGATGCCCTCAGGCATCACCCTGTATCCGCCCCTGGCAATAGAATCAAACAAAGAGGTGCAAGCAACGGGATAATATCACGGGTTTCCACACTGAAAACCAAGTCATACCGAATGTTATGAAATGAATCAGCGGCATCAATAAACTGGTGATACTCCATCGCCTGGTGATCTAGATAAACTCGAGACAAAGGATATTCATGTTGGCATGTTTGAACATTAAAGTGACTCGCTAAGTGAGTAGCATAAATACCACCATGAATTTTGCCCTTAGTTCTGTTAAGGTGCAGATGACGTGCAATAATAGCCCCTAGGCTAAAGGTGTGATCATTGTATAGTGCACGGCATAAAATGGCGAAGTCGGGGGCACTGTGTCGTGGTGAAACACGATCACCTATGGGGCCATCAGCCCCTTGTGGTTCAGCAAGGGGGAAGGGCATGTTGCACAAAGAGCGGAGGCCATGGAACAGCACGGCGGGGGTGACACTGGTGGTTTTTACCCAGCTTTGGGCTGTTGGGAAGCGTAAACCCCTACTCTGCTTTGGTGGATTGATGGGAGGACCGTGGTGGACACGCAGCGCTCAAGCCCGGCAAGGTTGCCTCGGGGAGAGCAGCTACGCGTGTAAGAGTATACAAGGGTCCGAATCCTTTCTTAGGTTGCCATGGTCCTCCTTTTATAGGCTAAGGGGTTACCACAGTGGCAAATCAGTCATTATCTACTGATTAGATAGCCAACAGTGCTATCATACCTAACTCTGGCAGTTAGGACAAAGTGCATTAGATGCACTGCTAGGTGTCACGCAGAGGATGCAACCCGGCAAGCCTGCCGCGCCGCTTAACCACCCTCTTCCTGTCCGCATGACACGCCTCTGGACGGGTGTCATATAGGGAGAATCTCCCTTCCAAATGGATGTCACGTGCCAGATAACAGCCACTTAATCACTTGGGGGCTCGACACCACATTGATAAGTGACTTGCATCATAGTGAGGTGGAGCGGTGGAGTCTTGGCGGGGCGATTTGCCCTTGGTGGCCCCGGCAAGCCTGCCGGGGGAATCTTGATACTTGTCCTTGGTGAGGCCTCGACCTGACAAGGCTCGCCTGCCCGTCAAGGGAGGTCTTTCCTTAGTGATATCTTGTTCCCTTGGCTTGTCTTGGTCTTCTTGATCCGCCCTTTGATTCCTCAAAGAGCTATTTCTCTGGCTTGGGAGCTTGGTCTTGCTATATCTTTGCCTTTGTGCAGGTGTACAGTCTGGGCAACATACGTGAAGGTTTGTTGCACCGACAGGAGCCCCCGGGTCTGGCCCGAATGTGCTACCGAGCACCATTGGGGTAGGCCCTACCAGGTACACAGGCAGGGCGCTTGTGGTAGCTCTCTTCTTGATATTTTCCTTGCTTCTTCATTAACCTGTGCTTGAGTCAGTTTTTGGTTTTTCCGTGCGTCGTGGGAGAGATTTATGCCACGATCCGTGGGCTGCCCTCGTCCCACGTTCACGGGGCGGTAACTGCCACTCCATTAGCCCCCCTGGTCCTGGCGTTTCCGCCATGTATGCCACATGCATTGCGCAGGGTTGGTGGCGGACGCGGGGGGCGCGGGAATGAGTGCCATGACAGAAAGCCAGGCGCCACGGATAGGCGCAGGAGGTCGGTCCTGACTCTGTGCGCCGTTGGTGATGCAGAGGGGTCGGATTGGTGGAGCGGGGCGGTTGCCTCCTGGGTGAGGAGCCAGCCCCCGGCCTCGTTTGCTTATAAAAGGGTACGTGGGCGAGGTGCTAGCTCACACCCATCTCCTCCTCCTTCTGACATCTTCTCTCCACCATGGTAAGGGGGAGAGGGCGTGCTGGTACCCCAGTAGTGGCGACGAGGGTTTCTGCTCGACAACGCCTCCCTCCTCACACCGGGGATGCAGAGGCAGAGCCCGTCATGAGAGAAGGGGGTAGAGGGCGTGGACGCGGCCGTCGCGGCGCCCGGAGCCGGGGAGGACGGGGCGGTGCTTTGATCGCCCCTCCTCCGATTGCTTCAGACCCGAACGAAGGCCACGTTGGGAACCAGCCGCTGGAATTCATCGTGAAGCTGCGCGGGCCTCCGCGCAGTCGTCTTCGTCTTCCAACTCCATTCGCAAGGGTGATGGAGATTGAGCAGCCGCCGGGGTTGAGGTTGCACATGAGGGGCTGCTATAATGGCAGCATGCGAGCGAACATAGAGTTCCCTCCACCTCATGTCATGCTTCTCTGGTGTGCCTGGAAGACCTTTGCTCGCGCCCACAGCTTGCCGGCAGGGCACGTCCTTCACTTCAAGTTAATGGATGCCACCCTGCTCTCCATCAAGGTCTTCAGGCGCTCGGGTGCTCGCTTAGGGTGCTGTGCAGAGAGCTCTACCGACGACGAAAGCTCCTCCTCGAGCGATAGCAACGAGGAGGACAGTGGCGGTGATGACGGTGGTGCCGGTGGGGAGGACGACGGCTCCGACTCTGGCTGAACACCAGTCGCACTGTCATCGTCAGCCGGCGGCACCATCATCTCCACCTGCATCTCCTCCTCGGCAAGGCAATTTGTCGGGGAGTTGGGTGCGGAAGGTGTCTCTGCCTCCTCCAGTAGCCTTCCAGCTGGACCCCGGCAGGCTTCCCCGTGAACTCCAGCTTCGTCCTTCCTGCCGGTGTCCATGCTGCCGCGTCCTGCTGGCCCTGGTGGCGGTGACCAGGGCATCGACTAGTCGCTCTCCCCATCCATCACCTTCGTCCGCGCCCTCCCGATCTTGTCAGGCTGCACCTTGCGGGCCCTGATGGGGTCAGGCTGGGCTTCTGCCCAGGCCCTCCTTTTGCCCTCTTCGCCTACCACTGTAGCTCCTAGGAGGAGAGGGACAAGAAAGGGATTACGAGGCACTTATCTTTTTTCAGTCTAAAATATGTAGGCATTTGCCAAACTTTAATCTCAAATATGTAATCTATTTTATCCATGTTCGTGCTCTGTAAGGTTTGTGCTTGCTTATCCGCATATTAATGAAAAAGACAAGCCTTGCCGGGTACTTGTGCATGTATTCTATCCATGCAGAGGAGGAACGCCTCTTTACTTTTAAGTAAACAGATTTCCTCGGCAAGCTGTCTTGCCGGTGCCTTCCATTGTTGCCGCGGGGCCTGGCCTGCCGGGCTTAAAACTACAGAAGGGAACTGGCCCCTTGTCAATCCTTCTCTGCCAAACGCCACTAGGACCTTCCTGACCGAAGCAACATTCGGATCAAAGGATGGGAGCACAAATGTTTCGAAGATGATAAGGTTTCTCTATGCACAAGTTTTCTTCTTACAGAGACATGTATGGATAAAAAGAAACTTACTTGTTTGGCTCGTAGAGGATCAATATGCAAGCTTGTTTTCTGTTTCTTCTTCCCAGGATCAAGTCTGCGGCAAGAGCCCTGTAATTAGTGCAGAGGAAAACATAGCAGCATATGACCTCATCTAAATGATCATGGCAAATTTATACTAAACTAATCATGCATGCATTTTGTTTTTAGGGCACCAGCGCTTCGATTTATTATCTGTGCTCATAATCTGCGCCTGGCTTTGTACAAAGGGTTACATGCGCATCGGCAAGGCTTGTACAAAAGGGTGGCTGTCGGGTCAGGGCCCGGCAGCCGCGCCTTACGGGTAGAACTTGCGAAGATGCTCAATATTCCATGAGTTTTGCATTTGGATGCCATCTTTGGTCTCCAGACGGACTGCGCCAGGTCTGGTGACTCGTACTACCCGGTAAGGGCCTTCCCACTTTGGCGTCAACTCGTTGGAACCCTTGGCAGACTGAACTCGCCTAAGGACAAGGTCGCCTTCCTCAAGGCTCCGGGCATGGACCCAGCGGCTGTGATAGCGATGCAGGGCTTGCTGGTAGCGTGCGGCATGCACAAAAGCCCGGAGACGGTTCTCCTCAAGGAGCACGACATCGTCATGCCGGTGCTGCTCTTGCTCTACTTCATCGTAGGCAAATACTCGAGGAGACCCGTATATGAGTTTCGTGGGGAGCACTGCTTCTGCCCCATAGACTAGGGAGAAGGGAGTCTGGCCGGTAGCTCGATTTGGTGTCATACAGAGGGACCAAAGAACCACCGGCAGCTCATCAATCCAGCGTCTGCCGCACTTTTGCAGCCTATCAAAAGTTCTTGTCTTGAGTCCTCGCAGCACTTTAGGGTTCATCCTCTTAGCTTGTTCATTGCTCCTACGATGAGCAACAGAGGCAAATGAGACCTTGCTTCCGAGGGTTTGAACGTATTGCATGAAGGAGCGGCTTGTGAATTGGGTGCCGTTGTCAGTGATGACTCTGGAGGGTACTCCGAAATGGCACACCAATCGTTTCAAGAACTTGATAGCTGATTGTGCGGTCACCTTCCTCACAGGCTCCACTTCCGGCCACTTTGTAAACTTGTCGATTGCGACGTACAAGAATTCAAAGCCCCCGGTAGCACGGGGGAAGGGGCCCAAGATGTTGAGCCCCCAGACCGAAAATGGCCATGACAAAGGGATTGTCTGGAGAGCTTGAGTTGGCTGATGAATATTCTTGGAGTGGAACTGGCAGGCTTCAAATTTGGTGACTAGCTCAATGGCATCTTGGAGGGCCGTGGGCCAATAGAAACCTTGCCGGAAAGCTTTTCCAACCAAGGCTCTTGATCCAATATGGGAGCCGCACATGCCTTTGTGTATCTCTGCCAACAGTTCCTTTCCTTCTTCCCGGCAAATGCACTTCAATTTCGCACCGTTGGGTCTCCTTCTGTATAGTGTGTCATTGACAAACTGATACATACTGGCCCTTCGGGCTACTCTCTCAGCTTCTTCTTGCTCTTCGGGAAGTTCTCCAGTTTGGAGGTAGTGGATGATGTGGCATGCCCAAGTTGGAGCTTGTGGCTCGACAACTAGGACCAACGGCACCTCCTCACTCGTGGGAGTGCCTACCTCGACTGCAAAGACCTGTGGTCCTGCGGAAGAGTGCAGCTCACCAAGCGAAGTGGAGTTGTTCCCGGCAACTCCTCTACCGGGGACCTCTGGAGGCCTTGCCGGTAAAGGATTGCCGGAGTCCAGCTTCCTCCTTTTCCTAGCCATCACCAATGGAGATACTGATGGTTGAGTCAGATGAAGGACAAAGGTCCCTGGTTCCATAGGGAGCTTTTGTGCGGCACACTTTGACAAATAATCAGCAGTGTTGTTTTCCACACGTGGCACGTGCTCTATTTGCAATCCGTCAAAGTGTTCCTCCAACCTTCTCACTTCTTCAACGTATGCCTCCATTAACGGGCTCTGGTAATCCTTGTTGACCTGTCTCACTACAAGCTGCAAATCTCCACGGATGACCAACTTCTTGATTCCCAACTCTACTGCAATCCTGAGCCCAGCAAAGAGCCCTTCATATTTTGCAGTGTTGTTGGTAGCTTTCTCCCGGGGAAACTGCATCTGGACCACATACTTGAGGTGCTCTCTGGTGGGCATGACGAAGAGCACGCCAGCCCCCGCGCCTTGCAATGAAAAGGCACCATGAAAGTACATGATCCATTCTTGGGGTGCCTCCTTGCCAGGGATAACTGTTTCCGGCGTTTCTTTGTCTGGAGTAGGTGTCCACCCGGCAATGAACTCCGCCAGTGCCTTGCTCTGAATGGTTGAGGTACTTTCATACTTCAGACCAAAGCTTGACAACTCTAGTGCCCATTCAACTATTCTGTCGGTGGCCTCAGGAATCCTCAGTATACGTTGCAAAGGGAAGCGGGTGACAACTGTGATCTCATGGGCTTGGAAGTAATGGCGCAGCTTCCTTGAGGCCATGATGAGGCCAAAGATCAATTTTCGTACGCCAGAGTACCTTGATCTAGCCCCCTGCAACAGGGAGCTGACGAAGTAAACTGGTCGATGTACCACTTTCTTCTTTGTCGTGATCTTGGGACTGCCTTCACTATCCTACTCTTCTTTTTCCTGATCCTTATCTAATCCTGTCGTGATTGGTTCACTTCCTTCTCCAGGGAGGACAGTAGTTGCGACTGCTCCTTCGTCTACTTCCCACTGTGCCATCAGTGCTGCACTAACCACTTGATTGGTTGCTACTAAATAAAGCAGCAACGGCTCTTGTGGTTTAGGAGCGACCAAGGTAGGAACAGAGGAAAGATAGGTTTTTAAGTCCTGCAGCACTGCTTCTGCCTCCGGGGTCCACTTCATGGGCCCTGCCTTCTTCATAATTTTGAAGAACGGCAGGGCGCGCTCGGCAGACTTGGAAATGAACCTACTCAGCGCGGCAACACATCCAATTAAACGCCTCACGTCCTTGACCGTCCTGGGTGCTTGAATCTGCTCGATCGCTCTGATCTTGTCGGGGTTGGCCTCTATCCCCCAGTGGGACACAAAGAAGCCAAGCAGCTTGCCGGAGAGAATGCCAAACACACACTTCTCTGGGTTCAACTTCAAGTTGATCTTGCGAAGGTTTGCAAAGGTCTCTTCCAAGTCTTGAATGAGCGTTGATCTGTCCTTGGTTTTAACCACTATGTCATCCATGTAAGCTTCAATATTCCTATGCAACTGAGGGTCAAACCCAATTTGCACTGCCCTTGCAAAAGTGGATCCAGCGCTCTTTAATCCAAAGGGCATCCGTACAAAGTAGTACGTGCCACATGGGGTTATGAACGAGGTCTTCTCCTCGTCCTCCTTGGACATGAATATCTGATGGTACCCAGAGTATGCATCCAAGAAGGAAAGCAGATCACACCCGGAAGTGGAATCCATGATCTGGTCGATGCGCGGCAAGGGGAACGGGTCCTTTGGGCATGCTTTATTCAGATCTATGAAATCTATGCAAAGCCTCCATTTCCCATTCGCCTTGCGTACCACCACTGGGTTCACCAACCATGTTGAATGCAACACTCCCCTGACCAAACCAGCTCCTTCAAGTTTCTTGATCTCTTCGGCAATGAACTGCTGCCACTCCAAAGCTTGTTTCCCGACCTTCTGCTTGACGGGCCGGGCATGAGGGCAGAGAGCAAGGTGGTGCTCGATTACCTCCCTGGGAACACCGGGGATGTCAGATGGTTGCCAAGCAAACACATCGACATTCGCCCGCAGGAAGGTAACGAGGGCGCTTTCCTATTTGTCATCAAGGGTGGAGATGATGGTGAACGTACCATCAACGCCATCCAACCTCGCCGGGACCTTCTTCGCAGCAGGTGCAGCAACCTTGGATCTCTTGCTAGTGGACTCTCTGGCAAGTCATCAACAGGCGCAGCACACTCCGGAGAGGCGCGCTTCCCGGACTCCTTGCCGGTATCCCTGCTAGCTTTCTTCCCTTTCTTGTTTTCCTTGGCAGGAACTGCGGCTTCTGCGGCCTCGGCAGCGACCGCATCCCGGTACATCTTATCCACGCATATGATCGTGTCCTTCTTGTCCGACGGGATGGAGAGGACGCCCATTGGCCCTGGCATCTTCAGAGTGTTATAGGCATAGTGGGATGCCGCCATGAATTTTGCCAGAGCCGGACGACCAAGAATCCCATTGTACGGCAAAGGAAGCTCGAACACAATCTTTTCGTTCCGGTAATTCAGTTCTCCTCCAAACGTCACTGGCAGTGTGATCTTTCCCTTAGAATGACTCCTGTCGGGGTTGATCCCTTGAAACGTGCCAGTAACCTTGAGCTCTTCATCTGATATTTGCAACTTGCTGATTACCTTGGGGGAAATCAGATTCAACCCTGCCCCGCCGTCAACCAACATCTTTGTGACTTTGAGGTTGTGGATTGTTGGTGAAACCAACAACGGCAAGCACCCTACCACGGTGGTGCGGTCAGGGTGGTCCTCTTCGTCAAAGATGATGGGCGTGCGGGACCATTTGAGTGGTTTTCGGGAATTCGCCGCTGGCTCCACAGCATTGACTTCACGTGCCCACTGTTTAAGCTAGCAGTGAGAGGAGTGCAAAGATGCGCCTCCGTCAATTCACAGGGCCTCAGTGGCTTTCTGGAACTCTTGCTCACTGGTTTCCTCTTCATCCCCTTCATCACTTTCGTCATCACCTTCCTTCTTCTCACGGCCTCTAGCAAGTTTCTCTTGATGCTAGGGAATCTTGCCACGGTGGCCTCCTCTGCCACCCCGGCCCTTCCCGCCAGCACCTTCCTGGTCTCTTTCCTTGTCACGCTTTTCGTACTCAGCCTTCTGCTTCTTGACCAGTTGTTCAACTTGGTGACACTCTTGGAGATCATGGCCCTTGGTCCGATGGATTTTGCAGTATGGTCCATCAGCCTTCCCGGCCTTTTCGGCTGCCGCAGCCTCCCGGCAATTAGTGCATGCGGCAACTTCCTTGTCGAGGGCTTCGGTCTTGGCCTTCTTGCTGGTACTAGGAGTGCCAGAACCCTCGACAGCCAGTACTGCCTTCTCCTTGCGCTTCTTGTTATGCTTCTTGTTCTTCTTCTTCGGATTAGCGGCATCGTCGTCATCTTCTGAGTCAACTTCGACGCCTTCTTCTTCTCCGGGGAGTTGCCTCCCCTCCTCTATACGGGCACACTTATCCGCCAAGGTGTAAAGCTCATTCACAGTCTTGGGCAACCGGACGTTCATTTTGGAACGTATCCTCCGGTTGAGCACGTTGGACTGGAATGCGGCAATCATAGCTGCCGGGTGGATATCTGGAATGTTCCGGTGCACCCGGCTAAACCTCTACATGCACTTCCGCAAACTCTCCCTTTCCTTTTATGGAAGGAGATTCAAATCGCTGGGCCATCCTGGTTCTTGATGGCCGCCCATGAAGGCACCAACAAACTCATTGCACAGGTCAGCCCAGGTCGAGATGGAATTCTCCGGCAGGTGCATCAGCCATGACCTCACATTTGGCTTGAGCGCCAAAGGGAAGTAGTTGGCGAACACCTTTTCATCTCTTCCTCCGGCGGCTTGAACAGCGATGGTGTAGATGCTCAAGAACTCTGTCGGGTTCGGTCTTCCATCATACTTTTCTGGTATCTCTGGTTTGAAAACACAGGCAGATGGCCAATGGACTTGCCGCAGCTCGCGAGTGAAGGCAGGGCACCCAACCTCGAAAGGTAAGTATCTGCCTTCACTGGGCGCGGGTTCATCGACGTCTGGGCCATTACGCCTGTCAGACTGGCGGCGGGTTTTGGGGGGCCGTTCTATGGTGACGTGCGTGTCTTCCCTCCGCCAGTCTTCCAGGACCTACCGCTGCTCTCGATGGGCCCGAGGGTCAGATGAAGCCATTGACGCCTCTTCTGGCTCTTGGTCGCGTGGTTCTGGTGGTAGTCTCTGAGCTGGCTTCCGTGGAGGGGACTGCACCATCGGAGTGGCCCCTTCAGCACGGTCAGCAGCTCGGGCCGTTGCTGTTGTTTGTGGTCGCCGTGGTGGGCCTGCCCGTTGTGATCCTCCCGCCTCAGCGAAACCGATTAAACTTTGAATGGTGGCTCCCCACTCATCCATTTGATCGGCCACTAGCGGGAATCTCAGCAGGAGTTGGGCTCGCGCCATGGCTTTCGAAGTAGTGCTTGGCATGGATGACGACGCAGATCGCGACGTCGCTCGACTCCTGACGGTACCGGTAGTGGCGGCGCCGTGTTCTCGTCGCCGCGAGCCAGTTGCCATGGCGGCGAGGTGGCGAGAAGGATGTGTCTGGGGGTTGACGACCCCGTTCAGCGCTTCATCTTGGTTGCCGTGTCCTGGGGAAGGCGCGTCCCCCGTAGCCGCGCCCGTAGCAGGGACAGCTAGGGGGTCGCGATTTGCACCAGAGCGGCGTCGTCGCTGCAGCTGCGCCCTATAGCGCGGTGGGGGAAGCGGAGAATGAATATTCTCCCCACATGCGCCTTGTGGAACACGGCCGTCGGGATGCTGCTGATGCCACCCTCCCCCGGCGTTTTCAGCTCCTGCTTCGGCCGCAGGGGGAACGACGACAGCGCCGCCTGCGTTGGTCGCGTCCCCTACGGCACCAGCGTCCCCCAACGCCATCGCAGCACCCACGGTATCAGTGGCTGCATGCGAGGGGGCCTTCGAGGTGGAAGGGTGAGCTGTTATGCCGGACTTTTTCTTGGGCGCCATGGATGATGAAGCTAATGATGAAGAAGATGATGATGAAGATTGACGCGATGTTCATGACCTCGGGTTTGCGCAAGCGCGCTCCCCCTACCTGGCGCGCCAAAGATGTTGTGGTGGAACAAGATCACCTATGGGGCCATCAGCTCCTTGTGGTTCGGCAAGGGGGAAGGGCGCGTTGCACAAAGAGCGGAGGCCATGGAACAGCACGGCGGGGGTGACATCCGTGGTTTTTACCCAGATTTGGGCCACTGGGAAGCGTAAAACCCTACTCCTGCTTTGGTGGATTGATGGGAGGACCGTGGTGGACACGCAGCGCTCAAGCCCGGCAAGGTCGCCTCAGGGAGAGCAGTTACGCGCGTAAGAGTATACAAGGGTCTGAATCCTTTCTTAGGTTGCCATGGCCCTCCTTTTATAGGCTAAGGGGTTACCACAGTGGCACTCAGTCATTATCTACTGATTAGATAGCCAACAGTGCTATCATACCTAACTCTGGCAGTTAGGACAAAGTGCATTAAATGCACTGCTAGGTGTCATGCTGAGGATGCAACCTGGCAAGCCTGCTGCGCCGCTTAACCACCCTCTTCCTGTCCGCATGACACGCCTCTGGGCGGGTGTCATATAGGGAGAATCTCCCTTCCAAATGGCTGCCACGTGCCAGATGACAGCCACTTAATCACTTGGGGGCTCCACACCACAATGATAAGTGACTTGCGTCATAGTGAGGTGGATCGGTGGAGTCTTGGCGGGGCGATTTGCCCTTGGCAGCCCCGGCAAGCCTGCCGGGGAATCTTGGTACTTGTCCTTGGTGAGACCTCGACCTGACCAGGCTCGCCTGCCCGGCAAGGGAGGTCTTTCCTTAGTGATATCTTGTTCCTTTGGCTTGTCTTGGTCTTCTTGATCCGCCCTTTGATTCCTCAAAGAGCTATTTCTCTGGCTTGGGGGCTTGGTCTTGCTGTATCTTTGCCTTTGTGCCTGTGTACAGTCTGGGCAACATACGTGAAGGTTTGTTGCACCAACACACTGAGTGCACCGACCTTCTCTCTAGCAGTTGAACACTTCGCGATGAATAAAACAAAGTAATGCACAGAAGGAAACTGCAGACTAGCGGCGATAACACTAGACATGCCTCTCTTATCCCACACTGTCAGAGTGCGATAAAAGTCCTCAAACTATGCAGGTCTAGGCTCTCGTAATTCCCCGTCGGAGGGAATCAAACATATGTCACAAAAGTCAATGAGTGATATCTGATGAAGTTCAGCATATAAGTTAAATCGCACCTCAGGAGGATTATTCCTACTCACAAAATGAAAGCTTTGCACAAAGGAATTTGTGAGGAGGTCGTGCTGATCACACTCATCTGCGAGGAAGTCGGTCAGCCGGGCATTCACCATGAATTGGGCAAACTCTTGATGGAAGCCGGCCTCATCCATGAAGGCATTATGCGGCCATTCGCACAGCCGCACCTCCGCCATTCTCGGCATGTTGATGTCATTGTCCGATGATTCCCCGATGACTCCCTTAGCATTCTTCTTGGAGGAAAACTTCCTAAAGATACTCATTTTATCCCTATAAATAAAATTCTGAAAATTTTAGTCCACAAAATTTTTGTCAACAAAACTTCACAAGATTGGTAGCAACTACTCATAGGGATTCCTAGAAGACATATTAAGCATTCAAATTACTTTGAGCTCTAAGAATTCAACATGCAAGTTCATCTACAACAGCACCAAGAGTAGATAATTATTCAAAATATAAACCACTAAAGCAAAAAACTAACTGGAGCATTGGAGGAGTCACATACCAAGTAGCAATCCCCCAAAATAGTTTCAAAAATGGAGCTTCGAGCAAAGAGATCAAAATTTGCGGGTTTGAGAGCAAGAACACGAGAGAGAGAGCTATGGTGATTTTTTTTCTGGAGGTAGGAGATGACATGGGCTAAAAAGGTAAGTGAGGGGACCCACGTGCGAACCACAACCCACTAGGGCGCGCCTGGGGTTGCTGGCCCATGTTATTTGCACCAGAAATTTAGAAATATTCGGAAAAAATCGTGTTAAAATTTTAGGGCATTCTGAGAACTTTTATTTTTGGGCACTTTTTTATGGCACGGAAAATTCAGAAAACAAACTAAACATGGCATTTTATTGTATTTAACTAAGAAAGACAGAAAGTTGTGCTCACTAAATTCATCGTCTTCATACCTCTCAAAAATGATCCATTAATAAGGTTGATCAAGTCTTATTAACAACCACTTTCGATTAGCATGAAACCGAAGAACTTTCGTACAACACTAAGTTACCTCAATGGGGATATGCATATCCCCAACAATAAGTATTTCATATTTCTTTTTGGCAGTAGGTAGAGGTAATTGAAAACTTCCAATAGTGAGTGTCGGAGATTTTTCAATAACATTAATACCATTCAATTGAAATTGTTTCTTCGGAAAGTGCACCCTATGCTCATTACCATTGATATGAAAAGTGACCTTTCTTTTATTGCAATCAATAACAGCCCCTGCAGTATTCAAAAAGGGTCTACCAAGGATAATCGACATGTTGTCGTCCTCGGGCATCTCAAGTATAACAAAGTCTGTTAAGATACTAACATTTGCAACAACAATGGGCACATCCTCACAAATACCAATAGGTATGGCAGTTGATTTATCAGCCATTTGCAAAGATATTTCAGTAGGTGTGAGTTTATTCAAATCAAGTCTTTATATAAAGGAATAACACTAACACCAGCTCCTAAATCACACAAAGCAGTTTTGACATAATATCTTTTGATGGAGCAAGGTATAGTTGGTATCCCCGGATCTCCAAGTTTAGGTACTCCATCCTTGAAAGAATAATTAGCAAGCATGGTGGAGATTTCAGCTTCAGGTATCTTTCTTTTATTAGTGATGATGTCTTTCATGTATTTTGCATAAGGAGCCATCTTTAGAATATCAGTCAAGCGAGTGCGCAAAAAGACTGGCCTAAGCGTTCAAATTCTTCATCATCCTTTTTCTTAGTTGGTTTAGGTGGAAAGGGCATGGGTTTCTCAACCCATGGTTCTCTTTCTTTACCATGTTTTCTAGCAACAAAGTCTCTTTTATCATATCTTTTATTTTTAGGTTGTGGGTTATCAAGATCAACAGCAGGTTCTATCTCAACATCATTATCTGGTTGTTTATCATTATTTGGTTGAGTGTCTTCATGAACATCATCATCATCTTTTTCATTATCACTAGGTGAGTTTTCATTACCGGATTGAATTTCAGCATTTGAGATAGAGGCATCATTGTTATTTTTAGGAGGTTTTTCAATTTCAGGTTCACTAGAGGTATGCAAAGTCCTATCATTTTTCTTTTTCTTCTTCTTTTTAGAGGGACTAGGTGCATCAGTGTTAATTCTTTGAGAGTCTTATTCAATTCTTTTAGGGTGCTCTCAGGATAAAGTGGTTCCTGAGTCATTCTACCTCCTCTAGTCATTACTGTAACAGCATGATCATTCATATTATTGTTCATTTCAATAAGCAACTCTCTTTGAGATTTAGCAACTTGTTCTAACTGGGTTTGAACCATAGAGGCATGCTTTCCTACACCTCTAACATCATTAGTGATTCTAAACAACAAGTCACTCAAGCGATCAATCATATCAGAGTTGTATTTCAATTGTTTCATAACATTTGCATTGAAGTGATCTTGTTTGATGATGTACCTATCAAATTCATATATGCATTGACTAGGATGTTTGTTGTAAGGGATGTCACTTTCATCAAACTTTATAAAAGAATTTACCTCTACCACCAGTGGCGGTGGTGTGTCAAGTCCATGTATTTCTTCAATAGGTGGTAAATTCTTAACATCTTCAGCTTTAATACCTTTTTCCTTCATACATTTCTTTGCCTCTTGCATATCTTCAGGACTGAGAAATAAGATACCCCTCTTCTTCAGAGTGGATTTAGGCGGTGGTTCAGGAAGATTCCAATCATCATAATTTTTCAATATATTATCCAATAATTCTTCAGCTTGTTCAATAGTTCGTTCCCTGAAAACACAACCAGCACAACTATCTAGGAAGTCCCTAGAAGCATCGGTTAGTCCATTATAGAAGATATCAAGTATTTCATTTTTCTTAAGAGGATGATCAGGCAAAGCATTAAGCAATTGGAGAAGCCTCCCCCAAGCTTGTGGGAGACTCTCTTCTTCAATTTGCACAAACTTAAATATTTCCTGTAAGGCAGCTTGTTTCTTATGAGCAGGAAAATATTTTTCAGATAAGTAATAAATCATATCCTGGGGACTACGTACACAACCAGGAGAAAGAGTATTATACCATATCTTAACATCACCCTTTAATGAGAATGGAAATAATTTTAGGATATAGTAAAAGCAAATTTTCTCATCATTAGCAAAAAGGGTGGCTATATTGTTTAATTTAGTAAGATGTGCCACTACAGTTTCAGTTTCATAGCTATGGAAAGGATCAGATTCAACCAAAGTAATTAACTCTAGATCAACAGAGAATTCATAATCCTTATCGGTAACAAAGATAGGTGAAGTAGCAAACTTAGGATCACATTTCATTCTAGCATTCAAAGATTTTTCTTTCAGTTTGCATAGTAATTTCTTAAGATCATTTCTATCATTGCAAGCAAGAAAGTCTCTAGCTATCTCCTCATCCATAACATAGCTTCATGTATCTTAGGCATTTGAAATCTGGGAGAGCTAGGTATAATAGGTGTTTCAAGATTTTCAGTTTCAAGTACTTCATCAGTTTCAATAATTTCATCAGTTTCAACATTCTCAATATCTTTAGCTCTAGCAATTTGTTCATCAAGAAATTCACCTAGTGGCACATTATCATCAGGCAAGGTACTAGCATCATCATGAGTATCATTCATAGCAGAAGTAGCATCATCAATAACTTGCGACATATCAGGATTAACATCATGTGGTGGTGTTGCAAGTCTACCCAAAACAGAGGGTGAATCAAGTGCAGAGTGTGATGGCAAATCCTTACCTCCCCTCGTCTTAGAGGGAACGATCTTGGCTTTGGTATCCTTCAGATTCTTCATAGTGATAAATAGATAATAATCCCAAGTGACTCAACAAATATAGCTATGCTCCCCGGAAACGGCGCCAGAAAAAGGTCTTGATAACCCACAAGTATAGGGGATCGCAACAGTTTTTGAGGGTAGAGTATTCAACCCAAATTTATAGATTCGACACAAGGGGAGCCAAAGAATATTTGCAAGTATTAGCAGTTGAGTTGTCAATTCAACCACACCTGGAGATTAAATATCTGCAGCAAGGTGATCAATAGCACAGTAATATGATGGTTTTGATAGCAGTGGTAACAGTAGTAGTAACGGTAACAGTGATAGCAATGGTTTCGTAGCAAGTGTAACAGTAACAATAGCAATAGTAACTTAGCAAGAGCAATATGTGGAAAACTCGTAGGCATTGGATCGGTGAATTCGTTGGATGATATTCATCATATAACAGTCATAACCTAGGCCGATACAAGACTAGCTCCAGTTCATAAATATAATGGAGGCATGTATTCCGTAAATAGTCATACGTGCTTATGGAAAAGAACTTGCATGACATCTTTTGTCCTACCCTCCAGTGGCAGTGGGGTCCATAAGGAAACTAAGGGATATTAAGGCCTCCTTTTAATAGAGAACCGGAACAAAGCATTAACACATAGTGAATACATGAACTCCTCAAACTACGGTCATCACCGGAAAGTATCCCAATTACTGTCACACTGGGGTTTACAGATCATAACACGTAATAGGTGAATATGACTTGCAAGATCGGATCTAGAACATAGATATAATGGTGAAAACACAAACGGTTCAGATCTGAAATCATGGCACTTGGGCCCTAGTGACAAGCATTAAGCATAGCAAAGTCATAACAACATCAATCTCAGAACATAATGGATACTAGGGATCAAGCCCTAACAAAACTAACTCGATTACATGATGAATCTCATCCAACTCCTCACCGACCAGCGAGCCTACGAAGAAATTACTCACTCCCGGTGGGGAGCATCATGGAATTGGTGATGAAGGAGGGTTGGTGATGACGAAGACCGAAGATTCCCTTCTCCGGAGCCCCGAACGGGCTCCAAATCTGGCCTCCCGATGAAGAACAGGAGGTGGCGGCGGCTCCGTATCGTAAAACGCGATGAAACTTCGTCTCCTATTTTTTTCTCCAAAAATAGGTATTTATGGAGTTGGAATTAGGGACAGGAGGGCCACCAGGTGGGCACAACCCACCAGGGCGCGCCAGAGGGGGGTGCGCCCTTGTGTATTGTGCCTAGCCAGGGCACCCCCTCCGGTGGTTCTTGGTTCCAGTATTTTTTATATATTCTGAAATAAATCTCCAAAAAGTTTCATCCCAATCCAAGAACTTTTATTTCTGCACAAAAACAACACCATGGTAGTTCTGCTGAAAGCAGCGTCAGTCCGGGTTAGTTTCATTCAATTCATGCAAATTAGAGTCCAAAACAAGAGCAAAAGCGTTAGGAAAAGTAGATACGACAGAGACATATCAATGCTACACCAGAACAAGTTGCTGCTTACTCTACTCGTAGTGATGACTATGAGTCAGTCCAGTGTCTCATGTTAACTTGCATGGATCCTGAACTACAGAAGCGTTTTGAATGGTCTACCACTCAATTTATAATTGGGTCACTGGAAGTTCTATACAAGAAATAGGCAAGGACCGAACGGTTTGAATTAACCAAGGCCCTGATAGAGTGCAAGATGAAAGAGGGTTCCTCAATGAGTTAGCATATAGTAAAGCTTGTTGGCTATATTGATAGACTTGCTTCACTAGAATTTGGAATTCTGCCAACACTCGGTACAGATATTGTGCTTCCTTCATTCCCCCATGTTACAATGGTTTTATCATGAATTACAACATGAATGGGATGGAGAAAAGTGCAAATGAGTTGTTTGCTATGCTCAAAACTGCGGAAGCTGGGATGCAAAAGAACAAAGAAGTGTTGATGGTCAACAAGACTACCAGTTTCAAGAAGAAGGGCAAGTCCAAGAAGAAATCTACTGGTGTCGGTAAGGCCGTCTCTCAGAAGAAGAACAAGGGAAGAGCCAACAAAGAGACTGAATGTTTCTACTGCAAACAGAAGGGTTACTGGAAGCGGAACTGCAAGAAGTACTTGGCAGATAGGAAGAACGGTTCTTCAGGTAAAGGTATAAATGTTATACAAAGTTAATGTTATTTCTCTTGTTTCTGTGAGTCAAAAGTATTTGATACTAATCGATTGCTCTCATTTGTAATCCGATGCAGGGACTACAGAATGCTCACAAGGTGAGAAGAAATAAAGACGTGATGCTAATCAAAGTTGGTGATGGGATCGCTACTCAAGACCGATGGAATCATGGCTTTAGTTATCTTCAAGATTTATCTTAGGATCGAATAATAGTTATTATGTTCTGGAGTTGTGTAAGACATTATGTTTTGGATTATGCAACAGATATTCTTATTTTGAACAATAGTTGTTATAGTGATTATAAGAATATGTTTGGATTTACCTCGGATTTTGATGGTTTATTCATGAATCTTGATTTGAAATTTTTTTATAACTTTAATGCTAAATGTCTTAATAAGACTAATGAGATCCACTTAAATATGGCACTGCCTGGTTATATCGGGAAATAATCTTCATATAGATGAAGCATTGAATTCTCTTAATTGAGAAATCAAATAACAGAATACATAGTGATGTATGAAGTCCGATGAATAAGCCAGGGCGCGATGGATAATTATGCTTCATTAAAGATAAGGTAAATATGATTTACTTAAAAATTAAATCTGAAACATTTTGAATAGTTCAAAGGAATTTTTAGAATATTTTTGAAAAGTTCAAATATTTTAATGAAGATAAAGATCATTATGAAAACAGATAAAGTGATTCTTCCTAGATTGAAGAAAATTATTTAAGTCATAAGTTTAGCAAAACACTCGAATAATTGTGGAATTATTTTACCAATCTGCTTGTATAAAATTTTGGTGTATGATTGAAATAGCAAGATATACACTAAACAAAGCACCGCATATTAGTCTAGTTAATAAAACTATATGAGTTATGGAGATTATAAACCAGATAAATGTTGAATTGTAGGATATCTCAGAAACATGATTTGAGTTCCTTCCATTAAAATGTTCAAATGGCAAAGCATTTGACACAGATGAACACTTTTTCAAGAAAGGGTTTTCTTGTCAAAGAAATAAGTGAGAGGACATTACAGCTTAGAAAGTATTATTGAATCTCTGACGGTAATAAGCAGAATTAACAAACCGGAAGTTGTTCCGATAGGTTATCTACAAAACAAACCGTAAACTACTATATTGGATGTACAAATTCTAAAGCTTGTAACAAGATTATACAAAGCAGGAATATTGCTGAAATTTTGAAATTTTACAATGAAATATTCATCTTGGAAAGAAGATGAACTAGCACACTACAAAGAAGCAATAGCGGCGCCCAGCTCCAATGAATGGCTCATAGCAATGCACACCGGAATGAAAAATTCATATACAATTAAGTTTAGAACTTAATTGAAATTTTTCATAAATACTAAACAAGTTTAGAACTTGATTGATACTTCAAAGAGTTTTTGAAGAAAATGGATATTAAAACAAGTTTCCTGAAAGGAAAGGATGTATCAATGATACAACCAAAAAAGTTTTAAAATCCTCAAGACACCGAATAAAAGTGCATACTTCAAAAGAGTTTTTGAAGATTACAACAAGTGAGCTGGTATTGAGATTTCGATCCTGTCAAAATAATAAAAGTACTTTGTGTGTATATATATAACTCAGTGGGAGCTATATAGTATTTTTGATCCCATGCATATATAACATATTATGGAACAGAAATAATATAAAAACTTCTTAGCACAAAACAAAATAGTTTTAAAACATGTTTTCATCAAGAGCAAAGCAAGAAATTGGGCATAAAAGAATCTATGGAGATAGATCAGTATGTCTGATTGAGCTAAAAAGTTTAAATAGAGAAATTGTTTCTCTCGGTGTCATATAACTAGATGCTTATGAGAATCAATTAATAAGCATGGGTAGATGAAAGTAATTCATCTTGATAGTTATAATATATATGAAAAGTCCAAGAGTTGTACTAAGTGTTAGTAACAGATGTCAAGGATCTCAAAAGAATAAATGTATTATTTTGAGCATATGAAGTTAAAAGTTCATTATTGAGAATATACGAATATCAATTTCATGATTAATATAATTTGGGCTATGATTATTTTATGAACAATATTGTTGATTCTATAATGATAATTTATGTTTTGATAACATTAGATGTTTCAATGTTGTCTGAATCAAGAAATGTCTTGATAAAATTGGATATTACAAAAGTTGTAAGAAATCCATAAACATTATATTATATGGCCAATCAAGAAGAGTCTTGATATGAATGGGTAGATCCAATAATCAAGAAATGTCTTGATATAATTGGATATTACAAAAGTTGTAAGAAACCCAAAAACATTATATTATGAATATGCCAGTCAAGAAGAATCTTGATATAAATGGGTAAATCCAAAATATGATTACAATATATAGTCAAGAAGAGTCTTGATATAGTTGGTACGATTCTAAGTGTAATGAGTCTAATGATATTTTATTTTGAATAAAATGTTATAGCTCAAAGCAAGATGGATTGAGATCCTTAAAACAGACAAGACTGGCACAAATATTACAATGTTTTGAATTTGTCAAAACAAATGACAAAGTCTCTATCACAAGCAAAGCATGAGTAACATCATATTAGTCATAGGTGTTTGTAAAACTGTGCGGCTAGATTATTGACTCTAGTGCAAGTGGGAGACTTTGGAAATATGCCCTAAAGGCAATAATATTGTATTATTATATTTCCGTTATTCATAATTAAGAGATTATATTTCATGCTATAACTGCTATGATCCTGGAATATGCGATTCAGTGGAAAACTCATATGCACTTGTGAAATGATAAACGGTAAAACAATAAGTTCCTGGTCTCGCCTCTAAGACTGGCTCAAGTGTTGTTGGTGATCATGTTTTTCGGGTCTTAGGATATTGTTAAGTGTAACGGTAATCCTAAAACAAGATTGAGGGTATGACGTTAGAAGAACGATCATATCGAATCGACCCAATACTTGTCTGTTATACTATGTGATTATATCGTCTGAAATCATCTATTATAACATGGAGTGTTAGCATGTGTTTTAGTTTCTCAGACCATGAGAGTGTCTTGGTCGCTTCCTACCGGACGGTGGTCTTTGGAGTTGCTCAAACATCATCTGTAACAAGGTGATCATAACGACAACTTTCAGGATCACTGGAAAGTTTGACAAGTGACCGAATAGCCCGAGAGTGGGATTTGCTCCTCCGACGATGGAGAGATATTCTTAGGGCCCTCTCGGTGTGATGAAATCCATCATTGTCTGGCCAGACACTGGTGACTACGTCACAGGGATGCCGGAACACGTCAACGAGAAAGAAGAACAAAACCGGTAACGGGAGCAATGGTATAGTGAGCATGGTGATGACTCAGGAGGATGCCGATGCACAACGAGTTTTGTAATGTATCACGAAGAAAAGGGAACATCACATGATAACCAAAGGTTCACTCGAATATCATTCGTGTAATCATAGGGACCGATATGGATGTCCACAGTTCCGCTATCGGTCATTGAACGAAGGGCTTTCAACCATGTCTCTGGTTTACCGAACTTACGGGGTCACAAGCTTAAGGTAATCATGATCTACTGAGTATTAGTAGGACGAGAGTGATGAGAATATATTTGTGGAATTGTTTCATTAATATCTAGAATAGTTTCGAGAGGTTCCGGAAGCGTTTCGGGGTCACCGAAAGGGTTTGAGTTAATATCGGGTAATACCGGGTATTAACGATTAATATATATATAGGTGGAAAATGTTTTTGAGGATGTTAAATTATATATATAATGCTCTTAAATTGTTTAGAACAAATATATATTTAATTTAATATCAACGGGCCTAATAAGGCCAAGTGGTGGAAGACCACTTGGGCCATAAAGGCCCAATAGGGGTGGCGCCCCCTTCTCCCCATGGAAAGGGGAGAGGGAGGCCGAATTGGAGGGGGGTTCCCCCTCCCCTTGGCCGGCAACAATGGGGAGACTTTCCCCCCTTGTGTGGCGCCTCCTCCTCCCCTCCCAACCTATATATACTAGAGGATTTCCACCCTTTGGAACACAAGTTTTGGAGCCTCCTCTAGTTGATCTAGTTCTAGTTCTTATTGGTCCTAGTTGACTAATTAGAGCTAGCCCTGGCCACCTCTAATCCTCATAATTAGAATCCTTGTGTGGTTCTAATCTCCTCCGTCTAATTCTCCGGCGACGATTAGCTCTAAACGGTGAAGCGCTGCCGGATCATGAAGACCGTACGCTTGCAACCAAGTAGAGAAGCATGCTTTCGGTCTTCTGTTCGTGCGCGGTTCATGGGATCTTCATCGACACTCGAGGGACTCCAAGTACGATCTACACTGACTCGTCTACTTCCGCTGCACTCGCGGAGTAGGTAACGTTCATTGATCTCAACCCGTTATGCATCTTCATATTGTTCCTCGGTGATCGTAGGGCGAAATGTTTTGTTTTCTACTACATTTCCTAACAATTCCTCCATAACCCCCTTCACACACCACACTTTCTTAGGATTAGTCAAGATTATGGCAAGAGCATCAGCCGCCAGATCAAAAGGCAAATGAAAGAGAGAGAGTGAATCCTCCCGTCTCAAGCCTTTGAAGGTTTTTAAGTAAGGTCCCACCACACCATTGACTTTCACTCTCACATGTCCTCCCCTCATTGTCTCCATAATCCAATCATTCAATTTATTCATTTTTTAGACAAAGGGCCATTTAATTTTGTCATTTGGTTTTTTAAAATCTACTTTCAAAAGTATATCACTCTATTTTAGTGTGGATAGTGTTCAAAGCTTCATGCAAAATCATAGCTCCCTCTTGCTGGCTTAATGTTTTAACATTGTTACAAGGTATTTTGATATGGTTTCTGAAAGGTTTTCATCGGTTCTCACATTTTTCTAACGCTAATCCTTTCAAGAAAAATAAAACTTATTTTTTCCTACTGATGTGAAGAAATACACATTTTTAAGGAAACCAAGAAAGATGCCCGCAAATTGAGCAATTTGGAGCAACTTCTCTTTTGGGAGAAAATTCACCTGGCGCACCAGAGCAAAAGATGACGTCTGGTACGAGCGAGCCCGCTCGTACCAACAGTCATACCACACGGCGCCACCACCCCCTTGACTATACAAACAACTTTCGTGAAGGGGAGGCAATACAATACGGCGAGGGGCCACCGCCATAATCACCATAACAGAAAGAGAAGAGATCCGAAGAAGGAAGACTCTCTAAGATCCATTTTGTCTCTTCCACTTACACCCATCATTCATTGGAAACACCACCATAGAGAGACAAATCCAAGTTATAAGAGTAGGGTTTGTCACTCTATACGTATTCATTTTGAGATTGAGACTTTTTTAATCATTCATCTTGTTGTGGATCTTCGTGATATTAACAAGATGATTTCCCTTTATCTGATCTTTGAGTTGTTTGCTTATTTTCCCTCTCATGCATGAGTAATCCCTCATAGGCATGGGAGATATTGGGGATTGGTGAGATTCATTTTGTGCCTATTCTATATGTTGTCATTTGTGATATTAGATCTATGATTGATCAGTAAGTTGTTTATCTGTGGTGAGCGTAACGCTTGTTGTCCAATTTAAGGGCCCAAACAACATGATCCGAAGACCTACACAGGTAAAACATATTGTTTAGCGAATCCATGACATCTAGGTGACACTAGGTGTTAACCATCTGAGCCTTGCTGCCATTACTAGTGATCAGACTGGCAGTACTCTATGTTGATTGATGAAGCTAGAAGGCTTATGAAAGATGGGCATCCTACTCAAGCTGGGAAAGAAGTATTAATCAAATCTGTTGCATAGTCAATTCCTACATTTATCATGAGTGTATTCAAAGTTCCTCTTGGAGTCTATAGTGTTTAGGGATACGATAGCTGAGGGACTCGCACGCATCAAGGGTGCGGTGCGTAGCTCTTTATATATATGCAAAGGGTTAGTACAAATACAAGTCATATACGGTATGTAAAGCCCTATTTGTATACAATACTAATTCTAACACCCTCCCTCAATCTTAACCGGTGTCAAGAAGGTTGAGATTGCGCCTAAAGACTTCGAACAACGGAAGTGGCAGTGGCTTGGTAAAGACATCCGCAAGTTGATCTTTAGACGAGATAAACTTGATCTGTAATAGCTTTTGTTCCACATGTTCCCTCACAAAGTGAAAATCAACTTCGATATGCTTTGTCCTGGCGTGGAAGACAGGATTAGATGAGAGATAAGTGGCTCCAATATTATCACACCAAAGAACCGGAGGCCTATCTTGAGAGATACCCAATTCTCGCAGCAAGGACTGTACCCAAATGAGCTCAGCAGTAGCATTCGCAACTGCCTTGTATTCTGCTTCCGTACTACTTCGAGAAACAGTGGCTTGCTTCCGAGCATTCCAGGCGATCAAATTCGAACCGATAAACACGGCATATCCCCCTGTGGATCGCCGATCATCCGGACTTCCTGCCCAGTCCGCATCAGAAAAGGCAGACAACAGCATAGAGGAAGCAGGCCGAAGGTGTAGTCCAAACGAGGCAGTGAGACGAATGTAACGCAAAATGCGTTTAACTGCCGACCAGTGAGCATCACGAGGCGCATGAAGATACTGACAGACACGATTAACTGCAAAGGAAATGTCTGGTCGAGTGATAGTGAGGTATTGTAGACCACCAACTATACTGCGATACCGAGTAGCATCCTCAGTAGCAAGAAGCATACCAGTGTGAGCAGAAAGTTTCTCAGTCACAGACATGGGTGTAGAAACAGGCTTACACTTCAGCATCCCAGCACGTCGAAGAAGATCCAAGGAATATTTCTTCTGAGTAAGCGAGAGACCATCAGCAGTATGTGTAACTTCCAGACCCAAAAAATAGTGAAGCGGCCCAAGATCCTTAACAGCAAAGTCATGTCGAAGACTAAGGATCAGCCGATCAGCAGCAGTAGATGATGAATTGATGAGAATAATATCATCAACATAAACTAAAAGATACATCATGACCTCAGGGCGTTGTAGGAGAAACAGGGACGTGTCCGCAGTAGATGAAACAAAGCCATGTGACCGAAGAGCGGAACCAAGACGGGCATGCCAAGCACGGGGGCCTGTTTGAGACCATAAATCGCCTTGATCAGCCGACAAAGATGATAAGGCCGATCAGGATCAACAAAACCAGGAGGTTGCCACATGTAAACTTCTTCCTCTAAGACACCATGAAGGAATGCATTTTGAACATCCAACTGTCTGAGAGACCATCCCTGAGTAACTGCCAATGAGAGAAGAAGTCGAATGGTGGTAGGTTTGATAACAGGACTGAAAGTGTCTTCGTAATCAAGACCATAACGTTGTTTAAATCCTCTCGCAACCAAGCGTGCTTTATAGCGCTCAGCAGATCCATCAGCATGCTTCTTGACTTTAAAGACCCACTTGGAGTCAATCACATTAACCCCTGAGAGAGGAGGAACGAGTGTCCAAGTCTCATTTTTCTGCAGTGCAAAAAATTCCTGTTCCATAGCAGCTCTCCAGTGAGGTATGCTCATAGCCACTTGAAAATGACGAGGTTCAGAAGTCGGATCAGAAACCGCATGTGCCATACAGGCAGCTAGCCATGCAACAGTGCCATCCGTCCGTTGTTTTGGTTGAAAAATTCCACTCTGACTACGCGTGTGCACACGACGAGGAGCAACCGGAGCTTGTGGCGGAATTGGAGACGGAATAGGTGCAGGCGACGCAGAGCAAGGAGATGCCAACCCAGGCGATATTGATCCAGGGACATCTTGGGCCTCCGCTGCATGGCGCGCTGGTAACGGCGTCGAAGGCATTGAGGCTGCCAGTTCGGACGTATCACGAGACGTGGAGGGCGGCTCGGAAGTGCGCACCACAGCTGACTCCAAGGTTGGCTCAGTGGTAGAGCCATGCACCTGAGAAATAGCGGAGGACGTCGGCTCGGCTGACTCCGAGTCAGCGAACTCCAGCTCGTGTGGGTCTGCCGCTGCATGGCGTCCCTCGGGCTGCACACGATCGACGTCTGAGCCATGCAAGGCCTGGCGATCGACGTGAGGCGTACTAGGACCCCATGCATCATCCAGAAGCTCGAGACGAACACCACGCCCCGTACCTGCACCATGATGAGGAAGCAAAATAGGAGAATACGCAGCATCTACAAATTGGTCAGATGAAACAGGTGATGATGGAATATATTTGGAGGAAGTTTGTGACTCGGGAAGATTCGCGAAGGGATAGTGATTCTCATCAAAGACAACATCACGAGAAATATAAACACGATTGGTCGGAACATGGAGACACTTGTACCCTTTATGAAGAGAGCTATACCCGAGAAAGGCACATTTTTTAGACCGGAACTCAAGTTTGCACAACCAAACACCTTGAAAAACAATACAAGTCATATACGGTATGTAAAGCCCTATTTGTATACAATACTAATTCTAACAGAGTCTGTGAGGATCTGAATCGCATGGCTAGGAATTACTATTGGGGAGCGGAGAAAGGCAAAAGGAAAACTCATTGGCATGCTTGGCATAAGATGAATCGGCCAAAATCTCAAGGAGGTCTTGGTTTCATAGACTTTCGAATATTTAATCAAGCCTTATTGGCGAGACAAGCTTGGCGCCTTCTAATCCATCCTGACAGTCTTTGTGCAAGATTGCTAAAAGTTAAGTACTACCCTAATGTAACAAGCTTGGCTCGAGGACACTGTTTTCACGGGTAACCCGTCCTCAATGTGGCAAGCTGTTTGTCATGGTCTCGAGTTGTTGAAAAAAGGTTTGATTTGGAGGATAGCTAATGGACAGAAGGTCAGGATTTGGCGTGACCATTGGCTAGTCCAGGGCACCACGGGTTCCATGCTTTCAACCAGAGGAAGATGCCGCTACAAATGGGTGTCTGAACTTCTCGATCATAATGGCAGCTGGGATGTGTCGCGGTTATATCAATATGTCCTACCGGTGGACGTTTAGACTATTTGCAACATACGGCCTTCACCTCGCCTTGGTGAGGATTTTTTGTCCTGGGCTTCGGAAGGAATGGGGTATTTACAGTGCGGAGTGCCTACTGGCTAGCAGCGGATGAGGTTCAGAGTACTTCAGTTCCATCCACTAGTGGTTCACCCGATGGTTGCAGAGATGTTTGGAAACTTATCTGGTCAAGTCCGGCACCACCGAAGGTTCTCTCCCTTGCTTGGCGCATCGCTACAGACTCTCTGGCCACTTGGCGAAACAAAGAACACAGAAATCTGGATGTTCGTGTTCTTTGCCCGATCTGTGGTAAAGAGGACGAGGACTCATTTCATGTCCTATGCGCATGTGGTAATGCCCAGCGCCTCTGGAGCGCAATGGCTAAGGTTTGGGAATTGCATGTGCTCACCAACATCAAGCGTCATGAAGATTGGTTCATTCAGTTACTTTGTGATTCTAGTGAACAAGTTCGGGTTCGTGTGTTGATGCTCCTATGGAGAATTTGGCATGTTAGGACCGAACCAGTACATTCAAAACCATGCCCCGCCCCCCCCCCCCCCCCCCCCCCCCCCCCCCCCCCCCCCAAATTGATGTTTCCGCCAGGTTCCTGTCAAGTTACCTTGACACTCTATCCACTCTGAAGAATGACCCCAACGCAGATTTCCTTAAGGGAAAAATGGTTGTGAGCCATTGTTTCCCGATGGTTCAGCCCACACGTGTGATTATCCAAACTGAGCAAATCCGGTGGCTGCCACCAAGCCAAGCACGGGTGAAGCTTAATACGGGTGATTCCATACTTAATGGATTGCCGGGTACTGGCATGGTGCTCCGTGATCATATGGGCAATATAATCTTCTGTTCTTGCATATATATTGGTGATTGTGATGATGTTTTGGAGTCTGAAATGCTCGCTATTTGAGAAGGTATCAGTTTGGCCTTGCAATGGAGCAACCTGCCCATCGACATCGAGTCGGACTGTTTGGAGGCTGTGTCCATGTTGGTGAGATCGAGAAGCAGCTTATCCAAATATTCTTTTATGATGAGGGAGATCAAGCAAAGTATGGGGGAACGAGACTCTTCTATTACCCATATTCGTCGTAATGGCGATTGTGCTAGTCATGCTATGGCAAACTTCGCTAGAGCTCAGGGTCGGACTACGGTCTGACTAGGTTCGGCCCCAAGCGAGGTCATTGATATTGTCTTACGAGATTGTAATCCATAATTTTGGGTAATAAAGAGCTAGTATTTTGCAAAAAAAAAGATTGGGGGGGGGGGGGGGGGGGGGAAGAACTCTACACGGTGAGCCACAACTTGGCGAATTTTGATACTCCTTCTGTTCAATAATTCTTGTTGTGAAACAGAGGGGTTAGAATGGAGGAGCGCGCTGTGGTGTGGCTTGCCTCAGGGCCGGGAGATGTGCCCAGCCTATGTATCAATGACTTTCCCAATGATTAATAAATAAACTCCTTCCCCCAAAAGAAAAATCCTTGAAGCTGGGTTAACATCGATCATCACATACGCCAAGTGGACCCTCCATTCAGTCCTTGGAGAGCAACAAGTGAAAGACAAGCCGAGAAGAGAAATGGAAATTAGGCATAGGCTGTCGACCAATCTGCGCGGGAAGAGAAGACTCGGGTCCATCGATCGATCACTTGATCAGCCGATACTACTAGCTACCGTGAGACACAGAGACAGCATGCAGTGCACAGTATTACCGTGGATACGGCGCAGTCGTCAGGGCGTCGGATCTGGCGCAGAGATCTCGCGTGGACCGGAATCGAATATTACGCACTGACACTGTACATCCATACATATATGCATGCATCCAGTCGAGACGGCCGGGCATGCAAATATGTGCAGAACCTGCATTGCTCGGTGGAGTAGACGTCGGCGACCACGGTTTTGTCATGCGTATACCTTAGCTAGACCTAGCCGGCCAGATGCTGCAACTATACATACGATGCAACTGTGTGTGCTATCTTTTGCCGGCCGTCACATCTTTTCTGGCTTATGGCCTATGGGTCGATCGATCGATCCTGTCGTCGCCCGCACGATTTTGTCATTGCGGGCCAGCTGTACTCGTCTTCCGTTTCTTCCTGACACAACGCCAGATATCTATGCCTTGACGATGATTCAGTTCCATGTTATCTTGATACGATGACAGCCGATGCGAATGTAGACCTGGCACCCGATCGATCGGCCCGCCCAGCGACCCCAGCTGTGTAACAGTGTAGGAGTACATATACATGGCCGCTACGGAGCTAGTACCTGCTGGCCTGCCTGCATGCGTGCTGGCTTCAGCTTTGGCCAGCCGGCTACCGTCTGGATACATGGACTTTGAGCCTGATTGCCAAAATTTTGCGATCTGTCATCTGTCCTGCTGCTTTCAATGGCAGCACACCCTCGGCAGCTGGGGCCTTGCTCGATCGAATCCATCTAGTTATATATCCGTCAGGCAACTAACTGATCAGCGTGACAGTACATCGTCTGCCATAGCCCAGTCCGCGTCGCATGAATAGTTCTAGGGACCGCATATTCATCAGCGAACTGAATTTCTTTTTGCATCCGTCACTTTTTCTCATAGCCGTCAGATCAGGGATGAACGGCCAGATCTCATTCTTCCACCTCCAACCGTTTATGTTCACCTTCTTCCTCCAACCGTTTATGTTTATCTTCTTCCTCCAATCGTGCAGACTCCCCACCCCCCCCCCCCCCCCCCCCCCCCCCGCGGATCCAACCCTAACCCCTTGCCTCCGCCGGAGGCTATCACTTACCCCACTGACATGTTGGCCGCCGCCCGACCACCCCTTTAAATCCGCCTCCCATGAACAACTCCCCTACACACCCCCTCCCACCCCCTCCCCCCATTAGGTTTCTTCCCCGTCCCCACCTAAGACGCCGCAGCTCGCTGCTGCTCACGCGTTGTCTCCAGCGAGGTCCTAACTCGCCCTTGGTGTGGCCGACGCTCGTCGATGCCGCTCCTCACGTCGTCCCCACCTTCAACCTCGTGTTGCGCGGAATCGGCTGACGCCACAAAAAACTGATGGAAATATGCCCTAGAGGCAATAATAAAATGGTTATTACTATATTTTCTTAATCATGATAAAGGTTTATTATTCATGCTAGAATTGTATTGACCGAAAACTTAAATACATGTGTGGATACATAAACAAATGCCGTGTCCCTAGTGAGCCTCTACTAGACTAGCTCGTTCATCAAAATATGGTTAAGGTTTCCTAACCATAGACATGAGTTGTCATTTGATAACGGGATCACATCATTAGGAGAATGATGTAATGGACAAGACCCATCCGTTATCTTAGCATATTGATTGTTCAGTTTATTGCTATTGCTTTCTTGATGACAAATACATATTCCTTCGACTATGAGATTATGCAACTCCCGGATACCGGAGGAATACCTTGTGTGCTATCAAACGTCACAATGTAACTGGGTGATCATAAAGATGCTCTACAGGTATCTCCAAAGATGTTTGTTGAGTTGGCATAGATCGAGATTAGGATTTGTCACTCCGAGTATTGAAGAGGTATCTCTGGGCCCTCTCAGTAATACACATCATAAGAAGCATTGCAAGCAAAATGACTAAGGAGTTAGTTGCAAGATGATGTATTACGGAACAAGTAAATAGACTTGCCGGTAACGAGATTGAACTAGGTACAAAGATACCGACGATCGAATCTCGGGCAAGTAACATACCGATGGACAAAGGGAATTACGTATGTTGTCATAAGGTTCGACCGATAAAGATCTTCGTAGAATATGTAGGAGCCAATATGGAAATCAAGGTTCTGCTATTGGTTATTGACCGGAGAGGTGTCTCGGTCATGTCTACATAGTTCTCGAACCCGTAGGGTCCGCACGCTTAACGTTCGTTGACGATATAGTGTTATATGAGTTATATGATTTGGTGACCGAATGTTGTTCGGAGTCCCGGATGAGATCACGGACATGACGAGGAGCTCCGGAATGGTCCGGAGGTAAAGATTGATATATAGGACAATGATATTTGGACACCGGAAGAATTTCGGGATGTACCGGATAGAAATCGGGTCACCGAAAGGGGTTCCGGACACCCCCGGGAGGTTAATGGGCCATATGGGCCAAAGGGGGGAACACACCAGCTCACAAGGGGCTGGCGCGCCCCTCCTAGGCCGCAGCCCTTGGGGAGAGAAGGAAAGGGGGGAGTCGGCCTCCCCCTTCCTTTCCTCTCCCCCCTTTCCTTCCCCCCTCCGGCAAATATGGTAAGTGGGGCGTGGCTTGGGGAAGACCCCAAGTAGGATTCGGCCCTACTTGGGGCACCCCTTGGCCTCTCCCCTCTCCCCCCCCACCTATATATATGTGGGAGGGGGCGCCACACATAACCACGACAATCTCTTAGCCATGTGCGGTGCCCCCCTCCACCGTTTACACCCTCGGTCATATTTTCGTAGTGCTTAGGCGAAGCCCTGCGGAGATAGCATCACCATCACCGTCACCACACCGTCGTGCTGCTGGAACTCATCCACTACCTCGCCGTCTTGCTGGATCAAGAAGGCGTGGACGTCACCGAGCTGAACGTATGCTGAACGTGGAGGTGTCGTACGTTCGGTACTCGATCGGTTGGATCGCGAAGAAGTTCGACTACATCAACCGCATTACTAAACGCTTCCGCTTACGGTCTACGAGGGTACATAGACACACTATCCCCTCTCGTTGCTATGCATCTCCTTGATAGATCGTGCGTGTGCGTAGAAATTTTTTTGTTTTCCATGCAACGTTACCCAACAGTGGCATCAGAGTCAGGTCTATGCGTAGATGATATGCACGAGTAGAACACAAAGAGTTGTGGGCAGTGATAGTCATACTGCTTACCACCAACATCTTATTTTGATTCGGCGGTATTGTGGGATGAATCGGCCCGGACCAACCTTACATGTCCACGCACATGAGACCGGTTCCACCGACTGACATGCAACTAGTTTTGCATAAAGGTGGCTGGCGGGTGTCTATTTCTCCTACTTTAGTTGAATCGAATTTGACTACGGCCGATCCTTGAAGAAGGTTAAAACAGCAAACTTGATGAATCACCGTTGTAGTTTTTGTGTAGGTAAGAACGGTTCTTGCTAGAAGCCCGTAGCAGCCACGTAAAACTTGCAAAAACAAAGTAGATGACGTCTAACTTGTTTTTGCAGGGCATGTTGTGATGTGATATGGTCAAGAAGTGATGTGATATATGTTGATGTATGAGATGATCATGTTTTGCAATATCGACAACCGGCAGGAGCCTTAGGGTTGTCTTAATTATTGTATGAAATGCAAGCGCCATGTAATTGCTTTACTTTATTGCTATGCGTTAGCAATAGTTGTAGAAGCAATAGTTGGCGAGATGACCCCGACGCAACGATGGAGATCAAGGTGTTGAGCCGGTGACGATGGAGATCATGACGATGCTTTGAAGATGGAGATCAAAAGCACAAGATGATGATGGCCATATCATGTCACATATTTTGATTGCATGTGATGTTTATCCTTTTTGCATCTTATTTTGCTTAGAACGGCGGTAGCATTATAAGATGATCCCTTCACTAAATTTCAAGATAAAAGTGTTCTCCCCGAGTATGCACCGTTGCCAAAGTTCATCGTTTCGAAGCACCTCGTGATGATCGGGTGTGATAGACTCTACGTTCACATACAACGGGTGTAAGACAGTTTTGCACATGCAGAATACTTGGGTTAAACTTGACGAGCCTAGCATGTACAGACATGGTCTCGGAACACTAGAGACCGAAAGGTCGAACGTGAGTCATATAGTAGATATGATCAACATAGAGATGTTCACCATTGATGACTACCCCATCTCACGTGATGATCGGACATGGGTTAGTTGATTTGGATCATGTATCACTTAGATAACTTGAGGGATGTTAATTTAAGTGGGAGTTCATTAGTAATTTGATTAATTGAACTTAAATTTATCATGAACTTAGTCTTAATAGTTTTTTGCATATCTATAGATCAATAGCTCGCAATATAGCTCCCCTATTTTTGATATGTTCCTAGAGAAAACTAAGTTGAAAGATGGTAGTAGTAATGATGCGGACCGGGTCCGTGATCTGAGGATTATCCTAATTGCTGCATAGAAGAATTATGTCCTTGATGCACCGCTAGGTGACAGACCTATTGCAAGAGCAGATGCAGATGTTATGAACGTTTGGCAAGCTCGATATGATGACTACTTAATAGTTTAGTGTGCCATGCTTTACAGCTTAGAACCGGGACTTCAAAATCGTTTTGAACGCCACAGAGCATATGAGATGTTCCAAGATCTAAAATTGGTATTTCAGACTCATGCCCGTGTCGAGAGGTATGAGACCTCTACTATGCCTACAAGATGGAGGAGAAAAGCTCAGGCAGTGAGCATGTGCTCAGAATGTCTGGGTACTACAATCACTTGAATCAAGTGGGAGTTAATCTTCTAGATAAGATAGTGATTGACAGAGTTCTCTAGTCACTATCACCAAGCTACTAGAACTTCGTGATGAACTATAATATGCAAGGGATGACAAAAATGATTCCCGAGCACTTCGCGATGCTGAAATCGGCGAAGGTAGAAATCAAGAAAGAGCATCAAGTGTTGATGGTTAAACAAGACCACTAGTTTCAAGAAAAAAGGGCAAGAAAAAGAAAGGGAACTTCAAGAAGAATGACAAGCAAGTTGCCACTCCCGTGAAGAAGCCCAAAGCTGGACCTAAGCCTGAAATTAAGTGCTTCTACTGCAAAGGGAATGGTCACTAGAAGCGGAACTGCCCTAAATACTTGGCGGATAAGAAGGATGGCAATGTAAACAAATGTATATTTGATATACATGTTATTGATGTGTGCCTTACTAGTATTCGTAGTAGCCACTGGGTATTTGATACCGGTGCAGTTGCTAAGATTAGTAACTCGAAACAGGAGTTGCAGAATAAACGGAGACTAGTAAAGGGCAAGGTGACAATGTGATACGTCCATTTTGCATCATGTTTACCTACTGTTATTTATAATGTTTTTATGCATAATAATACTTTTGGGGGTAATTCTAATGCCTTTTCTCTCATAATTTGCAAGGTTTACACAAAGAGGGAGAATACCGGCAGCTGGAATTCTGGACCTCAAAAAGCATGTCAGAGCTACCTATTCTGCACAACTCCAAATAAGCTTAAACTTCACAGAGATTTTTTATGGATTATTTAAGAATTATTGGAGCAAATAACTACCAGAGGGGGCCCACGAGGTGGGCAGAACCCACCTGGGCGCGCCAGGGAGCCCAGGCGCGCCCTGGTGGGTTGTGCCTTCCTTGGCCCACCTCCGGTGCCCCTCTTCTGGTATATAAGTCATTTTGACCTATAAAAAATAAGGAGAGGTTTCGGGACAAAGCGCCGCCGTCTCGAGGCGGAACTTGGGCAGGAGCACTTTTGCCCTCCGGCGGAGCGATTCCGCCAGGGGAACTTCCCTCCCGGAGGGGGAAATCATCGTCATCATCACCAACAACTCTCCCATCTTGGGGAGGGCAATCTCCATCAACATCTTCAACAGAACCATCTCCTCTCAAACCCTAGTTCATCTCTCGTGTTCAGTCTTTGTACCGGAACCTTAGATTGGTGCTTGTGGGTGACTAGTAGCTAGTGTTGATTACATCTCGTAGTTGATTACTATATGGTTTATTTGGTGAAATATTATATGTTCAGATCCACTATGCTATTTAATACCCCTCTGATCTTGAGCATGATTATCATTTGTGAGTAGTTACTTTTGTTCTTGAGGTCACGGGAGAAATCTTGTTGCAAGTAATCATGTGAACTTGATATGTGTTCGATATTTTGATGATATGTATGTTGTGATTCCCTTAGTGGTGTCATATGAACGTCGACTACATGACACTTCACCCTATTTGGGCCTAAGGGAATGCATTGTGGAGTAGTTATTAGATGATGGGTTGCTAGAGTGACAGAAGCTTAAACCCTAGTTTATGCGCTATTTCGTAAGGGAATGATTTGGATCCAAAAGTTTAATGCTATGGTTAGATTTTATCTTAATACTTTTCTCGTAGTTACGGATGCTTGCGAGGGGGTTAATCATAAGTAGGAGGTTTGTCCAAGTAAGAACAGCACCTAAGCACCGGTCCGCCCACATATCAAATTATCAAAGTAGCGAACACGAATCAAACCAACATGATGAAAGTGACATGATGAAATTCTCGTGTACCCTCAAGAACACTTTGCTTATCATAAGAAACCGTTTGGCATGTCCTTTGCCTCAAAAGGATTGGCTATCTTGCTGCACTTTTGTTACCGTTATCGTTACTTGCTTGTTACAAATTATCTTGCTATCAAACTATCTGATACCGACAATTTCAGTGCTTTGCAGACATTACCTTGCTGAAAACCACTTGCCATTTCCTTCTGCTTCTCGTTGGGTTCGACACTCTTACTTATCGAAAGGACTATGATAGATACCATATACTTGTGGGTCATCAAGGCTCTTTTCTGGCGCCATTGCCGGGGAGTAAAGCTCTCTTGGTATGTGGAAATTGGTAAGGAAAAATTATTACTACGTGCTGAAATTTATTGTCACTTGTTACTATGGAGAACAATCCTTTGAGGGGTTTGTTCGGGGTATCTTCACCTCTACCGGAACCACATTTAGTTGTCCCTCAACCTACTGCACCTACTGAAAATATTGGTTATGAAATTCCTTCGGGTATGATAGAACAACTGCTAGCTAATCCTTATGCAGGAGATGGAACTGAACATCCTGATATGCACTTGATATATGTAGATGAAATTTGTGGATTATTTAAGCTTGCAGGTTTACCCGGAGATGAAGCTAAGAAGAAGGTTTTCCCTTTATCTTTGAAGGTAAAAGCATTGGCATGGTATAGGCTATGCGATGATATTGGATCTTGGAACTGGAATCGATTGAAATTGGAATTTCACCAAAAAAATATCCTATGCATCTAGTTCATCGTGATCGGAAATATATATATAATTTTTGGCCTCGTGAAGGAGAAAGTATCGCTCTAGCTTGGGGGAGGCTTAAGTCAATATTATATTCATGCCCCAATCATGAGCTCTTAAGAGAAATTATTATTCAGAATTTTTATGCTCGACTTTCTCGTGATGATCAATCCATGCTAGATACTTCTTGTACTGGTTCTTTTATGAAGAAGACTATTGAATTCAGGTGGGATCTTTTAGAAAGAATTAAATGCAACTCTGAAGATTGGTAACTCGACGAAGGTAAAGAGTCAGGTATTAAGCTTAAGTTTGATTGTGTTAAATCTTTTATGAATACCAATGCTTTTCACAAGTTTTGCACTAAATATGGACTTGACTCTGAGATAGTAGCTTCTTTCTGTGAATCATTTGCTACTCATGTTGATCTCCCTAAGGATAAGTGGTTTAAATATCACCCACCTATTAAAGAAGAAATTAAAGAACCGGTCATAGCTAAAGAGGAAACTATTATTTATAATGTTGATCCAGTTGTTCCTACTGCTTACATTGAGAAACCACCTTTCCCTGTTAGGATAAAGAAACATGCTAAGGTCTCAACCGTCGTCAATAAAAGTTATATTAGAGCACCTAAACCTGCTGAACAAATTAAAGTAGAACCTAGTGTTGCTATGGTTAAAGATCTCTTGGTAGAAAATATAGATGGGCATGTTATTTACTTCTGTGATGAAGCTGGTAGAATTGCTAAATCCGATGAAAAAGATAAACATAGACATGTTGTTAGCATGCCTGTTGTCTCAGTCAAAATAGGAGATCATTGTTATCATGGTTTATGTGATTTAGGTGCTAGTGTGATTGCAATTCCTTTTACCTTATATCAAGAAATTATGAATGACATAGCACCCGCTGAAATAGAAGACATAGATGTTACTATTAAACTTGCCAATAGAGACATCATCACACCTCTTGGGATTGTTAGAGATGTTGAAGTCTTGTGTGGGAAAATAAAATACCCTACTGATTTTCTAGTTCTTGGTTCCCCACAAGATGACTTCTGTCCCATTATCTTTGGTAGACCTTTCTTGAACATTGTTAATGCCACTATAGATTGTCTTAAACAAACTGTCAGTGTTAGCTTTGGTGATGAGTCTCATGAAGTTAATTTCTCCAAGTTCAGTAGGAAACATCATAAGAAAGATTTACCTAATAAAGATGAAATAATTGGTCTTGCTGCTATTGCCGTGCCTCCTACTGATCCACTAGAACAATATTTGCTAGACCATGAAAATGATATGCATATGCATGAAAGAAATGAGATAGATAAAATTTTCTTTGAACAACGACCTCTGCTCAAACATAATTTGCCTATTAAAACTCTAGGAGGTCCTCCTCCTCCTAAAGGTGATCCTGTGTTTGAATTGAAACAATTGCCTGACACTTTGAAATATGCTTATCTTGATGAGAAAAAGATATACCATCTTATTATTAGTGCTAACCTTTCAGAACATGAAGAAGAAAGATTATTGAAAATTCTGAAGAAGCACCGAGCTGCTATTGGATATACTCTTGATGATCTTAAGGGCATTAGTCCCACTCTATGTCAGCACAAAATTAATATGGAACCTGATGCTAAACCCGTTGTGGATCACCAACGACGTTTGAATCCTAAAATGAAAGAAGTGGTAAGAACTGAAATATAATCTATCCCATAGCTGATTGTAGATGGGTAAGTCCCATTCATTGTGTCCCTAAGAAAGGAGGTATTACTGTTGTTCCTAATGATAAAAATGAACTTATTCCACAAAGAATTGTCACTGGCTATAAAATGGTTATTGATTTTAGAAAATTAAATAAAGCAACTAGAAAATATCATTACCCTTTGCCTTTTATTGATCAAATGCTAGAAAGATTATCAAAGCACACACACTTTTGCTTTCTTGATGGATATTCTGGTTTTTCTCAAATACCTGTTTCACAACCTGATCAAGAGAAAATCACCTTTACTTGCCCTTTTGGAACTTATGCTTATAGACGTATGTCTTTTGGTTTATGAAATGCACCTGCTACCTTTCAAAGATGTATGACTGCTATATTCTCTGATTTTTGTGAAAAGATTGTTGAGGTTTTCATGGATGATTTTTCTATATATGGATCTTCTTTTGATGATTACTTAAGCAACCTTGATCGAGTTTTGCAGAGATGTGAGCAAACTAATCTTGTCTTGAATTGGGAGAAGTGCCACTTTATGATTAATGAAGGTATTGTCTTGGGGCATAAAATTTCTGAACGAGGTATTGAGGTGGATAAAGCTAAAGCTGATGCAATTGAGAAAATGCCATGTCCTAAAGATATCAAAGGTATTAGTAGTTTCCTCGGTCATGCTGGTTTCTATAGGAGGTTTATTAAAGACTTCTCTAAAATTTCTAGGCCTCTTACAAATCTTTTACAAAAGGATGTTCCTTTTGTTTTTGATGATGATTGTGTAGAAGCCTTTAAAACACTTAAGAAAGCCTTAACTTCTGCACCTATTGTTCAACCACCTGATTGGAACTTGCCTTTTGAACTTATGTGTGATGCTAGTGATTATGATGTTGGTGTTGTTCTAGGACAAAGAGTTGGTAAGAAACTAAATGCTATCCATTATGCTAGTAAAAATCTAGACAGTGCTCAACGAAATTATGCTACTACTGAAAAATAATTTTTAGCAGTTGTGTTTGCTTGTGATAAATTCAGATCCTATATTGTTGACTCTAAAGTTACTGTTCACACTGATCATGCTACTATAAAATATCTTATGGAAAAGAAAGATGCAAAACCTAGACTCATTAGGTGGGTTCTCTTGCTACAAGAGTTTGATTTACATATAACTGATAGAAAGGGAGCTGAGAACCCCGTAGCTGATAACTTGTCTAGGTTAGAAAATATTCTTGATGACCCACAACCTATTAATGATAGTTTTCCTGATGAGCAATTAGTCGCAATAAATGTTTCTCATAACATTCTTGGTATGCTGACTATGCTAATTATATTGTTGCTAAATAAATACCACCTAGTTTCACATACCAACAAAAGAAAAAATTCTTCTATGATTTAAGACATTACTTTTGGGATGACCCACACCTATATAAAGAAGGAGTAGATGGTATTATTAGACGTTGTGTACCTGAGCATGAACAGGAACAAATCCTACGGAAATGTCACTTCGAAGCTTATGGAGGACATCATGCGGGAGATAGAACTGCTCACAAGGTATTGCAATCCGGTTTTTATTGGCCTACTCTCTTCAAGGATTCCCGTAAGTTTGTTTTATCTTGTGATGAATGTCAAAGAATAGGTAATATTGGTAAGCGTCAAGAAATGCCTATGAATTATTCACTTGCTGTTGAACCATTTGATGTTTGGGGTTTTGATTATATGGGACCTTTTCCTTCCTCTAATGGGTATACACATATTTTGGTTGCTGTTGATTATGTTACTAAGTGGGTGGAAGCTATTCCAACTAGTAGTGCTGATCATAATACTTCGATTAAAATGCTTAAAGAAGTTATTTTCCCAAGGTTTGGAGTCCCTAGATATTTAATTACTGATGGTGGTTCACACTTTATTCATGGTGCTTTTCGTAAAATGCTTGCTAAATATGATGTTAACCATAGAATTGCATCACCCCATCATCCTCAATCTAGTGGTCAAGTTGAACTTAGCAATAGAGAAATAAAATTAATTTTACAAAAAATAGTTAATAGGTCCCAAAAGAATTGGTCTAAGAAATTAGACGATGCACTTTGGGCCTACAGAACAGCTTATAAAAATCCTATGGGTATGTCTCCCTATAAAATGGTTTATGGAAAAGCTTATCATTTGCCTCTTGAGTTAGAACATAAAGCATATTGGGCAATTAAAGAACTCAACTATGATTTCAAACTTGCCGGTGAAAAGGGGTTATTTGATATTAGCTCACTAGATGAGTGGAGAACCCAAGCTTACGAAAATGCCAAGTTATTTAAAGAAAAAGTTAAAAGATGGCATGACAAAAGGATCCAAAAGCGGGAATTCAAAGTCGAGGAATATGTTCTTCTGTACAACTCTCGTTTCAGATTCTTTGCAGGGAAGCTTCTCTCCAAATGGGAAGGACCTTATGTTATCGAAGAAGTTTATCGTTCTGGAGCCATCAAAATAAATAATGCCGAAGGTACTAACCCGAAGGTGGTCAATGGTCAAAGAATTAAACACTATATCTCAGGTACGCCTATTAATGTTGAAAGCAATATTATTCAAACCATGACACCGGAGGAACACATAAAACAAACCTTCCGGAACACTCCAGAATAACTAAAAAAGAGGAGGTACGTGATACGGTAAGTAAACGGACTCCGAAAAATCTGCAAAAATATTTTCTGTCAGTTTTGGAATATAACAAAAATTAGGAAAATAAGAAACAACCAGGAAGGCAACCCTGGTGGGCACAAGACACCAGGGCGTGCCAGGCCCCCCTGGCGCACCCAGGTGGGTTGTGCCCACCTCGGGTACCTTCCGGACTCCGTTTTTCTCTCATTTGCTTGTTTCCCAGGATAAAAAATCTTTATATACGCCCCGAACGTATTGACCACCATATCGCAGAGAAATCTTCTGTTCTTCTTTGTTGCTGTTTTTTGGCAGATCTGAAAATATGTCATCTCAAGATTCGGAGGGTGAGAGCTATGTTGCTGATTATATTGCAAACCCCAAGGTTTATGGGGATGTGGAACATAACAGTTGGACCACGGAGGAAGAAGAGGATTATGATCCGAAAAGGAAAGAAGAGACAAGTTCGGATGAAGATGAAGTTCCATTACCCCAACCTGGGGACATGCACGTGGAATTCAAGAAGACAAGTCTCCCTAATAAAGCAAAGAAACCTAAGATCCAGTTTATCCCTTTTCATCTCTTGCAGGAAAATAAGCAAAAATTATGCAAAAAGGTACTAAGGCTTGAGCAGGAGATCAATGACTTGAGGGAGGAGAATTCCATCCTCAAGCGTAAGCTGAGGAAGAAGAACGCTACCTCATCACCACCACCTTCTTCATCACCAAAGGAGACTTGAATATCGGGTATGGGCACTCCCCTTGGCTTCTGCCAAGCTTGGGGGAGGTGCCCCGGTATCGTATCACCACCACTATCTTTGCTTTCATCTATTTTAGTTCGATCTTTAGTTTTCCTATGATTTAGTTAAATAAAAGTTTAGTTCGATCATTTCTTTTCGAATGTTTGCTTAGTGATCTATCTATCAATGTAATCGTGTGCGAGATATATAATAAAGTTTAGTTTGTGTTTTTCTTCTTTACTTTAATGTTTCAATAAAAGAAAGGAAAATAATAAAAAGATCATATGCTAATCTTATGGTAAGTAATGACATCACATAAGGAAAAGTATAAGTGGTAAAATTTGTTGGAGATTGACAAACATAGCATTAGTCAATGATGCAATTCATGAAAGAATTAATAAGGGAAGAGAAGATTCACATGCAAATACACTATCTTGGACATCTTTTATGATTGTGAGCCCCCATTAAATATTTTGTGTCAAAATAGTTGACGTTGGACAGGAAGACAATGTAATGATTTATGTTTGTTCATATTCACATAGAAGTTATATTGTCATAGATCCTTTAACATGTGGTGCTTGCTCAATATCTTTTCTAGCCAAAAACTCCGCACTAAGTAGAGATACTACTTGTGCATCCAAAACCCTTTACCCAAATCTTATTTTGAGAGTCCACCATACCTACCTATGGATTGAGTAAGATCCTTCAAGTAAGTTGTCATCAGTGCAATAAGGCAATAAAAATTGCTTCTAAATGTGTTAGATCATTTAGTGTAAGAGAAAATTGAGCGTTGCACTAACTTGTGATGGCAAAATAATAAAAGCGACAGACTGCATAATAAAGGTTGTCATCGTAAGGGGCAATGTAATGTGATGTTCTTTTGCATTAAGGGATTTGGCATACAAACAAATAAGCACATGACAACCTCTGCTTCCCTCTGTGAAAGGCATATCTTTTACATTTATGCATTTACTTTTATGAAGAGTCAAAGTTTTCTTCCCTATCCCTTTTTATTTACTCCTTTTGCAAGCATCTTGTGGTGAGGAAAGATCTAGGCACATATATCCAATTGGATATGGGTAGGCATGAGTTATTATTGTTGACATCACCCTTGAGGTGAATACGTTGGGAGGCGAAACTATAAGCCCCTATCTTTCTATGTGTCCGGTTGAAACCTTTTTGTTCATGGGTACGCTGTGAGTGTTAGCAATCATAGAAGACTAAAAGATGGTTGAGTATGTGGACTTGCCTAAAGGCTCCGATACGTGACCCTTCCTGAAAATATGATGAATTGTAGTTGCAAAGTTGACTGAGAACATAGTTTGTTAGTTTTCAATAGAGTTTATGCTTTATACTTTGATGTTGTGATGAATTGTTACTTGTTCATGAGAAGTTATATGATAAAAGTTATATGATAAAAGTTGTTTGATAATTTTTTATGTTAAAGTTCCTTGCTGTTATAATAATATACATGATGCTACTATGTCTGTATTTTGTTTTTATCGACACCTGTCTCTCTAAGCATGTGGACATGTTTTTCGATATCGGTTTTTCGCTTGAGGACAAGCGAGGTCTAAGCTTGGGGGAGTTGATACGTCCATTTTGCATCATGTTTACCTATTGTTATTTATAATGTTTTTATGCATAATAATGCTTTTGGGAGTAATTCTAATGCCTTTTCTCTCATAATTTGCAAGGTTTACACAAAGAGGGAGAATACCGGCAGCTGGAATTCTGGACCTCAAAAAGCATGTCAGAGCTACCTATTCTGCACAACTCCAAATAAGCTGAAACTTCACAGAGAATTTTTATGGATTATTTAAGAATTATTGGAGCAAATAACTACCAGAGGGAGCCCACCAGGTGGGCAGAACCCACTTGGGCGCGCCAGGGAGCCCAGGCGCGCCTTGGTGGGTTGTGCCCTCCTCGGCCCACCTTCGGTGCCCCTCATCTGGTATATAAGTCATTTTGACCTAGAAAAAATAAGGAGAGGACTTTCGGGACGAAGCGCCGCCGTCTCAAGGCGGAACTTGGGCAGGAGCACTTTTGCCCTCCGGCGAAGCGATTCCGCCAGGGGAACTTCCCTCCCGGAGGGGGAAATCATCGTCATCATCATCACCAACAACTCTCCCATCTTGGGGAGGGCAATCTCCATCAACATTTTCAACAGCACCATCTCCTCTCAAACCCTAGTTCATCTCTCATGTTCAATCTTTGTACCGGAACCTTAGATTGGTGCTTGTGGGTGACTAGTAGTGTTGATTACATCTCGTAGTTGATTACTATGTGGTTTATTTGGTGGAATATTATATGTTCAGATCCATTATGCTATTTAATACCCCTCTGATCTTGAGCATGATTATCATTTGTGAGTAGTTACTTTTGTTCTTGAGGTCACGGGAGAAATCTTGTTGCAAGTAATCATGTGAACTTGATATGTGTTCGATATTTTGATGATATGTATGTTGTGATTCCCTTAGTGGTGTCATGTGAACGTCGACTATATGACACTTCACCATATTTGTGCCTAAGGGAATGCATTGTGGAGTACTTATTAGATGATGGGTTGCTAGAGTGACAGAAGCTTAAACCCTAGTTTATGCATTATTTCGTAAGGGAATGATTTGGATCCAAAAGTTTAATGCTATGGTTAGATTTTATCTTAATACTTTTCTCATAGTTGCGGATGCTTGCGAGGGGGTTAATCATAAGTAGGAGGTTTGTTCAAGTAAGAACAGCACCTAAGCACCGGTCCACCCACATATCAAATTATCAAAGTAGCAAACACGAATCAAACCAACATGATGAAAGTGACATGATGAAATTCCCGTGTACCCTCAAGAACACTTTGCTTATCATAAGAAATCGTTTGGCTTGTTACAAATTATCTTGCTATCAAACTATCTGATACCGACAATTTCAGTGCTTGCAGACATTACCTTGCTGAAAACCACTTGCCATTTCCTTCTGCTCCTCGTTGGGTTCGACACTCTTACTTATCGAAAGGACTACGATAGATCCCATATACTTGTGGGTCATCACGATGTGTGTTGGAAGTGTTTCCAAGATTGATATGATCACCATCGCACACTCCCTCTACCTTCGGGATTAGTGTTAAGCCTAAATAAATGTTATTTGGTGTTTGCATTGAGCATGAACATGATTAGATTGTGTTTATTGCAATACGGTTATTCATTTAATTCAGGGAATAATTGTTGTTCTGTTTACATGAATAAAACCTTCTATGGTCATACACCCAATGTGAATGGTTTATTGAAACTCGATCGTAGTGATACACATATTCATAATATTGATCCAAAAGATGCAAAGTTGATAATGATAGTGCAACATACTTGTGGCACTGCCGTTTAGGTCATATTGGTGTAAAGCGCATGAAGAAACTCCATGTGGATGGACTTTTGGAATCACTTGATTATGAATCATTTGATACTTGTGAACCATGCTGATAACCCACAAGTATAGGGGATCGCAACAGTTTTTGAGGGTAGAGTATTCAACCCAAATTTATTGATTCGACACAAGGGGAGCCAAAGAATATTTGCAAGTATTAGCAGTTGAGTTGTCAATTCAACCACACCTGGAGATTAATTATCTACAGCAAAGTGATCAGTAGCAAAGTAGTATGATAGTTTTGATAGTAGTAGCAACAGTAATAGTAACGGTAACAGTGATAGCAATGATTTTGTAGCAAGTGCAACAGTAACAGTAGCAGTAGTAACTTAGCAGGAACAATATAAGAGAAAATCGTAGGCATTGGATCAGTGAATTCGTTGGATGATATTCATCATATAACAGTCATAACCTAGGGCGATACGGCACTAGCTCCAGTTCATAAATATAATGTAGGCATGTATTCCGTAAATAGTCATACGTGCTTATGGAAAGAACTTGCATGACATCTTTTGTCCTACCCTCCCGTGGCAGTGGGGTCCATAAGGAAACTAAGGGATATTAAGGCCTCCTTTTAATAGAGAACCGGAACAAAGCATTAACACATAGTGAATACATGAACTCCTCAAACTACGGTCATCACCGGAAAGTATCCCGAATACTGTCACTCCGGGGTTTGCGGATCATAACACGCAATAGGTGACTATAACTTGCAAGATCGGATCTAGAACATAGATATAATGGTGGTAACATAAATGGTTCAGATCTGAAATCATGGCACCCGGGCCCAAAGTGACAAGCATTAAGCATGGCAAAGTCATAGCAACATCAATCTCAGAACATAATGGATACTAGGGATCAAGCCCTAACAAAACTAACTCGATTACATGATGAATCTCATCCAACTCCTCACCGACCAGCAAGCCTATGAAGGAATTACTCACTCCCGGTGGGGAGTATCATGGAATTGGCGATGGAGAAGGGTTGGTGGTGACAAAAATCGAAGATCCCCCTCTTCGGAGCCCCAAACGGACTCACCCAGGGGCCCCCCTCCGGTGGTTCTTGGCTCCAGTATTTTTCTTTTATTCCATAAAAAATCTCCAAAAAATTTCATTCCATTCCGAGAACTTTTATTTCTGCACAAAAACAACACCATGGTAGTTCTGCCGAAAACAGCGTCAGTCCGGGTTAGTTTCATTCAAATCATGCAAATTAGAGTCCAAAACAAGAGGAAAAGCGTTAGGAAAAGTATATACGACGGAGACGTATCAACTCCCCCAAGCTTAAACCTTTGCTTGTCCTCAGGCAATTTAGTTGATAAACTGAAAGTGAAAAAGAAAAACTTTTACGAACTCTTTTGCTCTTGTTTACATAAATAAGCTTAAGTCGCACCCAGGTTTTCAGCAAAGATCATGACTAACCATGCCAACAATAACTCTTAAAAATTATATTAACTCATATCAATGACATAAACAACTAGCAAGCAATAATAAAGCATCTCAAATGACAACACTTTGTCAAAACAATCATGATACAATATGACAACAGTGGTATCTCGCTTGCACTTTCTGAGACCGCAAAACATAAATGCAGAGCACCTCCAAAGTTCAAGCAGCGACTAGACATTGTAATTCATGGAAGAAAAGATTGAGTCATGATGCATCCAACATTAGCTATACACAATGCATGAGGATGACAATAGTGCTCTCGGGTCTGGCGCTTATTTGAGAAGGTGATGACACAACATAAAAGTAAATAGATAATCCCTTCGCAGAGGGAAGCAGTGATTTGCAGCGGTGCCATAGCTCATATTTTTTTAAACAGAGATAAATGAAATTTTGAGAAATGCACCCTTCCTGTTCACTTCGCGACCATTAGTTATCGGTATCTTCCATGTTAAACACATTAGTAGCGATTCCCAAGCGATAAAAGTAAAGGTTTACTCCCCCTCCACCAAGAAACACAATCCACGGCTAGCCGAATCCATGGGTACCGTCCATACCAACATCAGTCCTGGGGGAGTTTTGTTTAATTATTTGCAATTTTGAATTCGGGACTGGGAATCCCTATTACCGCCCCTCTCGTGCAAGGACGAGTGAATAAACACTCATCATGAGAATAACCCGCTTAGCATGGAAGATACTGACTACCTCCTGTCACTCTATGAACAATCCTACACCTCTAACATCATTGGTGATTCTAAATAACAAGTCACTCAAGCGAGCAATTATATCAGAATTATATTTCAATTGTTTCATAAAATTTTCATTGAAGTGATCTTGCTTTCTAATGTAATTATCAAACTCATAAAGGCATTGACTAGGATGCATATTATAGGGATTGTCCTTTTCATTGAATTTCATTAAAGAATTTACCTCTACCACCTTGGGTGGTGGTGTGTCAAGTCCATGTATCTCTTCAATAGGAGGCAAATTTTTAACATCCTCTGCCTTAATACATTTTTCCTTCAAGGATTTCTTTGCCTCTTACATATCTTCAGGACTGAGATATAAAATGCCCCTCTTCTTTGGAGTGGGTTTATGCGGTGGTTCAGGAAGAGTCCAATCATCATAATTTTTCAATATATTATTCAGTAATTCCTCAGCTTGTTCAACAGTTCATTCCCTGAAAACACAACCAGCACAACTATATAGGAAGTCCCTAGAAGCATCGGTTAGTCCATTATAGAAGATATCAAGTATTTCATTTTTCTTAAGAGGATGATCAGGCAAAGCATTTAGCAATTGGAGAAGCCTCCCCCAAGCTTGTGGGGGACTCTCTTCTTCAATTTGCACAAAGTTAAATATTTCCTGTAAGGCAGCTTATTTCTTATGAGCAGGAAAATATTTTTCAGAGAAGTAATAAATTATATCCTGGGGACTACGCACACAACTAGGAGCAAGAGTATTGTACCAAGTCTTAGCATCACCCTTTAATGAGAACGGGAATAACTTGAAAATATAGTAGTAGCGAATTTTATCCTCATGAGCAAAAAGGGTAGCTATATCATTCAATTTAGTGAGATGTGCCACAACAGTTTTAGTTTCATAACCATGGAAAGGATCAGATTCAACCAAAGTAATTAACTCTGGGTCGACAGAGAATTCATAATCCTTATCATCAACAAAGATAGGTGAAGAAGCAAACTTAGGATCACATTTCATTCTAACATTCAAAGATTTCTCCTTCAATTCGCATAATAATTTCTTAAGATCATCTCTATCATTGCAAGCAATAAAATCTCTAGCTATCTCCTCATCCATAACATAACCCTCAGGTACCTTAGGCAATTCATATCTAGAAGAGCTAGGTCCAACAGGTGTCTCAAGATTTTCAGTTTCAAGTACTTCATCGGTTTCAACAATTTCATTCTCTTTAGCTCTAGCAATTTGTTCATCAAGAAAGTCACCTAGTGGCACATCATAATCAAGCAAGGTACTAGCATCATCATGAGTAGCATTCATAGAAGTAGCATCATCAATAACTTGCGACTTATCAGGATTAATAGCATGTGGTGGTGTTGCAAGTGTACTCAAAACAGAAGGTGAATCAAGTGCAGAGTGTGATGGCAGTTCCTTACCTCCCCTCGTCCTAGAGGGAACGATCTTGGTCTTTGTATCCTTCAAATTCTTCATAGTGATAAATTGATAGTAATCCCAAGTGACTCAACAAATATAGCTATGCTCCCCGGCAACGGCGCCAGAAAAAGGTCTTGATAACCCACAAGTATAGGGGATTGCAACAGTTTTCGAGGGTAGAGTATTCAACCCAAATTTATTGATTCGACACAAGGGAAGCCAAAGAATATTTGCAAGTATTAGCAGCTGAGTTGTCAATTCAACCACACCTAGAGATTAATTATCTGCAGCAAAGTGATCAGTACCAAAGTAGTATGATAGTTTTGATAGTAGTAGCAACAGTAATTGTAACACCCCCGGTGATTAGCAACAGTAATCACTTTTGATAATGACATATCAGCATGATTAACAGTGCATAATCATCATTTGCATCATAATGCATTTCAACTCGTAAGTCAAATTCAAATTTAAATGAAAGTGAAATATAAAAGTTGTCCAACATAAAAACTAAAATGTTCAGTAAATAACAAATATTGCAGAGACCATTCTAAAATTGTAACCAACATTTGATAAATTAATTAGGTGACCCAAACCTCTTTTAACAGTGGCTGAAAATAATATCTACAAGCCTTTTAATTAATCTAAAACAATTATGAAATGATGTTTTGCCCAAACTAGTTTTTGGTGTTAGGGTATATTGCACTAGTGTTTAAGGACTAGCTCCCACTTTTTACAAAATCCATTTGGGGCCTAAACAATTAACAGAACAGAAAAGAAAAAGAAACAGAAAAGAGAAAAAGGAAAAGGCCTAAATGATCTACTGTACACTCGGCCTGCTTGCTACAGCGCCGGCCCAGCCCGTCCTCGCACCGTCCCCCACCTCCCGCACTGCTCCTCGCCTCGCTGTCGAACACCCCGCGCGCGCCGCACGCACGCACCCGGCCCCCCCTCTCCCCCTGCTCGACAACGCGCCGCGCCCGCCGCGAGGATAAGGGCAAACCCCGCAGCCCTCTGGTGCCTCCCTCGCCCCACTCTTTCCCCTCCCTCGCTCGCTTGCCGCCATGGCCGACGCGGCCATCGCCATTGCTCCATCGCCCGCGTAGCCACCACCTCTGCCTCGCCACTGCGACGTGCCCACGAGCTCCGCCGTGGTCCTCTACGCCTCCTGCGCCGACGAACCGAAGCCGAGCGCCCTGCATCGCCCCCACGTCGCCGTCTTCTTCCTCGGATCCCCGCCACCGTTCGCCGTCGATTCCGGCTACTCCAGGCCTTCCCCGAGCCCACTTTGAACGGCTACGCCCCACTGTGTGCTCCTGCTCCTCCTCCCCCTCTCCATTAGCTCGCTAGCGTACCGTAGCCGCCACTCCGCGTTAGGCCGCACCCACCGCCGCGGACCTCGTCGCCGGCGAATGTCCGGCGACCATTTGGTCATGTGCTGCTGCCCATTTGCTTCGCCGCGTCGCATAGACCCCGCCTAGCTCCTCACAACGCTTGAACGCGCGCCGTTTTGTCGATCCCGTAGCTCGCCCGAGAACCTCGCCGCCGACGAGCTCCTGGCGCTCAGCTCCGGCCTCCCCAGCACCCCGCACCGCCGCCATTCGACGCGCGACGTCGAGCCGCGTCGAACGCAACCTACCCCAGCCCCTGAGACCCACCGTGGGCGAAACCCGAGCCAAGCCCGACTCGCGCCGCCGCGTTTTGGCTCGCCGGAGCTACTCCGGCGCGTCGCCGGCCACCGTCGACATGGCACTGGCAGGTCCCACCCTGTGCCACTGACTGTGGGGCCCCGCGGGCCCCGTTGACCCCGCTGACCGGGGTCAACGCTGACGTGGCCGCCCTGTCTCACTGACATGTGGGGCCCGGTCGCTTAAATGAATTTAAATAAATAGAAAATCTGTTAATTAGTTAATTAGGTACTAATCAGTCACTGACTGCTGGGCCCCACCTGTTAATTAACTCAAATGATTAAATTAACCTCTCTGATTAGGCCACAGTGTATGACATGTGGGTCCCACCTGTCAGGTTTGACTCTGGTCAGCCAGAGTTGACCTGCTGACGTCATGCTTAGGTCATGCTGATGTCATCGCACACTGTTTCGGATAATGTTGAATTAAATAATTAAATAAATTCCAGAAATTAATAAAAACTTTAGAAAATCATATTAAATAATCCGTAACTCCGATGAAAATAATTTATATATGAAACTTGCTCAGAATTTCGATATGAACCCGAATACGTCCTCCGTATTCCCGTCAGACGCCCGCAGCTATAAGAACGTTGAACTTTTAGACCGTTTTCAGTAAATGAATAGTGCCCAACTTTAATTAAATAAATTCCTAAATTAACTAAATCATTTAGTTAGGCAGTAGAACACCCCGGCATATCATTTAGGCATGTCATACATATTGTTTGCATTATTGCCGTGAATTTATTGTTTCTCTCCCCCTCCTTCTCTCTCTCGATAGACGCTGAGACCGACGGCGCTGCACCTGGATACGACTACTCTACCGACGAGCAGCCCGTTGACGACCTTCCCCTCTTGCCAGAGCAACCAGGCAAGCCCCCCCCCCCCCTTGAGCATTCCAGATATCGCCCATTCTATTCTCCTGCTTGCATTAGATTTTGCTACTGTTAATGTATGCTCCTATTCTGATGCATAGCCTGCTGTTGTAACCTGTTCATTGCTACCTTACCTGCCTATGATAAACTGTTTAGTTTAGGTTGGAATGAACCATCAGTGACCCCACCACCTTACCTTTGTTGCCCCTGCTTGATCATCGACGACCCGATCAACGTGATCGTCGACCAGAGACCGACACCTCACTTCACACCCCCTTAGTTGTACGACTCTGCGTAGTAACTATCGAGTGCCGAGGGTGATACCTCGTAACGCACTCCTGATGAATACTCTGCAGTGTAGCTGTTCGGTCGTGGTCATCGAGGGTGATTCCTCCTTCTCCACTTCCGATACGACTCTATCGTGCAACCCTCAGTGTGAACCTCGAGGGTGATACCTCATACGTTCACCCTGATGATTTCGTCGAGTGGAATCCGCCGAGGGTGATTCCTCGGGTTTCCCCCTTGATGTTATGACCACACGATTACTTGACCTCTGTTACAAGCGGGTCCACCCTGGTGGGTACCCGCTGGGGATCTATGAATTTCGGGTGTGCCGGAAGGGCACTCGAGTGTGACATTGTGGCGGAGCATCAGAGACTCTGATTGTCTCCGCTTGATACTAATTGAGCCTATTGGATTTGGGTGTGTGATCTGAGTGGGTCGACGTGCCCTATACGCACTACCACCACGCGGGATAATGGTTATGGGACCCTCTGTGAAGTACGTTTCTCCGAAAGCTCATCTGACGTCACGATTCACCGTGCGGGCTGATTGTCGGGATTGGGCTGGATACTTCACTGACGAGTTCAGTGTCGCGCCTGCACCCTGGCCAGTCTCGCAATGCGCAGGGTGCCCAGGGCGATGGCCCGAGACCTCTGGGTGCATAGGTTAGTCCGACGTGCTGACCTCTCTGCCGAGCCTAGGTAGGGCGCTGCTTTGTGTTGATCTTCCGAGGACGGGCATTACCCAGCAAGTGTGTCCGGCCAGAGTTAATCGAGCTTGTTGGGTAACAGTAGTGCACCCCTGCAGGGATGAATCTTCTATCGATAGCCGGTCCTACGGTAAAGGACGCTCAGTTTGTGTATCCCGATCTACTACTTAAACTGGATACTTGTTACTTAATTGAAGCTTCGGGATCGCTTTCTCGCTTGGGAGTCAAGGAAGGATCTTTAAGCTGTACTTCAACATGTTTGCTAAATAAAATGTTATTCTACTCTCTTCTACTGCTGCAAGATGATGGCCTGGTGAAGATGTTTGAAGATGATAGTCTTCGATAGGACTAGGCCTTCTCTCTATTCTGGCATTTCTGCAGCCCAGTCCACATATACAGCCTTTCTCCATTGATAATGTTGCATATGTAGTATAGATCCTTGCTTGCTGAGTACTTCGGATGAGTACTCACGGTTGCTTTACTTTCTCTTTTCCCCATATACCCCACATTGATGATACATCAGACGATGGAGTCCTGGAGCCAGATGCCACCACCGGAGCCTACTACCAGGAGGGTCCAGAGGGTACTTACTACTGGATCGAGCCAGATGACCAGGAGTAGGATCGGAGGCTCCCAGGCAGGAGGCCAACGCCTTTCGATCTAGTGTCGCTGTTTGTGCTAGCCTTCTTAAGGCAAAACTTTTCTAACTATGTCTGTACTCAGATAATATTTGTATGACTGACTTATGTATTCGGATCTTCAGATCCCTGGTCTGTAATATTGTGGACCTCCGTTTAAATTGTGTTAAAGTTGTGTTGTGATATCTTCCCGTGAGTCCCTGTGCTTGATCGTACACGTTTGCGTGTATGATTAGTGTACGATTGAGTCGGGGGCGCCACAAGTTGGTATCAGAGCTGACTGCCTGTAGGAAGCCCCCTTCCAATTCCTTGGCCGAAGTTGAGTCTAGACATCGAAAAAAACTAATTTACTAACTTGGTTGTGTGGCTTACGGGCCCACGTCGCCAACTGGGTGGTATTAGGATCTTTTATTCCTCGTCTATACTCTGGGACTCTGATCTCTCTTCTACTCGGGTTAAATAAATTTTACTAACGCCGACACTTAGGATCTCGTAAATCCCATCTACCCGGAGAGCTGGATGTCTGTGCGATTTCCCTGTCATTGATCTGATTAGTCTGATAATCATTTTCCTTTCCATTGTTTTGCTTAACCTTTCTCTCCGAGTTGAGTTAAACTTCTCATTGTCATTTGACAAATCTGAATTTCCTCTGTTTCAGATGGACCGTTTGTTTGCACCGCGTCCTACGACACAGCTTGTGCTTCGCACTTGGGCTCGTAATACCCCTGGGTTTCCAGCTGTCCTGATCGCTCTCATGACCAGACTTGGCTACCGTTGGTATCCCGAGTACTTGGTCTATGAGGTTTACCACGAGTTCAACCAGGAACAGTACTATGCTGAAGTCCGGATTTATGATCAGCAGAACAACTCAGACACCGAGCTACACCTTTTTCATGGATTAGGCGTGACGATTGAGATGGCAGTCCATGATGTCGCCTACTCTGCTGTCGTACGTCTCCGAGGAGAGCACAATGCTAACTTGGATGATACTGTGTTTCGGTACATTCCGTATGCACCTGTTGGAGATGCTACTGGATACTACACAGCTATCTGTGCCCCGTACGAGTCTCGACGCTACGACCCGCAGGTTCTGATTCAGTGCACTCAGGCTCTGGATCGCACTGTTCGGGCTCTTGCCATCGAGTTGTTCGCCACTCGAGCACGCTACTACGAGGCTATGACACAGTTGCTACCAGCTGTTCGTGCAGGGATACATCCGGAGTATATTCTTTACCCATGCAGGACCAAGATGCCGCCAGGTATTGACTGGCCTAAAGTGGGAGGTCACACGCCTGCACGTGGACCTCTTCTTACAGTTCGAGACCGGGTTCTGCATCAGAGTGCACATGGAGCACAGGATCCTGCCGCGACGAACATTCGTCGTCCGCACTTGCAGTTACCCTGTTTCAGTGGGTTTCTCCTACGCTGATGTAGCCTTTGCTATGTCACGTTGTGTACTTCCTTACCGCGTGTCTGCGTGCCGCCTAGTGTGTCTCTAGTTTTTCAATTTGCGTCGTTATGCTGCCCGATTTTAACCGACTGTGTATGGATCTGTATGTCTTAATCGACTACTGTTATGTATCTGTTACACTACTTAAATTGTTGTCGAGTTACATCATGTTTGTCACTAAACGCTCGCAATTGCTTTTACTAAACTACCCCCTGTTGATACTTAGCAGGATGGTTAGACCAGGTGGTCGTGGTCGTGGTCGTGCCCCTGAACGCCCACCACCACCAGACTATATGGCGGCTATGATGCAACAGTTTGAGCTTAACCGCCAGTTCATGGTTGGAATCATGGCTCAGTTTCCGCATCAGAACAACCAGAACCAGAACCCAGCTTCAATAACTTTGACAGAGTTTACGCGACTCAACCCAATGCAGTTCCGCAACTCAGACAAGCCCCTGGATGCCGATGACTGGCTCCGCGACATCACTCATGAGATGGAGTCTGCTAATGTCGCCCCTGCCAACTACGTCAACTTCGCGGCCTTTTTCTTAAAGGGCCCCGCTGCTCAATGGTGGGACACACACAAGCGTACTCTGCCTGTTGGAACAGTCATCACTTGGTATGAGTTCCAGGCTGCTTTCCATACACGTTATATCCCTCAAGCAATTATGGAACGCATGAAGACCCAGTTCCGTAACCTCACTCAGGGCAACAAGACCGTCGAAGCTTATCAGCGGGAATTTCTAGACCTCTCCCGCTATGCTGAAGAAGACATCGCCACAGATGCACGCAGACAAGAGAAGTTCCGTAATGGACTACACCCCGACCTCAAGCTTGCACTAGCTGCTCAAGACTTCAATGACTTTTCAACTCTGACGAACAAGGCTATTCTTGTTGAGACCGCTCAGATGGAACACAAGGACTCGCAGAAGCGCTATCGTGATGCTGGCTGATCTTTGGGCTCAGCATCGAAGCGTCGAGTTTGGATCCCCAACAATGCATTCCGTTCCAATACCACTGCGTAAAAGAACAACTATGCTGCACCACGTCTGCCTCCTCCACCACCGAGGCAGCCAAAAACTCAAGCTATTCAAAACAATGCTCCTCTTCGTCCTGAAGATGGTCTGTGCTTCAAGTGCCGCAAACCAGGACACCAGGCTAAAGACTGCCGCCAGAATCAGAATCAGTTAGCCTTTCCCCGTGCTGGCCGTGGCAATGGTCGTGGCAACAACCAGACCCGCAACTATAATACCGGGTCTGCTGCACATGGTCGTGGACACGCCTACAACATTGACATTGAAGAAGTCCAGGATCAACCTGCTACTGCGATGGGTACCCTTCTTGTTAACTCAGTACCTGCTTCTGTTTTATTTGATTCAGGAGCATCACATTCATTCATCTCTGGAAAATTTGGATTTATACATGGCATTCGATATGAGAAAATGCATACTCCGTTAGTCATTAAAACTCCCGGAGGTCACTGTCATGCTGACGTAATAGCACCTGACATTACCGTCGAAATTAAAGGATTGGAATTCCTTGCCTCGCCCATCGTCCTGAAGTCTTCCACCATAGACCTTATACTTGGAATGGATTGGTTGAAAGCTCACATTGCTTCGATCAATTGTGCCACTAAAGTCGTCCAACTTCTTCACCCCACCGATGAGATAGTGAACTATACCGCCCGCATTACTCGGGACGCTGAAGCTCAGATATATGCTCTGAATGCTCTGAATGCCTCACCTCTGGAAGGGATCGAGAACGTTCCTGTCGTTCGAGATTTTCCAGACGTCTTTCCAGAAGAACTTCCAGGAATACCCCCGGCTAGAGCTGTCGAGTTCGTCATCGACTTGAAGCCTAGCACCGTCCCTATTGCCAAGCGACCTTATAAGATGCCTCCGCATCACCTACTCGAGCTTAAGGAAGAAATCGACAAGTCACTTAAGAGTGGTTTCATCCGCCCCAGTTCCTCTGCTTGGGGAGCACCTTCACTCTTCGTTAAGAAGAAGGATGGAACTAACCGTTTGGTTCAGGATTATCGGCCCATTAACCAAGCCACAATCCAGAATAAATACCCACTGCCCCGGATCAATGATCTTTATGATCAACTCGCTGGATCGTCGGTGTTTTATAAACTCGACCTGAGGTTGGGTTATCACCAGATCCGTGTCCGTGAAGAGGATATTCCCAAGACTGCATCCGTCACTCGTTATGGCTCCTATGAATACACCGTCATGTCATTTGGCCTAACGAATGCTCCAGCAACTTTCTCCCGTCTGATGAATTATATATTCATGGATTACCTCGACAAATTCGTCGTGGTATATTTGGATGATATCCTGATTTATTCTAAGAATAAAGAAGAACATGCTGAACACCTCCGTTTGGTACTAGAAAGGCTTCGAGAACACCAGTTGTATGCCAAGTATTCCAAATGTGAATTTTGGCTTTCTGAAGTAACTTACCTTGGACATGTGATTTCCAAGGATGGAATTGCTGTTAACCCCGAACGAGTTCAGGCTATTCTTGACTGGACTCCCCCGAAGAATGTCAAGCAAGTTAGAAGTTTTCTCCGACTTGCTAGTTATTGCCGTCGATTCGTTGAGAACTTTTCCAAGATTGCAAAACCATTGACAAATCTGCTTCACAAAGGTGTTAAATTTGAGTGGACAGAAAAATGTCAAGAAAGCTTTCAGACACTAAAAGATAAATTGACATCTGCCCCAGTATTAGCACCCCCGGATTCCCAAAAGGATTTTGTGATATACTGCGATGCCTCCCGTCAAGGATTAGGCTGTGTCCTAATGCAAGAACGCAAGGTGATTGCTTATGCCTCCCGACAATTGCGTCCTCACGAAGAAAATTACCCAGTGCACGATCTCGAACTTTCTGCGGTTATTTATGCCCTGAAGCTATGGCGACATTACCTTCTCGGTAACCGTTGCGAGATATATACGGATCATCAAAGTTTGAAGTATTTATATACTCAACCGGATCTGAACCTTCGTCAACAAAGATGGCTCGAGACAATAGCCGATTATGATATGAATATCTCATACACCCCTGGCAAGGCAAATGTAATGGCCGATGCTTTGAGCCGCAAGGCTTATTGCAGCAACCATATGGTTCAGGAATCACAACCTCTTCTTTATGAAGAGTTTCGTAAATTGAACCTCCATATTGTTCCACAGGGTTATCTCAATACCCTCGTTGTCGAACCAGATTTAGAACACAGCATCAAAACTATGCAACGGTATGACTCTGAAGTTGAAAGGATCAAGCGGTACCTTGAAAAAGGAAAACCGCCGGAGTTCCATCTTGATAATGATGGGATCCTATTTTTCCAACACCGTCTCTTCATACCTAAGTTCAAAGATGAGAGAGAACACGTTATGATGGAAGCTCATGACACTCCTCTGTCAATTCATCCTGGTAGCACAAAGATGTACCGTGACATTTGTCAGAGATACTGGTGGCCTAATATGAAGCAAGATATTGCGCGTTATGTTTCTGAGTGTGACGTTTGCCGCCGCGTTAAAGCTCAACATCAAAGGCCCGCAGGAACTCTGCAACCCCTTACAATTCCTGAATGGAAATGGGACAAGGTCCAAATGGATTTCATTACTGGTTTTCCCAAATCCCAGAAGGGTAATGATGCTATATTTGTCGTCATTGACCGATTCTCTAAGGTTGCCCACTTTCTGCCAGTTAAAGAGACAATCACTGCTAGCCAGTTAGCAGACTTGTATGTTTCCCGAATTGTGTCACTCCATGGTGTTCCGTTGGAGATCAGTTCTGATCGTGGCAGCCTCTTCACCTCCAGATTCTGGAATAGTTTCCAAGAAGCTATGGGAACACATCTGTCGTTCAGTACTGCTTTTCACCCTCAGTCACAGGGTCAAGTTGAGCGAGTTAATCAAGTGCTCGAAGATATGCTTCGAGCTTGCGTCATCTCCTTCGGTAAGAAATGGGAGGAATCTCTCCCGTATGCCGAATTCTCTTACAACAATAGCTATCAAGCTAGTCTGAAGATGGCACCGTTTGAAGTTCTATACGGTCGTAAGTGTCGAACCCCTCTGAATTGGTCAGAAACTGGGGAACGCTCACTCGTTGGACCGGACATTATTCAGCAAGCAGAAGATCAAGTCCGCATTGTCCGTGAACATTTGAAAGCTGCTCAGTCTCGTCAGAAGAGCAACTATGACCGAAAGCACCAGGAAATGGTCTATCAACCTGGCGAGCAAGCTTACCTCCGCGTCACTCCATTGAAAGGCACTCATAGGTTCGGAATCAAAGGCAAGTTAGCTCCTCGCTACATTGGCCCGTTCCGTATTCTTGCCCGTCGAGGAGAAGTGGCATATCAATTGCAGTTGCCGCCTAATCTTTCTCAAGTACATGATGTCTTCCATGTATCCCAACTCCGCCGCTGCTTCAAGGATCCTATTCAAGCTGTGGATCATGAAGTGCTTGAATTACGGGAAGATCTGTCCTATCCAGAATATCCCATCCGTATTCTTGATGAAGCTGAACGTCGGACTCGTCAAAAGTCAATCAAATTCCTCAAGGTTCAGTGGTCAAATCATTCTGAAGATGAGGCCACTTGGGAACGTGAGGATCGACTTCGCGAAGAATACCCCTCTTTCTTTCAGTCTTCCTCTTAATACTCGGGACGAGAATTCTTAATAGATGAGGAGAATTGTAACACCCCCGGTGATTAGCAACAGTAATCACTTTTGATAATGACATGTCAGCATGATTAACAGTGCATAATCATCATTTGCATCATATTGCATTTCAACTCCTAAGTCAAATTCAAATTTAAATGAAACTGAAATATAAAAGCTGTCCAACATAAAAACTAAAATGTTCAGTAAATAACAAATATTGCAGAGACCATTCTAAAATTGTAACCAACATTTGATAAATTAATTAGGTGACCCAAACCTCTTTTAACAGTGGCTGAAAATAATATCTACAAGCCTTTTAATTAATCTAAAACAATTATGAAATGATGTTTTGCCCAAACTAGTTTTTGGTGTTAGGGTATATTGCACTGGTGTTTAAGGACTAGCTCCCACTTTTTACAAAATCCATTTGGGGCCTAAACAATTAACAGAACAGAAAAGAAAAAGAAACAGAAAAGAGAAAAAGGAAAAGGCCTAAATGATCTACTGTACACTCGGCCTGCTTGCTACAGCGCCGGCCCAGCCCGTCCTCGCACCGTCCCCCACCTCCCGCACTGCTCCTCGCCTCGCTGTCGAACACCCCGCGCGCACCGCACGCACGCACCCGGCCCCCCCTCTCCCCCTGCTCGACAACGCGCCGCGCCCGCCACGAGGATAAGGGCAAGCCCCGCAGCCCTCTGGTGCCTCCCTCGCCCCACTCTTTCCCCTCCCTCGCTCGCTTGCCGCCATGGCCGACGCGGCCATCGCCATTGCTCCATCGCATGCGTAGCCACCGCCTCTGCCTCGCCACTGCGACGTGCCCACGAGCTCCGCCGTGCTCCTCTACGCCTCCTGCGCCGACGAACCGAAGCCTCCTGCGCCTACTAATCAGTCACTGACTACTGGGCCCCACCTGTTAATTAACTCAAATGATTAAATTAACCTCTCTGATTAGGCCACAGTGTATGACATGTGGGTCCCACCTGTCAGGTTTGACTCTGGTCAGCCAGAGTTGACCTGCTGATGTCATGCTTAGGTCATGCTGATGTCATCGCACACTGTTTCGGATAATGTTGAATTAAATAATTAAATAAATTCCAGAAATTAATAAAAACTTTAGAAAATCATATTAAATAATCCGTAACTCCGATGAAAATAATTTATATATGAAACTTGCTCAGAATTTCGATAGGAACCCGAATACGTCCTCCGTATTCCCGTCAGACGCCCGCAGCTATAAGAACATTGAACTTTTAGACCGTTTTCAGTAAATGAATAGTGCCCAACTTTAATTAAATAAATCCAAATAAATTCCTAAATTAACTAAATTATTTAGTTAGGCAGTAGAACACCCCGGCATATCATTTAGGCATGTCATACATATTGTTTGCATTATTGCCGTGAATTTATTGTTTCTCTCCCCCTCCTTCTCTCTCTCGATAGACGCTGAGACCGACGGCGCTGCACCTGGATACGACTACTCTACCGACGAGCAGCCCGTTGACGACCTTCCCCTCTTGCCAGAGCAACCAGGCAAGCCCCCCCCCCCCTTGAGCATTCCAGATATCGCCCATTCTATTCTCCTGCTTGCATTAGATTTTGCTACTGTTAATGTATGCTCCTATTCTGATGCATAGCCTGCTGTTGTAACCTGTTCATTGCTACCTTACCTGCCTATGATAAACTGTTTAGTTTAGGTTGGAATGAACCATCAGTGACCCCACCACCTTACCTTTGTTGCCCCTGCTTGATCATCGACGACCCGATCAACGTGATCGTCGACCAGAGACAGACACCTCACTTCACACCCCCTTAGTTGTACGACTCTGCGTAGTAACTATCGAGTGCCGAGGGTGATACCTCGTAACGCACTCCTGATGAATACTCTGCAGTGTAGCTGTTCGGTCATGGTCATTGAGGGTGATTCCTCCTTCTCCACTTCCGATACGACTCTGTCGTGCAACCCTTAGTGTGAACCTCGAGGGTGATACCTCATACGTTCACCCTGATGATTTCGTCGAGTGGAATCCGCCGAGGGTGATTCCTCGGGTTTCCCCCTTGATGTTATGACCACACGATTACTTGACCTCTGTTACAAGCGGGTCCACCCTGGTGGGTACCCGCTGGGGATCTATGAATTTCGGGTGTGCCGGAAGGGCACTCGAGTGTGACATTGTGGCGGAGCATCAGAGACTCTGATTGTCTCCGCTTGATACTAATTGAGCCTATTGGATTTGGGTGTGTGATCTGAGTGGGTCGACGTGCCCTATACGCACTACCACCACGCGGGATAATGGTTATGGGACCCTCTGCGAAGTACGTTCCTCCGAAAGCTCGTCTGACGTCACGATTCACCGTGCGGGCTGATTGTCGGGATTGGGCTAGATACTTCACTGACGAGTTCAGTGTCGCGCCTGCACCCCGGCCAGTCTCGCAACGCGCAGGGTGCCTAGGGCGATGGCACGAGACCTCTGGGTGCATAGGTTAGTCCGGCGTGCTGACCTCTCTGCCGAGCCTAGGTAGGGCGCTGCTTTGTGTTGATCTTCCGAGGACGGGCATTACCCAGCAAGTGTGTCCGGCCAGAGTTGATCGAGCGTGTTGGGTAACAGTAGTGCACCCCTGCAGGGATGAATCTTCTATCGATAGCCGGTCCTACGATAAAGGACGCTTAGTTTGTGTATCCCGATCTACTACTTAAACTGGATACTTGTTACTTAATTGAAGCTTCAGGATCGCTTTCTCGCTTTGGAGTCGAGGAAGGATCTTTAAGCTGTACTTCAACATGTTTGCTAAATAAAATGTTATTCTACTCTCTTCTACTGCTGCAAGATGATGGCCTGGTGAAGATGTTTGAAGATGCTAGTCTTCGATAGGACTAGGCCTTCTCTCTATTCTGGCATTTCTGCAGCCCAGTCCACATATACAGCCTTTCTCCATTGATAATGTTGCATATGTAGTATAGATCCTTGCTTGCTGAGTACTTCGGATGAGTACTCACAGTTGCTTTACTTTCTCTTTTCCCCATATACCCCACATTGATGATACATCAGACGATGGAGTCCTGGAGCCAGATGCCACCACCGGAGCCTACTACCAGGAGGGTCCAGAGGGTACTTACTACTGGATCGAGCCAGATGACCAGGAGTAGGATCGGAGGCTCCCAGGCAGGAGGCCAACGCCTTTCGATCTAGTGTCGTTGTTTGTACTAGCCTTCTTAAGGCAAAACTTGTCTAACTATGTCTGTACTCAGATAATATTTGTATGACTGACTTATGTATTCGGATCTTCGGATCCCTGGTCTGTAATATTGTGGACCTCCGTTTAAATTGTGTTAGAGTTGTGTTGTGATATCTTCCCGTGAGTCCCTGTGCTTGATCGTACACGTTTGCATGTATGATTAGTGTACGATTGAGTCGGGGGCGCCACAGTAATAGTAACAATAACAGTGATAGCATTGATTTTGTAGCAAGTGCAAGAGTAACAGTAGCAGTAGTAACTTAGCAGGAACAATATAAGAGAAAATCGTAGGCATTGGATCAGTGAATTCGTTGGATGATATTCATCATATAACAGTCATAACCTAGGACGATACGGCACTAGCTCCAGTTCATAAATATAATGTAGGCATGTATTCCGTAAATAGTGATACGTGCTTATGGAAAGAACTTGCATGACATCTTTTGTCCTACCCTTCCGTGGTAGCGGGGTCCATAAGGAAACTAAGGGATATTAAGGCCTCCTTTTAATAGAGAACCGGAACAAAGCATTAACACATAGTGAATACATGAACTCCTCAAACTACGGTCATCACCGGAAAGTATCCCGAATACTGTCACTCCGGGGTTTGCGGATCATAACACGTAATAGGTGACTATAACTTGCAAGATCGGATCTAGAACATAGATATAATGGTGATAACATAAATGGTTCAGATCTGAAATCATTGCACCCGGGCCCAAAGTGACAAGCATTAAGCATGGCAAAGTCATAGCAACATCAATCTCAGAACATAATGGATACTAGGGATCAAGCCCTAACAAAACTAACTCGATTACATGATGAATCTCATCCAACTCCTCACCGACCAGCGAGCCTACGAAGGAATTACTAACTCCTGGTGAGGAGCATCATGGAATTGGCGATGGAGAATTGTTGGTGATGACGAAGATCGAAGATCCCCCTCTCCGGAGCCCCAAACGGACTCCAGATCTGGCCTCCCGATGAAGAACAGGAGGTGGCTGCGGCTCCGTCTCGTGAAACGCGATAATTCTTTCTCTCCTATTTTTTTTCTCTGTAAATGTGAATTTATAGCGTCGGAGATAGGGTCAGCGGGGCCACCAGGTGGGGACAACCCACCTGGGCGCGCTAGGAGGGGGGCGCGCCCTGGTGGGTTGTGCTCACCCAGGGGGCCCCCTCCGGTGGTTCTTGGCTCCAGTATTTTTCTTTTATTCCATAAAAATTCTCCAAAAAGTTTTGTTCCATTCCGAGAACTTTTATTTCTGCACAAAAACAACACCATGGTAATTCTGCTGAAAACAGTGCACCCTGGTGGGTTGTGCTCACCCAGGGGCCCCCCTCCGGTCGTTCTTGGCTCCAGTATTTTTCTTTTATTCCATAAAAATTCTCCAAAAAGTTTCGTTCCATTCCGAGAACTTTTATTTCTGCACAAAAACAACACCATGGTAATTCTGCTGAAAACAGCGCGCCCTGGTGGGTTGTGCTCACCCAGGGGCCCCCCCTTCGGTGGTTCTTGGCTCCAGTATTTTTCTTTTATTCCATAAAAATTCTCCAAAAAGTTTCGTTCCATTCCGAGAACTTTTATTTCTGCACAAAAACAACACCATGGTAATTCTGCTGAAAACAGCGTCAGTCCAGGTTAGTTTCATTCAAATCATGCAAATTAGAGTCCAAAACAAGAGGAAAAGCGTTAGGAAAAGTAGATACGATGGAGACGTATCACATGCCTCATGGGCAAGATGACTAAAACTCCGTTCTCCGGAACAATGGAGCGAGCTAATGACTTATTGGAAATAATACATACCGATGTATACGGTCCAATGAGTGTTGAGGCACGCGGCGGGTATCATTATTTTCTAACCTTTACAGATGATTTGAGTAGGTATGGGTATATCTACTTGATGAAACACAAGTCTGAAATATTTGAAAAGTTCAAAGAATTTCAGAGTGAAGTAGAGAATCATCGTAACAAGAAAATAAAGTTTCTACGATCTGATCATGGAGGTGAATATTTGAGTTACGAGTTTGGCCTTCATTTAAGAAAATGTGGAATTGTTTCACAACTCACGCCACCTGGAACACCATAGCGTAATGGCGTGTCCGAACGTCGTAACCGTACTTTATTAGATATGGTGCATTCTATGATGATGTCTCTTACCAAATTGCCTTTATCATTTTCGGGTTATGCATTAGAGACAGCCGCATTCACGTTAGATAGGGCACCGTCTAAATCCATTGAGATGACACCGTATGAACTGTGGTTTGGCAAGAAACCTAAGCTGTCGTTTCTTAAAAGTTTGGGGATGCGACGCTTATGTCAAAAAGGCTTCAGCCTGATAAGCTCGAACCAAAAGCGGAGAAGTGTGTCTTCATGGGATACTCGAAAGAAACTATTGGGTATACCTTCTACCACAGATCCGAAGGCAAAAATCTTGGTTGCTAAGAATGGGTCATTTCTAGAGGAGTTTCTCTCGAAAGAAGTGAGTGGGACGAAAGTAGAACTTGATGAGGTAGTTGCACCTTCTCTCGAATTGGAAAGTAGCACATCAGAGAAAACAATTCCCGTAATGCCTACACCAACTAGAGAGGAAGCTAATGATGATCATGAAACTTCAGATCAAGTTACTACTGAACCTCGTAGATCGACCAGAACATGTTCCGCACTAGAGTGGTACGGTAATCCTGTCCTGGAAGTCATGTTGTTAGACAACTGCGAACCTACAAACTATGAAGAAGCTATGATGAGCCCAGATTCCAACAAATGGCTTGAGGCCATGAAATCTGAGATAGGATCCATGTATGAGAACAAAGTGTGGACTTTGGTGGACTTGCCCAATGATTGGCAGGCCATTGAAAATAAATGGATCTTCAAGAGGAAAACGAATGCTGATGGTAATATCACTGTCTACAAAGCTCGACTTGTCACGAAAGGTTTTCGACAAGTTCAAGGGGTTGACTATGATGAGACTTTCTCACTCGTAGTGATACTTAAGTCTGTCCGAATCATGTTAGCAATTGACGCATTTTATGATTATGAAATCTAGCAAATGGACGTCAAAACTGCATTCCTTAATGGATTTCTTAAAAAAGAGTTGTATATGATGCAACCAGAAGGTTTTGCCGATCCTAAAGGTGCTAACAAAGTGTGCAAGCTCCAGCGATCCATCTATGGACTGGTGCAAGCATCTCAGAGTTGGAATATACGCTTTGATGAGGTGATCAAAGCATATGGTTTTATACAGACTTATGGTGAAGCCTGTATTTACAAGAAAGTGAGTTCGAGCTCTGCAGCATTTCTGATATTATATGTGGATGACATATTGCTGATTGGAAATGATATAGAATTTCTGGATAGCATAAAAGGATACTTGAATAAGAATTTTTCAATGAAAGACCTCGGTGAAGCTGCTTACTTATTAGGCATCAAGATCTATAGAGATAGATCAAGACGCTTGATAAGATTTTCAATGAGTACATACCTTGACAAGATTTTGAAGGAGTTCAAAATGGATCAGTCAAAGAAGGAGTTCTAGCATGTATTGTAAGGTGTGAAGTTGAGTAAGACTCAAAGCCCGACCACGGCAGAAGATAGAGAGAGAATGAAAGTCATTCCCTATGCCTCGGCCATAGGTTCTATAAAGTATGCCATACTATGTACCAGACCTATTGTGTACCTTGCCATGAGTTTGGCAAGGGGGTACAATAGTGATCCAGGTGTAGATCACTGGACAACGGTCAAAATTATCCTTGGTTACCTAAGAGGACTAAGGAAATATTTCTCGGTTATGGAGGTGATAAAGAGTTCGTCGTAAAGGGTTACGTCGATGCAAGCTTTGACACCGATTCGGATGACTCTGAGTCTCAATCTGGATACGTATTGAAAATGGGAGCAATTAGCTAGAGTAGCTCCATGCAGAGCATTGTATACATAGAAATTTGCAAAATACATATGGATCTGAATGTGACAGACCCGTTGACTAAACTTCTCTCACAAGCAAAACATGATCACACCTTAGTACTCTTTGGGTGTTAATCACATGGCGATGTGAACTAGATTATTGACTCTAGTAAACTCTTTGGGTGTTGGTCACATGGCGATGTGAACTATGGGTGTTAATCACATGGCGATGTGAACTAGATTATTGACTCTAGTGCAAGTGGGAGACTGATGGAAATATGTCCTAGAGGCAATAATAAAATGGTTATTATTATATTTCCTTAATCATGATAAAGGTTTATTATTCATGCTAGAATTGTATTGACCGGAAACTTAAATACATGTGTGGATACATAAACAAATACCGTGTCCCTAGTGAACCTCTACTAGACTAGCTCGTTCATCAAAATATGGTTAAGGTTTCCTAACCATAGACATGAGTTGTCATTTGATAATGGGATCACATCATTAGGAGAATGGTGTGATGGACAAGACCCATCTGTTAGCTTAGCATATTGATCGTTCAGTTTATTGCTATTGCTTTCATGATGACAAATACATATTCCTTCGACTATGAGATTATGCAACTCCCGGATACCGGAGGAATACCTTGTTTGCTATCAAACGTCACAACGTAACTGGGTGATCATAAAGATGCTCTACAGGTATCTCCGAAGATGTTTGTTGAGTTGGCATAGATCCAGATTAGGGTTTGTCACTCTGAGTATCGGAGAGGTATCTCTGGGCCCTCTCGGTAATACACATCATAAGAAGCCTTGCAAGCAAAATGACTAAGGAGTTAGTTGCAAGATGATGTATTACGAAACGAGTAAAGAGACTTGCCGGTAACGAGATTGAACTAGGTATGAAGATACCGATGATCTAATCTCAGGCAAGTAACATACCGATGGACAAAGGGAATTACGTATGTTGTCATAAGGTTCGACCGATAAAGATCTTCGTAGAATATGTAGGAGCCAATATGGGCATTCAGGTTCCGCTATTGGTTATTGACCGAAGAGGTGTCTCGGTCATGTCTATATAGTTCTCGAACCCGTAGGGTCCACACGCTTAACGTTCGTTGACGATATAGTGTTATATGAGTTATATGATTTGGTGACCGAATGTTGTTCGGAGTCCCGGATGAGATCACGGACATGATGAGGAGCTCCGGAATGGTCCGGAGGTAAAGATTTATATATAGGACGATGATATTTGGACACCGGAAAAGTTTCGGGATGTATCGGATAGAAATCGGGTCACCGGAAGGGGTTCCGGACACCCCCGTGAGGTTAATGGGGCATATGGGCCAAAGGGGGGGAACACACCAGGCCACAAGGGGCTGGCGCGCCCCTCGTAGGCCGCAGCCCTTGGGGAGAGAAGGAAAGAGGGGAGTCGGCCTCCCCCTTCCTTTCCTCTCCCCCCTTTCCTTCCCTCCTCCGGCAAATATGGTAAGGGGGGTGCGGCTTGGGGAAGACCCCAAGTAGGATTCGGCCCTACTTGGGGCGCCCCTTGGCCTCTCCCCTCTCCCCCCACCTATATATATATATATATATATGTGTGTGTGTGTGTGTGTGTGTGTGTGTGTGTGTGTATGTGTGTGTGTGTGTGCGTGGGAGGGGGGCGCCACACATAACCACGACAATCTCTTAGCCGTGTGCGGCGCCCCCTCCACCGTTTACACCCTCGGTCATATTTTCGTAGTGCTTAGGCGAAGCCCTACGGAGATAGCATCACCATCACCGTCACCACACCGTCGTGCTGTCGGAACTCATCCACTATCTCGCCGTCTTGCTGGATCAAGAAGGCGTGGACGTCACCGAGCTGAACGTATGCTAAACGCCGGAGGTGCCGTACGTTTTAGTACTCCATCGGTTGGATCGCGAAGAAGTTCGACTACATCAACTGCGTTACTAAACGCTTCCGCTTACGGTCTACGAGGGTACGTAGACACACTCTCACCTCTCGTTGCTATGCATATCCTTGATAGATCTTGCGTGTGCGTAGAAATTTTTTTGTTTTCCATGCAACGTTATCCAGCAAAAACTCCTGGCAAAACAACATTTGTTAAGCAATACTCATTTTTTAAAGTGTGGTGTTTCTTTTTAAATGGCAGAACAACAGATGAAAAATGCCTCATTTTTTCAGGGGTAAAAATGCCTCCTATTTTATTAGTATTTGTTGTGCTATACTGACAATACATTTCTATTCCCAATTGAATACCAACTTCCTCACACAGTAACAACTCAGTTTGCTCGGAAAAAATGTCTTAGGTAATTGGGAGAAACTATTTTTGTGTTTTTAAGGGGATAAATACTACTTTATGTGTTAGATTTTTTTTAGCACGGAAGATTTTCTTTAGTATTTCTTTTTTGAGGTCCAAAATATATATTTTTTCTATTGGAGCATCTTTTTTTAGATTTTTTTTTAGAAATCTCGCCAACTTTATTGATTCAAAACAAAGTTCATAGGTACAAGGATTAGGTCGTGAGGATTACCCAACCAAATTTGCCAACCTATATCTAACATACAAGCAAATTTGGAGAGATTATGAGTTTCAAAATTAAAGATCCTACGCTCATAAAAAAATTACAAGACTCAAAGAGATTCTTTCTTTCTTTAATTTCCTGAATGATTTGCTCCACACTCAAGACTCAAAGACTGTGAAGTAGTGACAGATTTTTTTAGCAATTTTTTTTAAGATTTTTGTAGCACTGTTTCTTTAGATTTTTTTAGGGGTACAGATTTTGTTTTTAGATGATGTGGTGTAAAGGGAGAGAGAATCAAAAGAAGGCCCAAAAGAATAAGACGGCCCAAGAGAATAGAATCTAGGCCTGAAGCCCGGAGTAACCGCATCTGAAAATCTAGGCATGCATCTCGCCGCCGACTACCCCCACCGCGGCGGTGGCCGCCTCGGCCTAGGGCCATTCGCGGCAGCCGTGCTCCGCACCGACAACCGTCGCCGTGCGATTGCAGGCGGCGCTGTCCTCGCCTCGGCGCTGCTTCTCGTGGCCACACCACGACTCCGCCACTCGCCGGCGCTCCACCTCTTCGCCGACATGCGCAACCTCCTCGGCGTGCCCAATACCCTCAACGTGCTCACCGCCTACCCGCTTCTCCTTGCTGGAGTACCAGGACTCATCCTGTGCCTCTTCGGCGGTGGATGCTTCGGCATAAGGTGAGCCATATGCCCTTTCCCTTTGCTCGCACACCAGCTATTTGGGGAAATGTCTAGCTTAAAGAACTAAAGAAGTGGAAAAAAAAATTGCTTCACATGATATGCATCATTTGGAGGGTTTTGCTATACTTGTTTTTTAAAGAATGGGACGAATAATCAAATTGTCAAATTCGCAGTAAAAGACCTTGAACAATTTTGTGAAGGAGGCACATCTTATCAATTATGCTTGAGAACCTTACAAGAGAGTTCTTAGTGTGTACTAGTACCTAGCAAGTAAGAGCACTTATTAATGGACGATGCCCGAATTAAATGTGAGTATTGCGAAAGGATGGCCATGAACATGATTCACCATGGCCCAATGAGGCTCCAGCTCCACTGATTGAGAATATGCAGTAATGCTCTAATCAAATAGAATATTTCTTATCCAGTGGAAATTGAATTTTTTCGCTTTTATATGGAAAATTTACCATGTTTTCCTACCTATTGCTAGATTTCTTGATGGAATGCATGAGCTTTAGAAATCCGCAGTCTTGCAACGGAGTAGAATAAAACAGTCGGTGGGATTTGAAATGTGAGTGGTAGGTTAAAATGTGTCAGTTAAGATGTGTATGATATTCCTGTTTGCAGAAATCTGTCATTTAGTGCACAACTAATCGTCATGTGGCTTGCTCCCTAAAGAAATATTCTAGTATCATTGTTAAAAGAACAAGCCGGAGCGAAATGATAGTGTGCTCCTTGCATTGTGTTAAGTTTCACAGAAGTAAAATTTCTAGCTGAGATTTGTCACTTCAAAGAAAATTTTGTTCTTGTGTTCTGCTGAATGTGTCAAATGAATTATACTGGTGTTTAATAAAACCTATGTTACTTTTGTGGAAATTATGTAGCTTAAGGTGGGAGGCCTTGGGATGGTTCCTCTTCTATGTGGGGAATGTAGGGGCAGCATTTGGCTCAGCTTACTATCACCTCAAGCCAGATGATGACCGGTTAATTTGGGACAGGTTGCCGGTATTCTAAACATTTCTTCTTTCTGCCATCCTCCCCTCTGCAGTTTCCTAATTATTAGTTTGTCTTTTTGGTGTACTTAGGGACTGAGCTATTTGTTAATTAAACTTCTGATTTGCCTAGTTTGGACTCTATTGGTAAATTACTCTGTTAAAAATGCAGTTTGCCTACTTACATTTTAAATCCAAGCATTCACCATAGGTGAAAAATATCTGTATCTGGGTTTCTATGTGATTTGGGTATTAATATTATTGTGCTATGTATCTGATCTGAATGTTCTTTTGGTGCATAAACCAATGGGATCCATGACACCCTTTGTTGAGACGAATGTTTACTGGATGCTCTCACAATGCAGATGATGATGTCGGCCTCCTCGCTTTTGTCGATATTGGTAATTGAAAGAGTTGATGAGAGGGCTGGGTTATCTTGTTTGATCTCGCTCTTGTCTCTTTTACTGGTGAGCAGTGCGTGTGAAAGGTATAGACAAGTGCCCAGTTGTCGGGCCTCTTTATTCTAATATCGGCGGCAAATAAAATGTGTATGTAATGTGCTGTTCTGGCTTGGCTGGCTGCAGGATTCTTGATGATATGCGCCTGTGGGTAGTTTTAAACCTGGTTCCTTGTGTTGCCATTCCTGCAATGCTATTCTTGTTCCCGCCAAAGTATACACACTCAAGATTTTGGTTTCTTGCTACAGGTAAGGTAACAGTGAATTGATCTAATGCATCTAACTTATTAACCATAAAAAAACTCTTATTTAATTGGTATCTCGGTGCAGGCTTTTACCTTCTGGCAAGATTCGAAGGCCTTGCCGACAGAAAGGTTTACAGTGTGAATAGATATTTCATTAGCGGTCATTCCTTGGAGCACCTTTGCTTCGCCATGGTTACATTGATACTTACTGTGATGCTATCCTTCAGAAATATTAAGATCACCAGGTACCAATCAACTAATGTTAGTCACATTTCGTTTCTCTGATGAGCTGCTTTCTTGAATCACTCTGGTCAGTTTGATTTGGTAGTTTGTTAGGGTTTGTTACTCGCAAAGGTGTTTGGTCCTCTCGAAAGTAGAAAGTAATATGCTAGTAGTTGCTTAGTACCAATTGCTTCTGTAGTTAATTGCGCTTGACAAATCATATGAATAAAACGCAAGCTACAAGGTTTGGATTAATCTACCATTATGTGTCTTCTCGACAGGGACTCGTGACTACAACTCCACCATTGCTTGTTTGTAACAAATGGCAAATTTCCTGTCAGAATTTCTATGTTCGGAAGAGCCCCTCCAGAGTCCGGAAGCACCTGAAGAAACATAAATAGGTGATCTATGTATCCTATCTTTCCACTACCTGGGTGACTGACGCCCTCCATCCCTGGGTGGGGCATAGACAAGTCCTGCGAGATTATTTCAATGTGTGTTCATGTCGTGAGTTGTTTGTGTTTGGAGCTTGTTAACTTGACCAGCAGAAACATTGGAGGACTATATTGCAATTTATACAGATTTCGGCTGTCACAAAACCATAGATTTGTTGCTGATCATAGTTTGTGTCCGCTGATTGTTTGAGGTTTGCTCAGTTGATTTCCCTCGAAAAAGGGATTGTTCAGTAGGACTGTATATTTGTACTTTGCTACTGGCTAACAACAAGAAATCTTGCTCCACCAGCTGGAGCAGTATTGAGGGATACAAACGGAAAATTTATTGCGGGAGGGAACTGGAATATTGATGTGTGCGCAGATGTTCTTTCTGCAGAGGACATGGCTCTTCGGGTATGGCTTGATTTTTTTTTTTGAAAGGAACATATGTTATTCAATTACGACGACCTGCTGGTTAAATCACCAGCTACAACATTCATTACAATCTCAGGAAAATGGCCGAACCAAATTTCATAACTGCCATTCCCTAAGCTCCATATGCAGCTAAGACAGGTGCTGCATTGTTGCAGGACCTTGGACATACATAAAGATTAACATTACCAAAAGCAACTGTCATTTTGAAATTTAATCTCCTGCTACAAGGCTCCCAGTGGCGCTAGATTATAGTTCTGGCTTGAGATCGTTTGCTCGAGTACCATGGAGTCCATTTCAAAGATGACTTGACTACACCCCATGTTGGTTGCTGCATTAAGCGTGTTTAGTAGTGCCAGTGTTTCAGCATGAAGGGCATCAGAGATATCTTCAAGACTTCCTGCACCTGCAGTAATGAGCGTTCCGCAATCATTTCTTACGGTAAAGCCCCACCCGCCTGAATGTGTTCATGAAATGCACTATCAGTGTTTATTTTTAGGAACTCACTTGGCGGAGGAGTCCAATTTTTTAGATGTTTTTCTGCTTTTGAGTCGTTCTCGCTGCTTGACGTTTTTGTATTCATAAGTGTGGTGAAGATAATATATCACCCGAGGATTTGATTTTATCTCCAGTATGGCTTGATCTTGGGTTAATTGGATAAATGCCCAGTCTGTTCATTGTAACAGGCCTGTGATCAGTTCCAACAATGTTGAGGCCATTGAGACAATGATCGCTGGAGGCAGATCTTTGGGAGTAGCTGCAGCAATCTTCCCACGATTGTTATCACCTCGTTTGTGAATTCCCGCAAACTACCTTGGACATTGTTATAGAGAAGCAAATTCTATTGTGCATGAATTGGCCAGAATGGCTAGGTCTGGATTTTGTAGGTTTGAAGTGGTTCCAAGTGAACTTCTCTGGCGTGCCAAAAACGCTCTTATAGTATTATGAAACGGAGGGAGTAGTAACTATTGTCAACTGTAGCTTTGCAGTGGATGTGATCAAACAACCTGAGAGTTACCTGCGACTTGGCGTTGCGTTGTTGGCAGAGTGCAAAGACTTATCAACTTATTTTGCAAAAGTGATCTTCACGCACTGTTTCAGGGAAGTGAATGCTACGGCAGATGAACTAGCTAGATATTGCTATAGTACTAAATCATGTAGTGTCTGGGATGAGTCTATCCCTGATTTCTATCCCTGATTTTATTTCTCACTTGCATGTAAATGACTTATCTATTGTCTGAGATATAAAGTCGTTTTGCTGTAAGAAAAAACTATTGTCAAAAGCTAATAATAAAAGGGTGATGATTTGAGTTAAAAAAACAAGAAATCTTCCCAAATGGGCGTTTCGCTACGCTGACTGGTGGGACCCATTGCCAGATGCGCCGACTCCTCCGAGCAACTGATTCTCGTCGATGCCACCGGCAGCGCCGCCGCCTCCTCTCCGTCGTCGCTGGCGGCGACCAACCGATCCGCGACCTCCCGCCGACCACCTGCGCTGTCCCATGGAACCGCCTCCTCCGCGCCCACATCTGCCGCTCCCGTCCGGACCTCGCGCTCGCGCTCTACCGCCGCATGCGCGCGCTCTCCCCCACGCTCCCCAACTCCTACACACTCCCCCTCGCCCTCCGCGCGGCGACCTCCCCAATCGCGTCCGCCATCCACGCACACGCCCTCCACCTTGGCCTGCACGCCCACCCGGACGTCGCCGGCCAGCTCCTCGCCGCCTACTCCAGGCACGGCCACGCCGCCGAGGCCCGCCACGTGTTCGACGCAATGCCGGCGAAGAGGGCCACCATGTCCTGGAACACGCTCATCTCCGCGTACTCGGTCTGCTGCGACCCTAACAACGCAATGGCCACGTTCACGCGCATGACCAGCGCTGGCGAGGCGCTCCCCGACGCCGTGACTTGGACGACGCTGCTCTCGGCGCACGCGAGGTGCGGTAAGCACCCGGTGGTTCTTGAACTGTTCGGAGACATGCACCGCAGCGGATGCGAAGGTAACGCCGAGTCCGTGGCGGTGGCGCTCTCGGCGTGCCCTTACGCCGGCGACCTCGCATTGGCGAAAGGGAGGGCGATACATGGCTATGGCTTCGCGAAGGGCGTCGCGCGCGGCTACCTGTTCGTGACGAACTCGCTGGTGTGCATGTACGGCAAGCTGGGGAAGATGGACGACGCCCGGGAGGTTTTCCGGGAAGCCAGGGAGAGGAACACCGTGACATGGAACGCCCTCATCACGAGCTACGCTGCTGCTGGGACGTGCGACGAAGCGTTGGACGTGCTCGTCCGGATGGAGCAGCGTGGCGGCATGGCTGCGCCCAATGTGGTGAGCTGGAGCGCTGTCATTGGCGGCTTCGCGTCGTCCGGGGACAATGAGCGCGCACTGGAGCTGTTCCGGCGGATGCAACAGCAATGGCTTTCGCTAAACGTGGTGACCTTGGCTACCGTTCTCTCAGCCTGCGCCGAGCTACTGGCGTTGCGGCTGGGTCGGGAGGTCCATGCCGACGCGATCAGATCCATGGTCGACCAGCACTTGCTCGTCGCGAACGGGCTCATCAACATGTACGCCAAGTGCGGGAGAGTCGCCGACGCACGCACGGTGTTCGACGGTATGAAGAGCAGGGACCTGGTCTCCTGGAACTCTATGTTGGCCGGCTATGGGATGCACGGCCTGTGCGACGACGCCCTGGCAGTGTTCACAGACATGGCAGAAGCTAAGGTCGATCCTGACGGTGTCACCTTCGTCGCCGTTCTGTCCGCGTGCAGCCACGCAGGGCGTGTGTCGGAGGGCCGCCGCCTGTTTGATCAGATGATACTGGAGCACAAGATCTCCCCATCCATGGAGCACTACACGTGCATGGTAGACCTCCTGGGGCGTGCCGGCTTGCTCGAGGACGTGTCCGAGCTCATCGAGATGATGCCGATGGGAGCCGACCAGTGCGTGTGGGGCGCGCTGCTCAACTCCTGTAGGATCCATGGGGACGCGGCCATGGCCGAAGCCACCATCGCGAAGGTTCTGCAGGCCGGCGCGGTGACCACCGGCAACCACACGCTGATCACGAACCTGTACGCCGCGTGCGGGATGTGGGACGACTCCAAGAGGGTAAGGGTGATGACGAGGGAGGCCGGCTTGAGGAAGAGCCCGGGGCAGAGCTGGATTGAGGTGAAGAACAAGGTGTTCGCCTTCGTGGCTGGCAGCGTGCCGCCGTCGATGCCCGGAGCTGAGGATGTCTTCAGAGTGCTCGAAGATTTGTATCGCGAAATGGATGACGAGAGACGCACCATAGAGGAGGATCACATTGTAAACGTTCGATAGAAGAGAAAGCTTTTGCAGATAGACGTATCTCGTACAAGCAGGCAAACAGAGAGTGAGAGATACTGAAGAACTTGGGCGAGCTGCAGAGTGTTCAGAGTGGATCTTGTGAGCCGAAGAAGAGCCTGAGGGTCCTGCAAATCTCGGCGGGCTCTGCCATGGCGCCGTTGCCGTAGTCCCCGCAGGCGAGCCGCTTGGTCACCGGAGGGATGAGGGAGACGCCGAGGCCGGCGACGACGTCGAGGTGGCGCCTGGTGAAGGGGTTGTTCCACATGAAGGTGTTCATGGCCGGCGCGACGTAGATGGGCTTGCTGTAGTCCCACGCGCGCACCACGCACGTCAGGAGGTTGTCGCACAGCCCGCCGGCGATCTGACCGTGGCAGATCGAGAGAAGAAAATAAATGGTCAAAACAGGGCAGCAACGGAACACCGCATGAGTGCTCAACTGTTCACGGTATTGCCTACCTTGCCCAGGGTGTTGGCCGAGAGCGGCGCGATGAGCATGGCGTCGGCCCACTTGCGCAGCTCGATGTGCAGGACCTCGTCGCCGATCCTCCGCCAGGTGGACCACTAGTCGGCGTCGGTGAGGAGGGCGACGCCGCTCGGGAAGGACTCCCTGTCGATGAAGTGCAGGGACGAGGCCGTCGCCACGGCCCGGACGTCGGCCCACTCGGCGAGGCTCCGGCAGAGGATCTCGAACTTGATCGCCGCCACGCTGCCGGAGGCGGCGACCAGGACGCGAGGCCTCCGAGTCTGAGCGGCGCCGGCGCCCGCCGACGGCTGCTCTTGCGTGGCCATTGCACTTGTGAATTACGATGGCTCTACGTGTTGGAAATGAAAAGGCAGCTCTCTGAAATCACTAGGTGACGGGAGGTGGGAAGTAATTGCGGCACTAAAACATCTAGATCGCAAACTGGGAGGAGGGGGCAAGAAGGGCCGGAGTTAGCTGGACAAACAAACAGCAGTAAATGGCGCCAGCGCCAGCGATCCAGAGCGCAGCAGCAGCAGCAGCAACAGGCGCAGCATCACATCGAGAGGCATTCCCCGGTCACCACCCAAGGACAACACATTTTCATTTGGATCTGCCCAGTTCAGATCTTATTCAAAGCCATGACTCAAGAGTTCAAGGCGCAGGGGCGAGGCCCGAGAGCTCGACGAGCACGATCGCACCGTCCATGGTTTCAACACATACAAGTTCTCCAAGGGACAAATTCAGTTTCTAGTTCCTGGAGTCTAGACTGATGACGACGAAGATGACAGTTGGTGCGATCACCTTGCCTTCTGCCTCGCTGCCTACATGCTGTCCGAGATCGACCTCAGCTTCCCGTCACGGCGCCAGAAAGCGTCGTCCTTCTTCTCCACGGCCAGCAGTTCCTCGAAGGCGGTATCGCGCACCCCTTTGGCGAAGGCTCCTTCACGGATTCTCTTCTCCGCTTCATCGTTGCTCTCCTCCATCTGCCACGATGAAAGGTTTGGTGTCAAAATACATGGCAGTTCATATCACGGGGCAAAGGTGCTTGCTTGTGAGCAGAACAGAAGCGCGTTACCAGTTTGTAGCACGATGACAACTGAAGCTGCTCATGGAGATTATGGTAAATGCTGGCATCTTTCTTTAGTCTTTCATATTCGAATTCCAATCTATCCACCTACAACAATGCCCAAGGGTATTAAAAGGGCTGAAGTCGGCAAAACACTGCATATCTGCATCTTCGAATGTTAACAGCATTTCTTAGTTGATGTCGGTATGGATTTCTTTTCTCAAATGCCTCACCTGTTCACATAAGCGAAGGTGGTCATGTGAAGACCTACCGTTACGACTGTTGGATAACATGGCCTTCCTTATTGTGATGCTTCTTCGGGTGTTCTCAGACCTGAAATGCACAACACATTACTAAGAGTTTGTACAACATGTGGGGTATGCATGTCTGAACTCTGAAGGGTAAAGCTGAATGCAAATAGTCACATACTTTTGTAGTAGTTCGTCCCTCGCATCTACAAGAGTGTTAAGAAACTCACGGACCTGAAAAAACAAGGTAGAAGTACATGGAGAAATTAGTAAAAGGCACGAAGCCGTGAAGATAACAAAATATACTGTTTTCGGCTGCAAACTTGCTATGGACAAACCCTTCAATACAGGTACTGTCCATGGTGATCTGACCAAATAAAGGTAAATCTTTAATCATATAAGCACTGAACACCTTAAATTTCTCAAAAAAACACTAATTAGACGCACAGATTCTACAATGCCCCACTTAAACTGCACAATAACTCCACACTGGTGTACAATTTAGCGATGGAAGTTCACAGAACCACCAAAAATGTATGTTCCTCTTTTAGAACGCACTCAAATCACACCAACCTCCACATTCAAATCAATTGAAGATGCAAAGCAGAACTGAAGAAAATAGTGTGGAACCTGGTGAAAGAATTCTTCAATACCACCAAAAACCCCAAACAATCGACGATACTCCTCGGTGATCCTTTGTTTCATTGGACCACTCAACCGAGGGAGAAGCAAGGTGTTCGGTGTTGGCCCCTTTTCCTCCTCAACAGCCCCCAACTTATTTGTGCGATCCATGCCCTCCTGCAGTCCTGCTTCCTCCTCGGGTTTTTTCTCTTCTTCCCACTGCCACCAGCAAGTGGCAATGAAGGTTGGGGTGATTGAGGAGGGACCTGATGGGACAGGATGACACTAATAGCAAGGAGGACGAGATGGGAAACCCGCATGGTTGTAGATCTGTCGCGGAAGGTTTGTGACGAAACCCTCGATCGCAAGAGCATTATAAAGCTAGATCTAGATTTACTTTCTATATAAAAATGTCTCAATTTGTATTCTAGTGGGGGTCACGGGTTATCACTTTGCTTGCAGCGTGTTTGCGTAAGAGCAACTCTAGCAGATGCCGCACATCCACCCTTCCCGCAAAATAAGCACCGATATACGGTATCGGACAAAAAAGCGTCCCGAACAGGTACCGTATATCGGCCGGTCGTATTTTTTTTGGCGGCAAGCTCTAAAAATCAGCCCTCACCCGCCAAATCCCCCCCCCCCCCCCCCCCCGGTTTTGCCGCTCGCCCTATCCGACCTGCGACTTGGCAGGAGTGAAACTTCCTCCCCCCCCCCCCCCGCGTCACCGCCGCCGCAAATCCGTCTGGCCCCATTCCATCTCGCCTCACTGCCCTCCCCAATCGCCACCATGGAGCCGCATCAGCCCCCGGCCTGCGTTTGCAAGCGCCGGCGGCCCAATCGCGCCTCCTCGTCCCCCCGCGGCTCTGTTACCCACCGCCGCGCCTCGCCCGTATAACGTTCTTGCGGGGCAGGATTATATCGCATCTGCTAGAGTTGCTCTAAAAGATGAAGGATTTCACGCTAGACGTTTCATTTTGGAACTCCTTCCCTTTCTGTGCTACTGATGTCATTAATAGCATTCCCGAATCGCACCACCAGTTGACTAAGAAAACAGATGCGTCATTCTCAATCAGTATGTCCTAGTCTCTTCTTGCCACTTCCTCCATCCGGGTTTACCCCCCCCCCCCCCCCCCCCTCCCCCCGCACCACCACGTATTTTGGGACAAATTTTGACTATCTATATCACTAACAAAATATGATTTATATGCTACAAAAAGTATACCATTAGATTCGTATTCGAAAGAGGATTCCCACCATGTGTTTTTGTGACATATAATTTATGTTTTAGTATTAGTTAAATTCATGGTCAAAGTTACAAGGGGGGCTAATAAACCCAGACGGAGGAAATAATATGTAATTAAGAGCGTATAATCAGGTCTCACTTGCCCCGCTTTCTCTCTTTCAAATTGCAACTATGTAACTGAGCTTTGGGGGGAAGGTGTATTTTATGGTAAACTACCACTACGGAAAGTTATAATTATATCAAAGTCCATCAAAATGGAAAAAATGAGAGTGTACTGTATTCAGCCTCTGACAATCAAGTTGTGTATACAGCCCTCCAAATCAAAGAAATAAAACTGTCAGTTGAGGTTGTTTATTAGGAAGACAACACTTTGTTAGAATAGTTCCATATGTGAACATTGGCACACAGCAAGGATATAATTAGAAAAGGATGTCAGCATTATGTGCCATAGTTACTGACAAAAGCCCAATTTGACGGTGATGACAATGAACCACTACTAAAACTGGACCCATTTTTTTGGAATGGGTTTCAGTGTCATTGGAGTAGCATCGTAAAATCCATAATAAATTAGGGATGTAAGTGGCAAATAAATGGCGTCCGCAATCCCGTTTAGTTAGTTTTTGCTAGCTTGATAGTTCATTTTCCTCAAACAAACAAAAAACCTTCTTGAACTATCATATCATAAGTGGACTTTAAACGGGACCCGGTTTACATCCCTAATAATAATTTAACTATCATTGGCAGTTAAAATTAAAGTCAAAGCATTTAGCAGAACCAACAGCACACCGACATCCCGTCGCAGATGGACTGATGAAGTATCCACCTACCTAGCAATTGGAGCCCATTTGGTATCTTACTCCCTCCATTCCAAATTATTTGAATCTAGTTTTGTCCTATATCAATCTTCTTTATATTTGACAAATCTATAGACATAGTATGTGATAATATCAATAACATTGAACATATATAGTACGTAAACATGTTTTATGATGAATCTAATGAAACTAATTTGGTGTTGTGGATGTTGATATAGTTCTCCATAGACTTAAGTCAAACTTCCTTGGAATAGAGAGAACATAGAACTTCATGTAATTTGGAATGGAGAGGAGTACTTCTCTAATCAAGCCGTTAAACTCCAATACTAGCTTGCAATCGAAACAAACACCAATTCTAGACTAGACATTAGTAGGGGCTATCTGCGTTCGCAGTTGTTGGGGCCACCAAACCAATCCCACAATTGGTAGCACAGCAACACGTCGTTGGAGCAGAGCAGGGATCCTACGCTCAGCACACTAGTGCAAGGAAGCTAATAAGGATGCCGAGAAGGGTCGCATTGCATAGGACGCACCCACCAACCTGGTCAATGGTGAGGGACTGGGCCTGGCTAGCCCGCGCGAGCTCGTCGTACCGCGCGGTGATCCGGCGCTGCAGCGCGCCGGCCACCGAAGCGAGCGGGAACCGCGGCCGCGGCGGCAGCGCGTCGTCCCCGCCGCCGCCCGCCGCCTGCGAGGCGGCCCCGTCACCGCCCTGCTTCTGCTGCTGCTTCCGCCTCGCCCTCCGGCGCCGCCTCTTCTCCTCCCCGCCCTCGTCCTCCTCGGCCGGCGCGCTCGGCTCGAGCGCCGCGGCCGCTGGCTCGGGCGGCGTTAGCCGGGGCCTCCGGAGGTGGCGGCGGCGGCGGTGCAGGTGGAGGGCAATGAGGAGTGCCGCCGGCGGGGCGGCGAGGAGCACGAGGAGGAGGAGGATTAGAGCTGCGAGGGCTAGCGGCAAGTCCATCGCCGGCGAGGGCTCGTCATCCCCAGCCGGGACTCGACCCTAGACTCACTGGCTCTCGAATTACAGTACTATTTTCGTGCGCGTGGGCGCGCTTGGAAAGGGGGAAGCGGGGTGCGAGGGATGCGAGGAAGAAGTGATGGGTTTGAAGTCTCCGAGCGGCAGAGCCAGAGCGCCTGCTCGCTCAGCTCTTCGAGTGCTCTACAAGTGGTGGCGGACGAAATCACTGTTCTGACATTATACTGAAAGAATTACACAAAATAAACTCGTCTGGAAAGTATTTCACGATCTGACCCTTTTAGCAATGCCAGAACCCGTGGCGTTTCATTCCAACGTAGAAACGCCGAGCTAGCTAGCGTTGCTGTCCTAGACCGAGCACACGCTGCTCGCTGACGTGGCAGGTCAGAAACGCCAAGCTAGCTAGCGTTTCTGGAAACGCCAGGGACTATGACGTTTCTGGTTTAAATAAATTGCAAGGAAACAATCAAAGAAAAAAATTCGCATGTTGGCCGGAAACGCCAAGAGACTTGGCGTTGCTAAACTTCATGAAAACGCCATGATGCATGGCGTTGCTGGCTTGCATAGCACAATATAAAGCAATTCGACAGTACTGTATTCAGTCCAGAAACGCCAACGGTCATGGCGTTTCACGTATGGGCAGAAACGCAATCTAGCTTGGCGTTTCTATGTGGCGATGCAACGCAGTCTAGCTCGGCGTTTCTAGGTTGTGAAGAAACGCCACGGGTTCTGGCGTTGCTAAAAGGGTCAGATCCTGAAATACTTTTTAGACGAGTTCATTTTGTGCAATTCTTTCGGTACATGGTCAGAACAGTGATTTTGTCCATAAGTGATAGCCTCGAGAGAGGGGCGTGTGCATGAGACGCGAGGTGAGAGCAGTGGTGGTCGAGGCTGGCTGTGGACCACGGATAAGGACGACCGACGAAGAGACGAAAGAGGATTTGTAGCACAAAACTAGTAGAACGACTATGCCTTGTCACGGGCCAATAAATGATCTATCACGAGCCTCTTAACTTCAGCTTTTTGATTATTGTGTTATTTCATCATGTTGTCATCCTACTCTAAATTCGCTTGGTGTTCCATTCGATTCTATCAAACTGTTGACTCCCATCATCCCTAACAATTGGATCAACAAGCTGCTTGTTGGCTTCAGCTCCACTCGTATGAACAGAGGCGGCGACCTGCGGCGGTGGCTGGGAGAGCTGGAGCACGAGGCGACGACGACCATTGAGGTGACACGCTTTGGAGGGTTGGAGGTGTCGTGTGGCGGCCGCAATGTGGTGAAAGACGACCATGGCGTGCCGCGTGCATTATAGATACCAAGAATCAATGCCATGCCGATGTTCTTGATAGTAATGCTACCAGTGCCCTACAAAAAATATGGATAAAAGGTAACAGTAAATATTTCTTTTTGTGAAAAAAGAAAATAAACTAACCAAACAAACAGTGCAGAAACACATATGCATTGATGAATAGTGGTTTTTCCTTGCAGGGAATATCAAAAAAGAAGTGAACTTCAGTAAAATGGAAACCCACAAATGGAAATCTAGCAGTACTTCTACTAATTGACAAGCATACTGTTTAGATAACAGGGGCAAGTGTGATTTTGCTGACAGATAGAGCAAAGGTTAAAAAATCTTGAACAACTGCATGCTTTTTTAATGTAGAAAAATCAAGCAAAGCTCATGTGTGAGTATAAGCTATAAGGTTCAAAACTGTTAGGACACGTTTGTAAGATTTGTCAATTTGTTACAATGCTAGCTATTTTTTTAACAGCCATATGCAGATAGATACAACAATAAATTCAATTTTTGAACCTGGCGTTAAACTAAGGATGTATCTCACAGTACTTCGTACCACTTTTGCCTTTGTAAATCCGGGTATATAATCTCGTAGATCATAAATTAACTTAATATACTGCAGCACAAGATACCATCAGTTTCAGAATTAAAAAAAGTATATGTGTCATTATAATTTCCATTCTGAACGACAAACCAGTAATATATTTGGAAAGGTCATGAGGAATTGCACACGAACCATTGTTCATATTATAGCCATACTTTGCCTAGTGAAAATTATTTCTCATATCATGTGTAAAAACAGGTAGAGTATCTAGAGCAGAATGAACAAAATGAAAGATAAATTTCATCATCTAGCAAACTACTTTGACAGAAAGCAAATTAACCAGATAAAAATGACAGCGAAGACGGACCACTAAGAATCGTACGTGTACCACTCGCATCCTCGCTCAGCCTCAGGGCCTCCAGCAGCACGAGTAGTGTGTGTGTCTGTGTGTGTGCGCGCGCGTTGCTGGTGCTCCTTCGACGTCTATCTGACGACTGCCACACAATGGCCGTGCCACTTGTCGTGGGAACGAGTCTGACAGTAGAGGTAGGGGGTACGTAGGAGATGGCAGAGTCCTAGCTACGGCGAGATTGTACGCACAATTTTACGAGTTCAGACCCCTCTCGGAGGAGGTAACAGCCCTACGTCTCGGTGCCGCGGAGGCTTTGTCGATTGGAGTATAGAATAGTTACAGGGGGTGCGAACCCTTGTGCAGGAGGGGGGGGGGGTGGCTTATATAGAGTACGCCGACCCCTCGCAGCCCTCCATTACACCAGGGTTTAGTGAGAGTATTATGTCACGCATGTTACTGGTAACGCCCGTATTAAATGATCTTTTATGACGTCGGGGTGAATGCCCGGCCGTTGCCATCCTGGGGTGACTCTAGGGATTCTGTACTCCGAGTGGATTCTTGTGTGGTCGAGTGAAGTACTCATGGTCGAGTGGAATTGGGATATCCGAGTGGGATCTCTTGTCGAGTGTATTGCACTTCATGACGATTTCAGTCGGTATCTCTTGTTTATCTTTGTGAGCCTCGGCCCCTTGTGTAGTGTCCTTGGGTAAGGCATGTAGGTCAGGCCTATGACCCAATCCTAAGTACATGTCATCATCATTAGCCCCCGAATGGATCGAGGACCGAGTGAAGAAGGATTGAAGCTGGCTTCGACCCGACCCATTGTCTCTGGAACACCTTCTTTGAGGTTCGACTGTATGCTGGTAGTTTATTCCTTCGTCAGTCGCCTTGATCTATTCTGGCTTCTGGAATTGTCGAGTGAAACATGCTATATGTCTTCGAGTGGATTAGATTTGGATACCTCCGGCGCGATCGACTGCTCTGCGGTTCCCGGATCTTGCGGGATCCGAAATTTGGAGAAACACGCGGGACGGGACGCGGCGCAGTAAGCGGGGCAAGCAGATAGAGACTCCTTGATCCTCGCGCCACCTTTTTCGCCACGTATCGGGCCGACGTCTGTTACGGGATGCGCCAGGATTGCACGGGTTCACGGGTCAGTCACTCGGAAGTGTGGCCATAAATGGCGCTGCCGCCGATGCGTGGTACTGTGCTCCCCATTCGCTCCTTCCCTCTCTGCTTCTCCGCCGCGTCTCCCCCATCGCCACGCTCCCCAGCTCACTCCTCTCGAGCTCTGCATCAATGGCGAAGGACAAGACTGCGGCTCTGGAGCGCGCAAAGAAGTCGATGGTGAAGGGCAAGAAGGGGGCGAAGGGGTCGACCTCGCGGTCCGCTCCACCATCAAGGAGGAAGATCTGGAGGATCTCGTCGCCGACGGCCTGATAGCGCCCGGATCTCGGAGGCTGCCGGAGGGAGAGATCGAGCCTGCGTCGCGCGACGGCAAGCACGTTCTCCTCACGACACACGTCGAGCGAGGTTTCTCTCTGCCTCCCCATCCGTTCTTCCGAGGTTTCTTGAATTTCTTTGGGGCTCAGATCCATCACTTTCCTCCAAACACCATCTCATATCTTGCTGCATTTGTATCAATGTGTGAAAACTTCCTTGGGTGCCATCCTCATTGGGGCCTATTCAAGCACATCTTCACTTGCCGATCTCAGTCGGTTAAAAAAGCCAATCTGACTGATGAGAGGACCCATGTGATCCCAATGTGTGGTGGTTTGGGAATCCAAATGAGGGGTAGGAGCTCCTTTCCTCCTATGACCTTTCCTGAGTCGGTTAGGGGGTGGCAGTCGACCTGGTTTTACTGCAAAGATGTTCCAACTCCAGGCCAGTCGACTGGCCTTCTCCCCTTTTCTTTGGAGAGACCTCGCGCCCCTCGTTCATTGGTTATAGAGGAGGAGGAGAAGGGTGAAGTGGCCATCCTGGTAGACGCAGTCGTTGCACTGGTTCGGGGGGGGGGGAGTGACGGGCATGGATTTGCTGGAAGTGTTTCTCAGTCGATGCATCCAGCCCTTGCAAGCTCGCGACCACCCTATGTGGTTGTACTCGGGCACAGAGGACACTGCCCGGACCCACCCGAAGGAGGTACGAGAGGAGACAGTTGCACAGTGGCTTCGGAGCATTACTGGGAACAAGGATAATCCTCGTGGAGCAAAACGGATTTTGCCATTCGACGTCGATCACCTCCCAGGAGAGGTGAGACATAATCTTGCCGAGTGTTTTTGTCTTTTGCTTTCGAAATGCATCTGTATTACAGTCTGACTGATCTTTGCAATCTGTGTCTTGCAGGTATTCACAAAGCTGTACTCGCCTGTACCCAATGGGGAACAACTCACTGGGGAAGAGGAGAGCGAGGGGGGAGCGCTGACATCGAGTATGCGGAGGAAAGTGAAGGTGACAGTGACGACTCAGAGGACGACGAGGAGGTCGAGTCACCACCGTGTACTGAACGCCATACTAAGCAGACCCAGGATCCCGCAGCTTGCCAGGGCAAGGCTGGGGGGTTGAGTGACAGTACTCTGAAGCGCGCTCGGACACCGACTCCTGACCCGACTGAGAAAATCGCCAAACAAGCAAAGGTTGCTCCACCCAAACCTCGGAAGGCTCTGCCCAGGATCAAGGTTGTTGTGCCCATCGCTTCGACGTAAGTGTCTTTGTCGTGAATCATTTCACTTTCTGTGTTGCGAATCATTTCACTTATGTTTTTGCTGACCGAGTGGAATTCTGAATCCCAGGGCGGCTACCTCTACGTCCCATATGGAGATCGACGACGAACATGCTGACGCGGAGACTGCAGACGTGGCCACTTCTCGAGCAGGTATGATCGGTTCTTATTTTCTCAATTGATCTGTCGGTCGACTGGGATCTTACTGTCGAGTGATCTTAGTGCCAGCAGACGTTATCCAACTTCCAGATGATGATGAGGAGGAGCCTCCAAGGAGTGCAGGGGGAAGAAGTAGGGCCCTGAGCAAGAAAGCGTCTTCCAGTCGGGCGTCTCGCCTGTCGTCCGAGCCCATTGTTCAAGAACTTGGTGACATGTCCCGAGCTATTGTTTCTTTTGCTGTCCCTCTGTCGACTGATCAGCCTCCTGCGTCGACTGTTCAAACTTCGGGTCCGACTGGGCACTTCCAACCTCTGATCACTCTGCACCATGTCCCGGAGGACCAAACAGGAGCTGCCAAGGAAGTGATGATTTAGGCTGGCCTGATGATGGACCGACTGAAGGTGGTGTACGAAACCAGCAAGGCTGCTTATGACGCCAGCTCTGCCCTCCAGACCAATGTCCGGGTAAGTGGGACTGTAAGTTGATTTCCGGTTGGCCTTTCAGCTTGAACTTTGCTCTGTTAGGATATGCTATCTGAGAACTGCTGCTTTATTGTTCGTAAGATGTCCATGGATGAGCGTTTTGGAGCCTTTAATGTGCATCTATCATGGGTTTGAGCCTTGCATCTGTACACCCACTAGGTGTTTTCTTTTGTTGTGTAGTTCTTCCACTCGAGTTAGGCAAGTTACGTCGAGTGGGAAATCAAACCAGTGGGGGCACGCTGAGTGCACCCACTGGGTGTAGTCCCCGAGACCGCCGTCGAATGTTTGATTCGGCGGGGGTCTTTAGAATATGTCTGTTTGTAGCTCTTCACTCGGTCCGGGCAAGCCGTGCCGAGTGGGTAACTGATCCAGTGGGGGCACGCTAAGTGCACCCACTGGGTGTAGTCCCCGAGACCGCCGTCGACTGTGGGTAGTCGGCGGGGGTCTGAGAACAAAGGATTTTTTTTTGCTTCTTCCACTCGGGCCAGCCAGGCCGTTCCAAGTGGGAATTCGAACCAGTGGGGGCACGCTGAGTGCACCCACTGGGTGTAGTCCCTGAGACCGCTGCCGAATGTTTGATTCGGCGGCGGTCTTCAAACTCCTTTGCAGTAGCAATCCGAACTTGCTCTTCTTTACTTGGAAGTAAAGGGCCTTTGTTTCCGTCGATTGAATTGTTTTTTTGCTGATCACAGAAATCTTGTGAACTTGGGACCCAGTATGCTGCCTTGGAGAAGGAGAAGATCCAACTCAAGCTTGACCTGGAGCTCGCCAAGACGAACCTGAAGAAAGCTCAGGATGAAGTGGCAACCATGGGAGGTAACAACTTGCTGACTGCATGCTTTGATATTTTTTCCTTTCCCTCCTTTGAACCGAGTGAATCCACTCGAACAGATGTGCATAGTGAAAACCGTTAACTCCAAGCACGACTGAAGAATGTTATTTCTTTAGAAACCATGAAGAAGGCATTGGAGAAGAAGGACACTGATCTTGCGGGGGCACAGAAGGTGGCGCGTGAGAAGACCGAATTGGCTCAGAGAAAGTTGGCTTCAGTCGGCAAGCTTGAGGATGAAAATGCCAAACTGAAGACTGTTGTCGATGAAGCGAAGAAGGAGGCTGCACAACTGAGAGAAGAGAAAGTGGTGCTGGCTGACAAGGTGGATGAGCTCACTCGGAAGAGAGACGAGCTAGAGGTTTACTTGGGAGGTCTCGCGAAGAAGATGTACATCATGCTTGAAGGTATATTTCTTCGTCCGAGTGAATTCAGAAACTTCCACATAATACTGCTGCTGCTGACCCATACTTACTTTCACTGTGCAGAGTTCTGCCAAAATTTCGAGCAGGAGACCGAACAGATTGAACCAGGCTTGGACCCCACAAAGTCACTCGTCAGAGACAAAGCTACGATGAATGTGATGCGACTTGAAGCTCGTCTCAACAGTGTCTTGGGGTACATTGCTCGATTGAAGGTCGCACTGACTCGGATAGACAAGGAGCTATGGCCAGAGGACACTCTTCAGAATGACCTCGAGTCACTGATGACTCGCCTCACTGATATCCCTGGTCGAGTGCAAGCTTGGAAGAAGTTGGCTGCTTGTTGCGGAGCTGATGTGTCCTTATCACTCGTTCGTGTCCACTGCAAGGAGGCTAGGAAGGACAAGCTGAAGGCTCTCCAGGTGGCTAACACGAAGAAACTCCAGTTTGAAGACTTTATGGAGACTTTTATTGACGCAGCCACTCGGATCGCTGACGGCATTGACTTGTACACCTTCGCTGAGCCAGCGAGTCCTCCTCCCGCCGAGTGAAAAAACTTTAATGATCCGAATTTATTCGCCTCGGGATGCCGAGTGATCTTGTAACCATTACACTTTCTCGGGCCTGATGCCTAAGTACTTTTGCTCGTGGTTCTGAAACTTGACGGTCTTGCCCGAACTTGGTGGGTTTATCCAAATATTGCTTTTCCTGCTTCCACGATGTTTTGCGTGATTGGATTTTTTTACTTAGGCGAAGCTGGTTCGCAGCTAAGCTTGTGAGTGGGAGGGTTGCTCTCCACTCGGAGTAATTTTTAACTTAGGCGAGTACTTGGTCGCAACTAAGTCCCCGAGTGGGAGGATCGCTCTCCACTCGGAGTAATTTATAACTTAGGCGAGTACTGGGTCGCAGCTAAGTCCCCGAGTGGGAGGATTGCTCTCACTCGGAGTAGGTTTTTAACTTAGGCGAGTACGGAGTCGCAGCTAAGCCCCCGATTGGGAGGATTGCTCTCCACTCGAAGCAGTTTTTAACTTAGGCGAGTACGGGGTCGCAGCTAAGCCCCCGAGTGGGAGGATTGCTCTCCACTCGGAGTAGGTTTTTAACTTAGGCGAGTACGGAGTCGTAGCTAAGCCCCCGAGTGGGAGGATTGCTCTCCACTCGGAGCAGTTTTTAACTTAGGCGAGTACGGAGTCGCAGCTAAGCCCCCGAGTGGGAAGATTGCTCTCCACTCGGAGCAGTTTTTAACTTAGGTGAGTACGGGGTCGCAGCTAAGCCCCCGAGTCGGAGGATTTCTCTCCACTCGGAGCAATTTTTAACTTAGGCGAGTACGGGGTCACGGCTAAGCCTCCGAGTGGGAGGATTGCTCCCCACTCGGAGTAGTTTTTAACTTAGGCGAAACTGATTCGCAACTAAGCCCCCGAGTGAGAGGATTGCTCTCACTCGGAGCGGGTTTTCAACTTAGGTGAGTGCGGAGTCGCAGCTAAGCCCCCGAGTGGGAGGATTGCTCTCCACTCAGAGCAGTTTTTAACTTAGGCGAGTACGGGGTCACAGCTAAGTCCCTGAGTGGGAGGATCGCTCTCCACTCAAAGTAGTTTTTAACTTAGGCGAGTACGGGGTCGCAGCTAAGCCCCCGAGTGGGAGGATTGCTCTCCACTCGGAGTAGTTTTTAACTTAGGCGAAACTGATTCGTAGCTAAGCCTCCGAGTGGGAGGATTGCTCTCCACTCAAAGTAGGTTTTTAACTTAGGCGAGTACGGAGTCACAGCTAAGCCCCCGAGTGGGAGGATTGCTCTCCACTCGGAGCAGTTTTTAACTTAGGCGAGTACGGGGTCACAGCTAAGCCCCCGAGTGAGAAGATTGCTCTCACTCGGAGTAGGTTTTTAACTTAGGCGAAACTGATTCGCGGCTAAGCCCCCGAGTGAGAGGGATGCTCTCACTCGGAGCGGATTTTTAACTTAGGTGAAACTGATTCGCAACTAAGCCCCCGAGTGAGAGGATTGCTCTCACTCGGAGCGGATTTTTAACTTAGGCGAAGATGGATTGCGCAGCTAAGTTACCCACTGGGGGATTTGAACACATGTTTATGCGAGAACAATCATTATGAGACTGCAGGAATCATGTCTTGATAAACAATCTAGGAAAAAGTACTCTTATTACACCCTGACAGTCAGACTGTCAAGTATAAAAGCGACGAAGAAGATCTGCGTTCCAGGCGCGTGGCTCGTCTTTCTTCTGAGCTAGGTTGTAAAGGTGATATGCCCCACTGTGAAGCACTTTGGTGACGACAAAAGGGCCTTCCCATGCAGGTGCGAGCTTATGAGGCCGTTGCTGATCCACTCGGAGCACAAGGTCTCCTTCTTGAAATGCTCGACCCTTGACGTTTCTGGCGTGGAATCGACGAAGTTCTTGTTGATAAATGGTCGACCGGATCAAAGCCATCTCTCGCTCTTCCTCCAGAAGATCTACAGCATCTTGACGCACTTGCTCTGCTTCAGCTTCTGAGAAAAGTTCCACTCAGGGTGCATTGTGAAGCAAGTCACTAGGAAGCACGGCTTCAGCCCCGTACACCATGAAGAAAGGGGTTCGGTTAGTGGATCAGTTGGGAGTTGTCCTCAATCCCCACAAAACAGACGGCAACTCAGTTACCCAAGCCCCAGCTGCATACTTAAGGTCACGCATGAGTCGAGGTTTCAAACCTTGGAGGATCAGACCATTTGCTCTTTCAGCTTGACCATTCGACTGCGGGTGCGCAACGGATGCGTAATCCACCCGAGTGCCTTGAGAAGCGCAGAATGCTCTGAACTCTTCTGAGTCGAAATTTGAGCCGTTGTCTGTGATGATGCTGTGTGGAACTCCATATCAAAAAATCAGCTCCCTTATGAAACTGATGGCTGTGCTTGAATCTAAGTTCTTGATTGGTTTGGCTTCAATCCACTTGGTGAACTTGTCGACTGCCACAAGCAGATGAGTGAAACCACTTCTGCCGGTCCTTAGCAGCCCAATCAAGTCCAATCCCCACACAACGAATGGCCAGACGAGTGGAATAGTCTTTAAAGCAGATGCGGGCTTGTGAGACATGTTCGAGTAAAACTGGCAACCTTCACACTTCTCAACGATCTCTTTCGCAACTTCATTGGCCCGTGCCAGTAAAATCCTGCTCGGTATGCTTTGGCCACGATGGTCCGAGAGGACGCATGGTGACCACAGGTCCCCGAGTGGATCTCATCCAATATCAGTCGACCCTCTTCTGGAGAGATACATCGCTGAGCCACGCCAGTAACGCTTTCTCTATAGAGCCGCCCGCCAATCACTGTGAAGGCCTTGGACCTGCGGACGATCTGACGTGCTTCAACTTCATCCTCTGGAAGCTCTTGCCTGAGCAGATATGCAATATACGGCACTGTCCAGTCGGGGGTGATTACCAGCATCTCCATAACCAGATCGATAACTGCTGGCACCTCAACTTTAGTCGGATTGGTAGCACTTATCGGCTGGGGAGGTTCTTCAGTAAAAGGATATTCCTACACAGACGGGGAACGGAGATGCTCAAGGAACACATTGCTGGGGATAGGCTTCCGAGTGGAACCTATTTTTGCCAAGTCATCCGCAGCTTGATTCTTGATTCGGGGAATGTGGTGGAGCTCCAACCCTTCAAACTTCTTTTCTAACTTCCTCACTGCATTGCAGTAGCCGGTCATGGCAGGGTTCCTGACATCCCACTCCTTCATCACCTGATTGACCACCAAATCCGAGTCGCCGTAGACCATCAGGCGACGGACGCCGAGTGAGATGGCCATACGCAACCCGTAGAGGAGCGCTTCGTACTTAGCTTCATTATTGGAGGAATCGAAGTGAATCTGGAGGACATAACTGAGTTTATCACCTCTTGGGGACACCAGGACTACTCCAGCACCAGAACCATTTAACATCTTGGATCCATCAAAGAACATGGTCCAATGTTTCGAGTGAACTTGAGTTGGCTGCTGTTGCTCAATCCACTCGGCCAAGAAATCTGCGATTGCTTGAGACTTGATCGCCTTTTTTGCTTCAAACTTGATGTCCAGAGGAAGAAGTTCAATTGCCCACTTAGCCACTCGACCGGTTGCATCTCGATTGTTTAAAATTTCAGACAATGGAGCGTCGCTAACGACTGAAACCGAGTGGTCTTGGAAATAATGTGCAACTTTCTTCGCAGTCAAGTAAATTCCATAGACAAGCTTCTGGTAATGTGGATACCTTTGCTTGGATGGAGTCAAGACTTCAGAAATGTAATATACTAGGCATTGAACTTTATAGGCCTTGCCTTCTTCTTCTCGCTCTACCGTGAGCACTGTGCTGACAACTTGACCAGTGGCTGCAATATATAACAGTAGAGGCTCTTTGCTGATTGGGGCAGCAAGCACCGGCTGGGTGGAAAGCAGGGCTTTGAGTTTCGCAAATGCTACTTCAGCTTCAGGAGTCCACTCGAATGTATCAGACATTTTCATCAGTCGGTAAAGAGGCAATGCCTTTTCACCGAGGCGAGAAATGAATCGACTTAACGCAGCAAGGCAACCTGTAAGCTTCTGAACATCATGCACACGCACAGGGCGTTTCATTCGGAGGATTGCACTAATCTTTTCAGGATTTGCATCTATTCCTCGTTCGAAAGCGAGAAAACCGAGTAACTTTCCTCCGGGAACTCCGAATGTGCACTTGGACGGATTCAGCTTGATGTCATATCTTCTCAGATTGGCAAATGTTTCAGCGAGGTCAGCCAGCAGGTCAGAACTCTTGCGTGACTTAACCACGATATCGTCCATATATGCCTCCACATTCCGACTGATCTGAGTGAGCAGACACTTCTGGATCATGCGCATGAATGTGGCACCGGCTTTTTTGAGACCGAAAGGCATAGTGATATAGCAAAAACACCCGAATGGGGTGATGAAGGCCGTTTTTATTTCATCTGGCCCATACAGTCGGATCTGATGGTATCCGGAATTTGCATCAAGAAAAGACAAACACTCACATCCCGCAGTCGAGTCGACTATCTGATCAATTCGAGGGAGCGGAAAATGATCTTTCGGGCATGCCCGATTGATATGCTTGAAGTCAATGCACATGCGGAGTGATTTATCCTTCTTACGTACCATGACGACGTTGGCGATCCACTCGGAGTGGTATATCTCGTGTATGAACTCAGCTGCTAAGAGCCGAGCCACTTCCTCGCCAATTGCCTTCCTCTTCCCCGCGGCGGACCGACGGAGGTGCTCCTTGATAGGTTTGGCTTTGGAGTTGACATGCCGACGGTGCTCAGCCAGTCCCCTGGGTACACCTGGCATGTCTGATGGTTTCCATGCGAAGATGTCCCAGTTCTCACGGAGGAACTGGATGAGCGCGACTTCCTATTTGTTGTCGAGTGTTGTTGAAATGTGGGTCGGGCAGCTGTGGGATCTTCCGGGTGAATGTGAACTGGCTTCGTCTCGCCAGCCGACTGAAATGCTGAGTCAGAAGCGGGTTTCTTGGACCGGAGCAAATCACTCGGGTCAGCATTCTTCTTGTACTCTTCCAGCTCCGCCACCGCGATTTGCTCATCAGCTATCTTGGAACCCTTCTGGAGGCATTCCTCCGCTCTCTGTCTATTCCCAGTGACCGTGATCACACCTTTGGGTCCGGGCATCTTCAGTTTGAGATATACATAACATGGTTGAGCCATGAAGCGAGCATACGCCGGCCTGCTCAGAATGGCATGATAGGCACTGTGAAAATCGACCACTTCAAACGTTAGCTTCTCTTTGCGGAAATTCTTGGAATCACCAAAAACCACATCAAGAGCAATTTGTCCGAGTGACTTTGCCTTCTTCCCTGGGATGACTCCATGGAACTGCATATTGCTTTCGCTGAGTCGGGACATCGGAATGCCCATCCCCTGGAGGGTCTCAGCATATAAAATGTTCAGACCACTGCCTCCATCCATGAGAACTTTAGTCAGTCGGGTGCCCCCAACGACTGGGTCGACCACCAAAGCTTGCCGCCCGGGGTAGCAACATGAGCAGGGTGTTCGGACTGGTCGAATGTAATGGGTGTCTTTGACCACTTCAGGTACGTCGTAGTTGCCGGAGCAACCATGTTCACCTCTCTGTTTATGACTTTCAGTCGACTTTTGCTCTCAACATCAGCAAAAATCACCAAGGTAGCATTGACCTTCGGGTAACCATCATCCTTTTCCTCGTCTTCATCCTTATCAGAGTCCTTCTCACTGGGCTGACCCTCTCAGAACTGCTGAATCAGGAGTCTGCACTGTCGAGTGGTATGCTTGGGCAGAATCAAGTTACCCTCCTCATCCTTCTTCGTGTGGATGTGACACGGCAAATCCAGGACATCTTGGCCGGACTGATCCTTTAATTTCTTGGGCACCCACTGCCCCTTGGGCTTTCCTTTAAACTTTCCTTGTGTATTCACCACTACCGCTTCAGCCTGCCCGGAGGTTTCGGCCTTGCGTTTCTGTTTCCGACTGGGGTTTCCACCCCTGGCATTGGGGTCGACTGTTTTCCCCTTGCCATTCTGGAGTCGGTCTTCTTCTTCACCATTCGCGTATCGAGTGGCTATCTCCATCATCCGATTCAGAGTCATGGGTCCGGAGCGGCCAAATTTCAGTGTGAGCTCTCTGTACCGAACGCCTTCCTTAAAAGCGCAGACAGCTTGGTGCTCTGAAACATTTTCCACCAGATGGTGAAGTGTAGTCCACCGCTGGATGTAATCTCTCAAGGTTTCATTCAGTTTTTGGACACAATGCTGCAATTCAGGCAGCTCAGTGGGACGCTTGAAAGTGCCCTCAAATGTCTTGATAAACACTCAGGCCAAATCCTCCCAACAGTATATGCTAGCAGGGGCTAACTGATTCAACCAGGCTCTGGCCGAGCCCTCGAGCATCAAGGGCAGGTGTTTCATGGCCACTTCGTCATTGCCTCCACCAATCTGCACCGCCACTCGGTAATCTTCCAACCATGTGTCTGGCTTTGACTCGCCAGTAAACTTGCTTACTCCAGCAGCCAATCTAAAGTTGGGAGGAATCTCAGCAGCTCGTATGGATCTGCTGAAACACTCGGGCCCAGAGACTAACGCTCTACTTCCACTCGGGCGATCTCTGTCTAGACCTTCTCTGTTAGCTCTGCCTCTGTCGACCAGGCCCTGAACAAGGACTGACCTCGCATCAAAGCCGGGCTCTCGGGGGTCGACTGGAATCCTCCGCTCATCGCCGAACGGGTGCCTGTCATCATACCACCGGGGCGCGTATGAACCACCCCTCGGAGGGGGCGTAGGCGCTTGACGGCGGTCATCACGGTGGTAGCGAGGCTCAAACTGCCCGTGGTCCCGACCCAGGTACCGATCCTAGCGGAAACCACGATCTTCACGCCGCCGAGGTGATCTTGGGCTGTGTGCCGACTGAACCATGTCCGCCATAACAGACCTGCTGTGAATTCTGTTGCGCGACTAAGAAACAACCGAGTTCTGTTCCCCGGCCGCCCTGAGCAGTGCTCGAATTTGCTGCAACCCTGTATCAGCCTCGAAACGGGATGGCTGGATCGAATCTACAATACGCGCAGCAGCTGCAACATTTTGGATCGGGGTACGATATACCTGACACTCGACCTGACGTCCAGTCGGGAACAGTTGCCGCTGCCATTGACTAGAACTTGGAATGTTTCTGCGAGCGCGGTCGTTGAGTGCTTGCTGAAGATTCTGCAGGCGCGCACGCTCAGCCAGAGTGGCTACGCGCGCAGCCTCCAAAGCCTGAGCTTCAGGGGTCTCCCCAACGATGGGGGTCTGGAGAGCCTAATCATTCCGACGCCGCAGCTCTTCCCTCTGTTCCGCAGTGAGGGCTTGAGGGTAGTACTCGCTGTCTTTGTGCGCTGAACCGCCGCTAGCGACGCCGCCACGGGGAAATCCTGGCGGGCTGCGCTGAGGGCCAACCATGAGGACTTCCACCGCGGGGTCGTTGCTTTCGCACTCGGAGAGAGTATCCGAGTGGCCAGTCGACAGATCGAACAAGCCATACAGGGACTCATCAGGCTTAATCGCCGCGATTTGGAGCGTGGCCGACTGACGGGCCACTGCGTGCTTCACCCACCGCTGGAGCCGCGAGCGACCGGATCGCTTGTCGCGACAGGACGCGGGGAGCGAAGATGCCGCGGGAGTCGACCCATAATGAATCGACGGCTTCCGCAGGAGAACGCCGCAGGCACTCGCGCGGAAGTGAGCCGCGCCGTGAACGGGGAGCGCCTCGACGTCGAGGGGGGCCTCCTAGAGCCAGGCCGAATCGTCGGCGATGAAGGAGAGTGCGCCGAGACGGATCTCACGGCCCAAAGACAATCCACCGCCGGAAACCATGTTGACGAAGATCGAAGATTGCAGCCTCATCGGAAGTTGCTTAGACGCCGCCCCACGGTGGGCGCCAACTGTCGTGGGAACGAGTCTGACAGTAGAGGTAGGGGGTACGTAGGAGAGGGCAGAGTCCTAGCTACGGCGAGGTTGTACGCACAGTTTTACGAGTTTAGGCCCCTCTCGGAGGAGGTAACAGCCCTACGTCTCGATGCCGCGGAGGCTTTGTCGATTGGAGTATAGAATAGTTACAGGGGGTGCGAACCCTTGTGCAGGAGGGGAGGGGTGGCTTATACAGAGTACGCCGACCCCTCGCAGCCCTCCATTACACCAGAGTTTAATGAGAGTATTATGTCACGCACGTTACTGGTAACGCCCGTATTAAATGATCTTTATGACGTCGGAGTAAATGCCCGACCGTTGCCATCCTGGGGTGACTCTAGGGATTCTGTACTCCGAGTGGATTCTTGTGTGGTCGAGTGGAATTGGGATATCCGAGTGGGATCTCTTGTCGAGTGTATTGCACTTCATGACGATTTTAGTCGGTATCTCTTGTTTATCTTTGTGGGCCTCGGCCCCTTGTGTGGTGTTCTTGGGTAAGGCATGTAGGTCAGGCCTATGGCCCTACCCTAAGTACATGTCGTCATCACCACTGTACACTGCTGCCGCCTCGCTCATTGTTATCTTTCCAGATGCTGCCACCGGCCTCCACCATGCCTTCCCATCTACCCATCCCAATTGCCACAGCGGGATCGCATTAGCTCGCGCCAACAAATGCCCGTGGGCGTCCTTCCTCTCCACATGCTTTGGGCCCTGTCTGGGGTGCAACCTCATAACCTGCAATATTTCCTGTGCTCAAAGCTGCCTGCTGCTACATTTCATAGTGCCCATGATGCCTCCTAAATAAGTTGTCCACAAATTTGAAACCATAAATCATATACGGTAGTATGCATCGCTAGATGAGGTAAACTTGAACCAGCAAATGAAAGCATACCTTTCTGAGAACTCTATTCTCACACTTCTCACACATTTTATGAGACTTGACAAAGCTTTGATCTGAGGATAATATTTAGTTAATACTTAGAAACTATAACTAATGATGAAAGAATCAAGGTGTTGTTAAATAAATCGAGACAAAAGGATGATTAGCTAACCTGAACAACGAAGAACCCAATTCAATATACAAGCGTTAATTTGCCTGTCTTGTAACATCATAGAAGCTGCCCTGCAGTAAAAATCATATTATATACACTCTTGGATGTTTATACACAGTGAAGAATATCTACAATAATTGAGGAGAAAATATCCTTATAGAACAACTATAGATTACAATTGCAAATCATTATAAAGACACCTAAAAAAGCATGTCTCAATATAGCCATTACCTCCTCATTGTTACATTTGTTATCAAATTGACAACCATGTTGTACCCAGGTGATAAGGTGAGTTTGCTCGGGGCTAATAAATAAGGTGAACATTGTCACAAAAAAACATGGGAGGAAAGGTTTTTACTAAGCTGACACAATGTTGGGCACACTGAACAAATGGAAGATGATGGTGATCTAGTAGAAAATCTGGGCCATCCAGCCGCCATGGTGGAGCTTGTCTCGAGGGTCCTTCTGGTCCTTGATGCCGGCTAGGATGGTGAAGCAGAGGAAGTCGCCGAGGCTGAAACATACTATATCGAATACACTATATCAAATTATAAAGCACTATCATATTATATATTTTTCAAGCATGATACTGCAGTAGAACTTTTACACAACCACACTTTTGCTAGTCCATTAAAAAAACAAAGGGGTACTTGCCGCAAAGAAAAACATGTACAAAAGTGAAGTAGCTTCATACTGAAGCTTCCCATATGTAGTGTTGCCAGGCTAGAAGAAACTTGGTTGTTCGGACGGCGATGTAAAATACCATGGAAGTGGATAAATGAAATCAAGTTAACATGTTAAGATGTATATGCCCCAGAAATCCCAATCATGGTACACATACATCAGTGTTATGTCCTAGAAGCAGAGCTCGACGATGTGACCACAGCCTTCCTCATACCGGCCACATCGCCGACGAGGTGTCACTGCTTCATGTGTCCAGGAGTGACTCGATGCATCATCGAGGCTGCCCTTCTGCATCACCATCGTTCATGCGGACGGTCACAACAGATCAGATTGAACACCCTTGGCCAGAGGGATAGGGGATGGGCGTGACCCCGGGAAGAAGAACGGCCATGTGCAGAGTGGTGTGGTAGAGGGAGAGGGAGGAGGAGGGAGCTCACCATGGTCAGGATCTCGGGTGGCGGCAACGACGATCGAGGTGGGCGTCATTCGTCATCGTGGTTGTCGTTGGGTCAGATCCCACACCCCATCGGCGGGGAGGAACTGCGCGGTTGGCAGTTGCGGAGTAGAGGAACGCCTGGCTTGCGGGCTAGGTCGTAGGAACCCTAACCTGGATTGTTGTTGTTTATGGAAGGTTTTTTTGGCACGGGAGGTGTGAGATGGAAAGGATCCCATGGTATGAAAGTATTTTTTGGGCACGGAAGGTGTGACATGGAAAGGTGTGACAGGGGAAGTTTGATTGAGCGATTTATGGGAAGGTTAAATAATTTAGATTTGATATTTAGAGATTGATTGTGATTGATTCTTTCACATAAAGACATTACTAAAAACTTTTGTCCGCACGGAAAGTTCTGATCCGTTCAGTTTTTTATTGTTGTGCAGGAGGTGAGGCGAAAATAAACAGTGAGTGGGGGTGGTGGGAGGGGAGACAAAAAAACCAGATGAAAGTGGGGGATGGAAAAAACCGTGCTATCCTACCAAGTGAGACATTAGGAGTAGAGATTCATTAGTTAAAAAAAGGGAAATTTGAAAAAAAAAAACTGAGATTTTGGGCTATCAAACATATGTGTCCAATCTACTTCCGTGCGATATTTCGTGAAAAAATACTAGAAAATGTAATCGTGGCAAACAAATGAAAAATCCTATGTATGAAGAAAAAATTATGTGGACGGATTGTAGATTGGAGTGTATTTTCTTTGTCATGAATATATTTTCTGATATTTTGTTTCATTTCATACGGGGGTAGATTAGGCATACTGGTTTGATTTTCCAAATTTTAGATTTTAAAAAAAAAAATTGTAGGTACATTTTGAATTTAAAATTCGTATAAGAGGTGGAGCATCTGGGCAACGTGGATCACCAAAACATTTTAAACATTTGACATGGTTGCATGCATCCAGCCCAAACAAGCTCACTGAATTAGGAAAAAGGTCTATTTGGTTAGGCCAACTCCAACGCACGGTCCATTTCATTTGTCCAGTCCATTTGGGTCAAAATGAATAAATGTGGCGGCCCAATGTGCGAGTGCAACCCCAAATTATGTCTGTCTCGTGTCCAACTCGACCAAAATTCGGTGTAAATTTGGGCCGGATTTGCGTCCACACTGAAAGAGGTGGACCCGCACACGTCCTCTCGTAGTCCGCCCTAGGGCCCGCGTGTCGGCCATGCAACCACTTCCCTGTTGGTAAACGTAGTAGAAAACAAAAAAAATTGTGCCTACACACACCCCAAGAACAATATGAAGATGCATAACTGATAACCCACAAGTATAGGGGATCGCAACAGTTTTCGAGGATAGTATTTCACCCAATTTATTGATTCGACACAAGGGGAGTCAAAGAATATTTGCAAGTATTAGCAGTTGAGTTGTCAATTCAACCACACCCGGAGAACTAAATATCTAGAGCAAAGTGTTTAGTAGCACAGTAGTATGATGGTTTGATAGCAGTGGTAACAGTAGCAATAGTAACAGTAGCCGTTTTGTAGTGATATAATAGCAACAACAACGAAAGTAACTTAGCAAAGATCAATATGCGAAAAACGTAGGCATTGGATCAATGATGGATATTTGTGTTGGATGATATTCATCATATAACAGTCACAACCTAGAGCGATACACAATAGCTCCAATTCATCAATGTAATGTAGGCATGTATTCTGTATATAGTCATACGTGCTTATAATAAGAACTTGCATGACATCTTTTGTCCTACTCTCCCGTGGCAGCGTGGTCCATAAGGAAACTAAGGGATATTAAGGCCTCCTTTTAATAGAGAATCAGAACAAAGCATTAACACATGGTGAATATATGAACTCCTCAAACCACGGTCATCACCTGAAAGAATCTCAACTATTGTCACTTTGGGATATGCAGATCATAACATGTAATAGGTGCATATAACTGATACGTCTCCAACGTATCTATAATTTTTTATTGTTCCATGCTATTATATTATCAATCTTGGATGTTTTATATACACTTGCAAGCAATTATATATCATTTTTTTGGACTAACCTATTAACTTAGTGCCCAGTGCCAGTTGCTGTTTTCTGCTTGTTTTTGGTTTCGCAGAATATCAGTACCAAACGAAGTCCAAATGCCATGAAACTTTTTGGAGATTTTTTTCAGGACAAAAAAGACACTAGAAGCTTCGGGAGAAGACCAGAGGATGCACCATGGGCCCACAAGGCACCAGGGTGCGCCTTGGGCTTGGGGCGCACCTAGCTGGCTTGTGGGGCCCATGAAGCTCCGTTTAACCTAACTCCGCCTCTATAAATTCTCTAAAATCGTGAAACCAACAGAGGAGTCCACGAAATACTTTTTCCACCGCCGCAAGTTCCAGAACCACGAGATCCCATCTGGAGGCCTTTTTCGGCACTCTGCCAGAGGGGGATTCGATCACGGAGGGGCTCTTCATCATCCTTGCTGCCCTCCGATGATGCGTGAGTAGTTTACCATGGACCCATGGGTCCATCGTTAGTAGCTAGATGGCTTCTTCTCTCTTTTTGATCTTCAATACAATGTTCTCCTCGGTGTTCTTGGAGATCTATTTGATGTAGTGACTTTGTGCGGTGTGTTTATTGGGATCCGATGAATTGTGAGTTTATGATCAGATCTATCCATGAATATTATTTGAGTTTTCTCTCAACTCTTTTATGCATGATTAATATAGCTTCATATTTCTTCTCTGATTTATTGGTTTGGTTTGGCCAACTAGATTGATTTATCTTGCCATGGGAAGAGGTGCTTTGTAATGGGTTCGATCTTGCGGTGCTCAATTCCAGTGACAAAAAGGGACATGACATGTATGTATGGTTGCTATTAAGGGTAAAAAGATGGGGTTTATTCATACGTGAGTTTATCTTCTCTACATCATGTCATCTTGCTTAAGGCGTTACTCCATTTTTCCATGAACTTAATACACTAGATGCATGCTGGATAGCGGTCGATGTGTGGAGTAATAGTAGTAGATGCAGAATCATTTTGGTCTACTTGTCCCAGACGTGATGCCTATGTATGATCATTGCCTTGGATATCTTCATAATTATTTGATTTTCTATCAATTGCCCAACAGTAATTTGTTTATCCACCGTATGCTATTTTCTTGAGAGAAGCCTCTAGTGAAAACTATGGCCCCCCCAGGTCTATCTTTTATCATATATTAAAACTAAAAATACCTTGCTGCAATTTTCTTTTTTATTTTCTTTTGTATTTTTGTCTGATCTATCTATCAAAAACTATACAATTTAATCTTGCTCATAACCGTTGAGGGATTGACAACCTCTCTACGCATTGGGTTGCAAGTATTTGTTGTTTGTGTGCAGGTGATGTTTACATAGTGTTGCTTGGTTCACCTACTGGATTGATAACCTTGGTTTCATAACTGAGAAAAATACTTATCTCTACTATACTGCATCATCCTCTCCTCTTTGAGGAAATCCCAACGCAGCTCACAAGTAGCAGGAAGAATTTCTGGCGCCGTTGCCGGGGAGACATCATGAACATCTATCAAGTACCTACGCATAAACTTTCATCTCCTTGCATTTATATTATTTGCCATTTGCTTCTCGATTTCATCTCCCCTACTTCTAATTTTTTTTACAAAAATACAAAAATATTTTCGGTTCGCCTTTTTCTCGTTTGCTTCTTTGCTTGCTTGTTATCTTGTTTGCGTAGTCACAATGTCTCAAGAAAATACAAAATTGTGTGATTTTTCTAATACTAATAATAATTATTTTATTATTACTCTGATTGCTCCTCCCACCACTAGTGCGGAGTCGTATGATATTAATGTCGCTTTATTGAATCTTGGTATGAAAGAGTAATTTTCCGGTAATCCTAATGAGGATGTCGCGTCCCGTCTAAACACTTTCGTAGAATTGTGTGATTTGCAAAAGAAAAAAGATGTGGACAATGATATTGTGAAACTAAAATTATTCCTATTCTCTTTGCGGGATAATGCAAAAATTTGGTTTTCATCTTTCCCACGAAATAGTATTGATTTTTGGGATAAGTGCAAAGATGCTTTTATTACTAAGTAATTTCCTCCCGCGAAAATTATCTCCCTTAGAAATAAAATCATGAATTTCAAGCAACTTGAGTATGAACATGTTGTACAATCTTGGGAAAGGATGAAACTAATGATAAGAAATTCCTCTACTCATGGTTTAAGTTTGTGGGAGATCATACAATTTTTTTATGCGGGATTGAATTTAGTCTCTAGAAATCTTTTAGATTCCGCCGCAGGTGGTACTTTTATGGAGATTACTTTGGGTGAAGCTACTAAATTACTAGATAATATTATGGAAAATTATTTACAATGGCATACTGAAAGAGCTCCTACTAGTAAAATAGTGAATTCGGTTGAAGAAATTAGTATTTTGAGTGTAGCGACCCGACCCGAAACCGGTCAAGTCTCTGTGTAGCTGTACCATCCCAAGATCATGCTGGCACACACAGTACATTGATGAAAAGATTCAAAGTTCAATCACACCTGAATTTATTACACGATTCTCATATCGAGTCTTTATTACATCATAATAAATTCGGCCGAAGGCCAACTCATGAGAAATAAACTAAATAAAGTTGCGGAAGCGTAGACGATAAGCGAGTCCATCCGACTCCATAGGGCAATCGCCAAGCGTGGATCGTAGCCTCACTCCTGGTCGGAAAACTCCTCTGCAACATAAGACGTTGCAGCCGTGTAGGTCAGCATTTTGAATATGCCGGCAAGTCATGAAGAGAGAACAACAATAATAACACTAACACTATATGCAATTTGGCTATGGGGCTCTAAGTTTAAGTTTTCGCGAAAAAGCCAAATTTTCCCTACAACAAAAGACTTGCTTGCAATTACTACAAAATGTTGGTTGTTATTGAGATGGTTCTGCCAACCAATGTATCATTCCCAATTATTAAATAACCCCTCAATTAATTTATTTGTTCGGTGTTGAGATTTCTGAAATACTCCAATTCCAGAGGCTCATTTGTCCATAACCGGGGACACGGCTAATCGATTAGGTTTTCACTCTGCAGAGTCTTGTGCACTTTACCCGCAAGAATCGTTCCCTCCTTTATGTCCTCGCACTGCCTGGTGTTTGAAGACGGGACGAACGAAAACAGGGTCTTCCGTAGAGTTCCTCTGGGCCACTGCCGGTGCCCATCCAATCCTACCGTTCTTCTACACCTCGTAGCACCGTCCGGCCAGAGTCACGCCTAGGGTCGACCAAGCTAGAGCCCATAATGGCTTGCGGCTGCACAGGTAAGCTTCCGGTCAAGGTGTATCCATCCGTCTCTTCGTGGCTGGGTGAAGCTTTCCGCAAGATGTCATGGCGCTTCTCCATGCATCCCGGCCATCCGCTGGTTGCTCCAGGGTGCCCATCAATTCCGTCCTCCACCCAGTAGTGAAATTGAAGTCCATCTTGAGCATCTTGAAATCATTGGGTTGTCATCATCTTGACTCTCACATCGCCCTTATGAATCACTCAACCAACCCCGTCTACGAAAGCATAGCAATCAACTACATCGTCCCGGGCATTGGTAACAAGGGGAAATGGGTTCAACCTACCTCATGATACTACTCAAGAACATAACTTAAAATTCTCCTACTGCATGCATGGTGGGGAGGAATAATTCTAATGCAACAAATCATAGGTATTGTAAAACATGATCAAATGACTTGCCTGGCTGACGGTCTTCGAAAGCTAGTGACTCGTGATAGCAAGCTTCGCACTCCAGGAATTCTATTCGAAGCAAACAATAAACACATAAGCATACAACGGTATAACATAACAGCAAGCTAACGTAAATCACACAAGCAATCATACCAAAACCAAAGAAAACTCGAAGAACTCAATTCAAGGTTTTCATTACTTCAAGCAAGCAACTAGAAAATAGTTTTATCCTACTATAACTTTTTTTAACAGAACCAAAACAATAGTTTTGTTAACTAACAGAAAGGAAAACATTATAAAAACTTGGTGCAAAAAGAAACACATTAAACGCTATTATAAAACTCCTTTTATGCCTAAAACAAAACTAGTAAGAAAATACCATAAAACATTTTCTTTTTCTGTAAATAAAAGTTCACCTCTATAACTACAGAAACTAATCTGAAATAAAATATAACAAAGGTGAAAATAAAATTTTAAAATAATTAAAACAACAGAAAACAACAGCAAGTTAAAATAACTAGAATAGGCTTGTTTTCATGTAAAAGTAATTTTAATAAAAACTATAAATACCCAAATAAATCCTACTGCTAGGCAAGGTCAAAACAAAGTAGTGGCAAAAAGAATCATTAAAAAAAATTAATCCTAGCTCATTTTATAGCAGAAATACTAATCTGACTAAAACTAAAATAAAACAATTTTTGAAAACTAAAACATGGCCGAAACTATTTTATACAGAAACTTTAGGAAATTTGAAAACTAGATCAAAAAGAATCAACTAAAAGTTATAGATTTTACAAAAACAGAACTATTCTGTTAAAACAGAAATTAAAAAAAAACTAAAACAAAAACTAAACGCGCTAACGGGCCGTATAGTGGGCGATCTGAAACTAAACTGTGTTTGAGCGTCTAACTAAACAGCGCGCAAGGAATAAAACCGATCGGGCCGGTCTAACTAAACCACTAAAAATTAACCGGAAATAAACCGTAATAAAACCGATCTAATATGAAAAAAAAACCTACCCCTTCACTCATCTAATCTAACGCGTAGAATCGAGATCGGACGGTGGAGGGAAGCCGGCGGCTTACAGCGGGGTTCGACGGCGGCGGGCGGCTCGGGCGACGGTGGTGCGGCGGCTCCGGTCGTCGGGGAAGGTGGTGGAGGCGTCCGGGCGATGCGGCATAACGAGGGGAGCTCGGGGGTGATCTCAGTGGTGGTTGAGGACGACGAAGACGAGCGGAACGAGCTCATCAAGCTCCTGGTGACCTCCAACTCCGGCGGCGGGCGGCGATGCTCATGGTGGTCTCTGCAGACGACGATGGTGAGCACAACCTTGTCAAAAGGAACCGTGGGGTTGGACTAGGCCGATGGCCAGAGAGATAGGGGTTGAGGGAGCTCACCGGCGACGGTGGAGGTGGTGAACCGTGGCAGCGGCGGCGAGATCGGAAAGGCGTGGGCGTCGGCTGTGGTGAAGTTTGAGCTAGGGTTTTAGGGGGTGCGAGGGAGGAGGGGTTAGGCTTTATATAGGGCAGCAGCTTGGGCGAGGGGGCAAAGCCGGAGCGCGATCCCGAGAGAATCGGGGTGTCGGGCGCGCTCTGCGCGTGCTCCGGTGCGGCAAGGCGTGGAGGAGGGGAAAGAGAAGGGGCGGGCCCCGCGGGTTAGTGAGAGGGAGAGAGGGAGGTGCGGTCGGGCGACCGAGACGGAGGGGAGTCGGGCGCGGCGCGCTGCTGGGCTGGCCGGCTCGGGCGCTGCTGGCTGGGCCGGTTGGCCTGGCCAGCTCGGGGTTTCTCTTTTTTTTTCTTTTTTTTGAAATAGACAGAGAAGAAAATAGATATATATATAGAAATATATAATATCTTTATATAGGACATATATATATATCAAACAGATCAGAAAAATAAATCCTACAAGATGAACATTTTTCCAGAGGCAAAACAGAAACTTTTATAAAAACATTTTTCTGAAAATTCCAAATAAAATTCAAATTTGAATTCAAACTTTTTGGCATTATTTTCTTCTGACATTTTTGGAGTGTCATGTTAGCTCCTCTCATACTTTTGCACAAGTATTGGTCAGGTATTTTTGAAATAAATTTCAATGCCAATTTGAATCCAAATTCAAATAAAACTCAAAATGCCTCTGGAATTTCAAATGCCACTCAAATTCAAACAACATGGATAGATGCTTAGCTAATAATTGTAAAACATTCCAAATTGAAAATTTGGGATGTTACAAACCTACCCACCTTAAGATGAATCTCGCCCTCGAGATTCGGGTTGGCTAGCAAATAGGTGCGGGTGGTCTCGGCGGAGATCTTCTTCTCGCTCCTAGGTGGCTTCCTCCTCGGAATGATGACTCCACAGAACCTTGCAAAACTTGATGATCTTGCTGCGGGTAATTCTGTTCGCAGTCTCGAGAATTCTGACGGGTTTCTCCTCATAAGTCAGATCACTGTCAAGCTGTATGGCCTCTAGGGGCACTGTATCTCTCAAAGGAATATCGGCCATCTCAGCATGGCATTTCTTCAGCTGGGAAACGTGAAAGACATCATGAACTCCTGACAATCCTTCCGGCAGTTCCAGCTTGTATGCAACTTCTCCTCTACGTTCGAGGATTTTGTACGGGCCTATGAATCGGGGTGCTAACTTTCCTTTAACACCGAACCTCTTGATTCCTCGAAGTGGGGACACACGGAGATATGCTCAATCTCCCGCTCCGTACGTTACTTCCTTGCGTTTACTGTCCGCATAACTCTTCTGTCTCAACTGAGCTATCTTAAGTCCGTCTCGAATCAGCTTGACCTTCTCTTCGGAGTCTCTGATAAGATCGGGGCCAAAAAGTTTTTGGTCTCCATCACCATCCCACAGCAATGGTGTTCTGCACCTCCTTCCGTATAGAGCTTCGAAAGGGGCCATCTTCAGACTGGTCTGATAGCTGTTGTTGTACGAGAACTCTGCGTCTGGCAGATTGTCATCCCAGCTAGATCCATAGTCTAGCGCACAGGCTCTCAACATGTCCTCCAGAATCTGATTGACTCTCTCGGTCTGTCCATCTGTCTGCGGATGAAAAGCTGTACTGAACTCCAGCCTCGTACCCAAAGTCTCATGCAACTGATTCCAAAACTTTGAGGTAAATTATGTTCCTCTATCTTACACGATACTCCTCGGAACTCCATGCAGACATACGATCCTGGTCATGTATAACTTGGCTAACTTAGCGCTGGTATATGTAGTCTTCACGGGAATGAAATGAGCTACCTTGGTCAAGCGATTAACCACTACCCAGATGGAATCATAACCTGAACGAGTCCTGGGTAATCCTGTGATAAAATCCATTCCAAGTTTTTCCCATTTCCACTCGGGTATCGGCAGAGGTTGAAGTAACCCTGCCGGCTTCTGATGCTCAGCCTTTACTCGTTGGCAAACATCGCATACTGCTACGTACTCGGCAACATCCTTCTTCATACCTGTCCACTAGAAACTTTCCTTCAAGTCCAGATACATCTTGGTGTTGCCTGGGTGAATCGAGTACGGTGAATCATGCGCCTCCTGAAGAATTAGCTTCCTGAGTTCGGGATCATCGGGTACATAAATACGATCCTCGAACCATATAGCTCCGTATTCATCCTCACGAAACCCTTTAGCTTTACCTTCATTCATCCTTTTCTTTATCTCAGCAATTTCCTTGTCTGACTTCTGGGCTTCGCAAATTCTTTCGGCCAAAGTGGACTGAATTTCCAGGGCTGCAACATATCCTCTTGGAACTATCTCCAGTCGAAGATCTCTGAGGTCATCGACTAACTCCTGGGGTAATCCTCCCGCTGTAAGGGTATTCACATAACTCTTATGGCTCAAGGCATCTGCTACAACATTAGCCTTTCCTGGGTGGTAATGCAATCTCATGTCATAGTCCTTGATCAACTCTAGCCATCTCCTCTGCCTGAGGTTCAACTCCTTCTGCGTGAAAATATACTTCAAGCTCTTATGATCCGTGTAAACATCACAACTGTTTCCGACAAGGAAATGTCTCCAGGTCTTGAGTGCATGCACAACGGCTGCTAACTCCAAATCATGTGTGGCGTAATTCATCTCGTGAGGTCATAGCTGTCTGGAGGTATAGGCTACAACTTTTCCTTCCTGCATGAGCACTCCTCCGAGTCCTTGACGAGAAGCGTCATAATATACCTGGTAATCCTTGTGTATGTCCGGCAAAATTAGCACTGGGGCTGTAACCAAACGTTTCTTCAACTCCTGGAAACTGGCTTCACAATCCTCGGTCCAAATGTACTTGGTTTCCTTCTTCAACAGCTCGGTCATGGGCTTGGCAATCTTGGAGAAATTCTCAATAAACCCTCGATAATATCCTGCGAGTCCAAGAAAACTGCAGATCTCCTTGACCAAGGTGGGTGACTGCCATTTGGTGACCGATTCAACCTTGGTGGGGTCGACTGCTATTCCTTCTCCTGAAATAACATGTCCGAGGAATCCGACTTCCTTCAACCAAAATTCACATTTGCTGAACTTGGCATATAACTGATGTTCTCGGAGTTTCTCCAGAACTAGACGCAAATGTTCCTTATGCTCTTCCTCGCTCTTGGAGAAACCAATATGTCATCAATGAACACCACGACAAACTTGTCCAGGTATTCCATAAATACCTTGTTCATCATACTCATAAAATATGCAGGGGCATTAGTCAATCCGAATGACATGACGGTATACTCATACAAACCATATCTGGTGGTGAAAGCTGTTTTGGGTATATCCTGTTCACGAATCTTCAACTGGTGATACCCTGATCGAAGATCGATCTTGGAGAATACTTTGGCTCCAACTAGCTGATCAAATAAATCATTAATCATCAGCAGAGGGTACTTGTTCTTGATGGTCACGTCGTTCAACGAACGATAATCCACAACCATTCTCAGGGTTCCATCCTTCTTCTCTACCAAAAGAACTGGGGCTCCCCAAGGTGACGAGCTTGGCCGAATATATCCCTTCTCCAATAGCTCATTAATTTGCTTCTTTATCTCTTCCAAATCGTTCGGGGGCATCCGATAAGGTCTCTTGGATATTGGGGTTGTGCCGGGCAATAACTCAATCAAAAACTCAATGTCTCTGTCTGGTGGCATTCCTGGTAATTCCTTCGGAAATACATCGGGAAAATCTTGCACTACTGGTACTTCCTCCTGTACAACTCCCGTGAGGGAATTTACCTGATTCTTCGTCGGGGTGCGTCTGGATACATACTTGATCCTCTTCTGCTCCGGGGTGGTGAGCAAGATCGTCTTGCGGGCACAGTCGATGTTTCCTTCAAACTTCGTCAACCAATCCATGCCTAGGATTACGTCCAAACTCTGGGATTCCAATACTATGAGGTCTGCGGGAAAATCATGGTTTCCGATGCTGAGGGTCGAACGACAGCCTAAGCCTGCCATCATCTCTCCTCCTAGGGAACTGACCTGAAGAGGGCTTCTAAGGGTTCTAGTGGGCAACCCATACTTTTCCACAACTACCCTTGATATGAATGAATGCGTTGCACCAGAATCAAAGAGTACCAATACTGGACGTGAATTTAATAAAAACTTACCAACCATAGTTTCTGGCTGATCATAGACGTCCTCCACGTCAATGTGATTCACCTGAGCACGGGGAAAAGGGTTGGGCTTCTTTGCTGAGCTTCCATTGCCGTTGCCGTTTCCATTCCTTTGCTTGGCCTCCGGGCAGTCGGTGGCATAGTGTCCTGTCTTCTGGCACTTGAAACAGGTGATGTGACTCAGATCCTTCTGAGCCGGAGCAGGACGGTGCTGGTTGCCATTGCCTCCATTGCCAGTCTTGAAGTTGTTGTCGTGGTTGCGATTGTTCCCATTCCCTTCATGGTTATGTCCTCCATGATTATGTCCTCCATGGGTGTGATGGGTGTGTCCTCCCGAGTATGGGGCATAGCGGGGCTTCTGCTGAGCTTCGGAGTTGTACTTCCCCTGGCTATACTTCCTCTTGCGGCTGTCAATCTGCTGCTGCTTGCCTTCAAGGATGATGGCCTTGTCTACCAGCTCCTGGTAGTTGTTGAAGGTAGCCACCATCAGCTGCATTCCCAGCTCATCATTCAGTCCTTCGAGAAACTTCTCCTGCTTTGCGGCATCTGTGGCCACATCACCCGGGGCATAGCGAGCTAACTGGCTGAACTCATCCACGTACTGCCCCACAGTACGATTCCCCTGGCGTAAGTTGCGGAACTCACGCTTCTTCAGACTCATGGCTCCAGCTGAGACATGAGCGGTGCGGAAGGCCTGCTGGAACTGATCCCATGTGATGGTGGCAAGAGGATAAGTGGCGGTGTAGTTCTCCCACCAAGAGACTGCAGGTCCATCAAGCTGATGTGCAGCAAAGCGCACCTTCTCTGCATCTGTGCATCCTGCAGTTACTAACTCCCTTCCGACCTTGCGGAGCCAATCATCAGCTACAATCGGCTCGGTGCTGCTAGAGAACACTGGCGGATTCAGCCTTAGGAAACGGGTCAGGTTGTTGACAGGGGGTGGTGGCGGTGGATTGTTGTTATTGTTGCTATTGTTGTTGTTGCCTTGGTTCTGGATGAGCATCTGCATCAAGGCATTCTGCTGCTGGATCAGCTGGGTGAGCTCCGGCAGGAAAGTGTATCCGGGGTCACGTCTCGGAGGCATCTGGTGTTTTGGAGTGGATTAGAAATTAGAATAGAACAAGGATCTAAAAGAAATAGCACTACCCATATGAATTCACAAACATTATCACACCAATCATTTATTCAATCATCTCAAACATAGTTCAATCTCAGATTACAAAATCTCACGACTAATCGAAAAACATAACGGCCTAACTGATCGACGAAAGAAAAAAATAAAACATGGTGGTCGACTAAATGTCTTCATCAATTATCCTTGCGTCCTCCGGTGCGGCGTCCTCTGGTGCGGCGCCTCCTCTTGCGGCTTCCTTCGGTGGAGCTCTCTTCATAATCCTGGTCATTGCTCACGAGGGGTCCATCATCTCCACTCGGAAAAAGGTCTTCTCCCAGGTCCATCTTCTCCTCCAATGCGGCAACATCAATCTTCAGCTTGTCGACTCTCTCCATGAAATCCTTGACTTCATCCTCATGCTCATAGTGGGCTTCACGTGCTTCATCCTCCAGTTGAATTTCATGAAGCTGCAACTTTTGGACCGTCTTCAAGCTTCTGCGCATCTGAATCTCTAGAACCCTGATGTGAGCCTCCAAGTCTTGGACATATGAGCGAACGGAGTCATCATCTATGGTGCGGATGATCTCTCCATCTGAAGTCCTGCGAGAAATCATGGTGTAGTATGATCCAACGAGCTCGGCCCTGTATTCCTCCTGGATGCGTCCAAGTGCACTATGAACTGCTATGTCTCTCCCGAGGATCCAAGTGGGAGCAGTGAACCTGAAGTCAATGGGCGCCGAGAGGTTTCCGAAAGTCCTCCCTGGTATGTGCACCTTAATCCTATAGCGACGGTCTTCTAGAAATGCCATGATAGGGGTCCCGGTGATAGAAGGCAGAGCAATCTTCAATTCCTTGGTGATCTGGACCAGCCTCCTGCCGAAAAGCATCGTCTCATCTGGCTGGCAAAACTCCGGGAGTAGAACTGGGATGAACTTGATGGCCATCTAGAATGTTGAAATCGGAGGGAAGTCAGAAATGAACAGGGGAGAATTACGGAATAATAAAGACATAAAATAAAATAGTTTCTTCCTATGGCTTTCCGATCCTAGGGGTTACGTCCTATGGTCAGCGTGTGCTCTGAATACCATCTCTGTAGCGACCCGACCCGAAATCGGTCAAGTCTCTGTGTAGCTGTACCATCCCAAGATCATGCTGGCACACACAGTACATTGATGAAAAGATTCAAAGTTCAATCACACCTGAATTTATTACATGATTCTCATATCGAGTCTTTATTACATCATAATAAATTCGGCCGAAGGCCAACTCATGAGAAATAAACTAAATAAAGTTGCGGAAGCGTAGACGATAAGCGAGTCCATCCGACTCCATAGGGCAATCGCCAAGCGTGGATCGTAGCCTCACTCCTGGTCGGAAAACTCCTCTGCAACATAAGACGTTGCAGCCGTGTAGGTCAGCATTTTGAATATGCCGGCAAGTCATGAAGAGAGAACAACAATAATATCACTAACACTATATGCAATTTGGCTGTGGGGCTCTAAGTTTAAGTTTTCGCGAAAAAGCCAATTTTCCCTACAACAAAAGACTTGCTTGCAATTACTACAAAATGTTGGTTGTTATTGAGATGGTTCCGCCAACCAATGTCTCATTCCCAATTATTAAATAACCCCTCAATTAATTATTTGTTCGGTGTTGAGATTTCCGAAATACTCCAATTCCAGAGGCTCATTTGTCCGTAACCGGGGACACGGCTAATCGATTAGGTTTTCACTCTGCAGAGTCTTGTGCACTTTACCCACAAGAATCGTTCCCTCCTTTATGTCCTCGCACTGCCTGGTGTTTGAAGACGGGACGAATGAAAACAGGGTCTTTCGTAGAGTTCCTCTGGGCCACTGCCGGTGCCAATCCAATCCTACCATTCTTCTACATCTCGTAGCACCGCCCGGCCAGAGTCACGCCTAGGGTCGACCAAGCCAGAGCCCATAATGGCTTGCGGCTGCACAGGTAAGCTTCCGGTCAAGGTGTATCCATCCGTCTCTTCGTGGCTGGGTGAAGCTTTCCGCAAGATGTCATGGCGCTTCTCCATGCATCCCGGCCATCCGCTGGTTGCTCTAGGGTGCCCATCAATTCCGTCCTCCACCCAGTAGTGAAATTGAAGTCCATCTTGAGCATCTTGAAATCATGGGGTTGTCATCATCTTGACTCTCACATCTCCCTTATGAATCACTCAACCAACCCCGTCTACGAAAGCATAGCAATCAACTACATCGTCCCAGGCATTGGTAACAAGGGGAAATGGGTTCAACCTACCTCATGATACTACTCAAGAACATAACTTAAAATTCTCCTATTGCATGCATGGTGGGGAGGAATAATTCTAATGCAACAAATCATAGGTATTGTAAAACATGATCAAATGACTTGCCTGGCTGACGGTCTTCGAAAGCTAGTGACTCGTGATAGCAAGCTTCGCACTCTGGGAATTCTATTCGAAGCAAACAATAAACACATAAGCATACAATGGTATAACATAATAGCAAGCTAATGTAAATCACACAAGCAATCATACCAAAACCAAAGAAAACTCGAAGAACTCAATTCAAGGTTTTCATTACTTCAAGCAAACAACTAGAAAATAGTTTTATCCTACTATAACTTTTTTTAACAAAACCAAAACAATAGTTTTGTTAACTAACAGAAAGGAAAACATTATAAAAACTTGGTGCAAAAATAAACACATTAAAAGCTATTATAAAACTCCTTTTATGCCTAAAACAAAACTAGTAAGAAAATAACATAAAACATTTTCTTTTTTTGTAAATAAAAGTTCACCCTCTATAACTACAGAAACTAATCTGAAATAAAATATAACAAAGGTGAAAATAAATTTTTAAAATAATTACAACAACATAAAATAGCAGCAAGTTAAAATAACTAGAATAGGCTTGTTTTCGTGTAAAACTAATTTTAATAAAAACTATAAATACCCAAATAAATCCTACTGCTAGGCAAGGTCAAAACAAAGCAGTGGCAAAAAGAATCATTAAAAAAAAATTAATCCTAGCTCATTTTATAGCAGAAATACTAATTTGACTAAAACTAATTTTTTTTGAAAACTAAAACATGGCCGAAACTATTTTACACAGAAACTTTAGGAAATTTGAAAACTAGATCAAAAAGAATCAACTAAAAATATTTAATAACGTAAAAGTTATAGATTTTACAAAAACAGAACTATTCTGTTAAAACAGAAACTAAAAAAAAACTAAACGCGCTAACGGGCCGTACAGTGGGCGATCTGAAACTAAACTGCGTTCGAGCGTCTAACTAAACAGTGCGCAAGGAATAAAACCGATCGTGCCGGTCTAACTAAACCACTAAAAATTAACCGGAAACAAACCATAATAAAACCGGTCTAATATGAAAAAAACCTACCCCTTCACTCATCTAATCTAACGCGTAGAATCGAGATCGGACGGTGGAGGGAAGCCGGCGGCTTACAGCGGGGTTCGACGGCGGCGGGCGGCTCGGGCGACGGTGGTGCGGCGGCTCTGGTCGTCGGGGAAGGTGGTGGAGGCGTCCGGGCGATGCGGCGGAACGAGGGGAGCTCGGGGGTGGTCTCGGTGGTGGTTGAGGACGACGAAGACGAGCGGAACGAGCTCGTCAAGCTCCTGGTGACCTCCAACTCCGGTGGCGGGCGGCGATGCTCGTGGTGGTCTCTGCAGACGACGATGGTGAGCACAACCTTGTCAAAAGGAACCGTGGGGTTGGACTAGGCCGATGGCCAGAGAGATAGGGGTTGAGGGAGCTCACCGGCGACGGTGGAGCCGGTGAACCGTGGCGGCGGCGGCAAGATCGGAAAGGCGTGGGCGTCGGCTGTGGTGAAGTTTGAGCTAGGGTTTTAGGGGGTGCGAGGGAGGCGGGGTTAGGCTTTATATAGGGCAGCAGCTTAGGCGAGGGGGCAAAGCCGGAGCGCGATCCCGAGAGAATCGGGGTGTCGGGCGTGCTCTGCGCGTGCTCCGGTGCGGCAAGGCGTGGAGGAGGGGAAAGAGAAGGGGCGGGCCCCGCGGGTCAGTGAGAGGGAGAGAGGGAGGTGCGGTCGGGCGACCGAGGCGGAGGGGAGTCGGGCGCGGCGCATTGCTGGGCTGGCCGGCTCGGGCGCTGCTGGCTAGGCCGGTTGGCCTGGCCAGCTCGGGGTTTCTCTTTTTTTTTCTTTTTTTTGAAATAGACAGAGAAGAAAATAGATATATATATAGAAATATATAATATCTTTATATAGGACATATATATATCAAAAAGATCAGAAAAATAAATCCTACAAGATGAACATTTTTCCAGAGGCAAAACAGAAACTTTTATAAAAACATTTTTCTGAAAATTCCAAATAAAATTCAAATTTGAATTCAAACTTTTTGGCATTATTTTCTTCTGACAGTTTTTGGAGTGTCATGTTAGCTCCTCTCATACTTTTGCACAAGTATTGGTCAGGTATTTTTGAAATAAATTTCAATGCCAATTTGAATCCAAATTCAAATAAAACTCAAAATGCCTCTGGAATTTCAAATGCCACTCAAATTCAAACAACATGCATAGATGCTTAGCTAATAATTGTAAAACATTCCAAATTGAAAATTTGGGATGTTACATTGAGTGATAAAGTTGATGCAGTTATGAAATTAGTTGCGAGTAAAAATTCTCCTATTGATCCTAATGATCTGCCTTTGTCTACTTTGATTGAGCAAAATAATGATCCCGTAGATGTGAATTTTGTCACGTGAAACAATTTTAATAGTAATGCTTATAGAGGTAATTTTAATCCTAGGCCGTTTCCTAGAAATTCCTCTAATAATTATGGCAATTCCTATGGTAATTCTTATAATAATAATAATAGGATGCCCTCTGATCTTGAAAATAATATTAAAGAATTTATCAATGCTCAAAAAGTTTTAAACACTACGATAGAAGAAAAATTGAGTAAAATTTATGATATGTCTAGGAATGTTGATAGAATTATTCATGATGTGAAAAATCTTAAGACTAAAATTTTGCCACCTAAGGTTGATAATAATGAATCAATTAAAGCTTTATATGTCTCCATGGATGAAAGTAAGAAAAGAACCGCTATGCTTAGAGCTAAAAGGCAATTTTTAGAAAAAGTGATTCCTCCTGATTTCTTTCGTAGTAATGATGAAGAGGTTAAATTGATTGATGTTTCTTCTATTGATTCCTTGTTTAGTAATATTAAACTTGATGCTAAGGGGACTGAAGAAGAGTCAACTTTAGCTAGAAGGCGTCCCTATGATTTGGAGGGTGAAAAATTTGATGAAAAAATTACTAAAAGTGGGTTTGAAGAGGTAAAAACTTTAACTAGTGATGTGCACACTCTCTTGGATTACAAAGATTTTAATTATGATAGTTTTTCTTTGATTGAGTGTATTTCTTTGTTGCGATCCATGCTAAATTCACCCAATGCCTACGAACAAAATAAAACTTTTACTAAACATATTGTAGAAGCAATGATGAAAGCTTTAGAAGAAAAGCTAGAATTAGAGATTTCAATTCCTAGAAAATTATATGACGAATGGGAATCCACCATTAAAGTCAAGATTAAAAATTATGAGTGCAATGCTTTATGTGATTTGGGTGCTAGTGTTTCCACAATTCCGGAATCTCTATGTGATGTGCTAGGTTTTACCAATATGGATGAATGTTCTCCTAATTTGCACTTGGCGGATTCTACTATTAAAAAGCCTTTGGGTAGAATTAATGATGTTCTTATTCTTACAAATAGGAACTATGTGCCCATTGATTTTATTGTACTTGACATTGATTGCAATCCGTCTTGCCCCATAATACTTGCTAGACCGTTCTTAAGAACTATAGGTGCCGTCATTGACATGAAAGAAGGGAATATTAAATTTCAGTTTTCCATTAAAGAAGGGTATGCAACACTTGCCTAGAACTAGAATGAAGCCACTATATGAGTCAACCATGAGGGCCACCTATGGAACTAAAACCAAAGTTAACAACACTTGAAACTATGCATTATGTCTAGCTAGGGGCATAAAACAATAACGCTTGTTGGGAGGCAACCCAATAGTTATCCTTTAATTTTTCATTTTTTTATAAACACACAATTATGCTACTGTTATGATTGTGCTTTTTATGTTTTAATTAGTGTTTGTGCCAAGTAAAGCCTTTAGGATGGTTTTGGTGGTAGTTGACTTGATTCTGTTGAAAAACAGAAACTTTTGCGCCCAATTCTGCAATTTTGTAAATTCACAGAAACAGACTTTTGCACTGAATTTTTTACACATAAATGATATACAAATTTCCCACGTTTTCCTAATGTTTCAGATATTTTGGAATTACATAAGTATGGTCAATGTTCAGATTACTACAGACTCTTCTGTTTTTGACAGATTCTGTTTTCGTTGCGTTGTGTGCTTATTTTGATGAATCTATGGATTGTATTGGGGGGTATAAGCCATGGTAAAGTTAGAATATAGTTGGTACAATGCAATTATAAAATATTAATGGGTTTGCAACAGTACTTAAAGTGGTGATTTTCATTATTATACTAACGGATCTCACGAGGTTTTGTTGAATTTTGTGTGATTGAAGTTTTCAAGTTTTGGGTGAGATCACGATGGATGAAGGAATAAAGAGTTGCAAGAGGCTAAGCTTGGGGATGCCAGATGCACCCCAAGGTAATATTCAAGGACTCCCAAGCAACTAAGCTTGGGGATGCCCCGAAAGGCATCCCCTCTTTCTTCTAACGACCATCGGTAATTTACTTGGAGCTATATTTTTATTCGTCACATATCATGAGTTTTGCTTGGAGCGTCTTGTATTATATGAGTCTTTGCTTGTTTTGCTTTTTAGTTTGTCACCATCATCCTTGCTGAACACACTTGTTTGGGAGAGCCACACGCCTATCATGATTTGTTAGAATACTCTATGTGCTTCACTTAAATCTTTTGAGCTAGGCAGTTGCTCTAGTACTTCACTTAAATCCTTTTTAGCATGGAGATTGTTATATTTTAAAGAAATGCACTCTCATGCTTCACTTATATTATTTTGAGATTTGATACAATTATATTTTAAATAAATGCACTCTCGTGCTTCACTTGTATTATTTTGAGATTTGATATAATTATATTTTAAACAAGTGCACTCTCATGCTTCACTTATATTATTTTGAGAGTTGAAAATTTTGAAGAAATATTTGCACTCTCATGCTTCACTTATATCTTTTTGAGAGTTGATAATAGCAAAGGTAATTTGCACAAGATATGAATTTGCTCCCAAAGTGATGGATATCCAAGGGGGATATAATAAAAACTTTCATATAGATCATTGGATATGATAAACTTGATTCCTTGCAATAGTTTTGTGATATGGAGATAGTAATATGTGTGTCATGTTGGTGAGTAATTATGCTTTAGTAAGAATATTGGTGTTAAGGTTTGTGATTCCCTATGCATGCACATAAAGTCAATAGGTATGCAACAAAGTTATATCCTACTAGTGGTGCATTATTCAGTGTTAATTATGTTCAATGCGCGTCTATGACCGTTTTCATTTTTTGGTTGGTCGCTTCTCAATCTATTTGCTAGCCTTCACTTGTACTAAGCAGGAATGCTGCTTGTGCATCCAAATCCTTAAACCCAAAGTTGTGCCAAATGAGTCCACCATACCTAGCTATATGCGGTATTTCCATGCTGTTCTAAGTAAATTAGCATGTACCAACTCTAAATTTTCAAAATGAATATCTGTTTTGTGTGACCGTACCGCTCATGAAGCGGCAGGGGGTCGCCAATATTTTCCATGCTAGGTATTTTATTCTCATAGTGAGTGTTTATTCACTTGTCATTGCATGAGAGTGTGGCAGGTAATAGGGATGCCCAGTCCCGAAATGAAAAAAATTAATATGATGATAATAATAAATTCCTTGGAAAGTGTTGGTATGGAAGGCACCCGTGGATACGGCTAGCCATGGATTATGAAAGAATGGTGGAAAGGAAATAAACTTTAATTTCTGTTTGGGAACCGCCTATGATTTGCCTAGCATGGAAGATATTGGGAATTCTCGGTCGTTTTTGTTGACAGGAAAAGCATGCCTCTCAAAATATTTTTTATCTTTAAATTTAAGCACTGAGCTCTGGCACCTCTGCAAATCTCTGCTTCCCTTAGCAAAGGGCCTATCTATTTACTTTTATGCAATTTCAGTTTTATATTTGAGTCTCCATCTTCTCTTATAAAGCACCAACTAGGGAACACTATTGTCATACTTGTGTATTGGATATAGCTAATATTTGAGTGTGTTTGATGAATGGATCAATGATTGAGCATAATGGGCTAGGGATAGCTTTCTTTAGCATTGATATTTTGAAAGACACGGTTGCTTATTGATATGCATTAGTATTGATGTTTTCATGTCATATTATAGACTATTGCTTTGAATCATTCAAGTCCAAATATCCATGCTACAAAGAAAAGAATATATGATGAATATGTTAGGTAGAATTCCACATAAAAATATTTGTTTTTATCATTTACCTACTCGAGGACGAGCAGCGATTAAGCTTGTGGATGCTTGATACGTCTCCAACGTATCTATAATTTTGTATTGCTCCATGCTATTATATTATCAATCTGGGATGTTTTATATACACTTTGAAGCAATTATATATATATATATATATATCATTTTTTGCGACTAACCAATTAACTTAGTGCCCAGTGCCAGTTGCTGTTTTTTTTGCTTGTTTTAGGTTTCGCAGAATATCAGTACCAAACGAAGTCCAAATGCCACAAAACTTTTTGGAGATTTTTTTCTGGACAAAAGAGAGACACTAGAAGCTTCTGGAGAAGACCAGAGGATGCACCATGGGCCCACAAGGCACCATGGTGCGCCCTGGGCATGGGGCTTGCCCTGGTGGCTTGTGGGGTCCACAAGACTCCTTTTGACCTAAATTTGCCTCTATAAATTCTCTAAAATCGTGAAACCACCAGAGGAGTCCACAAAATACTTTTTCCACCGCCGCAAGTTCCAGAAGCACATGATCCCATCTGGAGGCCTTTTCTGGCACTCTGCCGGAGGGGGATTCGATCACAGAAGGGGCTCTTCATCATCCTTGCTGCCCTTCGATGATGCGTGAGTAGTGTACCACGGACCTATGGGTCCATAGTTAGTATCTAGATGGCTTCTTCTCTCTTTTTGATCTTCAATACAATGTTCTCCTTGGTGTTCTTGGAGATTTATTTGATGTAATGACTTTTTGCGGTGTGTTTGTTGGGATCCGATGAATTGTGAGTTTATGATCAGATCTATCCATGAATATTATTTGAGTTTTCTCTGAACTCTTTTATGCATGATTAATATAGCTTCGTATTTCTTGTCCGATTTATTGGTTTGGTTTGGCCAACTAGATTGATTTATCTTGCCATGGGAAGAGGTGCTTTGTAATGGGTTCGATCTTGCGGTGCTCAAGCCTAATGACATAAAGGGACATGACATGTATGTATCATTGCTATTAAGGGTAAAAAGATGGGGTTTATTCATATGTGAGTTTATCTTGTCTACATCATGTCATCTTGCTTATGGCGTTACTCCGTTTTTCCATGAACTTAATACACTAGATGCATGCTGGATAGCGGTCGATGTGTAGAGTAATAGTAGTAGATGCAGAATCATTTTGGTCTACTTGTCTCAGACGTGATGCCTATGTATGACCATTCCCTTGGATATCATCATAATATTTGCTTTTCTATCAATTGCCCAACAGTAATTTGTTTACCCACCGTATGCTATTTTCTTGAGAGAAGCCTCTAGTGAAAACTATGGCCCCCGGGTCTATCTTTTATCATATATTAAAAGTAAAAATACCTTGCTGCAATTTTATTTTTTATTTTTGTCTGATCTATCTATCAAAAACTATACAATTTAATCTTGCTCATAACCGTTGAGGGATTGACAACCCCTCTACGCGTTGCGTTGCAATTATTTGTTGTTTGTGTGCAGGTGATGTTTACATAGTGTTGCTTGGTTCTCCTATTGGATTGATAACCTTGGTTTCATAACTGAGGGAAATACTTATCTCTACTGTACTGCATCATCCTCACATCTTCAAGGAAATCCCAACGCAGCTCACAAGTAGCAGGAAGAATTTCTGGCGACGTTGCTGGGGAGACATCATCAACATCTATCAAGTACTTACGCATAAACTTTCATCTCCTTGCATTTACATTATTTGCCATTTGCCTCTCATTTTCATCTCACCCACTTCTAATTTTTTTTACGAAAATACAAAAATATTTTCCGTTCGCCTTTTTCTTGTTTGCTTCTTTGCTTGCTTGTTATCTTGTTTGCGTAGTCACTATCTCAAGAAAATAAAAAATTGTGTGATTTTTCTAATACTAATAATAATGATTTTATTATTACTCCAATTGCCCCTCCCGTCGCTATTGCGGAGTCGTATGATATTAATGCCGCTTTATTGAATCTTGTTATGAAAGAACAATTTTCAGGTAATCCTAATGAGGATGTCGTGTCCCTTCTAAACACTTTCGTAGAATTGTGTGATTTGCAAAATAAAAATGTGGACAATGATATTGTGAAATTAAAATTATTCCCGTTCTCTTTGCGGGATCATGCAAAAAATTGGTTTCCATCTTTGCCACGAAATAGTATTGATTCTTGGGATAAGTGCAAAGATGCTTTTATTACTAAGTATTTTCCTCCTGCAAAAATTATCTCTCTTAGAAATAAAATTATGATTTTCAAGCAACTTGAGCAGGAACATGTTGAACAATCTTGGGAAAGGATGAAACTAATGATAAGAAATTGCCCTACTCATGGTTTAAATTTGTGGATGATCATACAAAAAAATTTATGCGGGATTCAATTTTGTCTCTAGAAATCTTTTAGATTCCGCCACGAGTGGTACTTTTATGGAGATTACTTTGCATGAAGCTACTAAATTACTTGATAATATTATGGAAAATTATTCACAATTGCATACTGAAAGAGCTCCTACTAATAAAAAGTGAATTCGGTTGAAGAAATTAGTACTTTGAGTGATAAAGTTGATGCACTTATGAAATTGGTTGCTAGTAAAAATGCTCCTATTGATCCTAATGATGTGCCTTTGTCTACTTTGATTAAGCAAAATAATGATCCCGTAGATGTGAATTTTGTCTCGTGAAACAATTTTAACAGTAATGCTTATAGAGGTAATTTTAATCCTAGGCCGTTTCTTGGAAATTCCTCTAATAATTATGGCAATTCCAATGGTAATTCTTATAACAATAATAGGATGCCCTCTGATCTTGAAAATAATATTAAAGACTTTATCAGTGCTCAAAAAGTTTTCAACACATAGAAGAAAAATTGAGTAAAATTGATGATATGTCTAGGAGCATTGATAGAATTATTCATGATGTGGAAAATCTTAAGACTAAAATTTTGCCACACAAGGTTGATATTAATGAATCAATTAAAGCTTTATATGTCTCCATGGATGAAAGTAAGAAAAGAACCGCTATGCTTAGAGCTAAAAGGTAATTTATAGCAAAAGCGATTCCTCCCGATTTCTTTCATAGTAATGATGAAAAGGTTAAAATGATTGGTTTTTCTTCTATTGATTCCTTGTTTAGTAATATTAAACTTGAGCTAGAAGGCGTCCCTATGATTTGGAGGGTGAAAAACTTGATGAAAAAATTACTACAAGTGGGTTTGAAGAGGTACAAACTTTAACTAGTGATGTGCCCACTCTCTTGGATTACAAAGATTTTAATTATGATAGTTGTTCTTTGATTGAGTGTATTTCTTTGTTGCAATCCATGCTAAATTCACCCAATATGCCTACAAACAAAATAAAGCTTTTACTAAACATATTGTAGAAGCGATGATGAAAGCTTTAGAAGAAAAGCTAGACTTAGAGATTTCAATTCCTAGAAAATTATATGATGAATGGCAACCCACCATTAAATTCAAGATTAAAAATTATGAGTGCAATGCTTTATGTGGTTTGGGTGCTAGTGTTTCCACAATTCCGAAATCTCTATGTGATGTGCTAGGTTTTACCAATATGGATGAATGTTCTCTTAATTTGCCCTTGGCGGATTCTACTATTAAAAAGCCTTTGGGTAGAATTAATGATGTTCTTATTCTTACAAATAGGAACTATGTGCCATTGATTTTATTGTACTTGACATTGATTGCAATCTGTCTTGCCCCATAATACTTGGTAGACTGCTCTTACGAACTATAGGAGCCGTCATTGACATGAAAGAAGGGAATATTAAATTTCAGTTTCCATTAAAGAAGGGTATGGAACACTTCCCTAGAACTAGAATTAATCCACTATATGAGTTAATCATGAGGGCCACCTATGGAACTAAAACCAAAGATGACAACACTTGAAACTATGCATTATGCCTTGCTAGGGGCATAAAACAATAGCGCTTGTTGGGAGGCAACCTAATAGTTATCCTTTAATTTTTCATTTCATTTCTATTTTTTTATAAACACACAATTATACTACTGTTATGATTGTGCTTTTTATGTTTTAATTAGTGTTTGTGCCAAGTAAAGCCTTTAGGATGGTTTGGGTGATAGTTGATTTGATTCTGTTGAAAACAGAAACTTTTGCGCCCAGTTATGCAATTTTGTAAATTCACAGAAACGTGATTTTTCTCTGAATTTTTTACACATAATTGATATACAAATTTCCCATGTTGTCCTAATGTTTCAAAAAATTTGGAGTTAAAGAAGTATGGTCAATGTTCAGATTACTACAGACTCTTCTGTTTTTGACAGATTCTATTTTCGTTGCATTGTGTGCTTATTTTGATGAATCTATGGATTGTATTGGGGGGTATAAGCCATGGTAAAGTTAGAATACAGTATGTATAATGCAATAATAAAATATTAATGGGTTTGCAATAGTACTTAAAGTGGTGATTTGCATTATTATACTAACGGATCTCACGAGGTTTTGTTGAGTTTTGTGTGATTGAAGTTTTCAATTTTTGGGTTAGATCACGATGGATGAAGGAATAAGGAGTGTCAAGAGGCTAAGCATGGGGATGTCCAAGGCACCCCAAGGTAATATTCAAGGACTCCCAAGCAACTAAGCTTGGGGATGCCCCGGAAGGCATCCCGTCTTTCTTCTAACGACCATGAGTAATTTTACTTGGAGCTATATTTTTATTCGTCACATATCATGAGTTTTGCTTGGAGCGTCTTGTATTATATGAGTCTTTGCTTGTTTTGCTTTTTAGTTTGTCACAATCATCCTTGCTGAACATACTTTTTTGGGAGAGCCACACCCTTATCATGATTTGTTAGAATACTCTATGTGCTTCACTTCAATCACAAGATATTAAACTTCGCTGAGCTTGAAGAAATGCCCTATTTCCTCCATGCAATCGAGCACATTGAATATGCCCTTCTGAAAGGATTCATGCGCTTCAATCATGGCTGGAATAGAGAGATTATCCTTCAATTCTATGCCACTCTATATATCTTAGGAGAACTTGGCAACACCTCATCCTGGACTCTTTAATGGATGACAGGCAGAGAAAGGATCAAATGTTTGGCAGATCGGTTTTTGGCCATAATAAATCTTCCTCGATGTGAGTTTGAGAAGGATAGAGAGCATAGGCTGCATTACTGGGAAGTGTTCGAAGCACAACTCCACATTCTGATCGATCCCACCATGGTTGGTGACGAATGCATTGATGTTGATCCGAAGAAGTTGGCCTATGACAACAAAGTGCTATTTCACATTCTGTGCAATACTCTCACGCCAACGAACAGACCAAATTCCATCAATGGAATTGTGGGAAATGCACTTCTGGCCATGTCTCAACGAATTAAGTTTGATATTCCTGACCTTTTCATTCGAAACCTCGCACGTGCAGCTGACAACCCTCAGTCACTGAAACCTTATGCTCCAAGGATCATGTTTGCGATCGAGTAGCTCACCAATGAGAAATTCTTCTAGGCTCATATTCCGAAGGTATTCATGCCACCAGTTCGTGATACACTACACATAGTAAAGGATATTGGAAAAGGGAAGGAACATGTTGATACTGCTGCCACTGCGTCTGCGTCTGAAAATGCACCAAAGGTCAAGAAAGCCAGGGTTGTAATCCCTCGTAAGGAAAATCCATGTCTTTATGAGATTTGCATTCGCACACATCAGACACTAGAAAGCCACATTAAGCTGGATAGAAAGGAAAAGCTAGAGCTAATGACTGAGCTGAATTTGCTTCATAATCATACTCACCAAATTCTTCTGCATGAGAAGGAGGCTAAGAAGCGCTCATGGACTCTGTTAAGGCAGCATTACTCTCGTAAGGATTTAGCCAAAAAGGGCATCATGAAGGAGTATGACTTCCTGGACTTACTTGCTGTTCCTCGCATCCGAAGACAAACTCCAGTGCTCCCACAACGTTCTACCTCCACGGACCTGCTGTTTGTCGGACATGATGACGAAATTGTAGATACAGCCGGCACTCTCATATTCAAGCCAGATGTTCATCGCTCCAAGTCATCCAGAGCCCATATTGCCACCCCTGCTTCTGCCTCGACCATTCCTCACTCTTCAGATTCTGATTCGTCGAGTGGTTTTAATTCTGATTTTGAGGATTCTCCCATGGAGTAGTTCCTCGTATGTTTTCTCATTCCTTTTTGACACTTGTTGACAAAAAGGGGGAGAATTACATCGAGTGATAGTTTATCGGGGTTCTTGCAGGGTGTTTTCTTTCGCATTTTGGTTTTCCCTCGAACAATTTGATTCATGAACTTAACGCACCGTTTGTGGTGTTGAAATACTCGGTCGCCATGTAATGTTAATAACCCCCCGCCTGCAATATTATTTGCTTCGTACTATCTGTTTACAGGTACCATCGAATGAGTTTTTCCTTTGAAATGATTATCCTCAATAATTATCTATCTTACAGGGAAGTATATCTGCTCCTCGAAGAAGAACAGGAAATCATCAAGTGATGATACTAAGGGGGAGAAGTACTTCGAGTACTAAATGAATTATAATTGCTATGGTTGAATATGCTCTGATTGTTATCCTTCATTATCTAACCTTGCAGGAAGAGAATGTCAGTCTAAGCTTTTATGCCTTACATTGTGAAGGCTATATGTTTCACTGACAAAGTGTTTTTCCCTTGCAATTATTTCTCTTATTATCTTCTGTATCGCAGGGAAACCATATCTGAAGCATATCCACTCCGAGCAACATATTCTTATTTTATCTTGCTCTGATCGTATCGAATATCTAACATGCAGGAAAACTACATCTCGTGTGGATTCAAATTGTGTTCTGAGAAAACCTTCATGTTATAACCTTCGTCACAAATCTTTCAAAGCATATCTTAAATCTATTTGTCTTCGAAGATTTTGTGACAGGAATCACCTCAGGCACCGTCTAGTGCATTGAAAGAAGTCAAGTATCAAATCATAAATCAATGTCACTTATACAAAGAATAATCTTGTTTCCCTCCGGTCCTTTCATGCTCTGAAGCATATCTTCAGGGGGAGAGTGTTTTATCTTCGTAATTATCTCTCGAATCTTATTATCCTTTGCATTACATTCCATTATTTATCTAACCTTTGATGTGATCTGTTTTGTCAACAATCGTCAAAAAAGGGGGAGATTGTTGGTGCAATATCTGCCCACCTTGTGTTTTGGAGATTGTTGACAGAAACAGGTATGGACTGATTTGTTTGCTAGTGCATACCAAGAGAAAAAGTCCATACACAACCAAAGAGAATGCTGTCTCTGGTGCTAAGTTCGAGGAACTTCATCGAAGTATATCTGCGTTGCAGAGAAGAACGAGCTATATTTGTTGAAGTTATATAGTCAAGTAGATTGATGTGAAGGAATCGACCCCTCGAAAGTTTACTGCTGAAGCAAAGCTTTTAACTCGGTATCGTCGTCCGAAGAAATTGACTGCAGCGATGGAAGTCGAAGACAAAGTGAAGATGTAGTATTCATTTCGTTGTTCTTCTTTCATTCAGTTGAGTCATAGGACCTCCATACTATTAAGAGGGGTATAGGTTCTCTATGCTTAGATCCGCTGTGATGCTTAGCCAAAACCTATGAAAGTTGCGACAGAAATCTCTTTGTGTTTCGAGCAAATACTTGTCAGCAAGAGACTGTGATCTTCTTCGCTGTGAGAGATTTGTCTCAGACCAAGGACTTAGCATTACTTGCTCTGCAAGCAATGTTACCGTTGTGCTCAAAATCCGACCGTTGGACTTGTGTCGTTCGGCCATTGGCTGATCCTGATGTATAATTTGGTTATTTCCCATCAGGGAAGGTTGCGGCTATAAATAGCCACCCCCGCTCCAACATTGTCCGTTAGCTGCTCTGCTTGAGATTTCTGAGATGATTGATTTGAGCAACTCCTCTCTGAGTGATTTGAGTTTAAGATCCACCGAGAGAAAATCAAGAGCCCAAACTTAGACAATGGTTTAGCATCACAGTAGTTCTGAGTTAGAGTTCTTGTACCTATTACTCTTGAGAGCTGCGCACTAATACGTCTCCAACGTATCTATAATTTTTGATTGTTCCATGCTATTATATTATCTGTTTTGGATGTTTTATATGCATTAATATGCTATATTATATTATTTTTGGGACTAACTTATTAACCTAGAGCCCAGTGCCAGTTTTTGTTTTTTCCTTGTTTTTGACTTTTTCAGAAAAGGAATATCAAACGGAGTCCAAATGGAATAAAACTTTCCGATAATTTTTCTTGGACCAGAAGACACCTATGTGACTTGGAGAGAGGACCAGAAGAGTCCCGAGGAGGCCACAAGCCTTCAGGGTGCGCCCCCTGGCTTGTGGGCCCCTCGCGAGTCCCCTAACCCTAGTTCCACCTGTATATATTCTCAAATATTCCCCAAACATCAGAAGCATCCACAAAAATACTTTTCCGCCTCCACAAGCCTCTGTTCTCGTGAGATCCCATCTTGGGGCCTTTTCCGGCGATCTGCCGGAGGGGGATTCGATCACGGAGGGCCTCTAATCAACCTTGCTGCCGTTCCGATGATGCGTGAGTAGATTACCACAGACCTACGAGTCCATAGCTAGCAGCTAGATGGCTTCTTCTCTCTATTTGATCTTCAATACCATGTTCTCCTCGATGTTCTTGGAGTTCTATCCGATGTAATCTGCTTTTGCGGTGCGTTTGTTGAGATCTGATGAATTGTGGATTCATGATCAGATTATCTATGAATATTTGAGTCTTCTCTGAACTCTTTTATGCATGATTAAGGTATTTTTGTATTTCTCTTCAAACTATCGGTTTGGTTTGGCCAACTAGATTGGTTTTTCTTGCAATGGAAGAGGTGCTTAGTTTTGGGTTCAATCTTGCGGTGTCCGCACCCAGTGATAGAAGGGGTAGCGAGGCACGTATTGTATTGTTACCATCAATGATAAAAAGATGGGGTTTATACCATATTGCTTGAGTTTATCCCTCTACATCATGTCATCTTGCTTAATGCGTTACTCTGTTCTTATGAACTTAATACTCTAGATGCATGCTGGATAGCAGTCGATGTGTGGAGTAATAGTAGTAGATGCAGAATCGTTTCGGTCTACTTGTCACGGATGTGATGCCTATATTCATGATCATTGCCTTAGATATCGTATTAACTATGCGCTTTTCTATCAATTGCTCAACAGTAATTTGTTTACCCACCGTATGTTTTCTTTCAAGAGAGAAGCCTCTAGTGAAACCTATGGCCCCCGGGTCTATTTTCCATCATATATTTTCAAATCTATAAACCAAAAAACCCAAAAATACTTTGCTGCAATTTATTTATATTTACTTTGGTTTGCTCTTTTATTTATCTTCTATACCTATCTCTATTAGATCTCACTCTTGTTCGTGACCGTGAAGGGATTGACAACCCCTTTTTCGTGTTGTGTGCAAGTGTTTGTTAGTTTGTGCAGGTGCATATATTGGAGACTTGCTTGTGCCTCCTACTGGATTGATACCTTGGTCTTAACTGAGGGAAATATTTATCTCTACTTTGCTGCATCACCCTTTCCTCTTCAAGGTAAAAATCAACACAAGCTCAAGAAGTAGCAGGAAGAATTTCTGGCGCCGTTGCTAGGGAGGTTCTACATCAAGCCTACCAAGTACCTATCATAAACTCTCATCTCTTGCACTTACATTATTTGCCATTTGCCTCTCGTTTTCCTCTCCCCCACTTCTAAAACATTTTCAGAAAAATACAAAAATATTTGCCTCTTTATTCGCCCTTCTTTCGTTCGCCTTTTCGTTTGCTTCCCATTTGCTTGTGTGCTAGATTGCTTGCTTTGTCATGATGTCTCAAGAAAATACCAAGTTGTGTGACTTTTCCAACACTAATAATAATGATTTTATTAGTACTCCGATTGCTCTCGCCACTAGTGCGGAATCTTATGAAATTAATGCCGCTTTGTTGAATCTTGTTAAGAAAGAACTATTTTCCGGCCTTCCTAATGAAGATGCTGCATCCCATCTAAATACTTTTGTTGAGTTGTGTGATATGCAAAAGAAAAAAGATGTGGATAATGATATTGTTAAATTGAAGCTATTTCCGTTCTCACTACGAGATCGTGCTAAAACTTGGTTTTCATCTTTGTCTAAAAATAATATTGATTCATGGAATAAGTGTAAAGATGCTTTTATTTCCAAGTATTTTCCTCCCGCTAAGATCATCTCCCTTAGGAATGATATAATGAATTTTAAGCAACTTGATCATGGACATGTTGCACAATCTTGGGAAAGGATGAAATTGATGGTAAGAAATTGCCCTACTCATGGTTTAAGTTTATGGATGATCATACAAATTTTTTATGCGGGATTGAATTTTGCATCTAGAAATCTTTTGGATTCCGCCGCGGGAGGTACTTTTATGGAAATTACATTAGGAGAAGCTACTAAACTCCTATATAATATTATGGCAAATTACACTCAATGGCATACCGAAAGATCTTCCACTAGTAAAAAAGTGCATGCGATTGAAGAAATTAATACTTTGAGTGGAAAGATGGACGAACTTATGAAATTGTTTGCTAGTAAGAGTGCTCCTATTGATCCTAATGATATGCCTTTGTCCACTTTGATTGAGAATAATAATGAATCTATGGATGTGAATTTTGTTGGTAGGAACAATTTTGGTAATAACGCGTATAGACGTAATTTCAACTCTAGGATGTTTCCTAGTAATTCCTCTAATAATTATGGTAATTCCTACAACAATTCTTATGGAAATTATAATAAAATACCCTCTGATCTTGAGAATAATATTGAATATTTCATTAATTCTCAAAAGAATTTCAATGCTATGGTAGAAGAAAAATTGCTTAAGATTGATGATTTGGCTAGAAACGTTGATAAGATTTCTCTTGAGATTGATTCTTTGAAGATGAGATGTATGCTACCCAAGCATGATATTAATGAATCTCTGAAAGCTATTAAAATTTCTATGGATGAATGCAAAGAGAGAACCGCTAGGATGCGTGCTAAGAGAAATTGGTTTGTAAAAGCGTGTTCTTCTAGTTTTTGCGATAATAATGATGAAGATTTTAAAGTGATTGGTGTGAATCCTATTGAATATTTGTTTGCTAATATAAATCTTGATAAAGATGGGACTGGAGATGAGTCAACTTTAGCTAGAAGGCATCCCAATAATTTGGAGTTTAAAGATCTTAATGAAAAAATTGATAAAAGTGGGATTGGAGAGGTCAAAACTTTAGGTACCGATGAACCCACTCTTTTGGATTCCAAGAACTTTAATTATGATAATTGTTCTTTGATAGATTGTATTTCCTTGTTACAATCCATGCTTAATTCACCTCATGCTTACAATCAAAATAAAGCTTTTACTAAACATATCGTTGATGCTATGATGAAATCTTTTGAAGAAAAACTTGAGTTGGAAGTTTCTATCCCTAGAAAGCTTTATGATGAGGGGGGAACCTACTATTAAGATTAAAATTAAGGATTATGAGTGCAATGCTTTGTGTGATTTTGGTGCTAGCGTTTCCACTATTCCGAAAACTTTATGTGATGTGCTAGGTTTCCATAAACTTGATGATTGTTCTTTGAATTTGCATCTAGCGGATTCCACTATTAAGAAACCTATGGGAAGGATTAATGATGTTCTTATTGTTGCAAATAGGAATTATGTGCCCGTATATTTTATTGTGCTTGATATAGATTGCAATCCTACATGTCCTATTATTCTTGGTAGACCTTTCCTTAGAACGATTGGTGCAATTATTGATATGAATGAAGGAAACATTAAATTTCAATTTCCGTTAAGGAAGGGCATGGAGCACTTTCCAAGAAAGAAAATTAAGTTGCCATATGAATCTATTATGAGGGCCACTTATGGATTCCATATCAAAGATGACAATACCTAGATCTATTGCAATATGCCTAGCTAGGGGCGTTAAACAATAGCGTTTGTTGGGAGGCAACCCAATTTTATTTTTATGTTTTTGTTTTTGGTTATGTTTTTAAATAAATACACATTATTACCTCTGTATTAATTGTGTTTTGGTGTTTTAATTAGTGTTTGAGCCAAGTAAGACCTTTGGGATGATCTATGGTGATAGTTGATTTGATTTTGCTGAAAACATAAACTTTTGTGTCCAGTAACAGAATTGTTGAAATTCAATGGAGCATGTAAAAACTCTGAATTTTTTACACATGATTGATATATGAATTTCCTATGTTTTTCTAATTATTCAGAAGTTTTTAGAGTTACATAAGTATGAGAACAATTCAGATCATCACAGACTGTTCTGTTTTTGACAGATTCTGTTTTTATGTGTTGTTTGCTTATTTTGATGAATCTATGGGTAGTATCGGGGGGTATGAACCATGGGTAAGTTGGAATACAGTAGATATAACACCATTATAAATTTAGAATGAGTTCACAACAGTACCTAAAGTGGTGATTTATTTTATTATACTAACGAAGCTTATGAGTTTTCTGTTGAGTTTTGTGTTGTGAAGTTTTCAAGTTTTGGGTAAAGATTTGATGGACTATGAAATAAGGAGTGGTAAGAGAGCCTAAGATTGGGGATGCCAAAGGCACCCCAAGGTAATATTAAAGGACAACCAAGCATCTAAGCTTGGGGATGCTCCGGATGGCATCCCCTCTTTCGTCTTCAATCCATCGGTAAATTTACTTGAGGCTATATTTTTATTCACCACATGATATGTGTTTTGCTTGGAGCGTCTTGTATGATATGAGTCTTTGATTTTTAGTTTGCCACAATCATCCTTGCTGTACAAACCTTTTGAGAGGGACACACATTAATCGTGAATTTATTAGAGTACTCTATGTGCTTCACTTATATCTTTTGAGCTAGGCAGTTTGCTCTAGTGCTTCACTTATATCTTTTTTGAGCACGACGGTTGCTTTATTTTATAGAAATTGATGAACTCTCATGCTTCACTTATATTATTTTGAGAGTCTTAAACAGCATGGTAATTTTCTTAGGTTATGAATTTAGTCCTAATATGATGGGCATCCAAGAGGGATATAATAAAAACTTTCACATAAAGAGCATTGAATATATGCGAAGTTTGATTCCTTGCATTTGTTTTGAGATATAAAGATGGTGATATTAGAGTCATGCTAGTAAGTAATTGTGGATTGGTAGAAATACTTGTCTTAAAGTTTGTGATTCCCGTAGCATGCACGTATGGTGAACCGTTATGTGATGAAGTCAGAGCATGATTTACTTTTTGATTGTCTTCCTTATGAGTGGCGGTCGGGGACGAGGGATGGTCTTTTCCTACCAATCTATCCCCCCTAGGAGCATGCGTGTAGTACTTAATTTCGATGTCTAATAATTTTTTGCAATAAGTATGTGAGTTCTTTATGACTAATGTTGAGTCCATTGATTATACGCACTCTCACCCTTCCACCATTGCTAGCCTCTCTAGTACCACGCAACTTCGCCGGTGCATTAAACCCACCATATACCCTTCCTCAAAACAGCCACCATACCTACCTATTATGGCATTTCCATAGCCATTCCGAGATATATTGCCATGCAACTTCCACCGTTCCGTTTATTATGACACATACCATCATTGTCATATTATTCTCATATGCATGAGGCATTCATATAGTCACATCTTGTTCTAGTATCGAGTTGTAATTCTTGAGTTGTAAGTAAATAAAAGTGTGATGATCATCATTATTAGAGCATTGTCCCATGTGAGGAAAGGATGATGGAAGCTATGATTCCCTCACAAGTTGGGATGAGTCTCCGGACTTTATAAAAAATAAAAGAGGCCAAAGAAGCCCAAATAAAAAAAGAGAGGCCAAAGAAGCCCAAACAAAAAAAAGAGAGAAAAAAGAGAGAAGGGACAATGTTACTATCCTTTTCCACACTTGTGCTTCAAAGTAGCACCATAATCTTCATGATAGAGAGTCTCCTATTTTTTCACTTTCATATACTAGTGGGAATTTTTCATTATAGAACTTGGCTTGTAAATTCCAATGATGGGCTTCCTCAAATTGCCCTAGGTCTTCGTGAGCAAGCAAGTTGGATGCACACCCACTTAGTTTCTTTTTGAGCTTTCATACACTTATAGCTCTAGTGAATCCGTTGCATGGCAATCCCTACTCACTTGCATCGATATCAATTGATGGGCATCTCCATAGCCCATTAATTTTCCTAGTTGATGTGAGACTTTCTCCTTCTTTTTGTCTTCTCCACAACCACCATATTCTATTCCACCTATAGTGCTATATCCATGGCTCACGCTCATGTATTGCGTGAAAGTTGAAAAAGTTTGAGAACACCAAAATTATGAAACAATTGCTTGGCTTGACATCAGGGTTGTGCATGATGAAATACTTTGTGTGATGAAGATGGAGCATAGCCAGACTATATGATTTTGTAGGGATAACTTTCTTTGGCCATGTTATTTTGAGAAGACATGATTGCTTTATTAGTATGCTTGAAGTATTATTGTTTTTATGGCAATATTAAACTTTTGTTTTGAATCTTATGGATCTGAATATTCTTGCCACAATAAAGAAGATTGCATTGATAAATATGTTAGGTAGCATTCCACATCAAAAATTCTATTTTTATCATTTACCTACTCGAGGATGAGCAGGAATTAAGCTTGGGGATGCTTGATACGTCTCCAACGTATCTATAATTTTTGATTGTTCCATGCTATTATATTATCTGTTTTGGATGTTTTGTATGCATTAATATGCTATTTTATATTATTTTTGGGACTAACTTATTAACCTAGAGCCCAGTGCCAATTTCTGTTTTTTCCTTGTTTTTGACTTTTTCAGAAAAGGAATATCAAACGGAGTCCAAACGGAATAAAACTTTATGATGATTTTTCTTGGACTAGAAGACACCTACGTGACTTGGAGAGAGGGCCAGAAGAGTCTCGAGGAGGCCACAAGCCCTCAGGGCGCGCCCCGGGGGGCACCCCCTGGCTTGTGGGCCCCTCGGGAGTCCCCTAACCCTAGTTCCACCTCTATATATTCTCAAATATTCCCCAAACATCAGAAGCGTCCACAAAAATACTTTTTCGCCGCCGCAAGCCTCTGTTCCCATGAGATCCCATCTTGGGGCCTTTTTCGGCGATCTGCCGGAGGGGGATTCGAGCACGGAGGGCCTCTACATCAACCTTGCTGCCCTTCTGATGATGCGTGAGTAGTTTACCATAGACCTACGGGTCCATAGCTAGTAGCTAGATGGCTTCTTCTCTCTCTTTGATCTTCAATACCATGTTCTCCTCAATGTTCTTGGAGTTCTATCCAATGTAATCTTCTTTTGCGGTGCGTTTGTTGAGATCCGATGAATTGTGGATTTATGATTAGATTATCTATGAATATTATTTGAGTCTTCTCTGAACTCTTTTATGCATGATTAAGATATCTTTGTATTTCTCTTCGAACTATCGGTTTGGTTTGGCCAACTAGATTGGTTTTTCTTGCAATGGGAGAGGTGCTTAGTTTTGGGTTCAATCTTGCGGTGTCCTCATCCAGTGACAGAAGGGGTAGCGAGGCACGTATTGTATTGTTGCCATCAAGGATAAAAAGATGGGGTTTATATCATATTGCTTGAGTTTATCCCTATACATCATGTCATCTTGCTTAATGCGTTACTATGTTCTTATGAACTTAATACTCTAGATGCATGCTGGATAGCGGTCGATGTGTGGAGTAATAGTAGTAGATGCAGAATCGTTTCGGTCTACTTGTCACGGACGTGATGCCTATATTCATGATCATTGCCTTAGATATCATCATAACTATGCGCTTTTCTGTCAATTGCTCAACAGTAATTTGTTTACCCACCGTATGTTTTCTTTCAAGAGAGAAGCCTCTAGTGAAACCTATGGCCCGCGGGTCTATTTTCCATCATATATTTTCAGATCTATAAACCAAAAAACCCAAAAATACCTTTCTGTAATTTATTTATATTTACTTTAGTTTGCTCTTTTATTTATCTTTTATACCTATCTCTATTAGATCTCACTCTTGTTCGTGACCGTGAAGGGATTGACAACCCCTTTTTCGCACTGTGTGCAAGTGTTTGTTAGTTTGCGCAGGTGCATGTATTGGAGACTTGCTTGTGCCTCCTACTGGATTGATACCTTGGTTCTTAACTGAGGGAAATACTTATCTCTACTTTGCTGCATCACCCTTACCTCTTCAAGGGAAAAATCAACACAAGCTCAAGAAGTAGCACGCACTCTCTAGACAGATAGGTTTTAGCTCGAGTGTCGAAGAGTGTTGTCTTCACCGAGCTAGATCTTCAGCAACCAAGAGTGATTGTGGTTCGCGAAGGTCGGCCGAAGGTTTGGAGATCGCCGACAAGGATCTATCACGAGTGAAATCAACCTGAGTCTGATCAGCTCTGTGTTGAAGGAGAATAGGGTGAAGAGAGTTTATCTTCCATGTTAAGTCACAGCCCCTCCAACCAGATATAGCCCTTTGGCAGAAGGGTGAACTGGTCTACCAAATCTTTCTGTCGCCATCGAGCACCACTGGTTCTATTTTCTTCACTGCATTACTTTTGGCAGTCATTATCCTCGCACTCTGAAAGATTTCCTATCTTTGATGGAATTGACTATCTGTACTGGAAGGAACGAATGAGAATCAGAATTCAAGCGATCAACCATGATCTGTGGCAGATTGTGGAAGATGGCTACACCATTCAGCAATCGAATAATCTCAACACCGATGATAAAGCAAATCTGCAGTGGATGCTCAAGCAAAAGATATCATCTATAGCAGTCTATCAAAGGACATTTTCTTTCGGTTCCAAAGGCTCAATACTGCAAAGCAAATTTGGGATGTCATCAACAACGCTCATGAAGAATTTGTTGCCAGATCAGATCCTCACATTCAAATGCTTCGTGCTATGTTCACTGGATTCAGAAGTCTTCGTAAAGAAAGTGCTATGGAACTCACTGATCGATTGACAAACATTGTCGAAAGACTGCATCAGCGAGGAATAACTGATATCATTGATAGAGATGTGGTCAACAAGCTTCTGAGTGCTCTTGATGCAGCTGAAATCAAACAAAGACCAGACTATGAAGAGATTCACTATGTTGAGGTCATGACTCTACTATCGATTCATGAAGAAAAGATGGAGCTGGAAAATGCAAATCAAGAATCTTCTTCGGAAAGTGAAGGAGAAACTCTCTCACACTATGGCAGTTCTGAAGAAGAAGAAAATGTTGAGAATCAACACACCATCACCAGAGAACTTGAAATGCTCACACAAAGGCTAAGTGATCTCAAAAGGCAAAATCTCTGTCTCATAAATGATGACGAGTTTGACATGCCTGAATCGTCAAGAAGAAGATTGCCTCCGAAAGAAATGAAGTGCTTCATGTGCAAACAACTCGGTCATGTCATTGCAGACTGTCCATGCTGGGAAGGAAAACCTAGCAACAGATGGAAATACCTTCACTGTAGTGGATTTACACGAATGGATCGTCATACTAAGCTCTCGAAGAAAAATGAACCATCCTCATCTTCTTCAACGAGACCAGTCACTGACGTAAAAGCGAGAGCGACTATCGAATCAAATATGAAGAGAATATCACGGCTGAATAGAGCATGTGCTGATATAACCCTGGACTCTGAAGATGAGGCAACAGACTCTGAATCTGATGATGAAGAATTGCAAAGAAGAATTGGAAGGAGCAATGCCTTCATTGCCTATGAGTCATCTGAGAACTCACTCGAGTCAGACACTAATGATGATGCTTCAAGCGATGATGAACCAATCGCTTTCTGTCTCATGGCAAAATCATCAAAGGATTAGGTATCAACAAAACACCAAAGATCCATAAATGAATATTTGCCTGAATATATTTCCTATGCCAAGCTGGTCAAGATTGCAAAATCTCAACATGATGAACTTGAAATGCTTGAGAGAAATCTCAGGAAAACCGAAGGATTACTGGTCGAAGAGATGGAGAAGAATCAAAAGTTGATCGAAGAGGAAGATTCTTTTTCATCAACTATTGATGATCTTACCAATCGATATGATTCGCTTACAGTTGACTATGAGAGTTTATCAGATGAATTCCTTAACAGGAATCAAGAACTCGTGTCACTAAAAGACGAATCTCATAACAAGCTGGTGTTAGAGAAAGCTTCTCTCTTCGCCGAGCAATCTGTTCGACTTCCTGATGATTTTGTACCTCCATGCTTAAAATGCCTAGAACTTAGCAATGCTGACTCTCATGCTGAAACTTCCAATACTGTTGTTAAGAATATTGCTACTACTGAAATTGGTACTACTAACCCCTCTTCCGAGGATTTTGCTGCTATTACTGAAGAAAATTGCAGGCTAAAGGGCTTACTTGAGACTGGAATGCTAAGGAGCCTAAAAGGGCATCAAACTCTATGTGATGTGCTCAAGAAGTCTATTCTGCACAAAAACCCTCAGAAGGAAGGGTTAGATTTCGAAAAGAAACTCCATGTAGATGGATCCTATTGGACTCCCGAGCAGTATCCTTGAACGACTTGGGTTCGTGCAAAGAGTAAAACCCTCGAACCTGAAACTCTAACTGGTTATCACTCACCCATTCCTGTTGATACTGACGAGTCTGATGACTCAAATTACGAAGTCTTTAAACAACATAATGATGAAGTTTTCGCTCAATATGTTGGAACTAACTACACGACAGGTTCACCCAAGAAGCAAATCTAGGTAAAGAAGTGCATTGTTGAAAATTTGTCTGTCACTGCTAACCTAACTGTGCAGGATAACTCTTGACGAGGAAATGGATATCATTCACAGTCTACTTTAGAATCTTTCTCGAATGATTGTCATCCTAACCTACGTCAGAAGGAGTACATGCGTACCTCTTCAAATCATTACATCCATACATCTGGTAATAACTTCAATGCATATTCATATGATTATCATCAAAGTGCATATGTGTCTTACAGGCCTCGCCGAAGGAATACTCCTACTCAGTCCAAGCAAATGAGATCATCACCACCCACGCAAGAGTGGGTTGTGAAGAAGAACTGATCCTCTCTTGCTGGGAAATCTCTCAAGGATATCTCACATTTATTATAAGTCCTGAGATCAATCATTGTTGGTGCTTAACTCTTTGTGTTTTTGTTCGTCGTATTTGTGTTTTTCGTTCGTCGTTTTTGCTTTCAGTTGGGGTTGTGATCTGTTTTTCCCTTTGGTCTTTCTTGTCTTGTCTTTGTTGTCCGTCATAAACATGCAACTTGATCTGAAGAAGATTTCAATCCGACGTCCTTGGTTGCGAATGAAATCAACTTCGAAATTTTATCTGTTTTGGTGCTTGCGCTTCCTCAAACCCTTCGACATTTTGTTCAGTTACCGAGATTTTCGCAGGAAATGGCTGACACGTGCCCACGATCTCATGATCATGATCTTGTCCGTTGAATGTGGAACGTCCCATGCTTTTCGGCCGTGGATCTCGGAGGAAGCGGTTTCGCCCTCGGGCTATATAAATCCCCCTCCAGGCATCTTGCTCCTTTGTTCTTTCTCTGTTTGACCTCAAACCCCTCCTCTCGCTCTCCGTCCGGGCCCAAGCTCGAAGCAGCGTCGACGTCGCGCCTCGCCGTGCAACTTTGGTGAAACCCCACCGCCGTTAGTCACACCAGTGCGGTACATCTTCTCTCCCACGCTGCCGTAGATGATCTTTGCTGCCAAGTTAGGGCACTCAGATCTGGAGCTAGTCCTGTCGTTCCTTTGTTCTAGTGCTGTTCTTACCGACGCCATTCCTTCTGTTTTATTTCCTTGCGGTAGATCTTTAGGTTTCACTAAGTTGTGACTTGTATGGTTTGTAGTTGTTTCTCGTACCAGTCAGATTGGATCTAGGGTTCATGTGTTATACGTCGAAAGATTAGAGGAGTTGTTATTCTGTCTTATGGGATGTTGCAATTCTCTTGATGATATCTTCCAAAATATATGCCATGAATTCCTTTGCTGCTTCCAGAAAATTATTTGCTTTCAGTCAAAAATGCTTCTGTGCATGTTTATGACCCCTTCCTATTTTCCCTCACATTGTTGTTTTTCTCTCAGGAGTGGCCATGGCTCATAGTTTAGAAGAGAAGCCTGGGTCCGAGGAAAAAATTTCTCAGCTACCGCGTGTGGCTAATAAAGCAAAGTTCGCTGGTGAAAGAAAAGCAGCTAAGCCGCCAAAGGTGCCGAAGAAGAAATCTGAGTCAGAATCTGATGGAGAAGAAGATGATATTCCCTCAGCTAACAGTTAGCTAGAGGATGAGCAAGTCACCGATTCCAAGACCCTGTTCTCTGATGGAAATCCCAAGAAGGGTGCTCGTGGTAGAGAGAGAAACACCGTGGCTGAGATGTCTGATCCCGAAACTTACAAAACTCCACCTGGAGTTGAAACTGCCACCGACAGAAATAACAGGCTGCTGAAGATTCGCCGTCATTGGGCGAAGAAATGGTTCAACTATGAGAACATCCAAAGGAAATATCAGATCTTGTTCGCATTCACTCCACCTTGGAATGATTGCATCGCAGAGGGCTGCCTAGGTCAAGATGATGAAAAAGTTAGGCCAGCTCCTCCCGCTAATGCTCATGCTGATTCATTGAAGACAGTTCCTGATTTCCCCAAGGAAGTGGAAAAGAGAGCAAAGGCCAAGGCCAAGCGTGAAGCCAAGGCCTCGAAGAAAAATCAGGTGGAACAAAGAAATGTTGAGTTAACTCAACAAGATGTGCAAGAGAAGAAGGAACGGGCCTCTGCCCGAAAAGAAAAGAAGAAGAGGAAGTCTGTTTCCCCTCGAGCTTTGAGAAAGAAATCAGTTGCGAGAAAATCAAGGAAGGCAGCATCTGCCTCATCTGATGATTCTTCCAATGATAATGTTGCTGAAGAAATTCCTATGTATGATCAACGAGCACTTCTTGACAAGCCATATCAAACTCCATCACTAGCAAAAGTTTCTCCTCCCTTGAGGATGTCACCCAGGCTTGCAGCTGCTCCAGTCTCAGATAAATATTCGGGTTCTGCTGCCCCATCTATGAAGAGAAAGTTGTTGCCCAAAGAGAAAGCTGCAGCCTCAACCAAGAAAGCCAAGACAAATGTTCCTGCTTCCACAGAGGAATAATCTTATGACTTCAATCTCATGATTGATGTTATTGAAATTGCTGCCTATGATCCTAAATCAGCTGATCTAAGCAATTTGGGTCTTCCTGAAGATGTTACCAAGTTGGTAACAAAACACTTGCTGAGCTAGGTGAGATTACCAAGGAGCTGAACCAAGCTGTTGAGGACAAGAAGCTCCTCGAGCAAATGAGGAAAGAAGCCAGCACTGACTCTGAAAGGAAAAACCTTAACAAGGAAATTCTTGAGCTCACAAAAGCCCTCACTGTCATGAGGAAAAATAAGATTGAATGGCACTCACGGCTGAAGTTGGATGTTTCAGTGCTGTGTGATCGAAGGAATGATGAGATCAAACGTCAAGCAGATCTTGCTCGACGAAGATTAAAGGAAGAAAAGCGTCAGAAGGCATTGGCAAAAGCTAGCAAACCGAAGGAAATCAAAGACCATCGTATCTAGAGTATTGCATCTGACACACCTATCGACTCAAGTGCACCTATGCAGCAGATTCCACCATCTCCTCCTCACGAGGATGATCCCATGCAACAAGCAGAGCCCGCGGTAGTTAACATTCCTACCTCAGTTGCTCAAGAATCTGATGTGATGGATATTTTTCTGAACAATCCTGTCGAAGAAAATGTCGTGCCCAAGCAACATGCCTCTGAAGAGAAAATTGATGAAGAGATTGAAATGGAGAAGGCAGTTTCACCGCCGCTGAGAGAAATGCATGCTGAGCCCTCTGGATCCAAGGAGGATGATAAGGTTGAGGGGGAGCAAGTTGCTTCCCGAGGAAATACTACCCCGGTCTCCTCATCTGGTACCCCTACCCAGATGGAGGTTGACCCTGCTCCTGGTTCTTTGGCTTCCAGCCAGAACAGGAAGAAAAGAAAGATGAAGAGCCCATGGCTCATGAACAAGAAGTGCCAGCTGTTCGTGCAATATCTGCCTACCTTTTGTTTTGGAGATTGTTGACAGAAACAGGTATGGACTGATTTGTTTGCTAGTGCATACAGAGAGAAAAGGTCCATACACAACCAAAGAGAATGATGTCTCTGGTGCTAAGTTCGAGGAACTTCACCGAAGTATATCTGTGTTGCAGAGAAGAATGAGCTATATTTGTTGAAGCCATACAGTCGAGAGGATTGATGTGAAGAAATCGACCCCTTGAAAGTTTACTGCTGAAGCAAAGATTTTGATTCGGTATTGTCGTCCGAAGAAATTTACTACAGCGATGTAAGTCGAAGACAAAGTGAAGACGTAGTATTCATTTCGTTGTTCTTCTTTCATTCTTTTGAGTCATAGGACCTCCGTACTATTAAGACGGGTATAGGTTCTCGATGCTTAGATCCGCTGTGATGCTTAGCCGAAACCCATGAAAGTTGCGAGAGAAATTTCTTTGTGCTTCGAGCAAATATTTGTCAGCAAGGGACTGTGATCTCCTTCACTGCGAGAGATTTGTCTCAGACCAAAGAGTTAGCATTACTTGCTCCGCAAGCAATGTTACCGTTGTGCTCAAATCCGACCGTTGGACTCGTGTCATTCGGCCATTGGCTGTTTTCGATGTCTAATTTGGTCATTTCCCATCTGGGAAGGCTGCGGCTATAAATAGCACCCCACTCCAACATTGTCCGTTGGCTGCTCCGCTTGAGATTTCTGAGAAGATTGATTTGATCAACCCCTCTCCGAGTGATTTGAGTTTAAGATCCATCGAGAGAAAAATCAAGATCCCAAACTTAGACAGTGGTTTAGCATCACAGTAGTTCTGAGTGAGAGTTCTTGTACCTATTAGTCTTGAGGGATGCGCACTCTCTAGACGGATAGGTTTTAGCGCGAGTGTTGAAGAGTCGTTGTCTTCACCGAGCTAGATCTTCAGCAACCAAGAGTGATTGTGGTTCGCGAAGGTCGACCGAAGGTTTGGAGATCGCCGACAAGGATCTACCACGAGTGAAATCAACCTGAGTGTGATCAACTCTGCGTTGAAGGAGAACAAGGTGAAGAGAGTTTATCTTTCGTGTTAAGTCACAGCCCCTCCAACCAGACATAGCCCTTTGGCAGAAGGGTGAACTGGTCTACCAAATCTTTCTGTCGCCATCGAGCACCCTGGTTCTATTTTCTTCACTGCATTACTTTCGGCAGTCATTATGTGTGCTTGGTGATGATAGATATCTGATCTGTTACTCTCTGCTGCTTATCTTTCGATTTATCTCTCGCAGAGTTCATTGTGATTCATAGGCTTTATTATTGTTCTTCGTAATTATCCATCATAGCTCTACTCAAGTTCTTCTTCATTTTTTTAGTTCTGTTGGCATGTTGTATCACCATCGTCATCATCAAGCCCATTGTATCCTATGCTCGAATCATTATTGCAAATTATCTTGAAGAATTTGTTCCTCAGTAGCAAGCTTCATTGTACTTGTTTCTACCAATCTTTAATTCTGCTGTTGTGTTTGGGATCAGTTTCATTTCTTTCGAAAGAAATTTTGAATCTCCCATTCACCCCCCTCTGGTCGATATACTCTCGGTCCTAACAATTGGTATCAGAGCAGGTTCTCCCTGTCTCTGCTTATTAAAGGTCTAACGTCCTTGGAATTTTGAGTATGTCGTATGCAGGTAGATCCTCGCACTCTGAAAGATTTCCTATCTTTGATGGAAATGACTATCTATACTGGAAGGAACGAATGAGAATCAAAATCCAAGCTATCAACTATGATCTGTGGCAGATTGTGGAAGATGGCTACACCATTCAGCAACCGAACAATCTCAACGCTGATGATAAAGAAAATCTACAGTTGGATGCTCAAGCAAAAGATATCATCTGTAGCAGTCTATCAAAAGACATCTTCTTTCGGTTCCAAAGGCTCGATACTACAAAGCAACTTTGGGATGCCATCGAAAGTTTTCATGAAGAATTTGTTACAAGAACGGATTCCCATATCAAAATGCTACGTGCCATGTTTGCTGGTTTCAGAAGTCTATGTAAGGAAAGTGCCATGGAACTCACTGATCGTTTGACTAACATTGTTGAAAGGCTTCATCAACGAGGCGTGACTGATATAACCGACATAGATGTGGTCGAAAAGCTTCTGAATGCCCTTGATGAAACCTTCGATCCCATTGTAGCAGAAATCAAGCAAATGCCAGATCATGATGAACTTCATTATGTGGAAATCATGAAACTGTTGTCACTTCATGAAGAAAAGATGGAACTGGAAAATGCAGATCAAGAATCTTCTTCAGAAGGTGAAGGAGAAATCCTCTCACACTATGGCAGCTCACAGGAAGAAGAAGATGTCGAGAATCAACATACCATCACAAGAGAATTGGAAATGCTCACACAAAGGCTAAGTGATCTCAGAAGACACAACTTGTATCTTGTGAATGATGATGAAGATGACATGTCTGATCTGCCAAGACAGCTACCTCCGAAAGATATGAAGTGCTTCAAGTGCAAACAATTCGGTCATGTCATAGCTGACTGTCCTGGCTGGGATAGTATGCCAAGCAAAAGATGGAAATATCATCATGACAATGGATTCACACAGGTTAATCGTCATACTAAACACTCGAAGACAAATGAGTCTTCCTCATCTTCTTCGACGAGACCAGTCACTGGCGTGAAAGCCAGAGCCACCATCGAATCAAATATGAGAAAGATATCATAGCTGAACAGAGTATGTGCTGAAGTGACTATGGGTTCAGAATATGATACATCCGAATCAGACTCTGAAGAAGAAGAGCTTAACAGAAGGATTGGGAGAAGCAATGTATATGTTGCCATTGAATCATCAAAGAAATCCTATGAATCAAGCACTGATAATGATGATTCAAGCGATGATGAATCGATTGCCTTCTGTCTCATGGCAAAATCATCAAAGGATCAGGTATCTGCAAAACACCAAAGATCCATGAACGAATATTCACCTGTGTCGTGGTGGAACACGATCACCTATGGGGCCATCGGCCCCTTGTGGTTCAGCAAGGGGGAGATCACATTGTATAAAGAGCAGAGGCCATGGAACAACACGACGGTGGTGACACTGGTAGTTTTTACCCAGGTTCGGGCCGCTGTGAAGCGTAAAACCCTACTCGTACTTTAGTGGATTGGATGAGGGAACACGACGAGCACGCAACGCTCAAGCCCGGCAAGGTCGCCTCAAGGAGAGCAGCTACATGCATACAAGTGTGCGAGGGGTCCGAATCCTTTGCTCGGTTGCCATGGACCTCCTTTTATAGCTTAAGGGGTGACCACAGTGGCAAAACAGTCTTTATCTAATGATTAGATAGCTAACAGTGTTATCATACCTAACTCTGGCAGTTAGGACAAAGTGCATTAAATGCACCACTAGGTGTCGTGCTAAGGGTGCAACCCGGCAAGCCTGCCGTGCCACTTAACCATCTTCTGCTTATCTGCTTGACACGCCCCTGGACGGGTGTCATATGAGGGTAATCTGTCTTCCAAATGACTGCCACGTGCTTAGTGGAAGCCACTTATTCACTTGGGGGCTCGACACTGCACTGATAGATCATTTGCGTTGCGGTGCGGTGGAGCGGTGGCGCCTTGGCGGACCTGGCAAGCTTGCCGGGGAAATCTTGGACTTGTCCCTAGGATGGCCTCGCCCCTATCAGGCCCTCCTGCCCAGCAAGGGAGGCCTTCCCAAGGTGATGCCCTGCTGCCTTATTCACCTTGGTCTTCTTGGTCTGCCCTTTGATCTCACAAAGAGTTGCTTCTTTGGCTTGGCCTTGGTTTGTAGTGTTGATGCCGAACGGACGACTCCAGCACGCCTATGTACAAGCCTGGGCAACAAACGTAAATGTTCATTGCACCGACAGGAGCCCCCGGGCCTGGCCCATATGTGCTGCTAGGCATCATTGGGGTAGGCCCTAACAAGTACACAGGCAAACACTTTGGCCGAACCGCGACGGGACTCTCTTCTCTCTTGATATCTTCTTTGCTTCTTCATTAACCTGTGATTGAATCAGTTTTCGGTTTTTCCGCGTGTCGTGCGGGACGACATGGGGTTTCCCACGTAGTAGCCTATGGGTTTGCCCACGTTCACGGGGAGGTAACTGCCATTTTACTCATCCCACTACCCATGCCGTTTCTGCCACGCACGCTGCATGCATTGCGCAGGGTTGGTGGTGGGCGCATAGGGCGCGGGAGTGAGTGCCATGGCAGAAAACCTAGCACCGTGGATAGGCGCAGAAGGGCGGTCGTGGATTCTGAATGTTGTTAGGGGTGCAGAGGGGTTGGATTGACGGAGTGGGCGGTTGCCTCCTGAGCGAGGAGCCAGCCCCCAGCCACGCCACCCATAAAAGGGAGGCACGGGCGAGGTACTCACTCACACACATCTCCTCGTTCTCCTTCTCCTCGCACCCCTCCTCCACTATGGTGAGGGGAAGAGGACATGGTCGAACCTCAGTGGTGGCGACGAGGGTCTCTTCTCGGCAGTGCCTCCCTCCCCTTGCAGAAGATCCAGGGGTGGAGTCCAGCACGCAAGGTGGCGCCAGAGGGCGTGGGCGTAGTCGCCATGATGCCAGGGGCCGAGGAGGACGCGGTGGCGCTCTGGTCGCTCCTCCCCCGGTTGCCTTGGCTCCGATGGAGGGCCATGTTGGGGACCAGCCACTGGAGTTCATTGTCAAGCTGCGCGGGCCTCCGCGCAGCCATCTTCGGCTTCCTACCCCTTTTGCAAGGGTGATAGAGGTAGAACAACCGCCAGGATTGAAGCTGCACATGAGGGGCTGCTGTAACGGCAACATGCGGGTGGACTTAGAGTTCCCTGCACCTCATGTCATGCTTCTTCGGCGTGGCTGGAAACTTTTGCTCGTTCCCATAGCTTGGCGGTAGGGCACGGTGTCCATTTTATGTTAATGGATGCCACCCTGCTCCCCATCAAGGTCTTCGGGCGTTCGGGTGCTCGCTTAGGGTGCTGTGCGGAAAGCTTGACTGACGACGAAAGCTCCTCCTCGAGCGACAACGATGAAGAGGACAGTGATGGTGATGACGACGGTGTCGAGCGGGAGGATGATGGCTCTGACTCCAGCTGAGTGCCAGCCGTGCTGTCACCGTCAGCAAGGTGCCGGTGGCACCATCATCTACACCTGGGTCTTCTTCCCCTGGCAGAGCGATTTGCCGGGGTGTTGGGTGTGGATGTCTCCGCCTCCTCCAGCTAGACCCCGGCAGGCTTCCTTGTGGACTACGGCTTCGTCTTCCCTGCCGGTGTCCATCCTGCCGCGTCCTGCTGGTCCTGGCGGTGGTGGCCAGGGCATCGCCTAGCCGCTCTTTCCGTCCGTCGTCTTCGCCCTGTCCCCTCTCGATCTTGTCAGACTGCATCCCACGGGCCCTGACGGGGTTAGGCTGGGCTTCTGCCCAGGCACTCCATTTGCCCTCTTCACCTCCCACTGTAGTTCCTAAGAGGAGAGGGACAAGAAAGGGATTACGGGGCACTTATCTTTGTTCAGTCAAAAATATGTAGGCATTTGCCAATCTTTAATCTAAAATAGGTAGTCCTCTACCCATGCTTGTACTCTGTATGATCTGTACTTGTTTATCAGCATATTAATGAAAAAGAGAGCTTGCCGAGTATTTTGTGCATGTGTAATGTTCATGCTGAGGAATGATCCCTCAATACTTTCAAGTAAACAACGTTCCCCGGCAGCACATCTTGCCGGTTCCTTCCCCTATTACTACTACGCCCTTACAGTAGGGTAGGAGCGAGGATAGGAGTAGGCCCCTCATCTGCTCCTTTCAACTGTTACTACAACCAACTTCTGACCGAAGAAACTTCGGACCAAGACAGATGGGAGCACAGAAGATAGGAGCGACTAGGTTTTCCTACGCTCAAGTTTTTCATACAGAGATACATGATGGATGGTGAGGTGGACTTAGCTGCGTCCATCGTCCTTCTTTTTGTCTCCGGCAGTGATAGGCTGTCGAGGGTCGATGCGCTGGCTTGCTCTCCACTTTTCCTTTTGGGAAGTTCACCGTGGTGGAAGTTGCGAACCAAAGAAGCACAAGGGAAAAACCAGCAGCATATGATCTCTTTGTAAAGGATTAATTAGCCCATGCTAAGCATTGTTATAATCCTAGCAAAGATATATGCTTAAATTAAACATGCATGCAAGTTTTTAGGGCGCCAACGCTTTGTTTTATTATCTTTGCACAGGGTCTGTGCCTGGCTTTGTACAAAGGGTTACATGCACAACGGCAAGGCTTGTACGAAAGGTGGCTGCCGGGGCTGAGCCCGGCAGCCGTGCCTTATGGGTAGAACTTGCGAAGATGCTCAATATTCCATGAGTTTTGCAGTTTAATGCCATCTTCGGTCTCCAGATGAACTACACCATGTCTGGTGACTCGTACTACTCGGTAAGGGCCTTCCCACTTTGGCATCAACTTGTTGGAACCCTTGGCGGACTGAACACGCCTAAGGACAAGGTCGTCTTCCTCAAGGCTCCGGGCACGAACCCTGCGGCTATGATAGTGGCGCAAGGCATGCTGGTAGCGTGCAACATGCACAGCAGCCCGGAGACGATCTTCCTCGAGGAGCACGACATCGTCATGCCGGTGCTGCTCCTGCTCTACTTCATCGTAGGCAAGTACTCGAGGTGACCCGTATATGAGTTCCGTGGGGAGCACTGCTTCTGCCCCATATACTAGGGAGAAGGGAGTCTGGCCGGTGGCTCGATTCGGTGTCGTACGGAGGGACCAAAGAACTATCGGAAGCTCGTCGATCCAGCGTCTGCTGCATTTCTTCAGCTTATCAAAAGTCCTCGTCTTGAGCCCGCGCAGCACTTTAGCATTCATCCTCTCGGCTTGCCGGTTGCTCCGGGGATGAGCAACAGAAGCAAAGGAGACCTTGTTCCCAAGGTTTTGGATGTGTTGCACGAAGGTGCGACTCATGAATTGGGTGCCGTTATCAGTGATCACTCTGGCGGGTACTCCAAAATGGCACACCAATCCCTTCAAGAACTTGATAGCTGATTGCGCAGTTACCTTCCTCACTGGCTCCACTTTCGTCCACTTTGTAAACTTGTCGATTGCAACGTACAAGAATTCAAAGCCCCCGGTAGCACGGGGGAAGGGGCCCAAGATGTCGAGCCCCTAGACCGAAAATGGCCAGGATAAAGGGATCATCTGGAGAGCTTGAGCTGGTTGATGGATGTTCTTGGAGTGGAACTGGCAGGCTTCACATCTGGTGACTAGCTCAATCGCATCTTGGAGGGCTATGGGCCAGTAGAAACTTTGTCGGAAAGCTTTCCCAACCAAGGCTCTTGATCCAATATGGGATCCTCACACGCCCTTGTGTATCTCTACTAGTAGTTCCAGCCCCTCTTCCCGGCAAATGCATTTCAATTTCACACCGTTTGGCCTCCTTCTGTACAGGGTGTCATCGACAAACTGGTACATACTGGACCGTCGGGCTACTCTTTCAGCTTCTTCTTGCTCTTCGGGAAGTTCTTTTTGGAGGTAGTGGACTATTTGTCGTGCCCAAGTCGAAGCCTGAGGCTCAACAACAAGGACTAATGGCACCTCCTCATTCATGGGAGCGCTCAACTCAACCGCAAGAACCTGCGGTTCCGCGGGAGAGTGCAGCTCACCAACCGAAGTGGAGTGGTTCCCGGCAACCTCTCTACCGGCGGGTTCAGGAAGCTCTGCCGGGAGATACTTGTCGGAGTCCAACTTCCTCCTTTTTCTGGCCGTCATTGATGGAGATACTGAAGGATGAGCCAGGTGGAGGACAAAAGTTCCTGGTCCCACAGGGAACTTTTGTGTAGCGCATTTTAACAAATGATCAGCAATGCTGTTTTCCGCACGCGGCACATGCTTTGTTTGCAATCCATCAAAATGCTCCTCCAGCTTTCTCACTTCCTCTACGTATGCCTCCATCAACGGGCTTTGGTAATCCTCATTGACTTGTCTCACCACGAGCTACGAGTCTTCACGGATGATCAACTTCTTGATTCCTAGTTCTACTGTGATTCTGAGCCCGGCAAGGAGCCCTTCATACTCAGCAGTGTTGTTGGTGGCCCTCTCCCAGGGAAAGTGCATTTGAACCACATACTTGAGGTGCTCTCCGGTGGGTGCAATGAGAAGCACACCAGCTCCAGCCCCCTGCAATGAGAAAGCACCATCAAATACATGATCCATTCTTGAGGCACCTTCTTGCTGGGAATAACTGTCTCTGGCATTTCTTCATCAGGAGTGGGCGTCCATTCTGCAATGAACTCCGCCAATGCTCTACTCTGAATGGCTGAGGTACTTTCATATTTCAGGCCAAAGCTTGACAACTCTAGTGCCCATTCAACTATCCTGCTGGTGGCTTCGGGGTTCCTCAGTATACGCTGCAGTGGGAAACGAGTGACAACCGTGATCTCATGGGCTTGGAAGTAGTGGCATAGTTTCCTTGAGGCCATGATGAGGCCGAAGATCAACTTTTGCACTCCAGAATACCTTGACCTAGCCCATGCAACAGGGAGCTAACAAAGTATACTGGCCGTTGCACCACCTTCTTCCTTGCCGCGATCTTGGAATTGCCCCTGCTAACTTGCTCTGCTTCTCCTTGATCTGTGTCTGACCTTGCCGTGACTGGTTCAGTTTCATCTCCGGAAGAGTCAATTGCTGCAGCTACATCCTCATCCACTTCTCGCTGCGCCACCAGCGCTGCACTAACCACTTGGTTCGTTGCCGCTAAATATAGTAGCAACGACTCTTGTGGCCTAGGAGCGACTAAGGTGGGAGCAAAGGAAAGGTACACTTTCAGGTATCACAGTGCTACTTCTACTTTCGGGGTACACTTCATTGGCCCTGCCTTCTTCAGGATTTTGAAGAACGGCAAGGTGCGCTCGGCAGACTTGGAAATGAACCTACTCAACGTGGCAACGCATCCTGTTAAGCGTCTCACATCCTTGACGGTCCTGGGTGCTTGAATCTGCTCAATTGTTCTTATCTTGTCGGGGTTGGCTTCTATCCCTCGCTGAGATACAAAGAAACCCAGGAGCTTGCCGGAAGGTACGCCAAACACACACTTCTCAGGGTTTAACTTTAGGTTGACCTTGCGCAAATTTGCAAAGGTCTCTTCCAAATCTTGAATAAGTGTTGATCTGTCCTTGGTTTTGACCACTATATCATCCATGTAAGCTTCCACATTCCTGTGGAACTGAGGCTCAAAACCAATTTGTACTGCCCTTGCAAAAGTCGATCCGGTGCTCTTTAACCTGAAAGGCATCTATACAAAGCAGTACGTGCCACATGGAGTTATGAACGCGGTCTTCTCTTCGTCTTCCTTGGACATGAATATCTGATGGTACCCGGAGTATGCATCCAAAAAGGAAAGCAGATCACAACCGGAAGTGGAATCCACAATCTGATCAATGCGCAGCAGGGGGAAAGGGTCCTTCGGGCAGGCCTTGTTCAGGTCTGTGAAGTCTATGCAAAGCCTCCATTTCCCATTTGCCTTGCACACTACCACTGGGTTTGCCAACCATGTCGGATGCAGCACTCCCTAACCAAACCAGCTGCTTCGAGTTTCTTGATCTCTTTGGCAATGAACTGTTGCCGTTCCAAAGCCTGCTTTCGGACCTTCTACTTGATGGGCTGAGCATGCGGGTAGACAACAAGGTGGTGCTTGATTACCTCCCTGGGAATGCCGGGGATGTCAGATGGTTGCCAAGCAAACACATCAACATTCGCCCGCAGGAAGGCAACGAGCGCGCTTTCCTATTTGTCATTAAGGGTGGCGCCAATGGTGAATGTACCGTCAGCGCCATCCTGCTTTGCCGGGACCTTCTTCACAGCAGGGGAAGTAACTTTGGATCTCTTGCTAGTGGAACTCTCCGGCAAGTCATCAACAGGTGCAGCGCACTCCGAAGAGGCGCGCTTCCCGGATTCCTTGCCGGCATCTTGGCTAGCCTTCTTTTCCTTCCTTGTTTCCTTGGCGGGAGCTTTGGCTTCTGCAGCCTCAGCTGCTACCGCGTCTCGATACATCTTGTCCACGCATATGATTGCATCTTTCTTGTCTGACGGGATTGAGATGACGCCCATCGGCCCTGGCATCTTCAAAGTATTGTAGGCATAGTGGGATGCCGCCATGAACTTTGCCAGAGCTGGACGACCAAGGATCCCATTGTATGGCAAAGGAAGTTCGACAACGTCAAACACAACCTTCTCGGTCCAGTAATTCAGTTCTCTGCAAACATTATCGGCAGTGTAATTTTCCCCTTAGGACGGCTCTTGCCGGGGTTGATTCCTTGGAACGTGCCAGTAACCTTGAGCTCCTCATCAGGGATCTGTAGCCTGCTAACCACTTTGGGAGAGATCAGATTCAACCCAGCCCCACCGTCAACTAACATCTTTGTGACCTTGAGGTTGCGGATTGTTGGTGAGACCAACAACAGCAAGCACCCCACCACAGTAGTGCGGTCAGGGTGATCCTCTTCATCAAAGATGATAGGCGTGCGAGACCATTTGAGTGGCTTCCGGGAGTCTGCAACTGGTTCCACGGCATTGACTTCTCATGCCCACTGCTTGAGCTGGCGGTGAGAGGAGTGCAAAGATGCACCTCCGTCAATGCATAGGGCCTCAGTTGCTTTCTGGAATTCTTTCTCACTGGTTTCCTCTTCATCCCCTTCATCACTTTCATCATCCCCTTCTTTCTTCTCACAGCCTCTAGCTGGTTTCTCTTTTTGCTGAGGGGTCTTGCCGCGGCGGCCTCCTCTGCCGCCATGGCCTTTCCCGCCAGCACCTTCTTGGTCTCTCTCCCTGTCACGCTGCTCATATTCTGCCTTATGCTTTTTAACAAGTTGCTCGACTTGGTGACATTCTTTGAGATCATGACCTTTGGTGCGATGGATTTTGTAGTACGGCCCATCGGACTTCCCAACTTTCTCTGCCGCCGCAGCCTCCCGGCAATCAGCGCACGCGGCAGCTTCCTTGCCGTGGGCTTCGGTTTTGGCCTTCTTGCCGGTGCTAAGATCGCCAGAGCCCTCAACTGCCAATACTGACTTATCCTTGTGTTTCTTGTTGCTTTTCTAGGTCCTCTTCGGGTTAGCGGCCTCATCGTCATCCTCTGAATCAACTTCGCCGCCATCCTCTTCCCCAGGGAGTCGCCTTCCTTCCTCAGCCCGAGCGCATTTATCCGCCAAGGTATATAACTCATTGACGGTCTTGGGCAGCCTAACGTTCATTTTAGAACGAATCCTCATGTTGCGCATGTTTGAATGAAAACGGCAATCACAACTGCTGGATGTATCTCTGGGATGTTGCAGTGCAGTCGGCTGAACCTCTGCATATACTTCCGCAAGCTCTCTCCTTCCTTCTGCGGAAGAACTTGCAAATCACCGGGCCGTCCTGGTTCTTGATGGCCGCCCGTGAAGGCGCCAACAGATTCATTGCACCAGTCAGCCCAGGACAAAATGGAAATCTCTGGCAGTGGCAGGTGCATCAGGCACGACCTCATGTTTGCCTTGAGGGCCAAAGGGAAGTAGTTGGCGAACACCTTCTCATCTCTGCCCCCGGCGGCTTGAACAACAATTGTGTAAATGCTCAAGAACTCTGCCGGGTTTAGCTTTCCATCGTACTTTTCCGGTAGCTCAGGCTTGAAGATGCGGGAAGATGGCCAACGTACTTGCCGCAGTTCGCGAGTGAAGGCAGGGCACCCAACCTCTAAAGGTAAGTACCCACCATCACTGGGCGCGGGTTCATCGACATCTGGGCCATTGCGCCTGTCAGATTGACGGCGGGTCTCCCGGCTCCGCTCTATAGTGATGCGTGCATCTTCCCTCCGCCGATCTTCCAGGACTTGCCGCTGATCTCGATGGGCTCGCGGATCAGACGAGGCCATTGACGCTTCATCGGGCTCCTAGTCGCGTGGCTCTTGTTGTTGCCCCTGGGCCTGCTACCGCGGAGGGGACTGCACCGTCAGCGTGGCCCCCTCAACATGGCCAGCAGTCCGGGCCACTGTTGTTGCTTGCGGGTGTCGCGATGGCTCTGCCTGCTGTGATCCCCCAGCTTCAGCAAAGCCGATCAAACTCTAGATAGTGGTTCTCCACTCATCCATTTGATCAGCCGCTGGTGGGAATCTTAGCAAGAGTTGAGCCCGCGCCATGGCTTTCGAAGCTGTGCTTGGCATGGATGATGAGGCAGACCGCAACATCGCTCGACTCCTGGTAGTATCAGCAGGGGTGCCGCCGCGTTCTCGCCGCTGCGAGCTGGCCGCCACGGTCGTTGGATGATGAGTAGGGTGCGCTCGGGGATTGGCAACCCCGTTCGGCGCTACGTCTTGGTCGTCCCGCCCCAGGCAAGGTGCGTGCCCCGTAGCCGCGCCCGTTACAGGTACGGCTAGAGGGTCACGGCTCGCGCTAGAGCGGGCGTCGTTGCTGTGGCTGCGCCCACTGGTATGGCAAAGAGGTGGAGACTGAGTGTTCCCTCCACCCGCGGCTTGTGGGCTGTGCCCGTCAGGATGTTGCTGATGTTGCCCTCCTCCGGCGCCTCCTGCCCCAGCTCCATCCACGAGGAACGCAGTGACGGCACCGCCTATGCTGGTCGCGTCTCCCATAGCGCCCACCTCACCTAACGCCGCGGCGGCTCCTGAGCCGTCTGTGGCCGCATGCGAGGGGGCTTTCAAAGAAGAAGGGTGCGCAGCAGCGCCAGATTTCTTCTTGGGCGCCACACACAAAGATGATGATGATGATCGATGCACTGTCCTACAGCTTCAGGTTCGCACAAGCGACTCTCCCCTACCTGGCGCGCCAAAGATGTCGTGGTGGAACACGATCACCTATGGGGACATCGGCCCCTTGTGGTTCGGCAAGGGGGAGATCATGTTGCACAAAGAGCAGAGGCCATGGAACCACACGACGGTGGTGACACTGATAGTTTTTACCCAGGTTCAGGCCGCTGTGAAGCGTAAAACCCTAATCCTGCTTTGGTGGATTGGATGAGGGAACACGACGAGCACGCAGTGCTCAAGCCAGGCAAGGTCGCCTCGGGGAGAGCAGCTACACGCATAAAAGTGTGCGAGAGGTCCGAATCCTTTGCTCGGTTGCCATGGACCTCCTTTTATAGCTTAAGGGGTGACCACAGTGGCAAAACAGTCTTTATCTAATGATTAGATAGCTAACAGTGTTATCATACCTAACCCTGGCAGTTAGGACAAAGTGCATTAAATGCACCGCTAGGTGTTGTGCTGAGGGTGCAGCCCGGCAAGCTTACCGTGCCGCTTAACCATCTTCTGCTTATCTGCTTGACACGCCCCTGGACGGGTGTCATATGAGGGTAATCTGTCTTCCAAATGACTGCCATGTGCTTAGTGGAAGCCACTTATTCACTTGGGGGCTCGACACTGCACTGGTAGCTAATTTGCGTTGCGGTGCAGTGGAGCGGTGGCGCCTTGGCGGGGAGATCCGCCCTTGGCGAACCCGGCAAGCTTGCCGGGGAAATCTTGGACTTGTCCCTGGGATGGCCTCGACCCTGTCAGGCCCTCCTGCCTGGGAAGGGAGGCCTTCCCAAGGTGATGCCCTGCTGCCTTGTTCGCCTTGGTCTTGTTGATCCACCCTTTGATCTCACAAAGAACTGCTTCTTTGGCTTGGCCTTGGTTTGTAGTGTTGATGCCGAACGGACGACACCAGCATGCCTGTGTACAAGTCTGGGCAACAAATGTAAATGTTCGTTGCACCGACAACCTGAATATATTTCCTATGCCAAGCTGGTCAAGATTGCTAACTCCCAAGATGATGAACTTGAAATGCTTGAGAGAAATCTCAGGAAAACCGAAGGAATACTGGTCGAAGAGATGGAGAAGAATCAAAAGTTGATCGAAAAGCAAGATGCTTTTTCATCAACCCTTGATGATCTTACCAATCGATATGATTCACTTACAGTTGACTACGGGAGTTTATCAGATGAACTCCTTAACAGGAATCAAGAACTCGTGTCACTGAAAGAATCTCATAACGAGCTGGTGTTAGAGAAAGCTTCTCTCTTCGCCGAGCAATCTGTTCGACTTCCTGATGATTTTGTACCTCCATGCTTAAAATGCCTAGAACATAGCAATGCTGATTCTCATGCTGAAACTTCTAATACTGCTGTAGAGAATATTGCTGCTACTGAAATTGGTACAACTAACTCTTCTTCCAAGGATTTTGCTGCTATTACTAAAGAAAATTGTAGGTTAAAGGGCTTACTTGAGAATGGAATGCTAAGGAGCCTAAAAGGGCATCAAACCCTATGTGATGTGCTCAAGAAGTCCATACTGCACAAAAACCCTTAGAAGGAAGGATTAGGTTTCGAAAAGAAACTCAATGTGGATGGATCCCATTGGACTCCTGAGCAATATCCTCGAACGACTTGGGTTCGTGCAAAGAGTAAAACCCTCAAACCTGAAACTCTAACTGGTTATCATTCACCCATTCCTGTTGATACTGACGAGTCTGATGACTCAAATTACAAAATCTTCAAACAACAGAATGGTGAAGTTTTCGCTCGATATGTTGGAACTAACTGCAGGACAGGTTCACCCAAGAAACAAATCTGGGTAAAGAAGTGCATTGTTGAAAATTTGCCTGTCACTGCTAACCTGACTGTGCAGGATAACTCTCGAGGAGGAAATGGATGTCATTCACAGTCTACTTTAGAATCTTTCTCAAATGATTATCATCCTAACCTGCATCAGAAGGAGTACATGCGTACCTCTTCAAATAATTACATTCATGTATCTGGAAATAACTTCAATGCATATTCATATGATTATCATCAAAGTGCACAGGTGTCTCACAGGCCTCGCCGAAGGAATGCCCCTACTCAGTCCAAGCAAATGAGATCCTCACCACCCATGCAAGAGTGGGTTGTGAATAAGATCTAATCCTCTTGTGCAGGGAATTCTCTCAGGGTTGTCTCATGTTTATTATAAGCCCTGAGATCAATCATTGTTGGTGCTTATCTTTTTTTTCGTTTGGTGTGTTTGTGCCTTGTGTTTTCCTTCGTTTGGCTTTGTGTTTTGAGTCAGTTTATGTTTTTTCCTCAGTCTTTCTTGTCATAAACATGCAACTTGATCTGAAGAAGATTTCAATCCGACATCCTTGGTCGCGAATGGAATCAACTTCGAAACTTCATCTGTTTTGGCACTTGCGCTTCCTCAAACCCTTCGGCATTCTATTCAGTTATCGAGGTTTTCACAGGGAACGGCTGACACATGCCCATGATCTCACGTTCGTGATCTCATCCGTTGAATGTGGAATGTCCCGTGCTTTTCGGCCGTGGAGCTCGGAGGAAGCGGTTTCGCCCTCAGGCTATATAAACCCCCCTCCGGCGTCTTCTTCCCTTGTTCCTTCTCTGTTTGGCCTCAAACCCTCCTCTTGCTCTCCGCCCAAGCCCGAGCTCGAAGCAGCATCGATGTCGTGCCTTGCCGTGCAACTCCGGCGAAGCCCCACCACCGTTTGTCGCGCCAGTGCGGTACTTCTTCTCTCCCGCGCTGCCATAGATGATCAGTACTGCCAAGTTAGGGCATACAGATCTGGAACTAGCCCTGTCCCATGTCCCTCTTCTGTTCTAATGCTGTTCGTCCCGATGCCATTTCTTTTGTTTTATTTTCTTGCAGTAGATCTTTAGGCTTCACTAAGTTGTGACTTGTACGATTTGTAGTTGCTCCTCGTACCAGTCAGTTTGGACTAGGGTTCTTGTGTTACACATCGAAAGATTAGAGGAGTTGTTAATCTGTCTTATGGCATATTGCAATTCTCTTGATGATATCTCCCAAAGTATATGCCATGAATTCCTTTGCTACTTCCGAAAATTATCTGTTTTTGAGTAAAAAATGCTTCTATGCATGTTTATGACCTTTTCCTATTTTCCCTCACATTGTTGTTTTTTCTCCTAGGAGTGGTCATGGCTAATAGTTCAGAAGAGCAGTCTAGATCCGAGGAAGAAATCCCTCAGTTGCCGCATGTGGCTAATAAAGCAAAGGTGGCTGGAAGAAAATCAGCTGAGCCGCCGAAAGTGTCAAGGAAGAAATCTGGGTCAGAATCTGCTGAAGAAGAAGATGATATTCCCTCAGCTCACAGTCAGCCAGAGGATGAGCTAGTCACCGACTCCAAGACCCTGTTCTCTGATGGAAATCCCAAGAAGGGTGGTCGTGGTATAGAGAGGAACACCACGGCTGAGATGTCTGATCCCGAAACTTACAAAACTCCCCCTGGAGTTGAAACTGCCACTGAAAGAAATAACAGGCTGCAGAAGATTCGCCGTCATTGGGTGAAAAAGTGGTTCAACTATGAGAACGTCCGAAGAAAATATCAGATACTGTGTGCATTCACTCCACCCTGGAATGACTGCATCGCAGAGGGTGGCCTAGGTCAAGATGATGAAACACTTAGGCCAGCTCCTCCCCCCAATGCTCATGCTGATTCATTAAAGACAACTGTTGATTTCCTCGAGGAGGTGGAAAAGAGAGCAAAGGCCAAGGCCAAGCATGAAGCCAAGGCCTCGAAGAAAAATGAGGTCGAATAAAGAAATGTTGAGTTAACTCAACAAGATGTGCAAGAGAAGAAGGAAAGGGCTTCTGCCCGAAAGGAAAAGAAGAGGAGGTCTGTTTCTCCTCGAGCTTCGAAGAAGAAATCTGTTACCAGAAAGTCAAGGAAGGCAGCATCTGCCTCATCCGATGATTCTTCCGATGACAATGTTGGCGAAGAAATTCCCATGTACACTACTGCAGGATGCTGTCGCGGTGGAACGCGATCACCTATGGGCTATGAGCCCCTTTGTGGTTCGGCAGGGGGGAGTTCACATCGCACAAAGAGCAAAAGCCATGGAACAGCACGACAGAGGTGACACAAGTGGTTTTTACCTAGGTTCAGGCCACCGTGAGGCATAAAACCCTATTCCTGCTTTGGTGGATTGATGGAAGGACCGTGGTGAACACGCAGCTCTCGAGCCCGGCAAGGTCGCCTCGGGAGGAGCAGCTTCGTGTGTATGAGTACATGAGGGTCCAAATCCTTTTTACGGTTGCCACGACCCTCCTTTTATAGGCTAAGGGGTTACCACAATGGCAAAATAGTCATTATCCAGTGATTAGATAGCCAACAGTGCTATCATACCTAACTCTGGCAGTTAGGACAAAGTGCATTAAATGCACTGCTAGGTGTCACGCTGTGGATGCAGCCCGGCAGGCCTGCCGTGCCGCTTAGTCATCTTCCACCTATCTGCCTGACACGCCTCTGGACGGGTGTCATACGGAGGTGATCTTCCTTCCAAATGGCTGCCACGTGCCAAATGACAGCCACTTAATCATATGGAGGCTCGACACTGCACCGATAGGTGACTTGCATTGCGATGCGGTGGAGCGGTGGAATCTTGGCGGGGATGTAGGCTGCTAGTGGCCCCGGCAAGCCTGCCGGGGAAATCTTAGGCCTTGTGTCCGGGGCGGCCTTGACCTGACCAGGCTCGCCTGCCTGGTAAGGGAGGCTTTTCCTTAGTGATATCTTGTTCTCTTGGCTTGTCTTGGTCTTCTTGATCCACCCTTTGATTCCTCAAAGAGCTATCTCTCTGGCTTGGTTTTGTCTTGAATGCTTGGTGCTATTTGCTTCCTTGCTGTCGTGCCTGTGTACAGTTCGGGCAACACACGCGAAGGTTTGTTGCACCGACAGGAGCCCCTAGGCCTGGACCAAACGTGCTGCCGAGCATCATTGTGGTAGACCCTATCAGGTACACAGGCAGGACACTCATGACGATATTATCTCCTTTCTTGATCTTTCCCTTGCTTCTTCATTAACCTGTCCTTGGGTCAGTTTCTGGTTTTCCCGCGCGTCGTGCACTGCCAGACACGGTGGGGCCATCTCTGTAATGGCCCGTGAATTACTTTATCCCACGGGGAAGTAACTGCCATTTCACTCATCCCACTATGCCCCTATCTTTCGCCATGTATGTCACATGCATCACATGGGGTAGGTAATGGAGGCGTGTGGTGCAGGAAGGAGCGCTATGGCAAAGACTCGAACCTCCCGGATTGGTGCAAGAGGGTGGTAGGCGGGCCCGGTCATCGGCAGTGGTTGGGACGGGTCAGATTCGAAGGAGCCCTTGGGGGGGTGAAGGACCAGCCCCCGGTCCTAGCCTGCCTATAAAACAGGGCGCGAGAGGGAGCGGAGGCATTCATCCATGCACCTCTTCCTTCTTCTTCCTTGCCTCCTTCTTCACCATGTCGAGAGGGAGAGACCGGGGCTAAGCCCCGGGCTCTAGCTCGGGGGTGGTGATGCCAAAAGCTCGTGTTGATGCTCGGGGGGTGAGTCTGGTCCAGAGCCACGGTAGGCGTAGTGGTCGTAGCGAGGGCTGCCGCAGTTTGCGGCGGCGTACCCGTGTACGCCGTATTGACTCCGGTATGGAAGGTGCTATGCTTCTCCATAATGGCGGAGTTCTCGTCCTCTTCATGCGAGCTAGTCGCCCGGAGAAGAGGAGTCGCCCCTGCCGCAAGCTGTTGGGGCATGTTAACCCGTTGGCGGAGTACTCAGGGCTTCTGGTGCATGCCTGCGGCGCCGTGCTCGGGATTTTTAGTAATCCCAGCACTGCTCTCTCTGGCGAGGTTGGGGATGACGCTGAAGATGGCGGCGCCCTCCTGCCCGCCAAGGTGGGGACTGGCGCTTCCCGTGCGCCTCGGGCACCGCCACCACCATCAGCCGCTTCTTCGAGGAAGGTGACAGGCCAAGGGCCCGACGTCCTCCCGGAGCGACAGGGACAAGGAAGAAATGGGCGAAGATTGGGAAGGCGGGTGGCAGGCCATCAGGTCGGAGTATGATGGCACCGACGCCTTCGTCTCGTACTGCCGGCTTGCTGCTCCGTCTTTCTGCTCTTCCCCTCCCTCCCCGGCACCATCATCACCAGCCTATTCCGGACGGTTGTTGGGGAGGGCATGCTCTCTTGGTGCCTTCTGCCGGGTGCACCCTTTGGTCCTGGTGGTGGCATCCAGGGGATCGCCTAGCCGCTCCTTCTGCTCGCCGCCTTCGCAGCCTCGCCACTCCCGATCTTGTCAGGCCGCGCTTTGCGGGCCCTGACGGGATCAGGCTCGGCTTCTGCCCAGGCGCTCCTTTTGCCCTCTTCACCTCCCATCGCAGTTCCTAGGAGGAGAGGGACAAGAAAGGGATTACGGGGCACTTATCTTTTTTCAATCTAAAATATGTAGGCATTCGCCAAATTTTAGTCTTAAATATGTAATCTCTTTTATCCATGTTTGTGTCCTGTAAGAGCTATACTTATTTATCCGCATATCAATGAAAAACACAAGCTTTGCCGAGTACTTGTGCTTGTGTTTTATCCATGTAGAGGGGGTACACCTCTATACTTTTAGGTAAAGAAGTTTTTCCCAGCAAGCTATCTTGCCGGTGCCCTCCGTTGTTGCCTCCTGCCGGGGCTCGAAACCACGGAAGGGAACCAGCTCCTTGTCGATCCTACTCTGTCAAATGTCACTACAACCATCCTGACCGAAGCAACGTTCGGGTCAAAGGATGGGAGCACAAAGGCTTCGAAGGTGACAAGGTTTCTCTATGCACAAGCTTTCTTTTTACAGAGACTTATGGATAAAAGGAAACTTATCTATTCGGCTTGACGGGGATCGATATGCGAGCTTGTTTTCCGTATCTTCTTCCCAGGATCAAGTCCGCGGTAAGAGCCCTGTAATTAGTTGCAAGGGGAAAACATAGCAGCATATGACCTCATCTAAATGATCATGGCAAGTTTATGTTAAGCTATGCAAGCATGCAAGTTGTTTTTAGGGTGCCAGCGCTTCGTTTTATTGTGGTCTGCGCCTGACTTTGTACAAAGGGTTACATGTGCATCGGCAAGGCTTGTACAAAAGGGTGGCTGCCGGGCAGGGCCCAACAGCCGCGCCTTACGGGTAGAACTTATGAAGATGCTCAATGTTCCATGAGTTTTACAATTGAATGCCATCTTCGGTCTCCAGATGGACTGCGCCAGGCCTGGTGACTCGTACTACCCGGTAAGGGCCCTCCCACTTTGGCGTCAACTTGTTTGTACCCTTGGCGGACTGAACATGCCTAAGGACAAGGTCGTCTTCCTCAAGGCTCCGGGCATGAACCCTGCGGCTGTGATAGAGACGCAGGGCTTGCTGATAGTGTGCAGCACGCGTAGCAGCCTAGAGACGGTTCTCCTCAAGGACCACGGCATCGTCATGCCGGTGCTGCTCTTGTGCTACTTCATCATAGGCAAATACTCGAGGTGACCCATATATGAGTTCCGTGGGGATCACTGCTTCTGCCCCATAGACTAGGGAGAAGGGAGTCTGGCCGGTAGCTCGATTTGGTGTCGTACGGAGGGACCAAAGAACCACTGGCAGCTCATCAATATAGCATCTGCCGCACTTCCGCAGCTTGTCAAAAGTCCTTGTCTTGAGCCCAAGCAGCACTTCAGCATTCATCCTCTCAGCTTGTCCATTGCTCTTGGGATGAGCAACAGAGGCGAATGAAACCTTGCTTCCGAGGATTTGAACGTATTGCATGAAGGCGCGGCTTGTGAACTGGGTGCCGTTGTCAGTGATGATTCTGGCGGTTACTCCGAAATGGCACACCAATCCCTTCAAGAACTTGATAGCTGATTGTGTCGGCGTTCTGGGAACCAGGGTACCCAGACTTGCCTGCCTGCGGCCCATGGCATGGCTCCATCGACGGACTGGTACTGCCCATCTACAAGACCACCAAGACAAGACCCTCGCGAGGGGCCAAGCCTCGCGAGGCGGACGACACCAAGACCTCTCGAGGGAGCGGCCTTCCCAGGCTGCCTCCTGAGGAGCAGAGATCTCTATGCAGGTACCCAACCTCAGGAGGTTGCGATGATGCAATCCATGACGACCAAGGCCAGGCGGGCGCCAGCGGGCGCAGAGGAGGCAGATTCCTCTTTGGTGCTAAAAAGGCAAGCGTAGGCGTGGGTTCCCAAGGAGCCCGGCAAAGGTTTCTATTCCAGTGCTACAAGACCAAGACCGCTAGGACGGCAGGACGGATGTCATCGTCAAGCCCACTGCTGCGTCACAACTAGAGGCTTTGCAGGCGAAGACCACCTTTCGTCAGGATAAGCTGTACTACTTGTCCCCTTTCAAATTGGCCATTGTGGGATCCCTTCCCGCCTACGATTTGGGGGAAGAGGACCGAGGCCACTATAAGTATAGGCTAGTCACCACCGTATACGAGATCGGATCCATTCCACCCTCACCCTCAGAGCCCTCGCGAGGTTGTTCATCCTTTGTACTAGCACATCCTCAGCCCCTCGTGAGGCCAATCCACCACAAAGCAGGAGTAGGGTCTTACACTGCAAGGTGGCCCGAACCTGGGTAAACTGTCGTGTTCATCTTCTTCCTTGTTTGTGTGCATCGAGCTAGGCCATAGGGCGACGAGCTAGTTGGCTGGATAGGTTGAGTCCTTCACACACGCCCCAGAGTTCGAACCTTTCTTGGGTCTGCAGAGCCCTGAATCCGACATTTGGCACGCCAGGTAGGGGCGTGTCGAAGCCTCTCCTCCACCGTTTGCTCCATCGCCGTTCTGTCGTTCCTATGGCCGATGCTCGTCATGTCCGTGCCGAGCGCCGGGCCACTCGCGTCGCCCAGACGGCGCCTATGGGCAATGGTGCTCCTTGCTGCTCTGCCTCCCCGGCGGCTAACGCCACCACTGGCCCTGCTGTTCGCGAACAGCAGGACTCGTCGCTGCCACTGTCCGTGCGGCGTGATGGCTGCACCACAACTCCATCACCCACTCCAGCCACGACGTCGTCTTCTCATGTTCGTCGTGGGCCGGCGAATGCGCTGGCTGCACTGCTCATGGCGCGAGAGCTTTTGCGCTACCGCCCGGCCAACGACCTCTACGACGACTGGCTCGGCCGCATCGCCGAGCTCGTCAACGCCGCCGGTGAAGCCCCTGCACCGTCCCATTTGCCCCGTGCCCCGCCGTCCCTGGCGGGCGATGTGGCTCACGGCGCACCTCCTCCTCCTCCTCTGCACGGCGCGGACCCGAGCCCAGGCGAGAGGCACCCCAACGCGACCCGCCGCGCAGGGCCCGGCGCGCGATGAAGAAAGCTACCAGGTGGTGCAGCGGCCCCAAGGAGAAGTGTGCGCGCTTCTAGCGCCGCCGCGTCAAGACCGCGTGCCGTCGGAGGCGGTGGCAATGGGCGACAAGATCAGGCTCCCCCCATGCGACTGTCGGATTTCAGGTTCCGCAAACCCTTGAGAGGTTCGAACTCTGGGGTGCGTGCGAAGAACTCGTCCTCCCCAGTCTGCCTACTCGCTAATCTCACAGCCTAGCTCGTCGAACTGTAAGGAAAAGAGACACAACAGTTTACCTAGGTTCGGGCCACCTTGCGGTGTAAAACCCTACTCCTGCTTTGTGGTGGATTGGCCTCGAGGGGCTGAGGATGAACTAGTACAGTGGCGAACAGCCTCAGGAGGAGAGGTGTTCTTGAGCTCGGGTGAGCTGGTGGAGTGAGGGTGATCTGAATGATCCGTCGATTCGATCCCCCTCTACGGTGGTGGCTAAGTCCTATTTATAGTGGCCTTGGTCCTCTTCCCAAATGAAAGGCAGGAAGGGATCCCACAACGGCCAAATTCGAAGGGAGACAACTAGTACATGCCATCCTGACAAAAGTAGTCTTCGCCTGCAAAAGCCTCTGGTCGTGACGCCGTGGTGGGCTCGGTGATGACCTCCGTCCTGCCGTCCTGGCGGTCTTGGTCTTGTTGCACGGGAATGGAAACCTTTGGCTGATTCCTCGGGACTTCGCGCCAGCGCTTGCCTCTTTAGCACCAAAGAGGAAACTGGTACACTGCGCCCGCTGGCGCCCGCCTGGCCTTGGTCGTCATGGCTCACGTCATCCGGACCTCATGAGGTGAGGCTTTCATAGAGATCTCCGCTCCTCGGGAGCCAGCCTGAGGAGGCCGCTCCTCGTGGAGGTCTTGGAGTCGTCCACCTTGAGAGGCTTGGCCCCTCGCGAGGGTCTTGAGTTGTTGTCGCTGAAGCTGGGCCGTACCAGGCCGCCGATGGAGCCATGCCGTGGGCCACAGGCAGGCAAGTCTGGGTACCCCCGTTCCCAGAACGCCTACAGCGACCAGTACCTGTGAGTGCGGCAGGCTGCCGTGCTTTCACCCCGGACCTACGCTGCGTCATCTGGCCCGGCAAGTTCAAGCCGGATCTGCCTCCACGCTATGATGGCACTCCTGACCCCGCTGAGTTCCTCCAGCTCTACGAGCTAAGCATCGAGGCGGCGAACGGCAACGACAAGGTCATGGCGAACTAGTTCCCCATGGCCCTCAAGGATGGCGCGTGTTCTTGGCTCCTGAACCTTCCGATGGGGTCGATCTCCTCCTGGGACGAGCTGCGCAAGCGCTTCATCACCAACTTCCAGGGCACTCGCAACCGCGCTCCTGCAGCAGGCGACCTGCGGCGCATAAAGCAGCAGCCGGGCGAGACCTTGCACAAGTACATACAGCGCTTCACGAACGTTCGCCTCAAGATCCCAAAGGTGTCAGACGAGGCCATCATCGCGGCGTTCTCTAATGGCGTCCGGGACGTCAAGATGAAGGAGGAGCTCGCCATCCACGAGGACTTGTGTTCGGCTCTTGAGATGTTCAACATGGCAACCAGATGCGCGAGGGCTGAGGAAGGTCGCCTCTCCCTCCTGGAGCTTCCGGAGGTCGATCCTGAAGACAAGAAGGCCAAGGCTAAGGAAGTGAAGCGCAAGGGCCCGCCGTGCTGGCCGTGGAGCCCGAGATGAAGCGTGGCTGTGACCATGATGAGCCTCCCAGGGGCAACCACCCGTTCTGCATCTTCCACAATGTCCACAGACACAACACCAATGACTGCCAGGAGCTCAGGGCAATCCTCGATGGGTGCTTTGGCCGCCGCCCCGAGCGCAACGACCACGGCTACGTCCGCGGAGGAGGCCGCTGGGACAACTGCGACCCCTGCCAAGACTAGCGCGACCAACCTCGTGATGGCCCCTGGAGAGACCAGCCTCGTGAGGATCGCCCCCAGGGCAATGCTGGCCTCCCTCCGCTGCTGCCAAGGAGAAACGATGACAGCCGCCAAGATGATGGGGCTGGGGGCTTCCAAGAGCCTCGCGCGATCGCCTGCATCCTGGGTGGCGCTCAGGTCCCCGCTTCTCATCTCGTCTTCAAGCAGTTTGCTCATGAGGTGAACGCGGCCCTCCCCAAGCTCGAGGCATCGCGCCCCCTCAGGTGGTCCAAGCACGCCATCACCTTTGACTCCCTGGACCAGCTCAAGTGCTCAGTTGTCGCTGGCGCGCTCCCAATGCTCTGCACACCAACCATTAGCAATGTCCTTGTCACCAAGACCCTCATTGACGGTGGCGTGGGGCTCAACGTTCTCTCTGTCGAGACGCTCCAAGTACCATATGACCAGCTTCTACCCACCAAGCCTTTCTTAGGGGTCACCGATGGCTCCACCGTCCCCATAGGGCAGATCTGCCTCCCTGTCACCTTCGGCAAGCGCGACAACTACCACACCGAGCTCGTCGACTTCGACGTTGCCCACATCCACCTCCTGTATAATGCCATCCTCGGGTATCCGGCCCTCGCCAAGTTCATGGCAGCAACTCACCACGGCTACAATGTCCTCAAGATGCCAGGAAGTGGCGGCATCATCACGGTCACCTGCGATGAAAAGGATGCGGTGTGCTCCCTCGAGCATGCCTACCAGGCTACGGCAGTCGAGAACTCTGATGACGACGGTGCTGTCCTGCCTCCTGAGGCTGTCCCAAGAAGAAGAAGCAGCTCCTCCCAAAGGGCCATCAGGAGGACGGGGCGCCCGATGGTCGTGCCTCAGGCCCCGCGCCCTCTGCTGGGGCGTCTTTCCCTCTCGCATAGGGAGGCGCGCCCGGCGCCCCTTTTAGGATGGGCTCGGGGGCTCTCCTCTGGAGGGCCTCTGACCTGACCAGCGTGACAAGGGAGGCGTTCGGGCACCACGTGGAGGCGTGCTTCGACGCGCGCCTCCGTGAGCAAGGCGCAAGGCGCGAGGCGCCGGGCGCTTAGGAGTTCATCACCAAGGCAATCGAGGAGCTTCAGGAGGCGTGAGCCATGTGTGGCGAGCATCGCCACGCACCACCCAGTGCAGATGCCGCCCATGACATGGGTGGCGAACTGCGCGTCTGCGTCAACATCCTAGGCCTCAACAGGGCTGCTTCCCAGGACCTCTTCTAGCCGTCCCGCGTTGGCTAGAGCGGGGGCTACCCCTGCAGCTATGTCTGCATGCCATTCAGCCTGCTGAATGTGGCCGCCTCGTACCAGCGCCTCATGCAGGGAGCCTTGGCGGCTCACGAGGCCAGGCGCCAGGCGGTCCTGACCGAGGAGGTGACGGACCCTCGTGAGCCCCCAGACCTCCGGAGCCTCCCGGGACTCAGGAGCCGGTCGACTCTTGAGGAGCGATCTCTACATCACACATCTTCAGCTACTTCAATGCTTCTACAACAATGGTGCCAGGTGACTTTTTGGTTTGTTCAACTGAGGGTGCCCCTCAGGCTGCATTATCCTCAGGCTGCTAGGGCCCGACCCCATAGCTATATCATTTTGCGCATGTATCGGAACTGGCTTTGCTTTCATGAGTTTCCTAAGTATCTCAAATGCCTGTCCGGTGCTTCGTCACTATGATGTCACTGCGCCCTCGCGAGCCCGCCCGCGAGCGCCTCATGATTAAGGACCGGCACGGCATCTATGCTCGGGTTTGTCCCTGCAGCGTCGACAAACCCTAGCGACCGAGCTCTGTCCCGCGGGCCAGCTCCAGTGCGCGTCACCTCCCGTGGTCCTTGGTGCCTTGTTCTCGCATGAGCTAATCGCATGTGGGCAAGTGCGGGCACACGGCCCGGTTCGTACAACCGCAGTTCAGTGCTTCGCCGCAGCGGGAGCCGTGCGCCGGCTGTTTTTCCGTGGGATCATTGCATCAGAACACTTGGCATGGCGTCTGTGCTCGGGTCCGTCCCTGCAGTGTCGATAAAACCAATGGCTGAGTTCTGTCTGGTGGGCCGGCCCCGTTCATGTCACCTCCTGGGGTCATTGGCGTCCGGCCTTCTCATGTGATAACCTCCGGAGGGGCACTCGGTGCAGGACCCCCCATCGCCCCGCAGATTTCTTATGCGTGCCCCACGCCGCAAAAATCAGGCGCAACCCACCTTGAGGTAGGGCCTCGTGAGTCCCGCGCTGGCTCACGAGTGCCCAGATACACCTCCTCTAGTTCTGCCGTGCTAGCCACGCATACGAACGGGGCTGTACACGCCCCAGAGTCTTCCCCAGCGGGAACTCCCACCCACGTACCAGTGGAAGCCCCATGCTCCGCGCTGGCGGATGACACGGTAGAGGAGCGGCTATGCCCACGCACCAGTGGAAGCCCCATGCTCCGCGCTGGTGGATGACATGGTCGTGGAGCGACTATGCCCACGATAAAGTGGAAGTACCATGCTCCGCGCTAGTGAATAAACAACTGAGGGCGCCCTCGCGGTCACACCAACCTCAGGATAGCCTCTCGGCTCTAGGACTGGCAACACCCCACAGCTTCCCCCTCGGGAGGATCATGCGAGGGGCCTGGACATGGGGGCTATGCTTAGGCCCCGCCTGGCACACGCTACCCTACCAGGTCCGGGTACCTGGTCTTCTCGCGTTCCCCCCAAGCGAAAGCTAGTGGTCAAAGGTATGAGGGCTGCTCGCACGTCAAGGGGGACCTCCTGAGCATCGCGACTCAGGGGCCTCACTGGTCACGTAGCCCCTCGCCCCTTGGTGTCATCCTGGTGATCCGGACGCCCCAACGGCGGTCGAGGTATGCGCAGGGCTGGGCCGTGCCGACGCAGAGCGCGAAGTCCTACACCCCGGCATCCACGTTTCCTTCATGAGGGCTGCTCGCACGTCAAGGGGGACCTCCTGAGCATCGCAACTCAGGGGCCTCACTAGTCACGTAGCCCCTTGCCCCTTGGTGTCATCCTGGTGATCTGGACACCCCAACGGCGGTCCAGGTATGCGCGGGGCTGGGTCCTACCAACGCAGAGCACAAAAGCAAGCACGAAGGAAACTTGACGCAATAAGGAAACCACGGGGTCCTAATGATTATTACAAGCACAGATTGTTCCACAAGCTTAAACAGAAACCTTACGCCTCCACGAGGCACGGTAAATGTTGCAGGGTAAAACTAAGAAGGAACGCCACTGCCGTCACCCGCCCCGCTCATTGGAAGCCCCTCGTCGACAATGCTGCCACCGTCCTCACCGCTTTCGACTTCTGCTGCTGGAGCCTCAGAGATGGGAACGCAGAGGAACTTCCCCAGCAGCGCGTCCACCTGGCCCCTCACAGCCTCTGCGGCAGCATCGCGCGACTTGAGTGCCACTGGGTCGATCAGGACGTTGAGGTCGAAGCCGGGGTCCTGGAGGTAGAGGTGGCTGAAGACGCACATCGCGGCCGCGGTGAAGAGCGAGCGGCACTCCACCTCCAGGTAGGAGTCCATCGCAGTGGCGGCACCCTTGAGTGCCTCGGCAAGCTTGGGGAGGAGCCCTGCAAGACCATCTTCAGGAATCGCCAGCGGCTCTTTGTACCCTCCCCCGTGGATGGAGTGCAGCACCTTGCGGAACCCGAGCTCGAGGGCCAGGAAGGTCTCGCGGTCCGTGGCCGCCCTCTGCTCGGCTGCAACGAGGGCCTTCTCCCTGGTCTCCAGCTGGGCTGTCGTCTCGGAGACATGCCGGGCGTGGGACTCCTAGGCTTCGTCCGCCTCCGCCTTCAGTTTGGCTAGATGGTCATGCTCCGTTGCCTGGTCGGTGGACACCTGGGCCAGCTGGGCGTCTTGATCGGCGAGCTTCACCTCACGGGCCTTGAGGCCCTCCTCCTGCTGGCGGAGCCGCGGCGTAGCCTTGGCTTGCTCCTCCTGAAGGGTCTTCAAGCGCTTCGTGGTAGACGCAGCCTCAGCCTGTGCCGTGTCGCGAGATGCTCTGGCATTGGCAGCCTCCTTCCTGCTCTTGGCGCTGGCAGCTTCAGCCTGGCTCCAGGCCTTCTCAATGGAGGAGTTGGCCTGGGCCCACCCGGAGAGAAGCCCCAGGCGCTTCCACACGAAGCACTTGTCGGCATCTTGAAGGTCCGCCCGAAGACGACCAAGCGCAACGTAGGCCTCGTCCAGGGCCCCGGGCCTGACCAAGGGACCACAGTTCGCAAGCACAAGGGTTGGAGGAGAAGGTGGCGCGAGCGTAGTGAGTTGCTCCGTGGCTCCATAGGAGCTGGCAAGGTCGGCTTTGATGGCCGCGGGCTCCGAACCTTGCTCGGGCACAACAGGCGCGGAGCTGGCCCACGGGGACCGACTCCTCCAAGGGTGGCACCACCACGTCCTTAGAGGCCCGCTCTGTCGCGAGGGGGCAAGGAATGTCCTCCCCCGCCCGCGCCAGAGTCGCTGCGCCTGCGGCAGGAGGTGGCTTCTGCGGAGCCCGAGCTTCCTCCTTCCTCTTGTTCACCACGACGCCCACCCTGGTCATCGTGGCGGGAGCACTGGAGCAAGGCGAAGGGAGAGCAATGATGGCTCGGTAGCATGTGCCAGCCTTTTGTCAGCCTGGGCAGTTGCCGAGGTGACGTGGGGAAGCGGACACGCCCACGTCCCATCAAACGCCACGCATCAGCCTGGCCCGCAGGCGATTGGGGCCCGTGACGCTTCGCCCTTGCCCTTTGGCTTCGCTCGAAGCCAAGTCCGAGCGCGCCTTGGGCCCGGGGGCTACTGTCGGTGTTCTGGGAACCAGGGTACCCAGACTTGCCTGCCTGCGGCCCATGGCACGGCTTCGTCAACGGCCTGGTATGACCCATCTACAAGACCGCCAAGACAAGACCCTCGCGAGGGGCCAAGCCTCACGAGGCGGACGACACCAAGACCTCCCGAGGGAGCGGCCTCCACAGGCTGCCTCCTGAGGAGCATAGATTTCTATGCAGGTACCCAACCTCAGGAGGTTGCGATGATGCAAGCCATGACGACCAAGGCCAGGCGGGCGCCAGCGGGCGCAGAGGAGGCAGTTTCCTCTTTGGTGCTAAGGAGGCAAGCACATGCGTGGGTTCCCAAGGAGCCCGGCAAAGGTTTCTATTCTAGTGCTACAAGACCAAGACCGCCAGGACGGCAGGATGGATGTCATCGTCGAGCCCACTGCTGCATGACAACCAGAGGCTTTGCAGGCGAAGACCACCTTTCGTCAGGATAAGATGTACTACTTGTCCCCTTTCAAATTGGCCACTGTGGGATCCCTTCCCGCCTACAATTTGGGGGAAGAGGACCGAGGCCACTATAAGTATAGGCTAGCCACCACCATAGACGAGATCGGATCCATTCCACCCTCACCCTCAGAGCCCTCGTGAGGTTGTTCATCCTTTGTACTAGCTCATCCTCAGCCCCTCATGAGGCCAATCCACCACAAAGCAGGAGTAGGGTCTTACACCACAAGGTGGCCCGAACTTGGGTAAGCTGCCATGTTCATCTTCTTCCTTGTTCATGTGCATCGAGCTAGGCCGTAGGGCGACAAGCTGTTTGGCTGGATAGGTTGAGTCCTTCGCACACGCCCCGGACTTCGAACCTTTCTTGGGTCTGCGGAGCCCTGAATCCGACAGATTGTGTAGTCACCTTCCTCACAGGCTCCACCTCCGGCCACTTTGTAAACTTGTCGATTGTAGCCTACAAGAATTCAAAGCCCCCGGTAGCGCGGGGGAAGGGGCCCAAGATGTCGAGCCCCCAGACCGAAAATGGCCATGACAAAGGGATCATATGGAGAGCTTGAGCAGGTTGATGGATGTTCTTGGAGTGGAACTGGCAGGCTTCACACCGGGTGACTAGGTTGATCGCATCTTGGAGGGCCGTGGGCCAGTAGAAACCTTGCTGGAAAGCTTTTTCGACCAAGGCTCTTGATCCAATATGAGAGCCGCGCGCGCCTTTGTGTATCTCTGCCAGCAGTTCCTTCCCCTCTTCCCGGCAAATGCACTTCAATTTCACACCGTTGGGCCTCCTTCTGTATAACGTGTCATCGACAAACTGATACATACTGGCCCTCCGGGCTACTCTTTCAGCTTCTTCTTGCTCTTCAGGAAGTTCTCTAGTTAGGAGGATGTGAACTATGTGCTGTGCCCAAATCGGAGCCTGAGGCTTGGCAACAAGGACAAACAACACCTCCCTATTCGTGGGAGCGCATATCTCAACTGCAAGAACTTGTAGTTCGGCGGGAGGGTGCTGCTCACCAGGCGAAGTGGAGTTGTTCCCGGCAACCTCTCTACCAGGGGCTTCGGGAAGCTCTGCCGGGAGATGCTTGCCGGAGTCCAATTTCCTCCTTTTTCTGGCCATCGCTGTCGGGGATACGGAGGGTTGAGTCAGGTGGAGAACAAAGGTCCCTGGTTCCAAAGGGAGCTTCTGTGCGGCGCATTTTGACAGATGATCAGCGATGCTGTTTTTCGCATGTGGTATGTGCTCTGTTTGCAATCCATCAAAACGCTCCTCCAGCTTCCTCACTTCCTCCACATATGCCTCCATCAATGGGCTCTGGTAATCCTTGTTGACTTGTCTCACAATGAGCTGCGAGTCTCCGTGAATGATCAACTTCTTGATTCCTAATTCAGTTGCGATTCTGAGCCTGGCAAGGAGCCCTTCATATTCTATAGTGTTGTTGGTAGCCTCCTCTCGGGGAAAATGCATTTGGACCACGTACTTGAGGTGTTCCTCGGTGGACGCGACGAGAAGCACGCCAGCCCCTGTGCCTTGTAACGAGAAGGCACCATCAAAGTACATGCCCCATTCTTGGGGAGCCTCCTTGCCGGGGATAACTGTTTCCGGCGTCTCTTCATCTGGAGTGGGTGTCCATTCTGCAATGAATTCTGCTAGCACTCTGCTCTGGATGGTTGAGGTACTCTCATACTTCATACCAAAGCTTGACAACTCCAATGCCCATTCAACTATTCTGCCGGTAGCCTTAGGGTTCCTTAGTATGCGTTGCAAAGGGAAACGGGTGACAACCGTGATCTCATGGGCTTGGAAGTAGTGGCGCAGTTTCCTTGAGGCCATGATGAGACCAAAGATCAACTTTTGCACTCCAGAGTACCTTGATCTAGCCCCCTGCAACAGGGAGCTCACAAAGTACACCGACCGCTGCACCACCTTCTTCTTTGCCGTGGTCTTGGGATTGTCTCTGTTATCCTGTTCTTCTTTCTCCTGATCTGCACCGGACCTTGTCGAGATAGGTTCATTTCCTTCTCCGGAGAGGACAGTAGCTGCGGCTGCTCCTTCATCTACTTCCCGCTGCGCCACCAGCGCTGCACTAACCACTTGATTGGTTGCCACTAAGTATAGCAGCAACGGCCCTTGTGGTTTAGGAGCGACCAAGGTGGGAGCATAGGAAAGATAGGCTTTTAAGTCTAGCTGCACTATTTCTGCTTCCGGGGTCCACTTCATTGGCCCTGCCATCTTCAAATTTTTGAAAAACGACAAGGCGCGCTCGGCAGACTTGGAAATGAACCTGCTTAGCGCGGCAACACATCCAGTTAACCGCCTCATGTCCTTGACTCTTCTAGGTGCTTGAATCTACTCGATCGCCTTGATCTTGTCGGGGTTGGCCTCTATCCCCCGGTGAGACACAAAGAAGCCAAGTAGCTTGCCGGAGGGAACACCAAACACACACTTCTCAGGGTTCAACTTCAAGTTGATCTTGCGCAGATTTGCAAAGGTCTCTTCCAAGTCCTGAATGAGTGTGGTTTTATCCTTGGTTTTGACCACTACATCATCCATGTAAGCTTCAATATTCCTGTGCAGCTGTGGCTCAAACCCAATTTGCACTGCTCTTGCAAAGGTGGATCCAGTGCTCTTTAACCCAAAGGGCATCCACACAAAGCAGTACGTGCCACACGGGGTTATGAACGCGGTCTTCTCCTCATCCTCCTTAGACATGAATATCTGATGGTACCCAGAGTATGCATCCAAGAAGGAAAGCAGATCACACCCGGAAGTGGAATCTATGATCTGGTCGATGCGCGGCAAGGGGAATGGGTCCTTCGGGCATGCTTTATTTAGGTTTGTGAAGTCTATGCAAAGCCTCCATTTCCCATTCGCCTTGCGCACCACCACTGGGTTTGCCAACCACGTTGGGTGCAACACTCCTCTGACCAAACCAGCTGCTTCAAGTTTCTTGATCTCCTCGGCAATGAACTATTGCCGCTCTAAAGCTTGCTTCCTAACTTTCTGCTTGACGGGCCGGGCATGAGGGCAGACAGCTAGGTGGTGCCCGATTACCTCCCTGGGAATGCCGGGGATGTCAGATGGTTGCCAAGCAAACACATCTACATTCGCCCGCAGGAAGGCAACGAGTGCGCTTTCCTATTTATCATAAAGGGTGGAGCTGATGGTGAACGTACCATCAGCGCCATCCAGCCTTGCCGGGACCTTCTTCATAGCAGGTGAGGCAACCTTGGGCTTCTTGCTAGTGGAGCTCTCCGGCAAATCATCGACGGGTGCAGCACACTCCTGAGAGGTGCGCTTCCCGGATTCCTTGCCGGCATCTCTGCTAGCTTTCTTTCCTTTCTTGTTTTCCTTGGTAGGACCTGCAGCTTCCGCGGCCTCGGCAGTGACCGCATCCCGGTACATCTTATCCATGTAGATGATCACATCTTTCTTATCCGATGGGATGGAAATGACGCCCATTGGCCCTGACATTTTCAGTGTGTTGTAGGCATAGTGAGATGCCGCCATGAATTTTGCGAGGGCTGGACGACCAAGGATCACATTGTATGGCAAGGGGAGCTCGACCACGTCGAACACAACTTTCTCAGTTCGGTAGTTCAGTTCTCCTCCAAACGTCACCGACAGTGTAATCTTCCCCTTAGGATGACTCCTGCCGGGGTTGATTCCTTGAAACATGCCAGTAACCTTGAGCTGTTCATTCGATATTTGTAACTTGCTGAGTACCTTGGGGGAAATCAGATTCAGCCCTGCCCTGCCGTCAACCAACATCTTTGTGACCTTGAGGTTGTGGATTGTTGGTAAAACCAACAACGGCAAGCACCCTACTGCGGTGGTACGATCGGGGTGATCCTCTTTGTCAAAGATGATGGGCGTGCGGGACCATTTTGAGTGGTTTCTAGGAATCTACGGTAGGCTCCACGGCATTGACCTCACACGCCCATTGTTTGAGCTAGCGGTGAGAAGAGTGCAAAGATGCACCTTCGTCAACGCACAGGGCCTCAGTTGCCTTCTGCAACTCTTACTCACTGGTTTCCTCATCATCCCCTTCATCAGTTTCATCGTCACCTTCTTTCTTCTCACGGCCTCTGGCAGGCCTCTCTTGTTGCTGGGGATCCTTGCCGCGGCGACCTCCTCGGTTCCCATGGCCCTTCCCGCCAGCACCTTCTTGATCTCTCTCCTTGTCACGCTTCTCATACTCGGCCTTCTGATTTTTGACAAGTTGTTCAACTTGGTGACACTCTTGGAGATCATGGCCCTTGGTCCGGTGGATCTTGCAGTATAGTCCGTCGGCCTTCCCAGCCTTTTCGGCCGCCGCAGCCTCCCGACAGTCAGTGCACGCGGCAACTTCCTTGCCGGGGGCTTCGGTCTTGGCCTTCTTGCTGGTACTAGGGGTGCCAGAACCCTCAACAGCCAGTACTACTTTCTCCTTGCGCTTCTTGTTGTGCTTTTTATTCTTCCTCTTCAAGTTTGTGGCATCGTCGTCGTCATCTGAGTCGACTTCGATGCCATCCTCTTCTCCGAGGAGTCTCCTCCCTTCCACTGTATGGGTACACTTGTTTGCCAAGGTGTATAGCTCGTTCATAGTCTTGGGCAGCCAGGCATTCATCTTTGAACGTATCCTCCTGTTGCGCATGTTTGACTGGAACGCGGCAATCACAGCTGCCGGGTGGATATTTGGAATGTTCCTGTGTACCCAGCTAAACCTCTGCATGTACTTCCGCAAACTTTCTCCTTCTTTCTGTGGAAGAAGTTGCAAGTCGCTGGGCCGTCCTGGTTCTTGGTGGCCGCCCGTGAAGGCACCAACAAACTCTTGGCACAGGTCAGCCCAAGATGAGATGGAATTCTCCGGTAGGTGCATCAGCCATGACCTCACGTTTGGCTTGAGTGCCAAAGGGAAGTAGTTGGCGAACACCTTTTCATCTCTTCCTCCAGCAGCTTGAACAGTGATGGTGTAGATGCTCAAGAACTATACCGGGTTCAGTCTTCCATCATACTTCTCTGGTATCTCTGGCTTGAAAACATGGGCAGATGGCCAACAGACTTGCCGTAGCTCGCGAGTGAAGGCAGGGCAGCCAACCTCGAAAGGCAAGTATCCGCCTTCACTGGGCGCAGGTTTGTCGGCGTCTGGGCCATTGCGCCTGTTGGATTGGCGGTGGGTTTCACGGCGTCGTCCTATGGTGACGCGCGCATCCTCCCTCCGCCGATCTTCTAGGACCTGCCGCTGATCTTGACGGGCCTGAGGGTCTGATGAAGCCATCGATACCTCGTCGGGCCCCTGGTCACGCGGTTCTGCTTGCAGCCTCCGTGCTAGCTATCGCGGAGGGGATTGCACTGTTGGAGTGGCCCCCTCAACACGGTCCGCAGCCCGGGCTGTAGTTGTTGCCGGCGGGCGTCGTGGTGGGCCTGCCCGCTGTGATCCTTCCGCTTCAGCAAAACCGATCAAACTCTGAATGGTGGCTCTCCACTCATCCTTTTGACCGGCCACTGGCGGGAACCTCAGAAGGAGTTGGGCTCGCGCCATAGCTTTTGAAGCAGTGCTTGGCATAGATGACGACGCAGACTGCGACGTCATGCGACTCCTGGTAGTACCAGCAGTGGCGGCGCCGCGTTCTCGTCGCTGCAAACCTATCGCCACAATAGCATGGTGATGAGAGGGGTGTGCCTGGGGGTCGGCGACCCCGTTCGGTGCTTCGTCCCAGTTGCCCTGTCCCGGGGAAGGTGCGTGTCCCGCAGTCGCGCCTATAGTATGGACAGCCAGGGGGTCGCGACTCGCACCAGAGCGGGCGTTGTCGCTATGGTTGCGCCCTCCAGCGTGGTGGGGAGGTGGAGATGGAGCGTTCTCCTTGCCCGTGCCTTGTGGAACACGGCCGTCGGGATGCTGTGGATGCCGCCCTCCTCCGGCGTTTTCCGCTCCCGCTTCGGTCGCAGGGGGAACGATGATAATGCCGCCTGCGCCGGTCACGTTCCCCGCGGCGTCTGCGTCCTCCGACGCCGCTGTAGCCCCCACAGTATCGGTGGCTGCATGCGAGGGGGCCTTCGAGGTGGAAGGGTGAGCTGTTGCGCTGGGCTTCTTCTTGGGCGCCATGGGTGATGAAGAAGACGATGATGAAGATTGACGCGCTGATCACAACCTCAGGTTCGCGCATGCGCTCCACCTACCTGGCGCGCCAAAGATGTCAGGGTGGAACGCGTCACCTATGAGGCTGTGAGCCGCTTTGTTGTTCGGTGGGGGGGGGGAGTTCACATCACACAAAGAGCAGAAGCCATGGAACAGCACGGCAGAGGTGACGCAAGTGGTTTTTACCCAGGTTCGGGCCGCCGTGAGGCATAAAACCCTATTCCTGCTTTGGTGGATTGATGGAAGGACCGTGGTGAACACGCAGCTCTCGAGTCCGGCAAGGTCGCCTCGGGAGGAGCAGCTACGTGCGTTTGAGTACACGAGGGTCCGAATCCTTTTTACGGTTGCCACGGCCCTCCTTTTATAGGCTAAGGGGTTACCACAATGGCAAAATAGTCATTATTCAGTGATTAGATAGCCAATAGTGCTCTCATACCTAACTCTGGCAGTTAGGACAAAGTGCATTAAATGCACTGCTAGGTGTCACGCTGTGGATGCAGCCCGGCAGGCCTACCGGGCCGCTTAGTCATCTTCCACCTGTCTGCCTGACATGCCTCTGGACGGGTGTCATACGGAGGTGATCTTCCTTCCAAATTGCTGCCACGTGCCAAATGACAGCCACTTAATCATCTGGAGGCTCGACACCGCACCGATAGGTGACTTGCGTTGCGATGCGGTGGAGTGGTGGAGTCTTGGCGGGGATGTAGGCTGCCACTGGCCCCGGCAAGCTTGCCGGGGAAATCTTGGGACTTGTCTCCGGGGCGGCCTCGACCTGACCAGGCTCGCCTGCCCGGTAAGGGAGGCTTTTCCTTGGTGATATCTTGTTCTCTTGGCTTGTCTTGGTCTTCTTGATCCGCCCTTTGATTCCTCAAAGAGCTATCTCTCTGGCTTGGTTTTGTCTTGAATGCTTGGTGCTGTTTGCTTCCTTGTTGCCGTGCCTGTGTACAGTTCGGGCAAGACACCCGAAGGTTTGTTGCACCGACAGATGTTGCTAACGCGACACTACGATCAGAGACCCTTTGACGGAACTGTGTGCGATTTATTAATCGCAAATGGTGATGTAAAAAAACCATCAAAAAAGATGCAAAATGTTTGCGATGAAGGATACATCAAAGACGGTTCAGATTTTAGTTGTGTGTGCGATGTAGGGCATATGGTTGATCCATACAAACTATTTGGGATGAGACAGAACAACAGAAATGGGCAGCCATATCAAGGTGTGTGCGATATACGGCAAACAGTTTGCTCAGATGAACTGTTTGCTATTAGGGAGTGCAACAGAAATGGTTAGCCAGATCAAGGTGTGTGTGATATACGGCATACGGTTCACTCGGACGAACTGTTTTCGATTAGGGAACACAATAGAAACGGTTCAACTTAACAAGATATGTGTGATATGCGGCATACAGTTCACATAGATGAACTGTTTGCGATGAGCCAAAACAACACAAACGAGTCGTGTAAACAAGATGTGTGTGATACGCGGCAAACAGCCCACTCGGATGAATTGTTTGCGATGAGAAATTATAGCACAGACGGTTACTACAGTTAATTCGTGTGCAATTCTGTGTGTACAAAAAACTTTGAAAAATGCAAACTAGTTGCTTGCGGTGGCTAGGAGTATCGCACACGATGCGTCTGCGAGTAATCGTGTGTGATGATTAGTAAGTTACACATACGTTTCCTTATGTTAACACGTGTGTGAATTTCTAATATGGACAATTAATATGCAAATGCCTTCTGGACATCGGTGCTGATCGCCACGTACAAAACATGGACATCCTCTACTCTACCGCTCTACCGGGCACACGCTTAAACTCAATGAACTGTGTACGATACTAATACTTTCCATGAAAATTTAAGAACTTGGCTAACAGCATTTGAGTAACATATATATAGTGGTTACACTATTCGACAAAAGGAGGATCTTGGTAACACGGTTTTGACAACCATATGGTCCATATCTACATACTTAACATAGTAACAACTATCACATTTTAAGAGGCTGAGGGCCAACAACCATATGATCCATATCTACATACTTAACATAGTAACAGCTAGCACATTTTAAGAGGCTGAGGGCCAACAACCAAAACTATCTGCTGGAAGTAGCTTGATCACGGCGACTCGGCATCTCGTCAATGAAAAGGAAGAACCCTCCTGTGCCTTGGTAGAGCATGAGTAGAACAGTGTCTCCAATTTTCCAATATGGATGCATTGCCACGACAAGCGAGAACTTGTTAATTTGAATGGTTCCATTTCTGCGGGAAATGCAGTACCTTGCAATCACTTTGGCGTTATTAGCAGGCACAAGTGTAATTCGACCACACCGGGAAATCGATCCAGGAACAGCTACAGTGGGAAATTTCTGTTGAAATGTAGAATAAAAACCAATTGTAACATATCGTTGAAGATATATATAGTTTATGAGCATCAACATAAAAATAAGACTTTGTACCAGCATTTTGTGCACACAATTGGTCTTGTTCAATGTGTGCACCATAGGTATAATTAATCCCATCCAAAATCCAGCGTTCATACGCTGTGCTATCTCTGTCAGATTATCAACAAAGTTTATGACATGCTTCAAGTCCTTCCAGTGAAATTTGGTACGCTTAGTAACATACAGATCGTTAACTATGCATCCAACATATCCTGCTTAAAAGGTGGAAAGGTATTATTTATTCAGAACATGGCAGAAGAATATATAGTGCGCATAAATTGGTAAATAGAATTTGTTACTGCCTAGGAATGAAGTCAGAAAATGAAATCACAATTGGTTGCTTAAATAGTGATTAATTAGTCAGAACAAATACCCTGATTTTGCTAAGTAATATGCCAGCATGGAGAAAGTTGAAAGGACACTAACCTCGATCAGACTTTGATCGGCTTATGACATTGGGGAAGTAAACATCCATGTTAATTAGACCTGGCTGTGGTGCACGCACTAGAATTTTGTTGCCCGCTTTCAGTTCATAACACTTAGACATTTTTCTCCAAAGGTCTGCATCAAAATAGGAGTGACCATCTTTATCATGCTTTACGCTAACTGTCATTGTAAATTCATGCTGCGTTGTCAATATGACATCCATGGAGCCATCAACAAAGTAAAGCCCAAGATTTCCTTCTACTCCTATTCTTGCAAAGCAAGGGATGTATTGCTTGAAATAAAAATTAAGATCGTAAATTAGATATATTGAAATAACAGAGCAAGATGCAAAAAGGGAGTAACTGATAGAACAGATCAATATATAGCTGAAACCAAAGTACAAAAATATATAATTAAAAATAGATAATGTAACAAAGATTTGATGCAAATATGAGAGTAACTAAATGAACAATACATCATAAATTTGCCTAATATAGGGGGAAAAATCGGCTTCGACATCTAGGCTGGACGTGGCACCATACCTTTTATCCAAATGTAGCAATAGATGGTATATGTTCAAAAATTTAGGCCATGCCGACTATGGTAGGGTGAGATTGAACATACCGAGCGCTCCCTGAAGTCATCCGGAATGGTGAGATAGAACTTCGTTTCCGACTGGCCGCGACCACACTTGCCTGATTTGTGCTCGCACTGTGGACACATGAATGAAAACCCTCAAATCAGCTAGAAAAAAAATGAATCCACGGTGATTTCCGCCAGTTGATTAACAACGACGGACGGACTGCGATAAGAGATGAGTGAATATTTCGCTAAATTGATTACCTTCTCCATGAGAAAAATCCCCGGCCCAATCCCGCAGAAAATCCCAATCAACCAGAGTCTAGAATGTCAGTACAAGTCGGTGCAGATAGGCGGCGGCAAGCGGTAGGGGCGAAATCCCGTGCCATTTGGAGCGTGACCTCCGCCCGCCGACGACAACCGTCGAGCTTAGGGTGGCCGCCACGATAGAAGTTGATGAGGTGCAGAGTTGCGGAGGAGTCCGCGGCGTGTGGGTGGGGACGAAGTGGGCGAGGGATTTCTTTTACCTTTTGCATGTGTGGGTGAACACACATGATTCACAGAGGCGACAAAGATGAATCGTGTGCGATAGTAAATCACCGAGATTGAAGGGGAATCCAAATTTCCTTTGTCCTTTGTCCATGAGTTTTTTTCTCTGCTGAACATAAACCCTGCAAATCACCGTGTTCAAATTTGGCACTTTTCCGGGTTCATTTACCATATTTAGGGGTTTATGTGCATTTTCTAGGCATTAATGCACATAATTCAAATTCAAACAATCGATGCATGCAAAGGAGCACGAGAACGGCCTGGAAAACCATGCTCATGCTATTTAGTAAATTCTCATGCCTTTTACAAGGAATGGGTAGAAATTTCACGGAAATGTGTGGCAATAGTCAATCACAAACACGTCATTTATTGATTTTTCAACTGTAGAAAAATGAAATACATGCTTGAAAAACATGACGGCTGGCATGGTGCCATGGTATGGCCTCACCATGCCCTGGTAAAAATTTGAGAAGGTTTGGCTTATGTCGTCGTGCACGCCCTTCATAAATCGAACCATCACCGAGGAAGTTTCATGGTTTTGAGGGGGAAATCACCAAGATTGAAGGGGTCGGGAATCCAAATTTCCTTCCTAGTTTGTCATTCAATTTTTTCTACAATCAACATACCCCATCCAATGCAACGTGTTCAAATTTGGCATTTTTTCGGGCTCATTTACCATATTTAGGGGATTATGTGCATTTTCTAGGCATTAATCCACATAATTCAAATTCAAACAATTGGTGCATGAAAAGGTGCACAAGAATGGTCTTGGAAACCATGGTCGTGCTATTTAGTAAATTCTCATGCCTTTTACAAGGAATGGGCAGAGATTTCAAGGGAATGTGTGGGAATAGTCAACCACAAACGCGTCATTTACTGGGTTATCAACTATAGAAAAATGAAATACATGCTTGAAAAACATGACACCTGGCATGGTGCCATGGTATGGCCTGATCGTGCCCTAGTAAAAAGCTGAGAAGGTTTGGTTTATGCCGTCATGCATGCCCTTCATAAATTGAACCATCACCGAGGAAGTTTCATGGTTTCGAGGGGGAAATCACCAAGATTGAAGGGGAATCCAAATTTCCGTCCTAGTTTGTCATTCGGTTTTTTTCAATGATCAACACACCCCCTCCAATGCAATGTGTTCAAATTTAGCATTTTTCCGTGCTCATTTACCATATTTAGAGGATTATGTGCATTTTCTAGGCATTAATGCTCATAATTCAAATTCGAACAATCAGTGCATGAAAAGTTGCACAAGAACGATCTGGAAAACCATGCTCGTGCTATTTAGTAAATTCTCATGCCTTTTACAAGGAATGGGCAGAGATTTCAAGGAAATGTGTGGCAATAGTCAACCACAAACGCGTCGTTTACTGGGTTAACAACTATACAAAAATGAAATACATGCTTGGAAAACATGACGCCTGGCGTGGTGCCAGGGTATGGCCTCACCGTTCCCTGGTAAAATTTTTGAAGAATGTTTGCCTTATGTCGTAATGCACGCCTTTCATAAATCGAACCATCATCGAGGAAGTTTCATGGTTTCGAGGGGGAAATCACCAAGATTGAAGGGGGTCCAAATTTCCTTTGTCCTTTGTCCATGATTTTTTTTCTACGATGAACATACACCCTGCAAATCACTCTGTTCAAATTTGGCACTTTTCTGGGTTCATTTACCATATTTAGGGGATTATGTGCATTTTCTAGGCATTAATGCACATAATTCAAGTTCAAACAATCGGTGCATGAAAGGGTGCACAAGAATGGCCTGGAAAACCATGCTCGTGCCATTTAGTAAATTCTCATGCCTTTTTACAAGGAATGGGCTGATATTTCGATGAAATTTGTGGCAATAGTCAACCACAAACATTTGTTCATTGGGTTTTCAACTATAGAAAAATGAAATAAATGCTTGAAAAACATGACACCTGGCATGATGCCATGGTATGGCCTCACCATGCCCTGGTAAAAATTTGAGAAGGTTTGGCTTGTGTCCTCATGCACGCCCTTCATAAATTGAACCATCACTGAGGAAGTTCCATGCTTTCGAGAGGGAAATCAACAAGATTGAAGGGGAATCCAAATTTTCTTTGTTCTTTGCCCTGGATTTTTTTTCTACGATGAACATACACCCTGCAAATCACTGTGTTCAAATTTGGCACTTTTCCGGGTTCATTTACCATATTTAGGGGATTATGTGCATTTTCTAGGCATTAATGCACATAATTCAAGTTCAAACAATCATTGCATGAAAGGGTGCACAAGAATGGCCTGGAAAACCATGCTCGTGCCATTTAGTAAATTCTCATGCCTTTTACAAGGAATGGGCAGATATTTCGATGAAATGTGTGGCAATAGTCAACCACAAATGTTTGTTTATTAGGTTTTCAACTATAGAAAAATGAAATAAATGCTTGAAAAACATGACGCCTAGCATGGTGCCATGGTATGGCCTCACCATGCCCTGATAAAAATTTGAGAAGGTTTGGCTTATGTCGTCATGCACGCCCTTCATAAATCGAACCATCACTGAGGAAGTTCCATGCTTTCGAGAGGGATATCACCAAGATTGAAGGGGAATCCAAATTTTCTTTGTTCTTTGCCCTGGAGTTTTTTTCTATGACGAACATACACCCTGCAAATCACCGTGTTCAAATTTGGCATTTTTCCGGGCTCATTTACCATATTTAGGGGATTATGTGCATTTTCTAGGCATTTAGTGCATATAAATCCAATCCAGCTACAGCTGCATGGGTGTGATGTGAGGGATGTGGATTGCTGTTCGATCACGGCGCATCCTACGGTGCACACACGTGAACTGCGTGGCTGGGGTTCCGACCAATCATAACGCAACACACAATAGGCTCAGCGCACACTGTTTCTGGAGGCGACGGAGATGAACCGTGTGCGATAATGAACAAGCAAAATTGTAATGGAAGCCAAATTTCCTTCATCGTTTGTCGTTGAGCTCTTAAATAACACCGCACTGTACGGCTATCAGGACACTCTGTCCCAGAGCTCTCTCCAAGCATCGTTCATGGCACCGCGGTGCACAATAAGTGGTAAGGAAGCGATGGCATCCCGCTGCGCCGCGTTCCTCGCCGCCCGCGATCGCACACATGGTAACGAAGCGATGGCATCTCGCCGCGCCGAGTTCATCGCAGCCGGCGGCCACACAATTACGTGGGCGAACTTTGATGCTGCCATGGCCGAATGGGTGGTGGATCTAGAGGTGGCCAAAGCCGCATAGAAGGAGCAGAAAAGGCAGAAAGCAGTCAAGAAAAGAGAGTCCCGCCGCCGCAAGAAAGAAGAGGCCGCACGCCATACTGAGGAGAGCTCGGCGAAAATCGAAGCACGGTGGGCTGCCGCCTACAAGGCCGGGAAGGAGAACAACGACGTCTGGCCAGCATGCCCCGATGGCAGCATGTGAGAAGTAGTTAGTGCATGTGTCGCCCGTAAGTTTGTATAATTAATTACGAGCATCTCCAGTACTACATACGTACTAGCTTTAGAGCAAATTACCAGTAGTGCTTTAAATTGGTACTATTTATTATTAACGTACAATGTCGGTAAGCGCATCCTTTGAGGGCTTTGAGCGTTGATTAGCATGTGTTCACTGAAGTTTTGTAGCCGCACCCTGGCCCTAAATACTCCTGAAATGTCCGCCCGCAGCCACCGGAGACTAGAGCTGGCCGCAGCTGGTTTTTAGTCCCACCTCGCCGCGTGAGTTGGCCGCACACCGGCTTAAATTGCCACGCCGGCGGATGGCAGCAAGCTTCTCTCTTGTTGCATAGGATCAAATCTGGCTATGCGAGCGAGGCAGGTTGACACTTGATTGCATTTCATAAACCGATGATTGCTCATCGGGTGTCACCTTGCCTCATCCATGTACATTGAATAATCCTGATACAATGAAAGAGATTTTTGAAATTAGGTGCGGTTGAAGATGCTGATAGATATAAGAATTATTAGAAGATCACAAAACACATGGTTTCTATGGCGTACCCGTGTGCGTTTTTTTGCGTTAATGATCCATAAGTCAGTTACCTGTGCGATGTTTCCTAATAAACCAAGCGTACCATTGGCCGAAAAAATCAACTACACATGTACATTTTTTTGGAGACCGGATCTGCCAAATTTCTCTTTTCTCGCACATGAGTATTTTACGTGCTTCGTCTGTGTTGTGTGTTCCCCCCGCCCAAGTTTCAAGTTTCGCAGCAAAATTTTCATTAGGCGCGCGATTTCAGAATTTATTCCTCCCACCACATCCCCACCCATCAAATTTCCTCAGTATCTCCCCCTCCCCCTCCCCCCTACCGGCAGCTCAAACTGCCACCGCCGCAACCACAGCTTCAACCACATCTACATTCTGCCCGAGCATCATTGATCCAGTCAGGTAACCCACCGATCTCTATCACGGCCCCGGCCTGATTGCTTAAATGGCACCTGCGAAACATCCTCATGCCTCCAAATCCCCACTACCCCTACCTCCAGAGCATCGCCGCGCAAGCCCAACCACATATCACGTGGAAGTCGAGGAGCTGATGGCGGTCGATGGCGCGATGGCCGCTGTGCGTGTTGACCCGGAGGAACACCTCGCCTCTGCCGCCGCTGACTTGGTGAAGGCTCTGGCCCAGATGAAGTGCCCCAGCGACTACCTCTCAAGACTTACCAGGTATGATCTAACCAGCTCAATCTTACCAATACCACTTGCAATGGCTATGCTTTGTACGGTTGATGTATTAAGCATGTTCGTGCCTTGTTTATTTCAGTACTGCACACTGTGTGATGTTCAAGTATTAACTGTCCAGCTCAATTTCACCAATACCAGCAACAAACATACAATACATGACTCAGGATATCACTAGAGATGCTGCCCATTTGTTATTTTTGGTGGTTGCTAACCCTGTTGTACTTAACATGCCTATCCATGTACTTACGCAGGGTCATAACAGTCGATGCTATTGTTTGCCATTGAGGTTAGCTGCATCCCATGTCTTACAGTATTTCACATCATTTGCGCAATTGCAGTTTAACTTCTAACATTTACTGGTTGCCTGTAGGTACACATGTCAGCGGCACTGATCCACGCTTCGACCCGGAGGAACAGCTCGCCTCTGCCGCCGCTAACTTTGGGCGGGCTCTGGCCAAGATGAAGTGCCCCAGCAACTACCTCTCAGGACTTACCAAGTATGAACTCACCAGTTCAATCTTACCAATACCAGTTGCAATTAATGGCTACGTTTTGTGCGGTCGATGTATTAAGCATGTTGTAGTAAACATGCCTAACACGTTTTAGCTATTTTCCCTACCTTGTTATAGACAACTGGGCCATTCTCTGCTCTGGCAGCACCTACCTTGCGATGTTTAACTCTGCCAATTGCATTTTTATCAGTACCGGTTTCAATGGCTATTAACCCTGTTGCAATTAACAGTTGTATCCATTTTTAAACAGTTGTATTTCAATGGCTACAAACTTACAAAACATGACTTAGGATGCTGTTAAGCCTATTGCAATTAACAGTTGTATCCATTTGTTAATCTGTCCCTTTGCTACCATGCTACTCTCCGCAATGAAGATATACTAGAGATGCTGCCCATTTGCTATTTTTAGTGGATGCTAACCCTATTGTACTTAACATGCCTTTCCATGTACTTACACAGGGCCATAACGGGCGATGCTGTTGTTTGCCATCGAGGTTAGCTGCATCCCATGTCTTACAGTATTTTACATCGTTTGTGCAATTACAGTTTGGCTTCTAACATTTACTTGCTTCTTGTAGGTACACATGTCAGAGGCACTGATCCACTCTTCGACCCGGAGGAACACCTCGCCTCCGCTACGGCCAACTTGGTGCGGGCCCTTGTCCATATGAAGTGCCCCAGCCACTACCCCTCAGGACTTACCAAGTATGAACTCACCAGTTGAATCTTACCAATACCAAAATCAATGGCCATGTTTTATACGGTTCATGTATTAAGCATGTTGTATGAAACACGCCTAGCTTGTCTTATCTATTTTCCCTACCTTTTAGTTGACAACAGGGCCATTCTCTGCTCTAGTAGTACCTGCCTTGCGATGTTTAACTCTGACAATTTTATTTCTATCAGTATCAGTTTCAATGGCTATACTAGGTTGTCTGTTGCAGTAAACAATTATATCCATTTTTAATACGTCCCTTTGCTACCGTGCTACTATTTCGCAATGAAGATATCACTACAGATGCTGCCGTTTTATTACCATTTGCTATTTTTGGTGGATGTTAACCCTGTTGTAGTTAACATTGGCTTTCCATGTACTTACACAGGGCTACAATGGGCGATGTTGTTGTTTGCCCTCGAGGTTAGCTGCATCACATGTCTTATACACCATCTGTTCCTAAATATAAGTATTTTTAGAGATTCCAATATAGACTACATACGGAGCAAAATGAGTGAATCTAGATTCTAATCTAAACTATATCTATAATTCTATATACATCCGTATGTAGTTCATATTGAAATCTCTAAAAATACTTGTACTTAGGAACGTAGGTAGTTGTATTTTACATCATTTGTGCAATCTCAGTTTAGCTTCTAACATTTACTGGTTGCTTGTAGGTACATATATGAGCGGTACTGATCCACGCTTCGATCCCTTTTCCGTATGGGGCAATGAGATATTCATGAACAAGCGTCAAGTGAGGAAACTAAGAAAGATTGTTAGGCGAAAGAAACGGGTGCTGGGAATTAAGCTCTTTATTTACACTTTGTCCAAGACAACAGTGAACTTTAGGATGGTAAGTAATGTGTTGCCTTTTCCCCCTGCCCACGACAAGTTACTCTATTAGACCTTAGTATCTGAATTTTTTTCTCTTTTCAGTGGTTTCCTAAGCTATTTACTGATGATTACCTTGCAAACTACATGATCGGAGTGGAGGCAACTAAGGTTAAAGTATATAATTCATGCTACCATGATAATGCTCTAGAAGTCTTCCTGAAGGCGGTGAAGGATGGGCGGGCGATCGTCACAAGGGGTTGGACAAAAGTTGTTCGTGCCTATGGCATGCAGGAGGGCACATTATGGGCATTCCTCTCCTTCAACACCATCGGCAGCCAAAATGATTTACACTTTTCTCTTCACCTTTACCACCTCTAAATATTGTGGTTCATCATAGTTGATTGCTGTCTAATCGTGTAATTACTGAACATATTGTACTGACAATTTTATTTATGGATTCGTTGTTGAACCATTGTGCTGAGAATTTGAATTCCATGTTTCATATTTCAAAATTTCCAATTTGAATAATAAATTACAGGGAAAAATAAAATTATACAGGAGCGGATAAAATAATGTGCACACGGTTAGAAAGAAAACAGCGTGTGCGATGAAAAATAGAGAACAGACGGTTCTTTGACGTGAAACATTTGCGATACCCAACGGACACACACACGGTTTCGTCTCATATCCGTGTGTGATTCATGGTAATACGGCAAATGTTTCAAACCTATGTGCGTGTGTGATAGGAATACCTATCGCACACAGTTATGAAAATGGACACGTTGGCGTTAGTAGAGGCACCGCACACATTTTACATTCTTGAACTGTGTGCGATAACGTACCTATCGCAAACATATTAGTAGATTAAATGTTGATGTCCACCTTTTTCACACGACTATAGCGGCGTAATCGTTTGGGATGTCTCTCGGATCAGAAATGTAACATCGAGATGTAACATGTGGGACTGGGGCGACTTCTCATACGTTTATTCTATGGCGATCGTCAGTAGCTGCTCGCCTATCCCCGACGGTTTCTGGGTCGTTGGCGTTAGTAGAAGGACCCCCCCAATCGCAGTCACTTACTTGGCGACGGTTTAGAATGCCATCGCGGAAAGGGGTTAAAAACCGTTTGTATAGCACCTTATGGTACCAGTGGTATGATCAACATGCTTTGCTTGACAAGCCGTATGAAACACCTTCTCCGGCAAAAGTTTCGCCCCCAGTGAGATCATCACCAAGGCTTGCTACTATGGCATCAGATAAACCTTCGGGTTCTGCTGCCCCTGCGGCGAAGAGAAAGTTATTGCCTGATGAAAAAGTTGCTGCTACTGCTTGATACGTCTCCAACGTATCTATAATTTTTGATTGTTCCGTGCTATTATATTATTTGTTTTGGATGTTTTATATGCATTAATATGCTATTTTATATTATTTTTGGGACTAACTTATTAACCTAGAGCCCAGTGCCAGTTTCTGTTTTTTTCCTTGATTTTGAGTTTCGCAGAAAAGGAATATCAAACGGAGTCCAAACGGAATAAAACTTTACGATGATTTTTCTTGGACCAGAAGACACCTACGAGACTTGGAGTCAAAGTCAGAAGACCCACGAGGCGACAACAAGCCGTAGGGGCGCGCCCTAGGGGGGGCGCACCCCCGTGGCTTGTGGCCCCCTCGGGAGTCCACTGACCTACTTCTTCGTCCTATATATTCACATATATTCCAAAACCCTAGAAGGGAGCCACGAAAATACTTTTCCACCGCCGCAACCTTCTGTTCCCGTGAGATCCTATCTTGGGGCCTTTTCTGGCAATCTTCCGGAGGGGGATTCAATCACGGAGGGCATCTACATCAACCCTATTGCCTCTCCGATGAAGCATGAGTAGTTTACCTCAGACCTACGGGTCCATAGCTAGTAGCTAGATGGCTTCTGCTCTCTCTTTGATTCTCAATACCATGTTCTCCTCGATGTTCTTGGAGATCTATCCGATGTAATATTCTTTTGCGGTGTGTTTGTCGAGATCCGATGAATTGTGGATTTATGATCAGATTATCTATGAATATTATTTGTATCTTCTCTGAATTCTTATATGCATGATTTGATATCTTTGTATTTCTGTTCGAATTATCGGTTTGGTTTGGCCAACTAGATTGGTATTTCTTGCAATGGGAGAGGTGCTTAGTTTTGGGTTCAATCTTGCGGTGTCCTCACCCAGTGACATAGTAGGGGTAGCGAGGCACGTATTGTATTGTTGCCATCAAGGATAAAAAGATGGGGTTTTCATCATATTGCTTGAGTTTATCCCTCTACATCATGTCATCTTACTTAAGGCGTTACTCCGTTCTTTATGACCTTAATACTCTAGATGCATGTTGGATAGCGGTCGATGTGTGGAGTAATAGTAGTAGATGCAGAATCGTTTCGGTCTACTTGACATGGACGTGATGCCTATATGCATAATCATTGCCTTGGATATCGTCATAACTTTGCGCTTTTCTATCAATTTCTCGACAGTAATTTGTTCACCCACCGTATTATCCGCCTTCAAGAGAGAAGCCTCTAGTGAAACCTATGGCCCCCGGGTCTATTTTCCATCATATATTTTCAGATCTATATATCAAAAATACCAAAAATACCTTGCTGCAATTTATTTACTTTTATTTTGTTTTATATTTTGGCAATCTTATATACCTATCTCTATCAGATCTCACCTTTGCAATTGACCGTGAAGGGATTGACAACCCCTTTATCGCGTTGGGTGCAAGTGTTTGATTGTTTGTGCAGGTGCATAGATTGGGGACTTGCTTGTACCTCCTACTAGATTGATACCTTGGTTCTCTAACTAAGGGAAATACTTATCTCTACTTTGCTGCATCACCCTTTCCTCTTCAAGGGAAAAACCAACGCAAGCTCAAGAAGTAGCAGGAAGAATTTGTGGCCCCGTTACCGGGGAGGTCTACATGAAGCCTACCAAGTACCCATCATAAACTCTCATCTCTTAAATTACATTATTCGCCATTTGCCTCTCGCTTTCCTCTCCCCCACTTCTAAAATGATTTTCAGAAAAATACAAAAAGATTTGCCTTTTTATTCGCCCTTCTTCCGTTCGTGTTTTCATTTGCTTTTTGTTTGCTCGTCTGCTAGATTGCTTGCTTTGTCACGATGACTCAAGGGAACACTAAGTTGTGTGACTTTTCCAACACTAATAATAATGATTTCATTAGTACTCCGATTGCTCCCGCCACTAGTGCGGAATCTTATGAAATTAATGTCGCTTTGTTGAATCTTGTTATAAAAGAGCAATTTTCCGGCCTTCCTAGTGAAGATGCCGCATTCCATCTAAATACTTTCGTTGAATTGTGTGATATGCAAAAGAAGAAAGATGTGGATAATGATATTGTTAAATTGAAGCTATTTCCGTTCTCATTACGAGATCGTGCTTAAACTTGGTTTTCATCTTTGCCTAAAAATAGTATTGATTCATGGAATAAGTGTAAAGATGATTTTATTTCCAAGTACTTTCCGCCCGCTAAGATCATCTCCCTTAGGAACGATATAATGAATTTTAAGCAACTTGATCATGAGCATGTTACACAATCTTGGGAGAGGATAAAATTGATGATAAGAAATTGTCCTACGCATGGTTTGAGTTTATGGATGATTATACAAAATTTTTATGCGGGATTGAATTTTGCATCTAGAAATCTTTTGGATTCCGCTGCGGGTGGTACTTTTATGGAAATCACGTTAGGAGAAGCTACTAAACTCCTAGATAATATTATGGCAAATTACTCTCAATGGCATACCGAAAGATCTTCCACTAGTAAAAAAGTGCATGCAATTGAAGAAATAAATACTTTGAGTGGAAAGATGGATGAATTAATGAAATTATTTGCTGGTAAGAGTGCTCCTCTTGATCCTAATGATATGCCTTTGTCCACTTTGATTGGAAATAATAATAAATCTATGGATGTGAATTTTGTTGGTAGGAACAATTTTGGTAATAACGCGTATAGAGGTAATTTCAACCCTAGGCCATTTCCTAGTAATTCCTCTAATAATTATGGTAATTCCTACAACAATTCTTATGGAAATTATAATAAGGTGCCCTCTGATCTTGAGAACAATATTAAAGAATTTATTAGTTCCCAAAAGAATTTCAATGCTTTGGTTGAAGAAAAATTGCTTAAGATTGATGATTTGGCTAGGAACGTTGATAGAATTTCTCTTGAGATTGATTCTTTGAAAATTAGATCTATTCCACCCAAGCTATGAGAGTTTCTATTGATGAGTGTAAAGAAAGAACCGCTAAGATGTGTGCTAAGCGAGATTGGTTATGAAAGCGTATTCTTCTAGTTTTCGTGAAAATAATGATGAAGATCTTAAAGTGATTGGTGTGACTCCTATTGAATCTTTGTTTTCTAATATAAATCTTAATAAAGATGGGACTGTAGATGAGTCAACTTTAGTTAGAAGGCGTCCCAATGATTCGGAGTTTATAGATCTTGATGCAAGAATTGATAAAAGTGGGATTGGAGAGGTCAAAACTTTAAGTAGCAATGAACCCACTCTTTTGGATTTCAAGGACTTTAATTATGATAATTTTTCTTTGATAGATTGTATTTCCTTGTTGAAATCCATGTTGAATTCTCCTCATGCTTATAATCAAAATAAAGCTTTCACTAAACATATTGTTGATGCTACGATGAAATCTTTTGAAGAAAAACTTGAGTTGGAAGTTTCTATCCCTAGAAAGGTTTATGATGAGTGGGAACCTACCATTAAGTTTAAAATTAAATATTATGAGTGCCATGCTTTGTGTGATTTGGGTGCTAGCGTTTCCACGATCCCAAAAACTTTATGTGATATCCTTGGTTTCCGTGAGTTTGATGATTGTTCTTTAAATTTGCATCTTGCGGATTCCACAATAAAGAAACCTACGGGAAGGATTAATGATGTTCTTATTATTGCAACTATGAATTATGTACCCGTAGATTTCATTGTTCTTGATATAGATTATAATCCTACATGTCCTATTATTCTTGGTAGACCTTTCCTTAGAACGATTGGTGCAATTATTGATATGAAAGAAGGAAACATTAGATTTCAATTTCCATTAAGGAAGGGCATGGAACACTTTCCAAGAAAGAAAATTAAGTTGCCATATGAATATATTATGAGAGATACTTATGGATTGCATACCAAAGATGACAATACCTAGATCTATTGCAATATGCCTAGCTAGGGGCGTGAAACAATAGCGCTTATTGGGAGGCAACCCAATTTTATTTTTGTGTTTTTTGTTTTGCTTCTGTTCTTGAATAAAATACACATTATTACCTCTGTAGTAATTGTGTTTTGGTGTTTTAGTTAGTGTTTGTGCCAAGTAAAACCTTTGGGATGGCTTACGGTGATAGTTGATTTGATCTTGCTAAAAAACAGAAACTTTTGCGTCCAGTCACAGAATTGTTTAAATTCACTGGATGGTGGAAAAACCCTGAATTTTTTACACAAGATTTATATACAATTGCATCTGTTTTCCTAATATTTCAAAAAATTTGGAGTTACAGAAGTCTTAGAACAATTCAGATCTTCGCAGACTGTTCTGTTTTTGACATATTCTGTTTTCTATGTGTTGTTTGCTTATTTTGATGAATCTATGGAAAGTATCGGGGGGTATGAACCATGGAGAAGTTGTAATACAGTAGATATTACACCAATATAAATAAATAATGAGTTCACAACAGTACCAAAAAGTGGTGATTTATTTTCTTATATTAACGGATCTCATGAGTTTTCTGTTGTGAAGTTTTCAAGTTTTGGGTAAAGATTTGATGGACTATGGAATAAGGAGTGGCAAGAGCCTAACCTTGGGGATTCCCAAGGCACCCCAAGGTAATATTCAAGGACAACCAAGAGCCTAAGCTTGGGGATGCCCCGGAAGGCATCCCCTCTTTCGTCTTCGTCTATCGGTAAATTTACTTGAGGCTATATTTTTATTCACCACATGATATGTGTTTTGCTTGGAGCGTCTTGTATGATATGAGTCTTTGCTTTTTAGTTTTCCACAATCATCCTTGCTGTACACAACTTTTGATAGGGACATGCATGAATCGTGATTTATTAGAATACTCTATGTGCTTCACTTATATCTTCTGAGCTAGGCAATTTTGCTCTAGTGCTTCATTTATATCTTTTTAGAGCACGGCGGTGGCTTTATTTTATAGAAATTGTTGAACTCTCTTGCTTCACTTATATTATTTTGAGAGTCTCTAAACAGCATGGTAATTTGCTTTGGTTATGAATTTAGTCCTAATATGATGGGCATCCAAGAGGGATATAATAAAAACTTTCATATAAAGTGCATTGAATACTATGAGAAGTTTGATTCCTTATGATTGTTTTGAGATATAAAGATGGTGATATTAGAGTCATGCTAGTGAGTAATTTTGGATTGGTAGAAATACTTGTGTTAAAGTTTGTGATTCCTGTAGCATGCACGTATGGCGAACCATTATGTGATGAAGTCGGAGCATGATTTATTTATTGATTGTCTTCCTTATGAGTGGCAGTCGGGGACGAGCGATGGTCTTTTCCTACCAATCTATCCCCCTAGGAGCATGCGTGTAGTACTTTGTTTTGATAGCTAATAGACTTCTGCAATAAGTATGTGAGTTCTTTATGACTAATGTTGAGTCCATGGATTATAGGCACTCTCACCCTTCCACCATTGCTAGCCTCTCTAGTACCGCGCAACTTTCGCCGGTGCACTACACCCACCATAACCCTTCCTCAAAATAGCCACCATACGTACCTATTATGGCATTTCCATAGCCATTCCAAGATATATTGCCATGCAACTTCCACCGTTCCGTTTATTATGACACGCTTCATCATTGTCATATTGCTTTGCATGATAATGTAGTTGACATCGTATTTGTGGCAAAGCCACCATTCATATTTTTTATACATGTCTCTCTTGATCATTGCACATCCCGGTACACCACCGGAGGCATACATATAGAGTCATATTTTTTTCTAAGTATCGAGTTGTAATTCTTGAGTTGTAAGTACATAAAAGTGTGATGATCATCATTATTAGAGCATTGTCCCATGTGAGGAAAGGATGATGGAGACTATGATTCCCCCACAAGTCGGGATGAGACTCCTGATGAAAAATTAAAAAAAAAAGAGAAAAAAGAGGCCAAAGAGCCCAAAATAAAAAAATGAGAGAAAATAGAGAAGGGGCAATGCTACTATCCTTTTTCCACACTTGTGCTTCAAAGTAGCACCATGATCTTCATGATAGAGAGTCTCCAATTTTGTCACTTTCATATACTAGTGGGAATTTCTGTTATATAACTTGGCTTGTATATTCCAATGATGGGCTTCCTCGAAGTGCCCTAGGTCTTCGTGAGCAAGCGAGTTGGATGCACACCCACTTAGTTTCTTTTTGAGCTTTCATACACTTATAGCTCTAGTGCATCTGTTGCATGGCAATCCCTACTCACTCACATTGATATCTATTGATGGGCATCTCCATAGCCCATTGATACGCCTAGTTGATGTAAGACTATCTCCTTCTTTTTGTCTTCTCCACAACCACCATATTCTATTCCACCTATAGTGCTATATCCATGGCTCACGCTCATGTATTGCGTGAAAGTTGAAAAAGTTTGAGAACATCAAAAGTATGAAACAATTGCTTGGCTTGTCATTGGGGTTGTGCATGATTTAATACTTTGTGTGATGAAGATGGAGCATAGCCAGACTATATGATTTTGTAGGGATAACTTTCTTTGGCCATGATATTTTGAGAAGACATGATTGCTTTATTAGTATGCTTGAAGTATTATTGTTTTTATGTCAATATTAAACTTTTGTTTTGAATCTTATGGATATGAACATTCATGCCACAATAAAGAAAATTACAAGGATAAATATGTTAGGTAGCATTCCACATCAAAAATTCTGTTTTTATCATTTACCTACTCGAGGACGAGCAGGAATTAAGCTTGGGGATGCTTGATACATCTCCAACGTATCTATAATTTTTGATTGTTCCATGCTATTATATTATCTGTTTTGGATGTTTTATATCCATTAATATGCTATTTTATATTATTTTTGGGACTAACTTATTAACCTAGAGCCCAGTGCCAGTTTCTGTTTTTTCCTTGTTTTTGAGTTTCGCAGAAAAGGAATATCAAACGGAATAAAACTTTACGATGATTTTTCTTGGACCAGAAGACACCTACGAGACTTGGAGTTGAAGTCAGAAGACCCACGAGGCGATGACAAGCCGTAGGGGCGCGCCCTAGGGGGGGGGCGCCCCCTAGTTTGTGGCCCCCTCGGGAGTCCACCGACCTACTTCTTCGTACTATATATTCACATATATTCCAAAACCCTAGAAGGGAGCCACGAAAATACTTTTCCACCGCCACAATCTTCTGTTCCCGTGAGATCCCATCTTGGGGCCTTTTCCAGCAATCTGCCGAAGGGGGCTTCAATCACGGAGGGCATCTACATCAACCCTATTGCTCTCCGATGAAGCGTGAGTAGTTTACCTCAGACCTACGGGTCCATAGCTAGTAGCTAGATGGCTTCTTCTCTCTCTTTGATTCTCAATACCATGTTCTCCTCGATGTTCTTGAAGATCTATCCGATGTAATATTCTTTTGCGGTGTTTTTGTCGAGATCCGATGAATTGTGGATTTATGATCATATTATCTATGAATATTATTTGAATCTTCTCTGAATTCTTATATTAATGATTTGATATCTTTGTATTTCTCTTTGAATTATCGGTTTGGTTTGGCCAACTAGATTGGTATTTCTTGCAATGGGAGAGGTGCTTAGTTTTGGGTTCAATCTTGCGGTGTCCTCACCCAGTGACATAGTAGGGGTAGCGAGGCACGTATTGTATTGTTGCCATCAAGGATAAAAAGATGGGGTTTTCATCATATTGCTTGAGTTTATCCCTCTACATCATGTCATCTTACTTAAGGAGTTACTCCGTTCTTTATGAACTTAATACTCTAGATGCATGCTGGATAGCGGTCGATGTGTGGAGTAATAGTAGTAGATGCAGAATCGTTTCGGTCTACTTGACACGGACGTGATGCCTATATGCATAATCATTGCCTTGGATATCGTCATAACTTTCCGCTTTTCTATCAATTGCTCGACAATAATTTGTTCACCCACCGTATTATTTGCCTTCAAGAGATAAGCCTCTAGTGAAACCTATGGCCCCCGGGTCTATTTTCCATCATATATTTTCAGATCTACTTGCTTGTACCTCCTACTGGATTGATACCTTGGTTCTCTAACTGAGGGAAATACTTATCTCTACTTTGCTGGATCACCCTTTCCTCTTCAAGGGAAAAACCAACGCAAGCTCAAGAAGTAGCACTGCTGCCAAGAAGGCCAAGACAAACGTTCCTGCTTCCACAGAGGAACTGAAATATGACTTTTATCTTATTTTTGATATCATTGAAGGTGCTTCCTATGATGCAAATCCATCTAAGTTGAGCAGCTTGGGTCTGCCTGAAGATGTTACCAGGATGGTAGCAAAGCACTTCTCTGAGCTGAGAGAAATCACCAAGGAACTAAACCAAGCTGTTGAGGATAAGAAACTCCTTGAGCAAATGAGGAAGGATGCCAAAACTGAGCCTGAAAGAAAAGACATCAACAAGGGGATTCTTGAGATCACCAAATCCCTCATTGTTATGAGGAACAACAAGATTGAGTGGCACTCCAAGATGAAGATGGATGTTCCTCAGCTTTGTGATCATAGAAACGATGAGATTAAACGTCAAGAAGATCTTGCTCGATGAAGAGAAAGAGAAGAGAAGAGTCAGAAAGCACAGGAAAGAGCCAGCAAGCAGAAGGCTGTCAAGGATCGTCGTATCCAATCTATCACCACTGATGCTCCTATTGACACAAATGTCCTACTGCAACAGATACCACCATCCCCTCATCCCGAGGAAGAAACCAGGCAGCAAGCTGAGCCAATAGTCATGTCTCCAATTGTTGCCCAAGAAATAGATGTGATCGATATCTTTCTGAACCAGAATGACGAAGAGAATGTCGTACCCGAGCAGCAAACCCCTAAAGAAAAATTTGATGAAGAGATTGAGATGGAGAAGGCAGTTTCATCGCCTTTGAAGGAAAGTCATGTTGAGCCCTCCAGATCCATCAAGGAGGGTGATAAAGTTTAGGGGGAGCAAGTTGTTCCCGAGGAAATACCACCCCGGTCTCCTCATCTGGTGCCCCCACCTAGATGGAGGTTGATCTTGCTCCTGGTTCTTTGGCTTCACAGCCAGAACAGGAAGAAAAGAAAGATGAAGAGCCCATGGCTCATGAAGAAGAAGCACAAGCAGTTGTACCGCCAGCATTACCTCAGCAAGATGTAACACCAGTTTTGCCTCAGCAGACCGAAGGAGAAGATGTAGTGACTCAAGTGACCGAAGAAGTTGTCGTGCCTCCTCCCATTGAGAGTTCACCAAAAGAAAAGGCCCTAGTGCCTGAGAATGAGAAAGCCGCTGAAGGAGTTCCAATGAAGGAAATTGAAGGACAGACCAGTGCTCCTATGCCATCAGCTCCAGAGAAAGCTAAAAGACCTCTTGCTCCATTAAAGCCAATCGATGAAAATGTACTAGCCTCTGATGATGTTCAGCCGATGGAAATAAGTGATGAAGAAAATCGGAAAAATCCCCAGGAATCATTTCCGCTGTTCCCAGCTGAGTACGACCCTAATGGCCCTGCGTTCAACGAACAAATCCATTTCTCGAAGCTAGCATTCTTTGGGGCCAGCCCTTATGAAGGAGAAAGGACTTCAATGTCACCGAGGTTTTGGACTGAAGAGCAAGCTACCTATTATGCTCGGATCTTGTTTGACAAGAATAGTATTTTCAATCACAAGATATTAAACTTCACCAAGCTCAAAGGAATGCCCTGTTTCATCCATGCAATCGAACATATTGAGCATGCCCTCCTGAAAGGATTCATGCGCTTCAATCATGGCTGGAACAGAGAGATTCTCCTTCAATTCTATGCGACACTATATATCTCAGGAGAACTTGGAAACACCTCATCCTGGACTCTTGAATGGATGACTGGCAGAGAAAGGATCAAGTGTTCGGCAGATTACTTTTTGGCTTTGATAAATCTTCCTCGATGTGAGTTTGAGAAGGATAGAGAGCATAGGCTGCATTACTGGGATGTGTCCGAAGCACAACTCCGCATTATGATGGATCCCACCATGGTTGGTGACGAATGCATTGATGTTGATCCAAAGAAGGTGGCCTATGACAACAAAGTGCTATTTCACATTCTATGCAATACTCTCACGCCAACAAACAGACCAAATTTCATCAAAGGCATTATGGGAAATGCACTTCTGGCCATGTCTCAAGGAATTAAGTTTGATATTCCCGACCTTTTCATTCAAAACCTCACATGTGCAGCTGACAGCCCTCAGTCATTGAAGACTTATGCTCCATGGATCATGTTCGCGATCGAGCAGCTCACCAATGAGAAATTCTTCTGGGCTTATATTCCGAAGGCATTCATGCCACTAGTTCATGACACTCTGCGCATTGTGAAGAATATTGGAAAATGGAAGGAACCTGTTGATACTGCTGCAAATGCATCTGCGTCTGAAAATGCACCAAAGGTCAAGAAAGCCAGGGTTGTAATCCCTCATGAGGAAAATCCATCTCTTTATGAGATTTGCATTCGCACGCAGCAGACACTAGAAAGACACATCAGGCTAGATAGAAAGGAAAAGCTGGAATTAATGACTGAGCTGAATTTGCTTCATAATCACACTCGCCAAATTCTTCTGCGTGAGAAGGAGGCAAAAAAGCACTCATGGAATCTGTTAAGGAAGCATTACTCTTGCAAAGATTTAGCTAAAAAGGGCATCATGAAGGAGTATGACTTCCTGGACTTGCTTGTTGTTCCTCGCATCCGAAGATAAACTCCAGTTCTACCAAAACGCTCTCTTTCGATGGACCTGTTGTTTGTGGGCCATGATGATGAAATTGTAGATACAGCCGGTACACTTATCTTCAAGCCAGATGTTCATCTCTCCAAATCATCCAGAGCCCAGGCTGATACTCCTGCTTCTGCCTCGACCATTCCTCACTCTTCGAACTCTAAGTCGTCAAGTGGTTTTAATTCTGATTCTGAGGATTCTTCCACGGAGTAGTTCCTCATATGTTTTCTCATTCCTTTTTGACACTTGTTGACAAAAAGGGGGAGAATTACATCGAGTGACAGTTTATCCAGGTTCTTGCAGGGTGTTTTTGTTTCGCATTTTGGCTTTCCATCGAACAGTTTGCTTCATGAACTTATCGCACCGCTTGTGGTGTTGAAATACTCGGTCGCCATGTAACGTTTACAACCCCCCCCCCCGCCTGCAATATTATTTGCTTTGTACTATCTGTTTGCAGGTACCATCGAATGTGTTTTTGCCTTAAATGATTACCCTTGTATTATTTGTCTCTTATTATCCTTCGCATTACATTCCATTATTTATCTAACCTTCGATGTGATCTATTTTGTCAACAATCGTCCAAAAAGGGGGAGATTGTTGGTGCAATATCTGCCCACCTTGTGTTTTGGAGATTGTTGACAGAAACAGGTATGGACTGATTTGTTTGCTAGTGCATACAAAGAGAAAAAGTCCATACACAACCGAAGAGAATGTTGTCTCCGGTGCTAAGTTCGAGGAACTTCACCGAAGTATATCTGCGTTGAAGAGAAAAACGAGCTATATTTGTTGAAGCCATACAGTCGAGAGGATTGATGTGAAGAAATCGACCCCTCAAAAGTTTACTACTGAAGCAAAGCTTTTGATTCGGTACTGTCGTCCGAAGAAATTGACTGCAGCAATGGAAGTCGAAGACAAAGTGAAGACGTAATATTCATTTTGTTGTTCTTCTTTCATTCTTTTGAGTCATAGGACCTCCGTACTATTAAGAGGGGTATAGGTTCTCGATGCTTAGATCCGCTGTGATGCTTAGCCGAAACCCATGAAAGTTGCGAGAGAAATCTCTTTGTGCTCCGAGCAAATACTTGTCGGCAAGAGATTTGTCTCAGACCAAGGAGTTAGCATTACTTCCTCCGCAAGCAATGTTACCGTTGTTCTCAAATCCGACCATTGGACTCGTGTCATTCGGCCATTGGCTGTTTCCGATGTCTAATTTGGTCATTTCTCATCTGGGAAGGCTACGGCTATAAATAGCCACCCCGCTCCAACATTGTCCATTGGCTGCTCCGCTTGAGATTTCTGAGAAGATTGATTTGAGCAACCCCTCTTCGAGTGATTTGAGTTTAAGATCCATCGAGAGAAAAATCAAGAGCCCAAACTTAGACAGTGGTTTACCATCATAGAAGTTCTGAGTGAGAGTTCTTGTACCTATTACTCTTGAGAGCTGCGCACTCTCTAGATGGATAGGATTTAGCTCGAGTGTTGAAGAGTCATTGTCTTCACCGAGCTAGATCTTCAGCAACCAAGAGTGATTTTGGTTCGCGAAGGTTGACCGAAGGTTCGGAGATCGCCGAGAAGGATCTACCACGAGTGAAATGAACCTGAGTCTGATTAGCTTTGCATTGAAGGAGAACATGGTGAAGAGAGTTTATCTTCCGTGTTAAGTCACAGCCCCTCCAACCAGACGTAGCCCTTTGGCAGAAGGGTGAACTGGTCTACCAAATCTCTCTGTCGCCATCGAGCACCCTAGTTCTATTTTCCTCACTGCATTACTTTCGGCAGTCATTATGTGTGCTCTGTGATGGTAGATACCTGATCTATTACTCTCTCTTGCTTATCTTTCGATTTATCTCTCGCTGAGTTCATTGTCATTCATAGCCTTTATTATTGTTCTTCGTAATTATCCATCATAGCTCTACTCAAGTTCTTCTTCATGTTTTTAGTTCTTTTGGCATGTTGTATCACCATCATCATCATCAAGCCTGTTGTATCTTATGCTCGAATCATTATTGCAAATTATCTAGAAGAATTTGCTCCTCAGTAGCAAACTTCATTGTACTCGTTTCTACCGATCTTTAATTCCGCTGCTGTGTTTGGGATCAGTTTCAATTCTTTCAAAAGAAATTTTGAATCTCCCATTCACCCCCCCTCTGGTCGATATACTCTTGGTCCTAACACCGGCAGTTGTACCACCAGTTTTGTCTTAGCAGACCAAAGGAGAAGCTGTAGTGACCCAAGTGACCGAAGAAGTTGTCGTGCCTCCTACTGTTGAGAGTTCACCAAAAGAAAAGGCCCTAGTGCCTGAGAATAAGAAAGCCGCTGAAGGAGTTCCAGTGAAGGAAATTGAAGGTCAGACCAGTGCCCCAGTGCCATCAGCTCCAGAGAAAGCAAAAAGGCCTCTTTCTCCATTAAAGCCAATCGATGAAAATGTGCCTGCTTCTGATGATGTTTAGCCGATGGAAATTAGCGATGAAGAGAATCAGAAAAATCCCCAGGAATCATTTCCATTGTTTCCAGCTGAGTATGGACCCAATGGCCCTGCATTTAATGAACAACTTCATCTCTCGAAGCTAGCATTCTTTGGGGTCAGCCCTTACGAAGGAGAAAGAACTTCACTGTCACCGAGGTTTTGGACTGAAGAACAAGCTGTTTATTATGCTCGGATCTTGTTTGGCAAGAATAGAATCTTTAATCACAAGATATTATACTTCATTGAGCTCGAAGAAATGCCATGTTTCCTCCATGCAATCAAGCACATTGAACATGCCCTTCTGAAAGGATTCATGCGCTTCAATCATGGCTAGAACAGAGAGATTATCCTTCAATTCTATGCCACACTATATATCTCAGGAGAACTTGGCAACACCTCATCCTAGACTCTTGAATGGATGACAGGCAGAGAAAGGATCAAATGTTCGGCAAATAAGTTTTTGGCCATAATAAATCTTCCTCGATGTTAGTTTGAGAAGGATAGAGAGCACAGACTGCATTACTGGGAAGTGTCTGAAGCACAACTCCACATTCTGATGGATCCCTCCATGGTTGGTGACGAATGCATTGATGTTGATCCGAAGAAGTTGGCCTATGACAACAAAGTGCTATTTCACATTCTGTGCAATACTCTCACGCCGACGAATAGACCAAATTCCATCAATGGCATTGTGGGAAATGCACTTCTGGCCATGTCTCAAGGAATTAAGTTTGATATTCCTGACCTTTTCATTCGAAACCTCGCATGTACAGCTGACAGCCCTCAGTCACTGAAACCTTATGCTCCATGGATCATGGTCGCGATCGAGCAGCTCACCAATGAGAAATTCTTCTGGGCTCATATTCCAAAGGTATTCATGACACCAGTTCGTGATACTCTGCGCATAGTAAAGGATATTGGAAAAGGGAAGGAACCTGTTGATACTGCTGCCACTGGGTCTGCGTCTGAAAATGCACCGAAGGTCAAGAAAGCCAGGGTTGTAATCCCTCGTAAGGAAAATCCATCTCTTTATGAGATTTGCATTCGCACATAGGATACACTGGAAAGCCACATTAAACTTGATAGAAAGGAAAAGCTAGAGCTAATGACTGAGCTGAATTTGCTTCATAATCATACTCGCCAAATTCTTCTGCATGAGAAGGAGGCTAAGAAGCGCTCATGGAATCTGTTAAGGCAGCATTACTCTCGTAAGGATTTAGCCAAAAGGGCATCATGAAGGAGTATGACTTCCTGGACTTACTTGTTGTTCCTCGGATCCGAAGACAAACTCCAGTGCTCCCATAGCGTTCTGCCTCCACGGACCTGCTGTTTGTCAGACATGATGACAAAATTGCAGATACAGCCGACACTCTCATCTTCAAGCCAAATGTTGATCGCACCAAGTCATCCAGAGCCCATATTGCCACTCCTGCTTCTGCCTTGACCATTCCTCACTCTTCAGATTCTGATTCGTCAAGTGGTTTTAATGCTGATTCTAAGGATTCTCCCACGGAGTAGTTCCTCGTATGTTTTCTCATTCCTTTTTGACACTTGTTGACAAAAAGGGGGAGAATTACATCGAGTGATAGTTCATCGGGGTTCTTGCAGGGTGTTTGGTTTTCCCTCGAACAATTTGCTTCATGAACTTAACGCACCGCTTGTGGTGTTGAAATACTCGGTCGCCATGTAACGTTAATAACCCCCCGCCTGTGTCGGTGCAACAAATCTTCATGTATGTTGACCAGACTGTACACAGGCGCAATAGCAAAGATACAACTCCACTAAGCTCCCAAGACGAAGCCAAGCCAGAGAGATAGCTCTTTGAGGAATCAAAGGGCGGATCAAGAAGACCAAGACAAGCCAAGGGAACAAGATGTCACTAAGGAAAGACCTCCCTTGCCGGGCAGGTGAGCCTGGTCAGGTCGAGGCCACACCAAGAACAAGTCCCAAGATTCCCCCGGCAGACTTGTCGGGGCCGCTAAGGGCGAATATCCCCGCCAAGACTCAATCGCTCCACCGCACAGTGACGCAAGTCACTTATCAGTGTGGTGTCGAGCCCCCGAGTGATTAAGTGGCTGTCATTTGGCACGTGGCAGCCATTTGGAAGGGAGATTCCCTCTATATGACACCCGTCCAGAGGCGTGTCATGCAGACAGGTGGAAGATGGTTAAGCGGCGCGGCAGGCTTGCCGGGCTGCATCCATAACATGACACCTGGTGGTGCATTTAATGCACTTTGTCCTAATTGCCAGAGTTAGGTATGATAGCACTGCTGGCTATCTAATCAGTAAATAATGACTGTTTTGCCACTGTGGTAACCCCTTAGCCTATAAAAGGAAGGCCATGGCAACCTAAGAAAGGATTCGGACCCTTGTACACTCATACGCACGTAGCTGCTCTCCCCGAGGGGACCTTGCCGGGCTCGAGCGCTGCGCGACCACCACGGTCCTCTCTTCAATCCACCAAAGCAGGAGTAGGGTTTTACAATTCACAGCGGCCCGAACCTGGGTAAAAACCACCAGCATCACCTCTGTCGTGCTGTCCCATGGCCTCCGCTCTTTGTGCAACGTGATCTCCCCCCTGCCGAACCACAAGGGGACGATGGCCCCATAGGTGATCATGTTCCACCACGACATCTTTGGTGCTCCAGGTAGGGGGAAGCGCTTGCACGAACCCGAGGTTGTGAACAGCGCGTCAATCTTCATCATCATCGTCTTCATCATTAGCCTCATCATCCATGCCGCCCAAGAAAAAGTCCGGCGCAACAACTCACCCTTCCACCTCGAAGGGCCCCTCGCATGCAGCCACTGATACTATGGGTGCTATTGCGGCATTGGGGGGGTGCAGACACCATGGGGGACATGACCGGCGCAGGCGGCGCTGTCATCGTTCCCCCCGCGGCCGAAGCAGGAGCGGAAGACGCCGGGGGAGGGCGGCACCAGCAACATCCCGATGGCCATGTTCCACAAGGCACGGGTGGGGAGAATGCTTAGTCTCCACCTCCCCACCGCACTGGAGGGCGCAGCCGTAGTGACGACGCCTGCTCTGGTGCGAGTCGCGACTCCCTAGCTGTCCCTGCTACGGGCACAGCTACGGGCGTGCGCCATCCCCAGGGTAGGGTAACCAAGACGAAGCGCCAAACGGTTCCGTCAACCCCTAGGCGCACCCTTCTCACCACCGTGCCAACGCGGGGGTCGGCTCGCGATGATGAGAACACGGCGCCGCCACTGCTGGTACCATCAGGAGTCGAGCGACGTCACGGTCTGCGTCGTCATCTATGCCAAGCACTGCTTCGAAAGCCATGGCGCGAGCCCAACTCCTGCTGAGATTCCTGCCAGTGGCCGATCAAATGGATGAGTGGAGAGCCACCATCTAGAGTTTGATTGGTTTTGCTGAAGCGGGAGGATCACAGTGGGCAGGCCCGCCACAGCGCCCGCAAGCAACAACCACAGTCCGAGCTGCTGACCGTGTCGAGGGGGCCACTCCAATGGCGCAATCCCCTCCACGGCAGCCAGCGCAGAGGCCACAGCCCGAACCACATGACCAGGAGCCCGACGAGGCATCAATGGCTTCATCTAATCCTTGGGCCCATCGAGATCAACGGAAGGTCCTGGAAGATCGGCGAAGGTAAGACGCGCGCGTCACTATAGAATGACGCCGTGAAACCCGCCGCCAATCCGACAGGCGCAATGGCCCAGACGTCGATGAACCCGCGCCCAGTGATGGCGGATACTTGCCTTTCGAGGTTGGGTGCCCTGCCTTCACTCGTGAGTTGCGGCAAGTCCGTTGGCCATCTGCCCGTGTTTTCAAGCCAGAGATACCAGAAAAGTATGATGGAAGGCTGAACCCGACAGAGTTCTTGAGCATCTACACCATCGTTGTTCAAGCCGCCGGAGGAAGAGATGAGAAGGTGTTCGCCAACTACTTCCCTTTGGCACTTAAGCCAAACGTGAGGTCATGGCTGATGCACCTGCCAGAGAATTCCATCTCGCCCTGGGCCGACCTGTGCAATGAGTTTGTTGGTGCCTTCACGGGCGGCCATCAAGAACCAGGACGGCCCAGCGATTTGCAGCTCCTTCCACAAAAAGAAGGGGAGAGTTTGCGTAAGTACATGCAGAGGTTTAGCCGGGTGCACAGGAACATTCCAGATATCCACCCGACAGCTGTGATTGCCGCGTTCCAGTCCAACATGCGCAACAGGAGGATACGTTCCAAGATGAACATCTGGTTGCCCAAGACTGTGAATGAGCTATACACCTTGGCGGATAAGTGTGCCCGTACAGAGGAAGGGAGGCGACTCCCCGGAGAAGAGGATGGCATCGAAGTTGACTCAGAAGATGACGATGATGCCACTAACCCGAAGAGGAAGAATAGAAAGCACAACCAGAAGTGTAAGGAAAAGGCAGTACTGGCTGTTGAGGGTTCTGGCGCCCCCAGTACCGGCAAGAAGGCCAAGACCGAAGCACCCGGCAAGGAAGTTGCCGCATGCACTAATTGTCGGGAGGCTGCAGCGGCCGAAAAGGCTGGGAAGGCTGACGGACCATACTGCAAGATCCACCGGACCAAGGGCCATGACCTCCAAGAGTGTCACCAAGTTGAGCAACTTGTCAAGAAGTAGAAAGCTGAGTACGAGAAGCATGATAAGGAAAGAGACCAGGAAGGTGCTGGCTGGAAGGGCCGAGGCAGCAGAGGAGGCCGCCACGGCAAGGTTCCCTAGCATCAAGAGAAACCTGCTAGAGGCCGCGAGAAGAAGGAAGGTGATGACGAAAGTGATGAAGGGGAGGAAGAGGAAACCAGTGAGCAAGAGTTCCAGAAAGCCACTGAGGCCCTGTGCGTTAACGGAGGAGCATCTTTGCACTCCTCTCACCGCCAGCTTAAACAGTGGGCGCGTGAGGTCAATGCCATAGAGCCAGCGGTGGACTCCCGAAAACCACTCAAATGGTCCCGCACGCCTATCATCTTTGACGAAGAGGATCACCCCGACTACACCACCGCGGTAGGGTGCTTGCCGTTGTTGGTTTCACCAACAATCCGCAACCCCAAGGTCACGAAGATGTTGGTTGACGGTGGGGCAGGGTTGAGTCTGATTTCCCCCAAAGTACTCAGCAGGCTGCAAATATCAGATGAAGAGCTCAAGGTTACTGGCATGTTTCAAGGAATCAACCTCGGCAGGAGTCGTCCCAAGGGGAAGATCACACTGCCAGTGATGTTTGGAGGAGAGTTGAACTACCGGACCGAGAAGATTGTGTTCGACGTGGTCGAGCTTCCTTTGCCGTACAATGGGGTTCTTGGCCGTCCGGCTCTGGCAAAATTCATGGTGGCATCTCACTATGCCTACAATACTCTGAAGATGCCAGGGCCGATGGGCGTCATCTCCATCCCGTCTGACAAGAAGGACGCAGTCATATGCGTGGATAAGATGTATTGGGATGCAGTCACTGTCGAGGCCACAGAAGCTGCAGTTCCCGCCAAGGAAAACAAGAAAGGAAAGAAAGCTAGCAGGGATGCCGGCAAGGAATCTGGGAAGCACACCTCTCCGGAGTGCGCCGCGCCCGTCGATGATTTGCCAGAGAGTTCCACTAGTAAGCGATCCAAAGTTGCCTCGCCTGCTATGAAGAAGGTCCCGGCAAGGCTGGGTGGCGCTGATGGTACGTTCACCATCAGCTCCACTCTCGATGACAAATAGGAAAGCGCGCTCGTTGCCTTCCTGCGGGCGAATGTCGATGTGTTTGCTTGGCAGCCATCTGACATCCCCGGTGTTCCCAGGGAGGTAATCGAGCACCACCTTGCTGTCTGCCCTCATGCTCGGCCCGTCAAGCAGAAGGTTAGAAAACAAGCTTTGGAGCGACAGCAATTCATTGCCGAAGAGATGAGGAAACTTGAAGCAGCTAGTTTGGTCAGGGGAGTGTTGCACCCAACATGGTTGGCGAACCCGATGGTGGTGCGCAAGGCGAATGGGAAATGGAGGCTTTGCATAGACTTCATAGATCTGAACAAGGCATGCCCGAAGGATCCTTTCCCCTTGCCGCGCATCGACCAGATTGTGGATTCCACTTCCGAGTGTGATCTACTTTCCTTCTTGGATGCATACTCCGGATACCATTCATGTCTAAGGAAGACGAGGAGAAGACTGTGTTCATTACCTGATGTGGCACGTACTGCTTTGTGCGGATGCCCTTCAGGTTAAAGAGCGCCGGGTCTACCTTTGCAAGGGCAGTGCAAATTGGGTTTGAACCTCAGTTGCACAGGAATATTGAGGCTTACATGGATGACATAGTGGTCAAAACCAAGGACAGATCAACGCTCATTCAGGACTTGGAAGAGACCTTTGCAAACCTGCGCAAGATCAACTTGAAGTTGAATCCTGAGAAGTGTGTGTTTGGCGTTCACTCCGGCAAGCTACTTGGCTTCTTTGTGTCTCACCAGGGGATAGAGGCCAGCCCCGACAAGATCAAGGCAATCGAGCAGATTCAAGCACCCAAGACAGTCAAGGATGTGAGGCATTTAACTGAATGTGTTGCTGCACTGAGTAGGTTCATTTCCATGTCTGCCGAGCGCGCCCTGCCGTTCTTCAAAATTTTGAAGAAGGCAGGGCCCATGAAGTGGACCCCTGAGGTAGAAGCAGCGCTGCAGGACTTATAAGCCTATCTTTCCTGTGCTCCCGCCTTGGTCGCTCCTAAACCACAAGAGCCGTTGCTGCTATATTTAGCGGCAACCAATCAAGTGGTTAGTGCAGCGCTGGTGGCGCAGCGGGAAGTAGATGAAGGAGCAGCTGCAGCTACTGTCCTCCCCGGAGAAGGAAGTGAACTAGTCGCGGCAAGATTGAGTACAAATCAGGAGAAAGAAGGGCGGGGTGGTGAAGGCAATCCCAGGACCCCAGCTAAGAAGAAGGTGGTGCAGCTACTAGTTTACTTTGTTAGCTCCCTGTTGCAGGGGGCTAGGTCAAGGTACTCTGGAGTGCAGAAATTAATCTTCGGCCTCATCATGGCCTCGAGGAAGCTGTGCCACTACTTCCAAGCCCACGAGATCACAGTTGTCACCCGTTTCCCTTTGCAACGCATACTGAGGAACCCTGAGGCCACCGGCAGGATAGTTGAATGGGCATTAGAATTGTCAAGTTTTGGTCTGAAGTATGAAAGTACCTCGATCATTCAGAGCAGAGCGCTGGCGGAGTTCATTGCAGAATGGACACACACTCCAGACGAAGAGACGCCAGAAACAGTTATCCCCGGCAAGGAGGCTCCCCAAGAATGTGTCATGTACTTTGATGGTTCCTTCTCATTGCAAGGTGCAGGGGCTGGCGTGCTCTCCTCGTCGCACCCACCGGAGAACACCTCAAGTATGTGGTCCAAATGCATTTTCCCCAGGAGAAAGCTACCAACAACACTGCAGAATATGAAGGGCTCCTTGCCGGGCTCAGAATTGCAACGGAATTGGGGATTAAGAAGTTAATCATCCGTGGAGATTCATAGCTTGTAGTAAGACAAGTGAACATGGATTACCAGAGTCCATTGATGGAGGTGTACGTTGAAGAAGTGAGAAAGTTGGAGGAGCGTTTTGATGGATTGCAAACAGAGCACGTGCCACATGCAGAAAACAGCATCGCTGATCATCTATCAAAATGCGCTGCGCAAAAGCTTCTTGTGGAACCAGGGACTTTTGTTCTCCACCTAACACAACCTTCCGTATCCCCGACAATGATGGCCAGAAAAAGGAGAAAGCTGGACTTCGGCAAGCCTTTACCGGCAGGGCCTCCAGAGGTCCCCGGTAGAGAAGCTGTCGGGAACAACTCCACTTCGCTTGGTGAACTACACTCTTCCATAGGACCACAGGTCCTTGCGGTCGAGGTAGGCGCTCCCACGAGTGAGGAGGTGCCATTTGACCTTATTGTCGAGCCTCAAGCTCCAACTTGGGCACGGCACATAGTCCACTACCTCCAAACTGGATAACTTCCCGAAGAGCAAGAAGAAGCTGAAAGAGTAGCCCGGAGGGCCAGTATGTATCAGTTTGTCGATGACACATTATACAGAAGGAGGCCCAACGGTGTGAAATTGAAGTGCATTTGCCGGGAAGAGGGGAAGGAACTGTTGGCAGAGATACACAAAGGCATGTGCGGCTCCCATATTGGATCAAGAGCCTTGGTTGGAAAAGCTTTCCAGCAAGGTTTCTACTAGCCCACGGCCCTCCAAGATGCAATTGAGCTAGTCACCCGATGTGAAGCCTGTCAGTTCCACTCCAAGAATATCCATCAACCTGCTCAAGCTCTCCAGACGATCCCTTTGTCATGGCCATTTTTGGTCTGGGGGCTCGACATCTTGGGCCCCTTCCCCCGTGCTACTGGGGCTTTGAATTCTTGTATGTTGCAATCGACAACTTTACAAATTGGCCGGAAGTGGAGCCTGTGAGGAAGGTGACCGCACAATCAGCTATCAAGTTCTTAAAAGGATAGGTGTGCCGTTTCGGAGTACCCGCCAGAGTCATCACTGACAATGGCACCCAATTCACAATCCGCGCCTTCATGCAATATGTTCAAACCCTCGGAAGCAAGGTTTCATTCGCCTCTATTGCTCATCCCAGGAGCAATGGACAAGCTGAGAGGATGAACACTAAAGTGCTACGTGGGCTCAAGACAAGGACTTTTGATAAGCTGTGGAAGTGCGGCAGACGCTGGATCGATGAGCTGCTGGTGGTTCTTTGGTCCCTCCGTACGACACCAAATTGAGCTACTGGCCAGACTCCCTTCTCCCTAGTCTATCGGGCAGAAGGAGTGATCCCCACGGAACTCATATATGGGTCACCTCGAGTATTTGCCTATGATGAAGTAGAGCAAGAGCAGCACCGGCATGACGATGCCGTGCTCCTTGAGGAGAACCGTCTTCGGGCTACTGTGCGTGCTGCACGCTACCAGCAAGCCCTGCGCCGCTATCACAGCCGCAGGGTCCATGCCCGGAGCCTTGAGGAAGGCGACCTTGTCCTTAAGCGTGTTTAGTCCGCCAAGGGTTCCAACAAGTTGACGCCAAAGTGGGAAGGCCCTTACCAGGTAGTACGAGTCACCATACCTGGCGCAGTCCGTCTGGAGGCTGAAGATGGCATCAAAATGCAAAACTCATGGAACATTGAGCATCTTCGCAAGTTCTACCCATAAGGCGCGGCTGCCGGGCCCTGCCTCGGCAGCCACCCTTTTGTACAAGCCTTGCCGATGCGCATGTAACCCTTTGTACAAAGCCAGGCACAGACCCTCAGCACAGATAATAAAACAAAGCATTGGGGCCCTAAAAACATGCATGCATGATTAGCTTAGCTTAAACTTGCCATGATCATTTAGATGAGGTCATATGCTGCTATGTTTTCCCCTGCAACTAATTACAAGGCTCTTACCGCGGACTTGATCCTGGGAAGAAGAGACGGAAAACAAGCTTACATATCGATCCCCGACAAGCTGAACAGATAAGTTCCCTTTTATCCATACGTGTCCCTGTAAAAAGAAAACTTGTGCATAGAGAAACCTTGTCACCTTCAAAGCATTTGTGCTCACATCCTTTGATCCGAATGTTGCTTCGGTCAAGATGGTTGTAGTGGCATTTGATAGAGAAGGATCGACAAGGAGCCGGTTGCCTTCTGTAGTTCTAAGCCCGGCAGGCCACGCCCCAAGGCGGCAACAGAGGGCACCGGCAAGATAGCTTGCCGAGAAAACTTGTTTACTTAAAAGTATAGAGGCGTTCCTCCTCTGCATGGATAAGATACATGCACAAGTACCCGGCAAGGCTTGTCTTTTTCATTAATATGCGGATAAACAAGTACAGACCTTACAAAGCACAAACATGGATAAAAGAGATTACATATTTAAGACTAAAATTTGGCAAATGCCTACATGTTTTAGACTAAAAAAAGATAAGTGCCCCGTAATCCCTTTCTTGTCCCTCTCCTCCTAGGAACTACGGTGGGAGGCGAAAAGGGCAAAAGGAGCGCCTAGGCGAGGTGCGCGCGGCAGAAGGCACCAAGAGAACTACCCCCGGTAGCCGTCCGGAAGAGGCTGGTGATGATGGTGCCGGGGCGGGGAAGAATCAAAGAACAGAGCAACAAGTAGGCAGCACGAGACGAAGGCGTCGATGCCATCGTACTCCGACCTGATGGCCTGCCACCCACCTTCCTCATCTTCGCCGGTTTCCTCCTTGTCACTGTCGCTACGGGAAGACGCCAGGACCCTGGCCCGTCACTTCCTCGGAGAGGCTGCTGATGGTGGTGGCGGCGCCCAAGGTGAGTTGAGGACACCGCCCCCCACCTTGGCGGGCAGGAAGGCGTCACCATCTTCAGCATCGCCCCCGACCTCTCCAGAGAGGGCAGCGCTGGGATCACTAAAGATCCCGAGCGCGGTGCCACAGGCGGGCACCAGAAGCCCTGAAGGTTCCACCAACGGGCCTTCGAACCCCAGCAGCTAGCGATAGAGGCGACACCCCTGCCCCAGACGGATAACTAGTATGAAGGGTGCGAGCGCTCTGCCCTTGCGAGACGGTGTGGCGCCCTCCATACCGGAGTGGATACGGCGGTCATAGGTGCGCTACCACCAGCTGCGACTGCCCCAACCACAGCCACCGCGTCTCCCGCGGCCGCGGACCAGACTCACTCCCCGAGTATCAACACGAGCCTCCGGGATCACCACTCCCAAGCCGAGGCCCGAAGCCAAGCCCCGGCCTCTTTTCCTTGGCATAAAGAGGAAGAAAGCAAGCAAGGAGAAGGAGAAGATGCGAGGATGAATGCCTCTATTCCCCCACGAGCTCCCTTTTTATAGATGAGCTGGGACAAGAGGCTGGTGCTCCACCTCTCCCCCTCCCCTGGGGGCTCCTTCGAATCCGGCCCGTCTGTGCCACCAACAGCGGCTGGACCCGTCGACCGCCCTCTTGCACCAATCCGGGACGGTTGGATATCTGCCACGGTGCTCTTTCTTGCGCCATGCGCATCCGTTAGCTACCCCACGCGATGCAAGCGGCATACATGGCGGAGGGGATGAGCGTGGTGGGAAGGGTGAAATGGCAGTTACCTCCCCATGAACAAAAGTCATTCACGGGCCATTGTAGAGGTAACCCCATCGCGTTTGGCGTCACGTGATGCATGGAAAACCGGAAACTAACTCAAGCACAAGTTAATGAAGAAGAAAGAAAAATATCAAGAAGAGAGCCACCGCAAGCCCCCTGCCTATGTACCTGACAGGGCCTACCCCTACGGTGCTTGGCAGCACGTTCGGGCCAGGCCCGGGGGCTCCTGTCGGTGCAACAAACCTTCACTTATGTTGACCAGACTGTACACAAGCACAATAGCAAAGATACAACAGCACTAAGCTCCCAAGACAAAGCCAAGCCAGAGAGATAGCTCTTTGAGGAATCAAAGGGCGGATCAAGAAGACCAAGACAAGCAAAGGGAACAAGATGTCACTAAGGAAAGACCTCCCTTGCCGGGCAGGCGAGCCTAGTCAGGTCGAGGCCGCACCAAGAACAAGTCCCAAGATTCCCCCGGCAGACTTGCCAGGGCTGCTAAGGGTGAATATCCCCGCCAAGACTCCACCGCTCCACCGCATAGTGACGCAAGTCACTTATCAATGTGGTGTTGAGCCCCCGAGTGATTAAGTGGCTATCATTTGGCACGTGGCAGCCATTTGGAAGGGAGATTCCCTCTATATGACACCCATCTAGAGGCGTGTCATGTAGACAGGTGGAAGATGGTTAGGCGGCTTGGCAGGCTTGCCGGGCTGCATCCACAACATGACTCCTAGCGGTGCATTTAATGCACTTTGTCCTAACTGCCAGAGTTAGGTATCATAGCACTGTTGGCTATCTAATCAGTAGATAATGACTATTTTGCCACTGTGGTAACCCCTTAGCCTATAAAAGGAGGGCCATGGCAACCTAAGAAAGGATTCGGACCCTTGTACACTCATACACGCGTAGCTGCTCTCCCCGAGGTGACCTTGCCGGGCTCGACTGCTGCGCGACCACCACGGTCCTCTCTTCAATCCACCAAAGTAGGAGTAGGGTTTTACGCTTCACAGCGGCCCGAACCTGGGTAAAAACAACCAGCGTCACCTCTGTCGTGCTGTCCCATGGCCTCCGCTCTTTGTGCAACATGATCTCCCCCATGCCGAACCACAAGGGGCCGATGGCCCCATAGGTGATCGTGTTCCACCATGACAGCCTGCAATATTATTTGCTTCGTACTCTCTGTTTGCAGGTACCATCGAATTGGTTTTTCCTGTGAAATGATTATCCTTGATAATTATCTATCTTATAGGGAACTATATCTGCTCCTCGAAGAAGAACAGGAAATCATCAAGTGATGATACTAAGGGGGAGAAGTACTTCGAGTACTAAATGAATTATAATTGTTGTGGTTGGATATGCTCTGATTGTTATCCTTCATTATCTAACCTTGCAGGAAGAGAATGTCAGTCTAAGCTTTTATGCCTTACATTGTGAAGGCTATATGTTTCACTGACAAAGTGTTTTTCCCTCGCAATTATTTCTCTTATTATCTTCTGTATCGCAGGGAATCCACATCTGAAGCAAATCCACTACGAGCAACATATTCTTATTTTATCTTGCTCTGATCGTATCAAATATCTAACATGTAGGAAAACTACATCTCGTGTGGATTCAAATTGTGTTCTGAGAAAACCTTCATGTTATATCCTTCATCACAAATCTTTCAAAGCGTATCTTAAAGCTATTTCTCTTTGAAGATTTTGTGACATGAATCACCTCAGACACCGTCGAGTGCATTGAAAGAAGTCAAGTATCAAATCATAAATCAATGTCACTTATACGAAGAATAATCTCGTCTCCCTCCAGTCCTTTCATGATCTGATGCATATTCAGGGGGAGATTGTTTTATCTTCGTAATTATCTCTCATCTCTTATTATCCTTCGCATTACATTCCATTATTTATCTAACCTTTGATGTGATCTGTTTTGTCAACAATCATCCAAAAAGGGGGAGATTGTTGGTGCAATATCTGCCCACCTTGTGGTTTGGAGATTGTTGAAAGAAACAGGTATGGACTAATTTGTTTGCTAGTGCATACAGAGAGAAAAAGTCCATACACAACCGAAGAGAATGTTGTCTAAGGTGCTAAGTTTGAGGAACTTCACTGAAGTATATCTGCGTTGCAGAGAAGAATGAGCAATATTTGTTGAAGTTATATAGTCAAGCAGATTGATGTGAAGGAATTGACCCCTCCAAAGTTTACTGCTGAAGCAAAGCTTTTAACTCGGTATCGTCGTCCGAAGAAATTGACTGCAGCGATGGAAGTCGAAGACAAAGTGAAGACGTAGTATTCATTTCGTTGTTCTTCCTTCATTCAATTGAGTCATAGGACCTCCATACTATTAAGAGGGGTATAGGTTCTCGATGCTTAGATCCGCTATGATGCTTAGCCAAAACCTATGGAAGTTGCGAGCGAAATCTCTTTGTGTTCCGAGCAAATACTTGTCAGCAAGAGACTGTGATCTTCTTTGCTGTGAGAGATTTGTCTCAGACCGAGGAGTTAGCATTACTTGCCCCGCAAGCAATTTATGGTTGGGCTCAAAATCTGACCGTTGGACTTGTGTCGTTCGGCCATTGGCTGATCTCGATGTCTAATTTGGTCATTTCCCATCAGGGAAGGCTGCGGCTATAAATAGACACCCCGCTCCAACATTGTCCGTTGGCTGCTCCGCTTGAGATTTCTGAGAAGATTGAGTTGAGCAACCCCTCTTCGAGTCATTTGAGTTTAAGATCCACCGAGAGAAAATCAAGAGCCCAAACTTAGACAGTGGTTTAGCATCAAAGTAGTTCTAAGTTAGAGTTCTTGTACCTATTACTCTTGAGAGTTGCGCACTCTCTAGACAGATAGGTTTTAGCTCGAGTTTCGAATAGTGTTGTCTTCACTGAGCTAGATCTTCAGCAACCAAGAGTGATTGTAGTTCTCGAAGGTCGACCGAAGGTTTGGAGATCGCCTACAAGGATCTACCACGAGTGAAATCAACATGAGTCTGATCAGCTCTGTGTTGCAGGAGAATAGGGTGAAGAGAGTTTATCTTCCGTGTTAAGTCACAGCCCCTCCAACCAGACGTAGCCCTTTGGCAGAAGGGTGAACTGGTCTACCAAATCTTTCTATCACCATCGAGCACCACTGGTTCTATTTTCTTCACTTCATTACTTTCGGCAGTCAGTATGTGTGCTCTGTGATGAAAGATATCTGATTTGTTACCCTCTGCTGCTTATCTTTCAACTTATCTCTCACAGAGTTCATTGTCATTCGTACTTGTCCTTCATAATTATCCATCATATCTCTACTATAGTTCTTATTCATGATTTTAGTTCTGTTGGCATGTTGTATTACCATCGTCATCATTAAGCATGTTGTATCCTATGCTCAAATCATTATTGCATCTTACCTTGAAGGTTTTGTTCCTCAGTAGCGAGCTTTATTGCACCCGTATCTGCCGATCTTTAATTCCGCTACTGTAATTGGGATCACTTTCAATACTTTTGAAAGAAATTTTGAATCTCCCATTCACCCCCCTCTGGTCGATATACTCTTGGTCCTAACACAATACAATGTTCTCCTCAGTGTTCTTGGAGATCTATTTGATGTAATGACTTTTTGCGGTGTGTTTGTTGGGATCCGATGAATTGTGAGTTTATGATCAGATCTATCCATGAATATTATTTGAGTTTTCTCTGAACTCTTTTATGCATGATTAATATAGCTTCGTATTTCTTCTCTGATTTATTGGTTTGGTTTAGCCAACTAGATTGATTTATCTTGCCATGGGAAGAGGTGCTTTGTAATGGGTTCGATCTTGCGGTGCTTAATCCCAGTGACAGAAAGGGACATGACACGTATGTATCATTGCTATTAAGGGTAAAAAGATGGGGTTTATTCATACATGAGTTTATCTTGCCTACATCATGTCATCTTGCTTAAGGCGTTACTCCATTTTTTCATGAACTTAATACACTAGATGCATGCTGGATAGTGGTCGATGTGTGGAGTAATAGTAGTAGATGCAGAATCGTTTCGGTCTAGTTATCTCGGACGTGATGCCTATGTATGATCATTGCCTTGGATATTGTCATAATTATTTGATTTTCTATCAATTGCCCAATAGTAATTTATTTACCCACCGTATGCTATTTTCTTGAGAGAAGCCTCTAGTGAAAACTATGGCCCCCGGGTCTATCTTTTATCATAAATTAAAACGAAAAATACCTTGTTGCAATTTTCTTTTATTTATTTTATCTTGTATTTTTGTCTAAACTTTCTATCAAAAACTATACAATTTAATCTTGCTCGTAACCGTTGAGGGATTGAAAACCCCTCTACGTGTTGGGTTGCAAGTATTTGTTGTTTGTGTGTAGGTGTTGTTTACATAGTGTTGCTTGTTCTCCTACTGGATTGATAACCTTGGTTTCATAACTGAGGGAAATACTTATCTCTACTATACTGCATCATCCTCTCCTATTCGAGGAAATCCCAACGCAGCTCTGTGACGCCCCCGACTCAATCGTGCACTAATCATACACGCAAACATGCACGATCAAGCACAGGGACTCACGGGAAGATATCACAACACAACTCTAACACAATTAAATGGAGATCCACAATATTACAGACCAGGGATCATGAGGATCCGAATACATAAGTCAGTCATACAAATATTATCTGAGTACAGACATAGTTAGACAAGTTTTGCCTTAAAAAGGCTAGCACAAACAACGACTCTAGATCGAAAGGCGAAGGCCTCCTGCCTGGGAGCCTCCGATCCTACTCCTGGTCGGCTGGCTCAATCCAGTAGTACGTGCTGTCTGGACCCTCCTGGTAGTAAACTCCTGTGGTGGCATCTGGCTCCGGGGCTCCATCGTCTGATGTTTCATCAAGGTGGGGTATGGGGAAAAAGAAGTAACAAAGCAACCGTGAGTACTCATCCGGAGTACTCAGCAAGCAAGGATCTACACTACATATGCAACATTATCAAAGGAGACAGGCTATATATGTGGACTGGGCTGCAGAAATGCCAGAATAGGGAGAAGACCTAATCCTATCGAAGACTAGCATCTTCACGAGCCTCCATCTTTCAGCAATAGAAGAGAGTAGAATAGCATTTTATTAAGCAAACATGTTGAAGCAAGCCTAGAGATCCTTCCTCGACTCCCAGCGAGAAAAGCGATCCCGAAGCTTTAATTAGGTAAACAAGTATCCAGTTTAAATAGTAGATCGGGATATACAAACTGAGCGTCCTTTACCGTAGGACCGGCTATCGATAGATTATTCTTCCCTGCAGGGGTGCACTACTGTTACCCAACACGCTCGATCAACTCCGGTCAGACACACTTGCTGGGTAATGCCCGGCCTCAGAAGATCAACTTGAAGCAGTGCCCTACCTAGGCTCAGGAGATAGGTCAGCACGCCGGACTAACCTATGCACCCAGAGGTCTTGGGCCCAGCCCCTGGGCACCCTGCGCGTTGCGTGGCTGGCCGGGGTGTAGGCGCGACACTGAACTCGTCAGTGAAGTATCCAGCCCATTCCCGGCGATCAGCCCGCATGGTGAACCATGACGTCTGAGGAGCTTTCGGGAGAAACGTACGACGTAGAGGGCCCCATAAACCATAATCTAGCGTGGTGGTAGTGCGTATAGGGCACGTTGGCCCACTCAGATCAAATACCCAAATCCGATAGGCTGATTTAGTAACACACGGAGACGATCAGAGTTTCTAAAGCTCCACCACAATATCACACTCGAGTGCCCTTCCGGCACACCCGACATCATATATCCCCTGCGGGTACCCATCAGGGTTGACCCGCCTGTAACAAAGGTCAAAGTAACCGTGTGGTTATAACATCAAGGGGGAAACCCCGAGGAATCACCCTCGGTGAATTCCACTCGACGAAATCATCAGGGTGAACGTATGAGGCATCACCCTCGAGGTTCAAACTGAGGGGTTGCACGACAGAGTCGTATCGGAAGTGGAGAAGGAGGAATCACCCTCGATGACCATGACCGAATAGCTACACTGCAGAGTATTCATCAGAAGTGCGTTACGAGGTATCACCCTCGGCACTCGATAGTAACTATGCAGAGTCATACAACGAAGGGGGTGAAGTGATGTGTCGGTCTCTGGTCGACGATCACATTGATCGAGTCGTCGATGATCAAGCAGGGGCAACAAGGGTAAGGTGGTGGGGGTCACTGATGGTTCACTACCAACCTATACTAAGCAGTTTAACATAGGCGGGTAAGGTAACAATAAACAGGTTACAAAAGCAGGCTATGCATCAGAATAGGAGCAAACATTAACAGTAGCAAAATCTAATGCAAGCAGGAGAAATGGAATGGGCGATATCTGGATGCTCAAGGGGGGGGGGCTTGCCTGGTTGCTCTGGCAAGAAAGAGGGGTCGTCAACGGGCTGCTCGTCTGTAGCGTAGTCGTACTCAGCTGCAACGTCGTCGGTCTCGGTGTCTATCGAGAGAGAAGGAGGGGGGAAGAAACAGTAAATTCACAGCAAAAATGCAAACAATATGTATGACATGCCTAAATGCTATGCCGGGGTGTTCTACTGCCTAACTAAATGATTTAGTTAATTTAGGAATTTATTTAAATTTATTTAATTAAAGTTGGGCACTATTCATTTATCGAATTCGGTCTAAAAGTTCCATGTTCATCTAGCTAGGGGCATCTGACAGTAATACGAAGGGCGTATTCAGATTCGTATCGAAATTCTGAGCATCTTTCATATATAATTTATTTTCATCGGAGTTACGGATTATTTTATATGATTTTTCAAAGTTTTAATAGAATTTCTGGAATTAATTAATTATCTAAATTCGAATTATCCAGAATAGTGTCTGATGATGTCAGCATGACATCACCATGACATCAGTAGGTCAAACCCGGCTGACCAGGGTCAAACCTGACAGGTGGGTCCAGTGGGACCCACATGTCAGTGACAGAGCTAATTAAACAGAGTTATATTAAACTAAATAGGATTAATTAGCGTGTGGGGCCTACTGTCAGTGTTTGTTAATTTAACTAATTAGGTTAATTAACTAATATTCTATTTATTTTAAGCAGCTAATGGAGTGGGGCCCGCATGTCATAGACACAGGGGCGGCCACGTCGGCATTGACCCGGGTCAATGGGGTCAAAGGGGCCCGCGGGGCCCCACAGTCAGTGGCCCAGAGGCGGGGCCCACCGGCCACGTCGGTGCTACGGCCGGAGACGCGCCGGCGACCATTTCCAGCGGCGGAGCGATCGGGAGGGCGGTCGGATTTTGTCCCCCGACCACTAGAACGAGCGCAGAAGGGCGGAATTGAACGAGCGCGGAGAGGCGCATCGCGTGGTGGCCGTGGCCCGACCGAAGATGCACTAAAACGACGGCGGCGAGCACCGTGGCGGTCGCCGGAGTTCGGCCCAAGGCGAGATCGGTGAAAGAGGCTACGGTGAGGGCATCTAACGGCACGGACGGCTTCACCGGGCTGCCCTGAGCAAGCTCGTGGCCTCGGGCGAGCATGACAGCGCCTAGCGCGACGACGGCGATCTACGCGGCGGAGCTAGCTTCGGCCGGTGGTGGCAGCGGCAGCAACGGGGTGCGAGCGAGCGAATGAAGAGGGGAAGGAGGAGCGTGGGCTCACAGTGGGTCGTAGGGGACTGGCAGCGAGCTCGGGGAGGGCTCGACGGAGGCGAATCGGTGCCGGAGACGAAGACGACCGTGCGGGGAAGAAGAGGTTGGGCGAGGTCGAAGCAGCGGCGACGAGCTCCAATGCGCGGCGTCAGGCGATGTAGATGACGACGACCAGGCCGTAGGACATGGCGGAGCGATGAATGGGGCACGGCGGCCGCGGGATCGACGGTGGCGACGGAGCGAGGTTTCGGTCGAGCTCCCGCACGAGCAGAGGAGGGGACGAGGGGGAAAACATGGGCCCACTAGGGTTCGGGGAGAGGGCGAGGAGTTGCTCTTATCCTCCGTGGCGAGCGCGGCGCGCTGTCGACCGCGCGGAGGGGGGGGGCCGGGCTGCGCGCGCGAGGTGCTCGACAGTGAAGCGAGGAGGAGCAGTGCGAGGTGGGGGGAAGGGCTGCGCGGGCTGGGCCGACGCTGTGCACTCGAGGCCCAGGCGCAGTGGGCCTCTTTCTTTTTCTTTTCTTCTTTTCTCTTTTCTGTTTCCGTTTTCTTTTTCTTTTCTGCCTTGCAAATAGTTTGGCACCCAAATGAATTTTGGAAAATATGTGACCTGGTCCATAAATCACAGTGCCACATATCCTATCACCAAAAATTAGTTTGGGGTATTTATCATCTCCTATTAATTTTGGATTAATAAAAAGTTTATTAAATATTGTTTTCAGCCATTGTTTGAGGTTGTTTGAGTCACTTAATTAATTTATTTACTGTTGGTTATAATTTTAGCATTGTCTCTGGAATATTTGTTATTTAATGAACATTTTAGTTTCTAATTTGAACAACTTTTATTTTCCAGTTTGAATTTAAATTGAAGTTTGAATTAGGAGTTGAAATGCAATATGATGCAAATGATGATTATGCACTGTTAATCTAGCTGACTTGTCATTATCAAAAGTGATTACTGTGGTTAATCACATGGGGTGTTACAATTCTCCTCATCTAACAAGAATTCTTGTCCCGAGAATTAAGAAGAAGGCTGCAAGAAAGCGGGGTATTCTTCGCGAAGACGATCCTCGCGTTCCCAAGTGGCTTCATCTTCAGAATGATTCGACCACTGAACCTAGAGGAATTTGATTGACTTTTGGCGAGTCCGGCATTCAGCTTGATGAAGAACACGGATGGCATATTCTAGATAAGACAGATCTTCCCGCAATTCAAGCATTTCATGATCCACAGCTCGAATAGGATCCTTGAAGCAGCGACGGAGTTGGGATGCATGAAAAACATCATGCACTTGAGAAAGATTTGTCGGCAATTGCAATTGATAGGCCACTTCTCCTCGACGGGCAAGAATACGGAACGGGCCAATGTAGCAAGGAGCTAACTTGCCTTTGATTCCGAACCGATGAGTGCCTTTCAACGGAGTGACGCGGAGGTAAGCTTGCTCGCCAGGTTGATAGACCATTTCCTGGTGCCTTCGATCATAGTTGCTCTTCTGACGAGACTGAGCAGTTTTCAGATGTTCATGGACAATGCGGACTTGTTCTTCTTCTTGCTGAACAATGTCCGGTCCGACGAGTGAGCGTTCCCCAGTTTCTGACCAATTCAGAGGGGTTCGACACTTATGTCCGTAAAGAACTTCAAATGGTGCCATCTTCAAACTAGCTTGATAGCTATTGTTGTAAGAGAATTTGGCATACGGGAGAGATTCCTCCCATTTCTTTCCGAAGAAGATGACGCAAGTTCGTAACATATCTTCGAGCACTTGATTAACTCATTCGACTTGACCCTGTGACTGAGGGTGAAAAGCGGTGCTGAAAGACAGATGAGTTCCCATAGCTTCTTGGAAACTATTCTAGAATCTGGAGGTGAAGAGGCTGCCACGATCAGAACTGATCTCCAAGGGAACACCATGGAGTGACACAATTCGGGAAACATATAAGTCTGCTAATTAACTAGCAGTGATTGTCTCCTTAACTGGCAGAAAGTGAGCAACCTTTGAGAATCGGTCAATGACGACAAAGATAGCATCATGACCCTTCTGAGATCTAGGAAAACCAGTAATGAAATCCATTTGGACCTTGTCCCATTTCCATTCAGGAATATCAAGTGGTTGCAGAGTTCCAGCAGGCCTTTGATGTTCTGCTTTAATGCGGCAGCAAACGTCACACTCAGAAACATAACAAGCAATGTCTCACTTCATATTAAGCCACTAGTATCTCTGACAAATATCACGGTACATCTTTGTGCTACCAGGATGAATTGACAGAGGAGTGTCATGAGCTTCTTTCATAACGTGTTCCCTCTCATCCTTGAACTTGGGTACGAAGAGACGGTGTTGGAAAAATAGGATCCCATCCTTATCAAGATGGAATTCCGACGGCTTTCCTTTTTCGAGGTATCGCTTAATCCTTTCAACTTCAGATTCATACCGTTGCATAGTCTTAATGCTGTGTTCTAAATCTGGTTCCACAACCAGGGTATTGAGATGACCCTGTGGAACAATGTGGAGGTTCAATTTGCGAAGTTCTTCATAAAGGAGAGGTTGTGCTTCCTGAACCATAAGATTGTTGCAATAAGCCTTGCGACTCAAAGCATCGGCCATTACATTAGCCTTGCCAGGGGTGTATGAGATATTCATATCATAATCAGCAATTGTCTCGAGCCATCTTTGTTGACGAAGGTTCAGATCTGGTTGAGTATATAAATACTTCAAACTTTGATGATCCGTGTATATCTCGCAACGATTACTAAGAAGGTAATGTCGCCATAGCTTCAGGGCATAAATAACCGCAGAAAGTTCAAGATCATGCACTGGATAATTTTCTTCATGAGGACGCAATTGTCGAGAGGCATAAGCAATCACTTTGCGCTCTTGCATTAGGACACAGCCTAATCCTTGACGAGATGCATCACAGTATATCACGAAATCCTTTTGGGAATCCGGGGGTGCTAGGACTGGGGCAGATGTTAACTTATCTTTTAGTGTCTGAAAGCTTTCTTGACATTTTTCTTTCCACTCAAATTTAACACCTTTGTGGAGCAGGTCAGTCAGTGGCTTTGCAATCTTGGAAAAGTTCTCAACGAATCGACAACAATAACTAGCGAGTCCGAGAAAACTTCTGACTTGCTTAACATTCTTCGGGGGAGTCCAATCAAGAATAGCCTGAACTCGTTCTGGGTTAACAGCAATGCCATTCTTGGAAATCACATGACCAAGATAGGTCACTTCAGATAACCAGAACTCACACTTGGAGAATTTAGCATACAACTGATGTTCTCGTAGCTTCTCCAATACAAGTCGAAGATGTTCAGCATGTTCTTCTTCATTCTTGGAATATATAAGGATACCATCCAAATAAACCACGATGAATTTGTTGAGGTAATCCATGAAGATATAGTTCATCAACCGGGAGAAGGTTGCTGGAGCATTTGGCAAGCCAAATGACATGACAGTGTACTCATAAGAGCCATAACGAGTAACAAAGGCAGTCTTCGGAATATCCTCTTCGCGAACACGGATCTGATGATAACCCAACCTCAAGTCGAGTTTCGAGAAGACAGCGGATCCAGCAAGCTGATCATAAAGATCATTGATCCGGGGCAGTGGGTATTTATTCTGGATTGTGGCTTGGTTAATGGGCCGGTAATCTTGAACCAATCGGTTAGTTCCATCCTTCTTCTTAACGAAGAGTGAAGGTGCACCCCAAGCAGAGGAACTGGGGCGGATGAAACCTTTCTTAAGTGACTTGTCGATTTCTTCCTTAAGCTCAAGGAGTTCATGCGGCGGCATCTTATAAGGACGCTTCGCAATAGGGGTAGTGCCAGGCTTCAAGTCAATGACAAACTCGACAGCTCTAACCGGGGGTATTCCTGGAAGTTCTTCCGGAAAGACGTCTGGAAAATCTCGAACGACAGGAAAGTTCTCAATTCCTTCCAGAGGTGAGGCGTTCAAAGCATTCAGAGCATATATCTGAGCTTCAGCATCTCGAGTAATGCGGGCGGTGTAGTTCACTATCTCATCGGAGGGGTGAAGAAGTTGGATGACTTTAGTGGCACAATTGATCGAAGCTATATGAGCCTTCAACCAATCCATTCTGAGGATGAGGTCTATCGTGGAAGATTTTAGGATAATGGGCGAAACAAGGAATTCCAATCCTTTAATCTCAAAGGGGACATTGTGTGCCATCATAGTGGTTTGACACTGGCCGCCAGGGGTGCGGATAACTACTGGCAGATTCATCTTTTGAAATGCAATGTCATGCGATAATGCAAATGCTTCTGACATGAATGAATGCGATGCTCCTGAATCAAATAATACAGAAGCGGGTACTGAGTTAACGAAAAGGGTACCCATCACAGTAGAAGGTTGATCCTGGACTTCTTCAATATCAATGTTGTAAGCGTGTCCACGACCATGTGCAGCAGACCCAGTATTATAGTTGCGGGCCTGATTGTTGCCATGACCATTGCCACGGCCAGTACGAGGAAAAGCCAACTGATTCTGAGTCTGGCGGCAGTCTCTAGCATGGTGACCTGGTTTGCGGCACTTGAAGCACAGACCATCTTCAGGACGAAGAGGAGCATTTTGTTGAATAGCTTGAGCTCTTGGCTGCCTCAGTGGTGGAGGAGGCAGACATGGTGCAGCATAGTTGTTCTTTGGCGCAGGGGCATTTGGACGAAACACGTTGTTGGGAATCCAGACTCGACGCTTCTGTGCTGAGCCCGAAGATGAGCCAGCATCATGATAGCGCTTTTGCGAGTCCTTGTGTTTCATCTGAGCGGTCTCAACCAGAATAGCCTTATTCACAAGAGTAGAAAAATCGTTGAAGTCTTGAGCAGCAAGGGCAAGCTCGAGGTCTGGGTGGAGTCCATTACGGAAGTTCTCTTGTCTACGGGCATCTGTGGTGATGTCTTCTTCAGCATAGCGGGAAAGGTCAAGAAATTCCCGCTGATAAGCTTCGACAGTCTTGTTGCCCTGAGTGAGGTTGCGGAACTGGGTCTTCATCCGTTCCATAATTCCCTAAGGAATATATTGGGCACGAAAAGCAGCCTGGAACTCATACCAGGTAACCACTGTTCTAGCAGGAAGTGTACGCTTGTGAGTGTCCCAGCATTGAGCTGCTGGACCCTTTAGGAAAAAGGCCGTGAAGGTGACGAAGTTGGCAGGGGCGACATTAGCAGACTCCATCTCGTGAGTGATGTCGCGGAGCTAGTCATCAGCATCCAGTGGCTTGTCAGAGTTGCGGAACTGAGTGGGGTTGAGTCGCATAAACTCTGTCAAAGTTATTGAAGCAGGGTTCTGGTTCTGGTTGTTCTGATGCGGAAACTGAGCCATAATCCCAGTCATGAACTAGCGGTTGAGCTTGAATTGTTGCATCATAGCTGCCATATAGTCTGGCGGTGGTGGGTGTTCAGGGGCACGACCACGACCACCTGGTCTAACCATCCTGCTAAGTATCAACAGGGGGTAGTTTAGCAAAAGAAATTGCGAGTGTGTAGCGACAAGCATGATGTAACTCGACAACAATTTAAGCAGTGTAACAGATACATAACAGTAGTCAATTAAGACATACAGATCCATACACAGAGTCGGGTACATGCGGACAGCATAACGGCGCAAATTTAGAACTAGACATACTAGGCAGCGTGCATGCACGCGGTAAGGAAGTACACAACGAGACATAGCAAAGGCTACATCAACGTCGGAGAAAACCACTGAAACGGGGTAACTGCGAGTGCGGACGATGAATGTTCGTCGTGGAAGGATCCTGCGCTCCATGTGCACTCTGTTGCAGAACCCGGTCTTATCGAATGACAACTCGGAGTATAATACAACCCGGAGAGAAAGGTTAAACAAAACAATGGAAAGGAAAATGATTATCAGACTAATCAGATCAATGGCAAGGAAGTAAGCACAGATATCCAGCTCTCCGGGTAGACAAGATTTACGAGATCCTAAGTGTCGGTGTTAGTAAAATTTATTTAACCCGAATAGAAGAGAGATCAGGGTCCCAGAGTATAGACGAGGAATAAAAGATCATAATACCACCCAATTGGTGACGTGGGCCCGTAAGACACACAGCCAAGTTAGTAAATTAGTTTTTCGATCTCTAGACTCAACTTCGACCAAGGACTTTGGAAGGGGGCTTCCTACAGGCAGTCGGCTCTGATACCAACTTGTGACGCCCCCGACTCAATCATGCACTAATCATGCATGCAAACATGCACGATCAAGCACAGGAACCCACGGGAAGATATCACAACACAACTCTAACACAATTAAACGAAAATCCACAATATTACAGACCAGGGATCACGAGGATCCGAATACATAAGTCAGTCATACAAATATTATCTGAGTACAGACATAGTTAGACAGGTTTTGCCTTAAGAAGGCTAGCATAAACAACGACTCTAGATCGAAAGGCGAAGGCCTCCTGCCTGGGAGCCTCCGATCCTACTCCTGGTTGGCTGGCTCGATCCAGTAGTACGTGTCGTCTGGACCCTCCTGGTAGTAAGCTCCTATGGTGGCATCTGGCTCCGGGGCTCCATCGTCTGATGTTTCATCAAGGTGGGGTATGGGGAAAAAGAAGTAGCAAAGAAACCGTGAGTACTCATCCGAAGTACTCAGCAAGCAAGGATCTACACTACATATGCAACATTATCAAAGGAGACCGGCTATATATGTGGACTGGGCTGCAGAAATGCCAGAATAGGGAGAAGACCTAATCCTATCGAAGACTAGCATCTTCAAGCATCTTCACGAGCCACCATCTTGCAGCAATAGAAGAGAGTAGAATAGCATTTTATTAAGCAAACATGTTGAAGCAAGCCTAGAGATCCTTCCTCGACTCCCAGCGAGAAAGCGATCCCGAAGCTTTAATTAAGTAAACAAGTATCCAGTTCAAGTAGTAGATCGGGATATACAAACTGAGCGTCCTTTACCGTAGGACCGGCTATCGATAGATTATTCTTCCCTGCAGGGGTGCACTACTGTTACCCAACACGCTCAATCAACTCCGGTCGGACACACTTGCTGGGTAATGCCCGGCCTCGAAAGATCAACACGAAGCAGCGCCCTACCTAGGCTCAGCAGAGAGGTCAGCACGCCGGACTAACCTATGCACCCAGAGGTCTTGGGCCATCGCCCTGGGCACCCTGCGCGTTGCGTGGCTAGCCGGGGTGCAGGCGCGACACTGAACTCGTCAGTGAAGTATCCAGCCCATTCCCGGCGATCAGCCCGCACGGTGAACCGTGACGTTTGAAGAGCTTTCGAGAGAAACGTATGACGTAGAGAGCCCCATAAACCATAATCCCGCGTGGTGGTAGTGCGTATAGGGCACGTCGACCCACTCAGATCAAATACCCAAATTTGATAGGCTGATTTAGTAACATGCGGAGACAATCAGAGTTTCTGAAGCTCCGCCACAATATCACACTCGAGTGCCCTTTCGGCACACCCGACATCATATATCCCCTGCAGGTACCCATCAGGGTCGACCCACCTTTAACAAAGGTCAAAGTAAGCGTGTGGTTATAACATCAAGGGGGAAACCCCGAGGAATCACCCTCGGTGAATTCCACTCGACGAAATCATCAGGGTGAACATATGAGGCATCACCCTCGAGGTTCATACTGAGGGGTTGCACGACAAAGTCATATCGGAAGTGGAGAAGGAGGAATCACCCTCGATGACCACGACCGAACAGCTACACTGCAGAGTATTCATCAGAAGTGCGTTACGAGGTATCACCCTCGGCACTCGATAGTAACTATGCAGAGTTGTACAACGAAGGGGGTGAAGTGATGTGTCAGTCTCTGGTCGACGATCACATTGATCGAGTCGTCGATGATCAAGCAGGGGCAACAAGGGTAAGGTGGTGGGGGTCACTGATGGTTCACTACCAACCTATACTAAGCAGTTTAACATAGATGGGTAAGGTAACAATAAACAGATTACAAAAGCAGGCTATGCATCAGAATAGGAGCAAACATTAACAGTAGCAAAATCTAATGCAAGCAGGAGAAATGGAATGGGCGATATCTGGATGCTCAAGGGGGGGGCTTGCCTGGTTGCTCTGGCAAGAAAGAGGGGTCGTCAACGGGCTGCTCGTCTACAGCGTAGTCGTACTCAGCTGCAACGTCGTCGGTCTCGGCGTCTATCGAGAGAGAAGGAGGGGGAAGAAACAGTAAATTCACAGCAAAAATGCAAACAATATGTATGACATGCCTAAATGCTATGCCGGGGTGTTCTACTGCCTAACTAAATGATTTAGTTAATTTAGGAATTTATTTAGATTTATTTAATTAAAGTTTGGCACTATTCATTTATCGAATTCGGTCTAAAAGTTCCATGTTCATCTAGCTAGGGGCATCTAACAGGAATACAGAGGGCGTATTCAGATTCGTATCAAAATTCTGAGCAACTTTCATATATAATTTATTTTCATCGGAGTTACGGATTATTTTATATGATTTTTCAAAGTTTTAATAGAATTTTTGGAATTAATTAATTATCTAAATTCGAATTATCCAGAATAGTGTCTGATGACATCAGCATGACATCACCATGACGTCAGCAGGTCAAACCCGGCTGACCAGGGTCAAACCTGACAGGTGGGTCCAGTGGGACCCACATGTCAGTGACAGAGCTAATTAAACAGAGTTATATTAAACTAAATAGGATTAATTAGCGTGTGGGGCCTACTGTCAGTGTCTGTTAATTTAACTATTTAACTAATTAGGTTAATTAACTAATTATCTATTTATTTTAAGCAGCTAATGGAGTGGGGCCCGCATGTCATAGACACAGGGGCGGCCGCGTCGGCGTTGACCCAGGTCAACGGGGTCAAAGGGGCCCATGGGGCCCCACAGTCAGTGGCCCAGAGGCGGGGCCCACCGGCCACGTCGGCGCGGCGGTCGGAGACGCGCCGGTGACCATTTCCAGCGGCGGAGTGATCAGGAGGGGGGGTCGGATTTCGTCCCCCGACCACCAGAACAAGCGCGGACGGGCAGAATCGAACGAGCGCGGAGAGGCGCATCGCGTCGTGGCCGTGGCCCAACCGGAGACGCACTAAAACGATGGCGGCGAGCACCGTGGCGGTCGCCGAAGTTCGGCCAAAGGCGAGATCGGCGAAAGAGGCTACGGGGAGGGCATCTAACGGCACGGACGACTTCACCGGGCTGCCCTGAGCAAGCTCGTGGCCTCGGGCGAGCATGACAGCACCTAACGCGACGACGGCGATCTATGCGGCGGAGCTAGCTTTGGCCGGTGGTGGCAGCGGCAGCAATGGGGCGCGAGCGAGCGAATGAAGAGGGGAAGGAGGAGCGTGGGCTCACAGTGGGTCGTAGGGTACTGGCAGTGAGCTCGGGGAGGGCTCGACGGAGGCGAATTGGCGTCGGAGACGAAGACGACCGCGCAGGGAAGAAGAGGTTGGGGGAGGTCGAAGCAGCGGCGACGAGCTCCAATGCGCGGCGTCAGGCGATGTAGATGACGACGACGAGGCCGTAGGACATGGCAGAGCGATGAACGGGGCACGGCGGCCGCGGGATCAACGGTGGCGACGGCGGGAGGTTTCGGTCGAGCTCCCGCACGAGCAGAGGAGGGGACAAGGGGGAAAACCTGGGTGCGCTAGGGTTCGGGGAGAGGGCGAGGAGTTGCTCTTATCCTCCGCGGCAAGCGCGGCGCGCTGTCGACCGCGCGGAAGGGGGGGCCGGGCTGCGCGCGTGAGGTGCTCGACAGCGAGGCGAGGAGGAGCAGTGCGAGGTGGGGGGGGGGGGGGGGAAGGGCTGGGCCGGCGCTGTGCACTCGAGGCCCAGGTGCATTGGGCCTCTTTCTTTTTCTTTTCTTCTTTCCTCTTTTCTGTTTCCGTTTTCTTTTTCTTTTCTGCCTTGCAAATAGTTTGGCACCCAAATGAATTTTGGAAAATATGTGACCTGGTCCATAAATCACAGTGCCACATATCCTATCACCAAAAATTAGTTTGGGGTATTTATCATCTCCAATTAATTTTGGATTAATAAAAAAGTTATTAAATATTGTTTTCAGCCACTGTTTGAGGTTGTTTGAGTCACTTAATTAATTTATTTACTGTTGGTTACAATTTTAGCATTGTCTCTGGAATATTTGTTATTTAATGAACATTTTAGTTTCTGATTTGAACTACTTTTATTTTCCAGTTTGAATTTAAATTGAAGTTTGAATTAGGAGTTGAAATGCAATATGATGATTATGCACTGTTAATCTAGCTGACTTGTCATTATCAAAAGTGATTACTGTGGCTAATGACATGGGGTGTTACAAGCTCACAAGTAGCAATAACTTGCAAGATAGGATCAAGAACTCAAATATATTCGTGAAAACATAGAGGGTTCATATCTGAAATCATGGCACTCGGGCCCTAATGACAAGCATTAAGAGTAGCAAAGTCATAACAACATCAATCTCACAACATAGGGGATACTAGGGATCAAGCCCTAACAAATTGACTCGATTACATGACAAATCTCATCCAACTCCATCATCGTCCAGCGAGCCTACAAAAGAATTACTGACTCCTCGCATGAGCATCATGAAATTGGTGGTGAAGAACGATTGGTGATGATGATGGCGACGAATCCCCCTCTCCGGAGCCCCGAACGGACTCCAGATCAGCCCTCCCGATGAAGAACGGGAGGTGGTGGCGGCTCAGTATTGTAAAACGCGATGAAACTTCTTCTCTTTTTTTCTCTCGAGAATACGGTATTTATAGACTTGAGATTAGGGTCAGCAGAGTCACGTGGGCCCCACAAGGCATCAGGGCGCGCTCAGGGGGGTGGCCGCACCCTGTTGCCTTGTGGGCAACTGGTGGCCCCCCGGTGGATCTTCGCTCCAGTATTTTTTATATATTCCATAAAAAATATCCAAAAAGTTTCGTCCAATTCTGAGAACTTTGATTTGTGCACAAAAAACAACACCATGGTAGTTCTGCTGAAAACGACGTCAGTACGGGTTAGTTTCATTCAAATCATGCAAATTAGAGTCTAAAACAAGAGCAAAAGTGTTTGGAAAAGTAGATACACAGAGACGTATCAACTCCCCCAAACTTAACTCATTGCTTGTCCTCAAGCAATTTAGTTGACAAATTGAAAGTGATAAAGAAAAACTTTTACGAACTCTTTTGTTCTTGTATCCGTATATAAGCTTAAATAGCACCCAAGTTTTCAGCAAAGATCATGAACTAACTATGCAAATGATAACACTTAGAAATCACATTTACTCATATCAATGGCATAATCAACTAGCGAGCAAAACAACATATCTCAAATGCCAACAATTTGTCAAAATAATCATGATATAATATGATAGCATGCTTTCGAAGACTGCAAAACATAAATGCAGAGCACCTCCAAAGTTCAAGCAGCTACTAAACATTGTAATTCCTTGTAGAAGAGATCCAATCATGATGCACACAATATTAACTATACTCAATGCATAAGAATGGTAATAGCGCTCTCAGGACTGGTGCTTTAATTGCTAAGGTGGTGACTCAACAATAAAATTAAATAACATAAAAGTAAATAGATAGGCCCTTCGCAGAGGGGAGCGGAGATTTGCAGAGGTGCAGAGCTCTAAGCTTAAATTAGAGATGAATACATTTTGAGAGGTGTACTTTTCCTGTCAATGTCACGCCGAGGATTTTCAATATCTTCCATGCTAAACACATTATCGGCGGTTCCCAAGTGGAAAGGTAAAGTTTGCTCCCCCTCAACCATTCAAACACAAGCCATGGCTAGCCGAATTCACTGGTGCCCTCCATACCAACAACTTTCCGGGGGAGTTTGTTTCATTATATTTTTCTTTATTTTGATTATATGACTGGGCATCCCAATTACCAGCCTCTCTTGAGCAATGACAAGTGAATAAACACCCATCGTGAGAATAACCCGCTTAGCATGGAAGATACTGACTGCCCCTGTCGCTCCATGAGTGGTACGGTCACCCAAAACAGATGATTATTTGACGGAGTAGAGGTGGCACATGCAAATTTACTTAGGACGGCAGAGTAATAACTCATATAGGTAGATATGATGGGCTCATCTAAAACAACTTTGGTTTTAAGGATTTGGATGTACAAGCAGCATTCTCGCTTAGTACAGGCAAAGGCTAGCAAATAGATTGAGAAGCGACCAACTAGAGAGCGACAACCATCACGCATTTAGAATAATTAACATTGAATACTATCATGAGTAGGATATAAACACCATGAACATAAATATCGTGGTGGCTATGTTGGTTTTGAATCAACTACATGTGTGAACATATGCCAAGTCAAGCCACTTGAAACATTCAGATGAGGATACCATACTAACATACTACATCATAACCATTTTAATGCATGTTGACATTCAAGATAAATCATTATCCACTCCTAGCTACTTAAGAATGGCATGAGCAACTATAATCTCTAATTGTCATCACAAACATGTTTACTCATAATATGCTGAATCATGGATGCTGAGTTAAACATATTTACAAAAACAAAAACAAGGAGAGTTCATACCAACTTTTCTTTACCACATTCACTTCATCAAATCATCGTCATTATTGCCTTTCACTTGCATGACCGAATGATATGAAAATAATAATAGTGCAAGAGTGTCGTGGACTAAGCTGGAATTTGCAAACATTTTATTCAAAGGAGAAGATAAGGTAATATTGGCTCTTCGTTAGGTGAACAAGAAAGCATATGAGAGCCACTCAACAATTTCATCGTGGTCTTCTCCTTACGGTGACTCGAAGAAAAGAAATTTAGGAAAACACACTGAAATATTTTTGGAGTTTTTAGTTTTTCTGAAGAAAGCAACCTAACGAAGCAAAAACGAAAAGCGAGAAAAAAATATTTACATGGGAAAGCTCCCAACAAGCAAAAGAAGAAACAGAAAATCTTTTTGGATTTTCTTTTAGTACTATGAACTAATTAAACAAGAAAGAAAAACCGAAAAGAAGCGAGAAATATTTTTAGTTTTTTCAAAGTTTTCAAACACACAAGAAGAAAGCGAGAAATAAAAACTAACATGGATATACAATGAATGAGGATGAACCGTGGTGTCTGGAATGAAATGTGTGAACATGAATGTAATGTCGATGACAAAACGTACTCCCCCAATCTTAGGCTTTTGGCCTAGCTTGATAGCCTGCAAGTGCACAAGGTTTAGTTGTAGCCTTTTCGAAGTAAGAGTATCGATCCTACAGGGAGCACATGAATTAGGCTTTTGCCCCTTGTAAAGAATTATTTAGCTTTGTGCTTGCAAATAATTGTAGACTTGAAACAGAGTCAGGGCGGGTTTAAATAAGGATTGAGCAAAATGGTGACGTGTACCTAAATAGCATGAAAATAAAATAAAGGCAAGGACAGTAAAGAACGGTGAAGCAACAGAATTAAAAAGGTGTTCTCGGAGAATCTAGAATTCCCATTGGTATGTTTCTAGTACTACTATGCATAAGCATAGCATGGAATGGATGCTTGAGCCACTGTTGATGATTATGCTGGGTGGAGCTGAGTATAGAACATGTTCTACTCGTGGTAGAGTTCGTGTCACGCACACCACCATCATAGCCTCCTCAGAGGGTTACAACTCATGACAATTAAGGGTTTACCCAGTGGACGCGACCTCACTAAGGGTTCTCCGTGATCCCCGATTAATTGTAAAGGTTAGGAGCAGTAGGCTTTTACTGTCACCTCGAATTACCTCCACATCCTAAACCTATGCAAAGACAGTGATATACTTCATGGCCTACAAAGGCACAAATGTTGAGTGGGACCCCTTCATAACATTCACGAAGTTATTAACCAAAGCATTCAACAGGTGATCTCATATCCACATTATACGATTCAGATCCTACACATACCAAGGTTCATCCATATCCCTGAGAACTAGGGGTCTACTCACACATAAGAACAACAAGCATCATGAGGATGGTAATGGGATACATGGACGAGTGATTCAACCGATACACCGAATGATCCACTAGGGTTCTTGATGTTGCAGATGATAAGGATGTGGGTGATGATGATGATGGAGATGGCGGTGACACTAGTAAAAAACGGCTAGCCACAACTATCGTTGGTGGCGCGCCATTTCCCACCAACGCCAGCACTATTTTTTCCAAATAGTGCTGGCGTAGGCCAAATCAGCACGTCAACTTTACATGCTTAGTGCTAGCGTTGCTTTTTTGGAAACGCCACAAATCTATTGGCCCATATGCACTCACTGTTTGGAATGCACTAGTGGCGTTTGTTTTCTTTGCACGCCATAGTTAATTTGTTAGCACTGGCATCCGTCTGCTTTGCACGCCAGAAACACTTTTTCCATTTGAACAAGTGTTTTAAGTGTTTAATTATTATACTAGTCACAAAATCATAAAAAAAATATTATGCTTTTTGTCATCATTAATTTTACTGTTTTAATTAATTTAGGAATTTTATTTCTTTACTACCAGTTCAAATTTTGAGTCTTTTATTTTGTCAAGTCTTTCATTAATCTTAGTCATTTTTATTTGGCCTGTTATTAGCTATGGCGTTTCCCTTTTCCCCAATGCCAGCGATAACCTATCTGAGTCAACTTAGTAAAAGACCTAAGTCACCGCTCTCTCTCATTTCACACCCCTCACCCTGGACCAAAGCCGCCGCCGTCGCCCCATCGACGCCCCGTTGCCGCCCCGTCTCCGCCTGTAACATCCCAAAATTCTAAATTTTGGAATGTTATATTAAATAAATAAATATGTTTGTTTGTTGGATTGTTGTGTGATTGATTGAGTGAAATTTGAAAGTTTTGAAAGTTTAATGAGAGGGAATGAAATGAATTTCCCAAAATTTCACTTTGCATTTATGATCTCCATGAATTCAAATTCATGTAATCACAAAACACTAGAGTGAAGATGATATGACTTCTTCCATTTAAAAGAAATGAAAAAGGGTTTTTGAAAAGATTTGCATTCCATTTGAAAATATTTCAAATTCAGAAACTTTATGCAACTCAATGATTTTCATGAGGAAAGATAAAATGGCTTCTTCAAATTATATGAAATATGAGTTGGAAGTTTAAAAGAATCAAATTGAAAATTCCTTTGAATGTATTCTGAAACCCACCTTCAATTTGGAATTGTTTGAATTTTTCAATTTTCAAAACCTCTAGAAATGTCCAAAAGGAGAGAAGTAATATGACACTTCAAATATTCAAAGGCATTTGAAATATTTTGGCCATGAGGAAAAGCAGAAAAGGTTTGGTAGTGGTTTGAAATTCAAATTCAAAACCATTTAGGAGTTATTTGGCTTTTATTCAAATAATTTTTTATCCTAAAAATAAATAAATGGAAATAAGGGTAAAATTATTCCCTTCAATGGAAAATTAGGAGAAAATAAATTTGAAATCATTTTGGTATTTTAAAAATGATTTTTATTAGGTTTTATTGCAATAGTAGCACTGTTTGCCTCATTTGAATTTTTGTATATTTTATTTGACCATGAGAAAATGTTCATCATTTAGGATTTCTTTTTCTGAAAATTCTAATATATCATATGTCTATTAAAAATCTATTTATTGTCTCTTTATTTATTTTTTTCCTGTCTGTGTGTATATAAAAAAAGAAATTGGCTGAAGGTTTTCTTCCTGCGCAGCCTAGCTCTCTCCCTACGGCCCAGCTGGCCCAGCAGCTTGCTCGCACGTCCGAAACCCCTTCGCACCGGGTGCCCGATCCCCTCGCTCCCTCCCCTTCCTCACTGACACCGGGCCTCACCACCTTCTTCCTCCTTCGCAAGCCACGCTCATCATCGCTCCCGCCGCTGTATCTTAGATCTTCGGGAACGAGAATCCCCTCGCCCGACCCCTCCTCCAAGCCTCTGGGCTATAAAAGCCCCTCTCCCTTGGCTGTTTCCACCCCTAAGCCCCAACCTCAACACCCTCCTCTGCCTAAAATTCCTTGCCGGAGCAGAGCATCACCGTTGCGCCATTCTCAGCCACCCGAGCTCCTCTGACCCCCTCGCCACCGCCCAAAGGCACCCACGTGCTCATCGCCCTCGTGTGCATCTATCTGTAACCTCGACCGACTCCCTAGACCGCCGAAGCGCCGTCGCCACCATCTCCCGAAGCTCACCGGAACACCGAAACTCCGCCACCGCGCCATGCTCGACTCCGTCGTCCCCGAGTCTCACCGTCACCATCATCGTCATCATCGTCGTCGACTACGTTGCCTCGATGCCTTCCTCGACTCCGAGGGCCCCTGGAGCCATCGCCTCCTTCACCAACAAAGCCGCCGCCGCCGTCAACTGTCGCCGGAGTACCACCATGGCCCGCTGTGAGCTCTTCCTCTCTCCTCATCGTCCGATCTGTTTCTAACGGCATAGATTAGATCTTAGAGTACCAGTTCGATAGATGCTGTTTATTTTAAGTGAACCGTCGGTTTTTTTATTTTATTTAGTTGATCGATGTGGTTCTGCTAGCATTAGGTCATTCGCCCGTTTGCAAGTTTTGGCCACCGCTCTAAACCAATACCGAAGCGCCACGTGGCCTCTGTCCGTTAGATAGTTTTTTTTCTTTTCTGTTTTTATTCTGTTTACACAAATAGTTCTGATCTTAGACCTTTAATATCTTTTAGGATATTTAATGTTTTTGAGTGATTCTTTTTGTATTAGATTCAAAATTTGTTGAAGTTTCTGTTTGTATACTTAGTTTTCAATATTTAGTAATTTAAATTTGAATTATTTCAAAAAAATTCAAATCAGTAATTTGGCCATATTTTGAGTTCTATAAAATATTTTTGATTGATTCCTTTTGCTACTGCTTTGTTGTTGCTTTGTTCATCCAGTAGCATATAGTGATGTATTTTTAGTTTGTTTTAAATTAGGGTTTTAAAAAAACATTATTGTTTGACTTATTTTTTGTTTTACCTTTAAACTTTTACTTTTATTTGTTTTTAAATTATTTCTTTTTGTCACTTTTGACAAATTTAGTTTTGTTTCTGTTAGTCAATAGAAGGGAAATTTTATTTTATTTTAAAGATTTATTTTCTTTAGTTTGGTGTGAAAATTTGTATAGGACATAGTTATAGTTTTATAAAAGCTTTTTATTTGTTTCTTTTTGCTACTAAAAGTTTATGAAAAATACTTTCTGTTAAATTAGTTTTTTAATTTTTCTTTTTTTTAATTTATTAGTTAGTGGTTTTATTGCTGTTAAGTTTTTACTTAGGGCAAAACTATATTGAATGTTTGTAGTAGAGCCTTAGACTTTCCTTAGTAGTTTTTCTGTGTAGTTTTATTTGAAGTTTCTCTGAATTGCAATTGAGTTTTATTATTTGAATTTTCCTTGTTGTCTTGATTGTTATTTGAGTGCTAGAATTGTTTGCTAGGATGTTTGCTTATATGAATGCTATGTCTGTTTACTGTAGATTTTCATTGGAGTGACGGATAGTATCAAGTTATTTTTGAGAGCGTTATTATCTCCATCAACTTACCAGGCAAGTGCACTTTGACCATGTTATTCATACCTATGTTTTATTTGCATGTAGTATCACCATTTCACCATTCCCTCCAGTAGTGATATTGACTTCTTGTAGTTGAGTAGAATGCATGAGGTAGGAACCCATCTCCTTGTTATCAAGCCCGGGACGTTATATAGTTTTAGTGCTATGCTATAGTAGACGGGATTTGGTATGAGTGCTCGGGAGTGGTGTGAAGAAGGAGGACTCTACATCAATGACGACAACTTCATGATGGCATCTACAAGGACTGCATCTTTAAGGCCTCAAGACTTCAAGACTCGAGACAAGAATTCAATATACCTCTGGGTGGAGAATGGTTAAGAAGGGTACATTGGTGCGCCCAGTACTCAGTGATTCTAGAGAAGCGCCGTGATATCATGCGGAAAGCTCCACCCAGGCTCAAAGAGACGGAAGAATACTTCATGCCCGGAAGCTTACCTGTGCAACCGCAAGTCACTATGGGCTCTGGCTTGGTTGACCTAGTTGTGACTCTGGCTGGGACGGTGCAAGCAGATGTATAACTACGGTAGGATTGGATGGGCACCGAACAGTGTTCAGAGGAACTCTACAGAAGACCATGTTTCGATCGTCCTGTTCTCAAACAATCTGAAGTGCGAGGACGACAAGGGAGGGATTGAATCTTGCGGGTAAAGTGTACAAACCTCTGTAGAGGGTTAAAACCTAATCGATTAGCCGTGTCCATGGTTACGGACAATTTGAGCCTCTGGACTTGGTTCTATCTCGGAACTCTCAACACTGGACTGATAACTTAATTGTGGGAAACTTATGATTTGGGCTATGATACATCGGTTGGCAGAACCATGTCGTAGTAGTTAACTCCGTAGTGAAGACTCCTGATATTTCTTTGTTGTAGGGAAAATAAAACCAGATTTTACACAAAAACTCAAACATAGAGCCAAAGCCATATTGCATATAGTATAGTTTATTCATCTGTTTTCTTACAGTGATCTTGCCGGTACATTCAATGTACTGACCTACACGGCTGCAATGTATCATGTTGCGGGATTATTTCTACAATGAGTGAGTTTCGTTATTGGGTTACGGTCTACACTGAACCTGCCGATGGCGTTGATGGGACTCCACACCTTATTGATTGTTTCCACCGAGACTTATGAGGTATATATCAGTTTTACGTTATTTCACTGGTACTGCGAGGTGCTATACTAACGGTTTTTAACCCCTTTCCGCGACAGCATTTTGAACCGTCGCCAAGTGAGTGTGTGTGATAGGGGGGGGGTCCTTCCCACACGACCCAGAAACCGTCGGGGATAGGGAGCCTTGATGCATATAGTTGTCCCTATAAAACAGTTTCTGATATCTCGAATATCCCAAACGCTGCATCCTTGCAACTCGTTTGTGCTCGCATTGCCATCGCAGTCGGTATTCTGTGGTGCTACGTTTATGATGCGCGGCCCATCACAAACAGTTCACGATTATAGAACATGTATGATAAGCAGACAATCACACACATTCACTTTTCCTGAACCATATGAGATAACTAATTAAGAAGATTAGCTAATCATCATACGAGTGTCAGATAGGATTACGGAACATCGGACCATTGTAACATCGTCGTACATGATAACTATCGCACACGCTATTCTGTGGTGCAACGTATATGATGCGTACCACATCAGAAACAGTTCATGATTGCAAATCTTGTACGATAAGGCAACTATCACAAATGTTTAGTTTGCCCGCACCGTTTGTGATATTGTCTGACATCACACATGCTTTTGCAAACGGCAACTATGTGCATGATCGCACACGTTTCCTCTCTGTGAACCATGCCGGATTATGGTGTATATCCCAAACATTTGTGTTTTACCGACCGTGTGCGCTGTAACGACCTGCGGAGCATAATTTCACCATAATTTAATTGCTGCTATTTAAAATTGTACTGGATTTGAATTTGAAAGTATGCTATAGCTTTATACATATCCATCAGGTTCAAACAACCAATGCATTATTCGATTCACAGGTACATATGTTCAAGAATTACATAAGCACCAAATAAAGAATGATGAACCATGGTTGTATACTTGTACTATTTAAGACAGTAAAAAAAGAGGCAAAATACATTCTGGTTGCTGAACAAGGTGAAGCGGAATGCCCATATTGTGCCCTCCTCCATGCAGAAGGCATGCACGACTCTAGTCCAACCCCTTGTGATGGCCGACCGCCCATCCTTCACTGTCTTCGTGAACACATCTAGATAGTCATCGTGTTCTGGTAGAAATACTTTAACCTTTGCATGCCCACCAATCATGTAGTTTGAGAGGTAATCTTGAGTAAACTGCTTTGGGAACCACTGCAAAGGAAAAAGATTCAGACATTGTCATCTAACACAACTCATTATGGGCAGTAAAAAGAAGGCTACATAGTTCTTACTTAGCATCCAGTAGTTCGTTGTTCTCTTCGATAAAGTGTAAACAAATAGTTTAATTGCCATCTTTTGACCCATTTTACTAACAATCTTTATCAGCTTCATCACTTGATGTTGGTTCATCAATATCTCATTGCCCCATACGCAGAAAGGGTCGAAGCGCGGATCTTTACCAATGACATATGTACCTAAAAGCACCAAGTTAATATTAGAAGCTAAAGAGCAATTGCACAATGATGTAGTACAACACTCCCTCTGTCCCATTATATAATATCTTATAACATCCAATATACTCACATATTGGATGAATTAACATCTTATATTATGGGCCGGAGGGAATTTATTGCATTTTTACAAATTATCAGCTGATTAACTACTGCTGTGTTGTTGTTGTTGTTGTTGTTGCTGCTGCTCTTCTAGGTATATTCAGACATCATCAGAATATTAAGGTAACACACTTCCTTGTTGCTATGCTTCCTAGGATTGCATATTTAGACATTCAGTATAGTGCATGTTGATATGTAGCCTCGGATATATTAGATATGGCGCTAGTTAACCTACCGATAAATGTGTTACAGATATATTCAGTGAAAAGTCTGATTCACCGATTAGTCCCTTATCAGACCCCGGCCTATATGGTACTAGCTACCGATATCCTGAGCAGTGAGTATATATAAGCCATGGGTTGAAACTAAACCTCGATGGAGAGCAACACTTGTTCCCAAAATTGTCCTGTGTAAGTACATTGAGAGGCATGTTAAGCACAACAGGCTAAACATCAACCAAATATATCCATGGCAGACAAAATAATCTCCAAACGATAGTTTCAGTGTGCAGGTTTAAGCACGCTAGTTAAGCAAAACAAGAAGTGGACAGGTGTGTTAACTGCAACAGGCCTAACATTTAACAACAAGTAAATATTGTCATTCAAAATGGTATCGTGCCGGTTTAAGTACACTGGTTATTGTTAAATAAAAATGTAAAGGCATGTTAACTACAACATGCTTAACAGCAACCAAATGTAGTCATTCATAGTGGTATTGTTGAAACTGGTATTGATGAAATTGAACTGCATAGTTCATACTTGCACATATAGAACATCACGTTGTGAATAACTGGAATAAACAAGGCATACTATGAACAACCAAAGATAGCATTTGAAACTGCACATATGCTAACTACAAACAACCGAACAACCAAAAAACTTTAAAAGAGCCATATGCTAGCTATAACAGGCTTAATAGCAAGCAAATATATGCATTCCTATCGGTATGTTTAAAACATGTATTGATGAAAATGTAATGCACAGTAAATAGTTGCACATATAGAGCATCACATTGTGAACAACTGAAATAAACAAGGCATACTGCAAACAACCAAATATAGCAATTAAAACTGGACATATTCTCATGATGGGTTCCCCCCTTTGAAGAGGCACGGCAAAACAAATCATGGGTTTTCTCACTTGTCACAGATGGGCTCGTTCCCGTGGGAAGAGCACGGACCCTGGGTGCGCTCCTTGTTGTCGCAGATGGGCTCCTTCCCCTTGGAAGAGCACGGTTGTAGGGTGCCCTCCCTGATGTCGTAGATGGGCTCTTTCCCCTGGGAAGAGCCGGAGAGGGTGCCCTCCACGTGGTCGCCGTCAATGAGGTCTGACTTGGAAGCTGTGGATCCCAAGCCAGTGTCACAGAACGTGTCCTTCAGAAATGACAAAAGAGGCTCGATGGCGATGTAGGATGGCAAATTCTTGACAGCGAGCCAGAGGAGATCAGCGGCGGGGCCATGGAAGAGATCGACGGCAGTTGAACCCAAGGGGTTGGCGATGGGCCACTTAACCTGTGACATAGCCCGTGTCAGGCCATTGATGTCGACGACCTCGATGTCGTAGCTGGCGTCCGTAACATACCCGCATACTCTAGCCCACTGATTGAGAGCCTGCGGCCAGTAATGGTCGTCAGCTTCCTCGGTGGCCACCTCGGCGACGTCAGGCGAAGAGGCCGTGATACACCTCTTTTGGGTCAGTCGCTCCTCGAGCTCCACGGGAAGCATAGCCGGGCTTAGGCTGCGACCATCTAGAGTGGGGGATGGGGATCTGTGGGAAAGGGGGCATTTGGCAGGCGTCAACTAAGAAACTCATGGCGGCTAGGGTATGGAGATTGGTGGGTAAGCTGCACGGGCAAACCGGCTGATGTTGACAATGGAGGCCTTGCCGCGGCGGCAGCGGCGACCTTGCTAGGGTTTCGAGCGAGGGAGGGGTTGTGGTGGGTGTGTGTGAGAGTGGGCACGCGCGCGCCTGAGGAGTTTTTTGGGGGGGGGGTGTGTGGAAGGGGGTGTTTGAGGAAATGACGCGGCTACTGAAAATTTTACTACGCGGGAGTCAAATGCGGGAGTAAAATGCAGGGGCTATTGAAAATTTGGATGATGGTGCATTGCACACAGTCCCGAAATAACAACCGTGTGTTATGAAACAGAAAAACCCTCGAGCCGGGCAGATATTTTTGAGGGATGCAGGCGGGAGCGGGAACAACAAACATCACACAAGGTCGAAACATCAAAATCAAGAAATCTCTTGAGATTAAATTTTGGAATACCCTCAGTTATACGTTTCATTTCTTCATACCCCAAAAGAAGACTAAGCTCTTTATGATGCTCAAGGGAAATCAAGTTATCACAATTTTTGGACACGATTTGATCATGAAACAATTTGCATTGAAGATTTAAATGACCACGTTCATTGCAAAGTTCACAAGGATGGCGAGAAAAATTAAATCTTTCAGCACAATCATCTAGCCTCTCTTGCAACTTTTTTGTTTCTAAATATTTACGCTTCTTACAAAATCTATCTTCTCTTTTTGGTGTGCATTTGCACTCCCAATTCACTCCGCAAAAATTGACATTCTTATAGAAGACATCATTATCATGACTAATGCAATCATCATTAACATCTTGGATATTCAAAGAATTCATACTAGCAATATTGCAATCATGCCCATCATCCAACGTTTTTATGCCATAAATTTTGTTGAATTCTTTTTCTAGCAATTGAGCACAATTATTGGAATCCCTATTCTCAAGATAGACATTATAAAGATAAAGAACAACTTGAGGTAACCCAATCTCCATTTTTTGTAGTTTTCTTTTATAAACCAAACTAGTGATAAAACAAGAAACTAAAAAATTCAATTGCAAGATCTAAAGATATACCTTCAAGCACTCACCTCCCCAGCAACGGCGCCAGAAAAGAGCTTGATGTCTACTACGCAACTTTATTCTTGTAGACTCGTGTTGGGCCTCCAAGCGCAGAGTTTTGTAGGATAGTAGCAATTTTCCCTCAAGTGGATGACCTAAGGTTTATCAATCCGTGGGAGGCGTAGGACGAAGATAGTCTCTCTCAAACAACCCTGCAACCAAATACAAGAAATCTCTTGTGTCCCCAACACACCAAATACAATCGCAAATTGTATAGGTGCACTAGTTCGGCGAGATGGTGATAAAAGTGTAATATGGATGGTAGAAATATATTTTTATAATCTGAATAAATAAAAACAGCAAGGTAGTAATTGATAAAACAGAGCACAAACGGTATTGCAATGCTTGAAAATGAGGCCTAGGGTCCGTACTTTCGCTAGTGCAATCTCTCAACAATGCTAATATAATTGGATCATATAACCATCCCTCAAAGTGCGATGAAGAATAACTCCAAAGTTCCTATCTAGCGGAGAACATAAGAAGAAATTGTTTGTAGGGTACGAAACCACCTCGAAGCTATTCTTTCCGATTGATCTATCCAAGAGTTCGTACTAAAATAACACCAAATAATTTCAGATTCATAATACTCAATCCAACACAAAGAACCTCAAAGAGTGCCCCAAGATTTCTACCGGAGAAACAAAGACAAGAACGTGCATCAACCCCTATGCATAGATTACCCCAATGTCACCTCGGGAATCCACGAGTTGAGTGCCAAAACATATATCAAGTGAATCAATATGATACCCCATTGTCACCACGGGTATTCATAGAAAGACATACATAAAGTGTTCTCAAATCCATAAAAGTATTCAATCCGATAAAACGAAATCTCAAAGGAAAAACTCAATTCATCACAACAAGATAGAGAGGGGAAAACACCATATGATTCGACTATATTAACAAAGCCCGCGATACATCAAGATCGTGACATCTCAAGAACATGAGAGAGAGAGATTAAACACATAGCTACTGGTACAAACCCTCAGCCCCGAGCCTGGACTACTCCGTCCTCATCGTGGTGGCCGCCGGGATGATGAAGATGGCCACCGGTGATGATCTCCCCCTTCGGCAGGGTGCCGGAACGGGGTCTAGATTGTATCTCGTGGATAAAGAGGCCTTGCGGCGGCGGAACTTCCGATCTAGGGCTACCCCCAGGGTTTTTGGAATATTTGACGATTTATAGGGTGAAGAGGTGGGCACAACCCACCGGGGCGCGCCTGGGGGCCCAGGCGCGCCCTGGTGGGTTGTGCCCCCCTCGGGGCACCCCCCCAGGTGCTGCTCTGGCCCATTGGATGTCTTCTGGTCCATGAAAATCCACAAAAAGTTTCGCGGTGTTTGGACTCCATTTGATATTGATTTCCTGCGATGTAAAAAACAAGCAAAAAATAGCAACTGGCACTGGGCACTGGGTCAATAGGTTAGTCCCAAAAAATGATATAAAGTTGCTATAAAATGATTGTAAAACATCCAAGAATGATAATATAACAGCATGAATACTTCATAAATTATAGATACGTTGGAGACGTATCAGCATCCCCAAGCTTAATTCCTACTCGTCCTCGAGTAGGAAAATGATAAAAGAAATAATTTATGAAGTGTGAATGCTAGCAAAGTGCATAAGTTTGATCAATGATAATTTCAATCACTTTTCCTAGCATCATAACAACAATTCTTTCTTATAAAACTTCTCATGTTAAAGTAGCAACCAATTCACATGTTAAGGTTCAAACAATGAATTCTCTTGAAACTCAACAACCTATGTTCTCAGTCACCCAACAATTGCAATTCAACTTATTCAACAGAGTCTAAGTAAGAGCTCCACATACTCAACCATTATATAGTATTTTATGATTGCTAACACTCACCGCATACACATGAGCAAAACGTTTCAACCGGACACATAGAAAGATGGGGGCTTATAATTTCGCCTCCCAACGTATTCACCTCAAGGGTGATGTCAACAATAATAACTCATGCTACCCATATCCAACTGGATATATGTGCCTAGATCTTTCCTCATGACATGATGCTTGCCAAAAGAGAAAAAAGGAATAGAGAGAAAAACTTTGACTCTTGCATAAAAGTAAATACATAAAAGTAAAAGATAGGCCCTTCGCAGAGGGAAGCAGAGGTTGCCATGCGCTTATTTGTTTGTATGCTCAACCCCTTAGTGCAAAAGAATGTCATGTTATATTGCCCCTTATGATAGCAACCTTTATTATGCAGTCTGTCGCTTTTATTCTTTGCCATCACAAGTTCGTACAACGCTCAATTTTCTCTTACACTAAATGATCTAACACTTTTAGAAGCAATTTTTATTCCCTTGTCGCACCGATGACAACTTACTTGAAGGATCTTACTCAATCCTTAGGTAGGTATGGTGGACTCTTGAAAATAAGATTTGGGTTTAAGGGTTTTTGGATGCACAAGTAGTATCTCTACTTGGTGCGGAATTTTTGGCTAGAAAGATGGGGGGCAAGCACCACATGTTGAAGAATCTATGACAATATAACTTCTATGTGAATATGAACAAACATAAACCATTACATTGTCTTCCTTGTCCAACGTCAACAATTTTGGCATATAATATTTTGATGGGGGCTCACAATCACAAAATATTTCCAAGATAGTGTATTTGCATGTGAAAGTTCTCTTCCTTATAGTAATCATTCATGAATTGCTTGTATGACCAATATTGTGATTGTCAAGCTTCAAAAGATTTCATTTTCTAAACCCAATGTGAAGCTACCACTAGTCATGATATGAACATATAATTTCAACTTCATGATATTCAATTCACTCAACAATTTACTCATAGGATATAAGTGAAGCACAAGAGTAAATGACAAGCTACTCCAAAAAGATATAAGTGAAGATCAATTGAGTAGTTAAGTAAATGGGTAGCTATTTGAGAACTCTCTTTTATTTAAAAAGTTTCAGATCTAAGTATTTTATTAAAACAGCAAACAAAACAAAATAAAATGACAATCCAAGAATAGCACACATCATGTGAAGAAGAAAGAACTTAGGCTCAACCGATACTAACCGATAATTGTTGAAGAAGAAAGGTGGGATGCCTACCGGGGCATCCCCAAGCTTAGATGCTTGAGACTTCTTAGAATATTAACTTGGGACGCCTTGGGCATCCCCAAGCTTGAGCTTTTGTGTCTCCTTAATTCCTCTCATATCACGGTTTCCCTAAATCTTAAAAACTTCATCCACACAAAACTCAACAAGAACTCGTGAGATAGGTTAGTATAAACCAATGCAAAAACCTTATCATTCTCTACTGTAGCAAATCACTAAAATTATAATTTAACATTGCATACTAAATGCCTCTGCATATTTAATAGTCCTACCCTCAAATAGAATCATTAAACAAGCAAACATATGCAAACAATGCAAACATAACAGCAATCTGCCAAAACAGGATAGTCTGTAAAGAATGCAAGAGTATTCATACTTATCTAACTCCAAAAATTCTGAAAATTTAGCACACTGTAGAAAATTTATCAGATCTTACTTTACAAAAAATTTCAACATTTTATCACAATCTTAATTTTCTAGAGAATTTTTTTCAATAGCAATAAACTTTCTGTTTTGAAACAGCAACATGTAGACTTGCAAAATAAGCATGGCAAAGGCTATCATTGCCACTTTTATTGAAATAAAAAATGCAAAACATTATTCTAAATAACAGAAAGCAAATCCTAACAAAATAAATTGACACTCCAAGTAAAACACATATCATGTGACGAATGAAAACATAGCTCCAAGTGAGGTTACCGATAATGTTGGAGACGAAAGAGGGGATGCCTTCCGGGGCATCCCCAAGCTTAGTTGCTTGGATCTTCCTTGAATATTACCTTTGGGTGCCTTGGGCATCCCCAAGCTTAGGGTCTTGTCACTCCTTATTCTCCTCATATCGACATCTCACCCAAAACTTGAAAACTTCAATCACACAAAACTTAACGGAGCTTCGTGAGATAGGTTAGTATGATAAAGAGCAAACCATTTCACTTTGGTACTGTCAAAGAAAAGATTCATAATTGTTTCCACACAATTCCTACTGTAGCATCCACAATTTATTTTGAGCAATATAAGCCATAGAAACTAGAAAACAAACAAACTATGCATTGAAAACAGAATCTGTCAAAAACAGAACAGTCTGTAATAATCTGTACTCCAACCATACTTATGCTACACCAAAAATTCTGAAAAATTAGGACAACGTAGAGAATTTGTATATATATCACCTGTAAAAAATTCAGATCAAAATCAAGTTCTGGTGAATTTTCAAAATTCCTGGACTGAGCACAAAAGTTTCTGTTTTTGCACAGATTCAAGTCAACTATCATCCATACTATCCCAAAGGCTTTACTTGGCACTTTATTGAAACAAAAGCAATAAAACATGATTACTACAGTAGCATAATCATGTGAACACATAAAAACAGTAGGGGTAAATGTTGGGTTGTCTCCCAACAAGCGCTTTTCTTTAATGCCTTTTAGCTAGGCATGATGATTTCAATGATGCTCGCATAAAAGATAAGAATTGAAACATAAAGAGAGCATAATGAATCATAAGTTCCTCTCTCATAATAATTTTCAGTAGCATCATGAATAGATTCATCAATATAACCATCACATAAAGCATTCTCTTCATGATCCACAAGCATAGCAATTTTATTACTCTCCACATAAGAAAATTTCTTCTCATTCACAATGGTGGGAGTATCATATGAAACTCGAATACTATAAATTGTTTCCACATTAAAAGAGTAATGTTCAGGAAAAGGGTAATCATAACTATGACAATTTTTATAAATATAATCATCACTAATTTTTATAACATAAGTATCATCACAATAATCATCATAAGTAGCAACTTTGTTCTCATCATAGATAGGAGGCATGCAATCATCATAGCAAATTTGATCATTCAAAGTAGGGGGACTAAAAAGATCATCTTCATTAAGCATATCATCCCCAAGCTTGGGACAAACATTAATTGCAGCAAATAAATTCTCAAATATGTCATTCTCATCAAACATAGCATCCCCAAGCTTGTGACTTGGCATATCATAAGCATAATCACTCTCATCATTAATAGTATGAATAGCACCAACGGTATAACAATTGCTATCATCATAATTTCCCAAGTTGGTGCCAAAAAGATTTCCAAGATTATAAGAAGTATCATTATCTTCCCAATCATAATCATTACAACAAGTAGTAGGCATCACAAAATCATACTCAATATCATCATCCTCCATCAACATATTTGATTCACTTTCATGAAGCACAATGGTGATAGGAGCAATATTACTTGGGAGAGTTACCTTTTTACCTATACTTCTCCTTCTTTTCCTTTTCTTCTTCACCACCTCACGTATGGGTTTAATCAATTTTTTCGAGCTTCTTGTTGAAGAGATTGATTGGATAGGAAGCTCCTCCTCGTTACCTGATTCATCATAATAAATACTAGGAGGGTATTGGGAAATATTTTCCCTTTCATTAGTACTTTCTTCATATTCTATTTGTTTTCTTGTCTTTAGATAGTTGGCAATATTAGGATTCTCAATGCAATTTACCGCAAAAAACATATAAATTTCCTCTAGATCAAAATCAAGAAATCTCTTGAGATTAAATTTTGGAATACCCTCAGTTCTATATTTCATTTCTTCATACCCCAAAAGAAGACTAAGCTCTTTATGATGCTCAAGGGAAATCAAGTTATCACAATTTTTGGACACGATTTGATCATGGAACAATTTGCATTGAAGATTTAAATGACCATGTTCATTGCAAAGTTCACAAGGATGGCAAGAAAAATTAAATCTTTCAGCACAATCATCTAGCCTCTCTTGCAACTTTTTTGTTTCTAAATATTTATGCTTCTTACAAAATCTATCTTCTCTTTTTGGTGTGCATTTGCACTCCCAATTCACTCCGCAAAAATTGACATTCTTATAGGAGACATCATTATCATGACTAATGCAATCATCATTAACATCATGGATATTCAAAGAATTCATACTAGCAATATTGCAATCATGCCCATCATCCAACGTTTTTATGCCATAAATTTTGTTGATTTCTTTTTCTAGCAATTGAGCATAATTATCGGAATCCCTATTCTCAAGATAGACATTATAAAGATAAAGAACAACTTGAGGTAACCCAATCTCCATTTTTTGTAGTTTTCTTTTATAAACCAAACTAGTGATAAAACAAGAAACTAAAAGATTCAATTGCAAGATCTAAAGATATACCTTCAAGCACTCACCTCCCCGGCAACGGCACTAGAAAAGAGCTTCATGTCTACTACGCAACTTTATTCTTGTAGACTCGTGTTGGGCCTCCAAGCGCAAAGTTTTGTAGGACAGTAGCAATTTTCCCTCAAGTGGATGACCTAAGGTTTATCAATTCGTGGGAGGCGTAGGATGAAGATAGTCTCTCTCAAACAACCCTGCAACCAAATACAAGAAATCTCTTGTGTCCCCAACACACCCAATACAATGACAAATTGTATAGGTGCACTAGTTCGGCGAAGAGATGGTGATAAAAGTGTAATATGGATGGTAGAAATATATTTTTATAATCTGAATAAATAAAAACAGCAAGGTAGTAATTGATAAAACGGAGCACAAACGGTATTGCAATGCTTGAAAATGAGGCCTAGGGTCCGTACTTTCGCTAGTGCAATCTCTCAACAATGCTAATATAATTGGATCATATAACCATCCCTCAAAGTGCGATGAAGAATCACTCCAAAGTTCCTATCTAGCGGAGAACATAAGAAGAAATTGTTTGTAGGGTACGAAACCACCTCGAAGCTATTCTTTCCGATCGATCTATCCAAGAGTTCATACTAAAATAACACCAAATAATTTCTGATTCATAATACTCAATCCAACACAAAGAACCTCAAAGAGTGCCCAAAGATTTCTACCGGAGAAACAAAGACAAGAACGTGCATCAACCCCTATGCATAGATTACCCCAATGTCACCTCGGGAATCCACGAGTTGAGTGCCAAAACATATATCAAGTGAATCAATATGATACCCCATTGTCACCGTGGGTATTCATAGCAAGACATACATAAAGTGTTCTCAAATCCATAAAAGTATCCAATCCGATAAAACGAAATCTGAAAGGGAAAACTCAATTCATCACAACAAGATAGAGAGGGGAAAACACCATATGATCCGACTATATTAACAAAGCCCGCGATACATCAAGATCGTGACATCTCAAGAACACGAGAGAGAGAGAGATTAAACACATAGCTACTGGTACAAACCCTCAGCCCCGAGGGTGGACTACTCCCTCCTCATTGTGGTGGCCGCCGGGATGATGAAGATGGCCACCGGTGATGATCTCCCCCTCTGGCAGGGTGTCGGAACGGGGTCTAGATTGGATATCGTGGATACAGAGGCCTTGTGGCGGCGAAACTTCTGATCTAGGGCTACCCCTAGGGTTTTTGGAATATTTGACGATTTATAGGGCGAAGAGGGGGTACGGGAGGCCACCGAGGTGGGCACAACATACCGGGGCGCGCCTGGGGGCTCAGGCGCGCCCTGGTGGGTTGTGCCCCCCTCGAGGAACCCCCCAGGTGCTGGTCTGGCCCATTGGATGTCTTCTGGTCCATAAAAAATCCACAAAAAGTTTCGCGGTGTTTGGTCTCCGTTTGATATTGATTTCCTGCGATGTAAAAAACAAGCAAAAAACAGCAACTGGCACTGGGTCAATAGGTTAGTCCCAAAAAATGATATAAAGTTGCTATAAAATGATTGTAAAACATCCAAGAATGATAATATAACAGCATGAATACTTCATAAATTATAGATACGTTGGAGACGTATCACAGTCCCCCCCATCACACACACACACACACACACACACACTTTCAGTCGGCGGGAGAGGGCATCTCACCAAGATGTATCGTAAAACAGACCAAGAAGAATCCACCTTGGTCTTACAACCTCTCTCTTGTTGTTGGTCAAAGTGATGGACGTCCATGCAACCCCGGAGATGGGCTAGCTCGCCAATAATCATGCAAGTAGCTAGTCCCCAAAGACAACCACTGCCTGCATGTGGCCCAAACATATGTATGGAGTGTTGATGTTTGAATACACAATGGAACAACTTTGTTGTGGTCCCCACACGGAGCGAGGGTTAGTTGATGACACATTGTATATATCTATGTCACACCACACTTCGAGCCGATGACGGGGATTCATGCATGCATGCATAGTATGCGCTCAAACTTAGGTCTGAATCTCACCATGACCTACTGCGATAACACGAACCAAAGGAAGAATCCACCATGGTAACCTATCTCATTGTCGGTCAAAGTGATCATGGATGTCCACGCGGGCCCATGAATATATAGGCTTGTTGCCGATAACCACGTGAGGGAGTGTACCATTCGAAGACAACCACTGCATGCATATGTATGTATATATGGAGGTGATGCGTGCATGTTTGAATACCATGCACAACATTGATGTGGCGCGTGCGTCGAAAGTCGTACAGTCCCCACACAGAGCGAGATCGGTTCATGACGTGTCGTGGTACTGCCCACTTCGACTCGGTGGGAGGGATTCATGCGTACACATGCATGCATGTGTGCTCAAACTATATCATGTCATCCCAGAGCATGACCTATATATATACTGTAATACAAACCAAAAAATAATCCCCTCCTAAGTCAGATTAACCTCTCTCATTGTCGAGCAACGTATGATGGACCAAGCGGGCCCACAAATGGAAAGCATCGATATCGCTGATAACCGCATGAGTGGGTGCCAGAGGACAACTGCCATCGCTTTGCATGTGGCCAAACATATGTATGGAGAGGTGTGTGTGGTTGTGATGTTTGAATACCCAAAATGCACAACTTTGATGTGGCACATGCCTCGAAAACTGTAAAGTCCCCACACAGAGCGAGGTTCATGAAGCGTACTACATATGCTGGTCCCCTTCCCCCTCTTCGACGCATACTATATGCTCCTACTGTAATACAAACCAAAAAGAATCCTCCTTGATGGTGAAATTAATTAACCTCTCCCTATGTAGGTCAAAGTGATGCATGCATATGGACGATGACCTCGCGGGCCCACAGATGGAAGAGTCACACGTGAGTGTCCTAGGATAACCACCGTCTGCATGCATGTGGCCCAAAAGAGGTGTTGTGTGATGTTTGAATAGCCAATGCACAACTTTGATGTGGCACGTGCCTCAGAAACCGAAAAGTCTCAACACTAATGAGGTGTGTTCACAGACGCGTACGTAGTATATATGCTGGTCCCCTCCCACCTCTTCGAAGCATACTATATACTCCCACCGTAACACAAACAAGAAGGAATCAACCTTGCTAGTCAAATTAACCTCTCTGCCGGTTGTTAGTCGAAGTGATGGACGACGACCTCGCGGGCCCACAGAAAGCGTCACATGCGAGGGAGTGTCGTGTAGGACAACCACCGACTGCATGTGGCCCAAACATGTATGTATGAAAGGGTTGTGTAATGTTTTAAATAACGAATTCGCGACTTTGATGTGGGACCTACCTCACAAAACGGCCAATCCACATGGTGGCTCGCGACTCGTAGTGTAGTGCCAGCCCTCCCCCCAGACGCACACACACACTGCGCATCCACCGCAACTACGATGCATGTTAAATTTTCCTGCAATGAACATATGTTACCAAAGGAGGGACGTTTTAATTTTGAAAAAAAACAGAGATCATTAAGGTGTTTTAGTACATTGATTGATTTTCTAGGGGTATAATGTGCAAAAATCAAATTTGAGCTGCATGCACACGTGACAGTGCACCTAAATGGATTGGAAAAACACATGTGTCTCATTAGGTGCATGTTTACTCCCCGTGCAATAAATTTCAAACATTGAGAAACTTGATTTTTAAAATCTAGTACATCCAAAAGTTATTTGAAATTCATGAAACTTATCGTGTTGTCATATGACACCAATACACAGCGGTATTGTACCTTTTTGTCAAATTTGAGACAAGTTTTGATGTAATCTTTATCTTCTTACAAATGAGAGATTATTAATAATTGGGAACCAATGTCACAAACGGATTATTTATTCGAACCATGGGTGTTAGACCAACAATGGATACGTGCCATGCTTCGGTTAAGAAATAAAGCGGCAGCATTAATCATCCAAATAGAAAAACAATATACGTGCCGCCACGCGACCCGTGTGCCATGCGAGCAGGCGTGAGTTGACGGGACGCATGCGAGCAGTCCACCGCGCAGGCAGACTGGGAGGCATGCGTGCAGGTGTGTGAATTGACGGGAGGCGTGCTCACTATGCAGTGTCATCGAGAGGCGTGCGAGTAGCTATGTGAAATGACGGTAGGCATGCCAGCAGACCGGTGCGCAGGCTCACCGGGAGGCGAGCCAGCGGTTTGACCACCGCCCGCCTCTCTCCTACTACTCCATATTAATGGCGCACCCGAGCAGCCGCACCCCCCACCCTCGCCACACACACAGTCCTCTCTCTCTGCCTGCATCCTCGACGCTGCTCTCAGTCCTCAAAGCCGTCAATGCATGAGGATGTTGCTGAAGCGCCCCATCGGAGGGAGTGGCGACGCTGGGGCTGCTGAAGCACCAAAGCAAGGCATAAAGATGGAGGCAGAGGTTCCCATCGCCGCCGATGAGGTATCGCTGCACCTTCACATCGTCGATGGCATCGTGCTTCCACAGCCAGAGCCGGAGGTCCACACCGACTCGGGCGACGACTTCGACGACGACGGACAACCGGTTAGTCATTTATACCCATTTATGTGTCAAATACATCTGCATCCTAGGGTTTCTCTGGTTACTCCCACCTCCCCCTTTTTGGAATAGAAATCCTATGGTTATGTTCTCTCAATCAATGAAATCTGAGTAAGTTTCTTTAGATCTGTGTAGTGTATTGATTGTTTGAATGGTACAAATGATAAGTGATTAGTTGTTTCATCTGTGAAAATGATTTCTGCTAATAATCCAACTAGGGTTGTTGTTCGTGCTAATAATTCCTAGCCAGGTCTAGACAATTGATTTTGAATGACCTACATATATGTTTGTGCCATTTTTTCAAGATTGGTTTGTACATAGACGATTGTGCTTAAAAATCAAACCATAATCTTTGGATATGTCTAAAAAATAGCCATAAATTCCTAATCCTACTTTACGGCATGTAAACATTGCTTTGATGCCAAATTTTGGCAACTGCCAAATGTTCGCTAGAGATTAGTTTGTATTCCAACTTTGACGCCACATTTTTTTACTATATGTATAGGTGCTATCTGACGATGTCGACAGCGAGGATGAAGATGGCCAGAGGAGGTACAAGAGGCAAATCCTCAGGGAGCTTTATGCGGGAATGCATAACAAGCATATTAGGACCTGGAACGGGGGCTATCGATGCCCATTTTGCAACCAAAAGCTTCATGATGCGTATCAAAGTGTTCTAGCGCATGCAAGAGGACGAGCCGTTGGCTCCTTCAGGCAGAAGTATTCTCGCAGGGTGGCGCACGCCGCTTATGCTGAGTACCTGGAGAAGCTTAAGGATCGTGCCGGCAGATGAGATGAGATGTGGGATTGAACTATGTACGACTATGTAGTGTCTTAATTATAAATGCGCTTGAGTATGCTTAATGACGGTTGAACTATATACTTATGGTTGAACTATGCTTGTGTATGCTTATTATCTATGCTTGACTATGTTTAATCTATGTTTACTTATGTCTAAATGTGGGATATGGATGCAACCAGTTCGGTTGATGGAATCTACCTCCGTCCTGGTTTATTGGTCCCCTTTGTAATTTGTGTTAAATTTTGACCTAAGATTTAACTAACAAAATGTTAGTGCAGGTCAGCAAAAATTATATCGTTGGATGCGTATTTGAACATAGTGTTCAATGATATAATTTTTGGTAACATGCATAAACATTTGTTAGTTAAATCTTTGGTCAAAATTTGGCGCAAATTACAAAGGGGACCAATAAACCGGGACGGAGGTAGTACATCAATCACACACGGTTCCCAAATTGCACACAGTTTGTTTCTTCAACCGTGTGCCCTATAGAGCGCAGAATTAATTATCACACTCGAGTGTCCATCATCACCCTTCTGTGTAACTTTGACCTCATCACCCACGGGTAATCTTATGATCGAAGTCATTCCACACACTTTGTTTTTACAAAGCTTTTTGCCAATAAACACCCATGATTTGCCCCTCTTCTAGCCGACACGTGGACAAACTAGCCGGGCGGGAAGCTTGCGCGGATAACTGCGTGGTTGCACGGGAACAGGCACACCAACGATACATTTGGCGCCTCTTCGAGCCCACGCGTGGTCAAACGAAACGCGTGCGGGGTGCTCAAGCATGCACTGGAATCCTCCGCTATGAACGCGGTGACAAGACGTGACGATTACAGGCCAGCCGGCCCCCATTTATTATAGCGGCCATTTAAACCTTGTGCCTCTTCAACCTTTCGATCGTGCCCCAGTATTGCAAGAAACACACCCACCACGACAAATTCTTAGAGAGTATCCTGCGCGGCTCCCATGGCGCTTCGAGCGGCTGACGACGATGAGCAGCAGTTCACCATGCATGCCGTGGTGGACACCCACAGAAGGTTCATGGAGCTCTTGGTGGGTGTAAACCAACAACCGGTATGGGTGGAGCACTCCATCCACATCATGGAGTTGTTGCTTGCTGATGAGAACTACAATGTGGTCGGGTTTGACCTCAAGTACACCCGCGCTCATGTCGGGTCTCGTCCCAAGGTCGCCGTCGCCTAGATGTACGTGCGCAATCACATCCTCGTCTACCACTACTGCTTGGCCACAAGGCCTTGCGAACGTTTCGCCAGGTTTATCGATAGCCCCCACTATATGTTCGCTACGGTGGACATCACCAACGATGTAAAGGTGCTCAAGAATTTGGGCATCGCCTGCCAGAATCTTGTCGACATCCAGGGCCAATACAATATCTGGGGCAGCAAGGAGCATGAGATGGACTCACTGGTTCACCTCGCCGAGGGCATCATCCACCCCTACTACAGAGACATGAAGGATTCCTGCAACAAGGACAAGCGTGCCTGGCACTCGGCCTGGATGGAGAAACTTGACAAAGCTCACGTCGTGTACACAACCAAGCAGGCGTACATGAGCTACGAGATGTACAGGCGGATCATTGACATGAGGAAGTGCCTCCTTCCCCAAAACGGCCAGGGATCCAGCCGGAAGCAGAGCAGTCGCAAGCGTCGTCGCAACAAGATGTAGATGATTAGATGCTTGTTTCTCCTAGTTTAGTATGCTTGTAATTGCTTACTTTAGTGTGTGGAAATGTTATGTGTGTAGTCACTTATGTAATTGTATGCTTAATTTGGTTATGCAATGCTGTTCTTATAAGTATATATGTTGATGTTCTGTAGATAGAGCAAATCACATCGCACACGGACTAAACAATGGAACCCGTCAGTGATGATTTCATTAATGACTCACAATTGTATACCAGCAATTGTTTGCTCACAACACACACGGCTTGGTAACATGAACCGTCTGTGTTGTTATCGGTCTTCGCACACATTTCCGATTACAGACTTGTTTGCCGCGTATCACACACATCTTGTTAAGTTGAACCCTTTCTGTTCTCTTGGCTCAACGCAAACAGTTCATCTAAGTGAACTGTATGCCGTATATCACACACACCTTCATCTAGCTGACCATTTCTTTTGTGTTGCCTATTCACAAACAGTTCATCCGAGTGAACTCTATGCCGTATATCGCACACATATTCATCTGGCTGCCCGTTTCTGTTGTTCCGCCTCATCACAAATAGTTTATCGGGGTGAACTGTATGTCGTATATCGCACACACCTTGATCTGGCTGCCCGTTTCTGTTGTTCTGTCTCATCGCAAACAGTTCGTATGGATCAACCATATGCCCCGCATCGCACACGCAACTAAAATCTGAACTATGTTTGATGTATCCACCATCGCAAACATTTTACATCTTTTTTGACGGTTTTTTTACATCACCGTTTGCGATTAATGCATCACACACAGTTTCATCGAAGGGTCTCTGATTGTAGTGTCGTGTTAGCAGCATCCTGTAGTAGTGTTTATACATGTGATTGCACTTTGATATATACATTGATGTACTTTGTGTGCCAGCATACCGATCCAGGGATGGCACAGATACACAGAGACTTGACCGTTTGAGGTCGGGTCGCTATAGATATGGTATCAGAGCACATGTTGACTGTAGGACGTGACCCTAGAAATCAGAGAGCCCCTAGGACAGGATGTCTCTAAAACTTTATTTTCAAAAGGATCCAATATTTCTCATATTTTCTGATTTTATCAAATATTCCCTCTTACCTCAAATAGTTAGAATATACCCCTTTCCCTTTTGACCACATGGAGGATCAACTGAAGTCGCTCTGAGAAGGACAAGATATCGGACAACTGATGACCTCTTCAGAGTAAAGAGGATTTCACCATGCATTAGAAGAGTTGAAGCTGCAACAGTTGAAGACTTCGAAGACTTGAAGAATTTGAAGAATCTGAAGAATTATTTGACCTTTAGAAGACCAAACCCCTGTTATATACTTACGTTAGATGCGATGATTTGTGAGCTATCATTTGTTTGATGTTTTTCCGATAGCCACAAAATAAAACCCATTTCTTCAAAACTTTTGTTTGTATTGTGTGTATACCCCTCCATTCTTCTCTCGTATCTTATCCCAAAAACTTTGGACCCCATAGATGATGAATGAAGTTGGACTGGTATTCTCTGGACCGATGACTTAGTTGGAGGCAGAGCTATGGATTAAAAACATGGAGAATCACTTCAGGAAAAATTTGATTGCAAGGAAGTATGAGGTTCAATATGCTCTTCAGTATTTTACCGAGAGTGCTACAACCTAGTGGAAAATGCATCAAGCCATACAAGGATGCAATGGAGCAAAAACTTGGGAGGAATTCAAGAAGACTCTGTTGAGATCCCGTCTTATCCGGAAGCACTATGATAACCTGAAGAAGAAACCTTGTGCCTGCAAGATTTGCGGAGAAATAGGACACACCAAAGAAGAACACAAGGATGTATGCCCTCATTGTGAAGGAAATCACCCAGCTGAAGAATGCCCGACTGGGCAAGTTACTTGTTTCCTGTGTGAAGGGACTATGCACTACCCTGCTCAGTGTCGCATTTACCCCAAGGTGCAAGAAATTACCAAGCAGCAGAAGGAAGCCCTCAGGGAAAGTTTAGAAGAACCCGTGATGAAGGAAGCTGTTGAAGATCCTGAAGGAGAAGACCTAACCAGATTTTACTCCAATGCCTTCTATTCATGTGGAGAAGAAGGACATTTTTCATGGTATTGCACAAAGGAAATAGAAGAGTATCTGGGAGATTTCCCGACAGCAGAAGTGAAGTTTGACCCTCCGCAAATAGAAGCTCTGATCATTACGGAGAAGCCCAGGGAGAGAAAACGAAGGCATCCCCAGAACAATCCAATTTCCGTAGAGAAGAACCCGAGTCATATCACTTGTTACAGGTGCAAGGATTTAGGTCATTACGTTGATAAATGTCCTGAGAAGAAGCCAAGAACCCAAAGAGCAGACACCATCCCCAAGAAGCCTCGGGACTTGTCGGAAGTTATTTGTTTTCGTTGTAGGGAAGCAGGACACTATGCTACTAAATGTCCCGACAAGATGAAAGCTGGAGCTGAGTAGTTGGAATTTTGTTATTGGTAGTAAGTGTAGTAGGAAGCAAATTTATTTTCATGAGTACAATGAGTTGACTTATGTAATGGATGTCTCAGAGATTGTAATGAATTCATGAATCAATAAAGTTAATGTGTCCTAATTTCATATATTGAATTGTATGTGTTGTTACTCTATGAACAAAGATTTGGACCAGTTTCGAGGATATGAGAAATATGGTCTATGGATGAATTGCACTTTTCATTTGAATGTTGGTAGTACCCTATGAGGACACTTGACCAATGTAAAAAAATGTGTATTCCACATAGTGGAGTTTTGAGTTTTAATATGTTGGCTACCCCAAGAGTATGAAGGAATGATGTACTATTGGATTTAAAGGAGGTGTAATGTCGGAATATGGAACAATAGTAACTCCAAGGATGAGTTAAAACTATACAAGAGTGGAAGTGGGTCCACAACCCACAGGCCCAGGAGTTAATAAGGATCAAGCACTACTTTGTCGAAAGGAGAAATTTGGAAGAAGCTGTGATTTGATCAGCAGATGTTTCTTAGGAGAATACGAAAACCCGAGTGTTGTAAAGAAATGATAGATGTTTGGTTCATCTTGCGGAACCCATGGATTTACTCGAACCAAGTTCGAGGACAAGAGAAATTCTACAATGCTTGTGAGAATGCCCGAGTGTTAGAAATGAGAGGTTCGCTAAACCTTATATAGGGTAATGATTTGGGTGCAGAATGGATTGCTCACCATACTGACTTACTCTTATCATTCGCTCTTGCTATTTGGGATGGTAAATCTAGAGTGACTTACCCATAGTACAGAGAAGATGTTCATTGAAAACTTTATTTAAGCCTTAGAATGGTATGCTAAGAAACCCTAGTACCAGGCAGTTGTTGCCAAATGCAGGTTATACGGTGAGATGGAACCTAGACCAATTTCCTGCAGAAAATCAGAAATTGTTGACCACCATGAGATTCTCGTTAGTTGTTTAGAATTGGCGACAAGACCTGTCAGCTAAGAAGACCCAGTCTCGGAAGATCCTTACCATGATAAAGGGATACAAGATTTTGAGAAAAGGTTATGCCCCTATAGGAAGAGCCTCAATATAGGAGTTACTCCGAAGATATGAGAAGACCGACACCGTCAACTCTAAGGATGGAGTACATGAGTTTTGTTGGAACCATAAACATGCTTCTAAGGGTGGTAGCACCCCAGATCCTTGTAACGATCAATGGATTTTCAGGAAGACCCCCAAACCTAACCTTCCTTCTAGCCTCTTCGAATCTCGGGGACGAGATTCATTTTAAGTGTGGTACTTTGTAACATCCCAAAATTCTAAATTTTGGAATGTTATATTAAATAAATAACTATGTTTGTTTGTTGGACTGTTGTGTGATTGATTGAGTGAAATTTGAAACTTTTGAAAGTTGAATGAGAGGAATGAAATGACTTTCCCAAAATTTCACTTTGCATTTATGATCTCCATGAATTCAAATTCATTTAATCACAAAACTCTAGAGTGAAGATGATATGACTTCTTCCATTTAAAAGAAATGAAAAAGGGTTTTTGAAAAGATTTGAATTCCATTTGAAAATATTTCAAATTCAGAAACTTTATGTGACTCAATGATTTTCACGAGGAAAGATAAAATGGACTCTTCAAATTATATGAAATATGAGTTGGAAGTTTAAAAGAATCAAATTGAAAATTCCTTTGAAGGTATTTTGAAACCCACCTTCAATTTGGAATTGTTTGAATTTTTCAAATTTCAAAACCTCTGGAAATGTCCAAAAAGAGAGAAGTAATATGGAACTACAAATATTCAGAGGCATTTGAAATATTTTGGCCATGAGGAAAAACAGAAAAGGTTTGGTAGTGGTTTGAAATTCAAATTCAAAACCATTTAGGAGTTATTTGGCTTTTATTCAAATTATTTTTTCTCCTAAAAACAAATAAATGGAAATAAGGGTAAAATATGATTCCCTTCAATGGAAAATTAGGAGAAAATAAAGTTGAAATCATTTTGGTATTTTAAAAGTGATTTTTATTAGGTTTTATTGCAACAGTAGCACTGTTTGCCCCATTTGAATTTTTGTATATTTTATTTGACCATGAGAAAATGTTCATCATTTAGTATTTCCTTTTCTAAAAATTCTGATATATAATATGTCTATAAAAAATTTATTTATTTTCTCTTTATTTAGTTTTTCCTGTCTGTGTGTATATAAAAAAAGAAATTGGCCGAAGGTTTTCTGCCTGCGCGGCCCAGCTGGCCTAGCAGCTCGCTCCCGCACCCGAAACCCCTTCGCACCGGGTGCCCGATCCCCACGCTCCCTCCCCTTCCTCACTAACTCTGGGCCTCACCACCTTCTTCCTCCTCCGCAAGCCATGCTCATCATCGCTGCCGCTGCCGTATCCCGGATCTCTCAGGATCGAGAATCCCCTCGCCCGACCCCTCCTCCAAGCCCCTGGGCTATAAAAGCCCCTCCCCCTCGGCTGTTTCCGCCCCTAAGCCCCAACCTCGATGCCCTCCACTGCTTGAAATTCCTCGCCGGAGTAGAGCATCGCCGCCGCGCCATTCTCAGCCACCCGAGCTCCTCTGACCCCCTCGCCACCGCCCGAAGGCACCCACGTGCTCACCGCCCTCGCGCGCATCTCCCTGTAACCTCGACCAACCCCCTCGACCACCGAAGCGCCGTCGCCTCCATCTCCCGAAGCTCACCGAAACACCAGAACTCTGCCACTGTGCCCTTCTCGACTTTGTTGTCCCCGAGTCTCGCCGTCACCATCATCGTCACCTTCGTCGTCGACTACGCCGCCCCGACGCCTTCCCCGACCCCTGGAGTCGTCGTCCCCTTCACCAGCGAAGCCGCCGCCACCGTCGACCGTTACCGGAGTTCCACCGCCGCCCGCTGTGAGCTCTCCGTCTCTCCTCATCATCCGATCTGTTTCTAACGACATAGATTAGATCTTAGAGTACCGGTTCGGTAGATGTGGTTTATTTTAAGTGAACCGTCGGTTTTTCTATTTTATTTAGTTGACCACGGTGGTTCCGCTAGCGTTAGGTCGTTCGCCCATTTGCACGTTTCAACCACCGCTCTAGACCAATACCGAAGCGCCACGCGGCCTTTGTCCGTTAGATAGTTTTTTTCTTTTCTGTTTTTATTCTATTTACAGAAATAGTTCTGATCTTAGATCTTTAATATCTTTCAGGAAATTTCATATTTTTGAGTGATTCTTTTTGCATTAGATTCAAAATTTGTTGAAGTTTCTGTTTTTATACTTACTTTTCAAAATTTAGTAATTTAAATTTGAATTATTTCAAATTTGTTCAAATCACTAATTTGGCCATATTTTGAGTTTTATAAAATATTTTTGATTGATTCCTTTTGATACTGCTTTGTTGTTGTTTTGTTCATCTAGTAGCATATAGTGATGTATTTTTAGTTTTTTTTAAATTAGGGTTTTAGTCAAAATAGTACAGTTTTGACTTATTTTTTGTTTTACCTTTAAACTTTTACTTTTCTTTGTTTTTAAATTATTTCTTTTTGTCACTTTTGACAAATTTAGTTTTGTTTCTGTTAGGAAACAGAAGGGAAATTTTATTTTATTTTAAAATTTATTTTTCTTTAGTTTGGTACGAAAACTTGTATAGGACATAGTTAGAGTTTTATAAAAGTTTTTTATTTGTTTCTTTTTTTACTAAAAGTTTATGAAAAATACTTTTTGTTAAATAGTTGTTTTACTTTTTATTTTCTAGTAATTTATTAGTTTAGTGTTTTAATTGCTGTTAAGTTCTCACTGAGGGCAAAACTATATTGAATCTTTGTAGTAGAGTCTTAGACTTTCCATAGTAGTTTTTCTGTGTAGTTTTATTTGAATTGCAATTGAGTTTTATTATTTGAGTTTTCCTTGTTGTCTTGATTGTTATTTGAGTGCTAGAATTGTTTGCTAGGATGTTTGCTTATATGAATGCTATGTTTGTTTACTATAGATTTTCATTGGAGTGATGGATAGTATCAAGTTATTTTCGAGAGCGTTATTATCTCCATCAACTTACCAGGCAAGTTCACTTTGACCATGTTATTCATACCTATGTTTTATTTGCACGTAGTATCACCATTTCACCATTCCCTCCAGTAGTGATATTGACTTCTTGTAGTTGAGTAGAATGCATGAGGTAGGAACCCATCTCCCTGTTATCAAGCCCGTGACGTTATATAGTTTTAATGCTACGCTATAGTAGATGGGATTTGGTATGAGTGCTCGGGAGTGGTGTGAAGAAGGAGGACTCTACATCAATGATGATAACTTCATGATGGCATCTGCAAGGACTGCATCTTCAAGGCCTCAAGACTTCAAGACTTGAGACAAGAATTCAATATACCTCTGGGTGGAGAATGGTTAAGAAGGGTACATTGGTGCGCTCAGTACTCAGTGATTCCGGAGAAGCACCGTGATATCATGCGGCAAGCTCCACCAAGGCTCAAAGAGACGGAAGAATACTTCATGCCTGGAAGCTTACCTGTGCAACGGCAAGTCACTATGGGCTCTGGCTTGGTTGACCTAGTTGTGACTCTGGCTGGGACGGTGCCAGTAGATGTAGAACTACGGTAGGATTGGATGGGCACCGGACAGTGGTCAGAGGAACTCTACGGAAGACCATGTTTCGATCGTCCTATTCTCAAACAATCTGAAGTGCGAGGACGACAAGGGAGGGGTCGAATCTTGAGGCTAAAGTGTACAAACCTCTGCAGAGGGTTAAAACCTAATCGATTAGCCGTGTCCACGGTTATGGACAATTTGACCCTCTGGACTTGGACCTATCTCGGAACTCTCAACACAAGACTGATAACTTAATTGTGGGCAACTTATGACTTGGGCTATGAGACATCGGTTGGCAGAACCATGTCATGGTAGATAACTCCGTAGTGGAGACTCCTGATATTTTTTTGTTGTAGGGAAAATAAAACCAACTTTTATGCAAAAACTCAGACACAGAGCCACAAAGCCATATTGCATATAGTATAGTTTATTCATCTATTTTCTTACAGTGATCTTGTTAGTACATTCAATGTACTGACCTACACGGCTGCAACGTATCATGTTGCAGGATTATTTCTACGACGAGTGAGTTTCATTGTTGGGTTACGGTCTACACTCAACCTGCCGATGGCATTGATGGGACTCCACACCCGATTGATTTGTTTCCTTCGAGACTTATGAGGTATATATCAGGTTTACGTTATCTATACATGTGATTGCACTTTGATATATACATTAATGTACTGTGTGTGCCAGCATACCGATCCAGGGATGGCACAGATACACAGAGACTTGACCATTTGAGGTTGGGTCGCTACCCCGCCCCTCACCGGCACCAAGGTTAGATCCACTACTCCTCCCATCGCATCTACTTCCTCTCCACTCTCCCACGTCCTCCGTTCGCGGACACGCCACACGGCCAGGATCCATTGGGATTCATGTAGTTGATTAGGGGATTGCTTTAATTTGTGTAGAAATTTTAGTATATATATCATGGATTGCTTTGCGTCATGTAGAATCCAAAGTTAGTTGCATGGATTGCTTTGTGTAGAAATTGTAGTGATAATCCGATTGCTATTGTGTAGAATCCGATATTTATAATGCATTTTGATTATAATCCGATTACTTGTGTGTCTCCCTCCGTGGATTTTGTTTATTTGTGTATGCAATTACTAGTGTAGAATTATATACTTAGTTTTCAATATATTTTGTGTAAAATGAACTCCAATTAATTATGTTTGGTATAAATTGATTTACTAGTGTACAAATTGTTTATATACTTAGTTTCAATAATATTTTATGTAGAATGGCGCAGCCGCCACCATGTCCAGTGTGCAAGTCAAGGTGCGCAACCGACCTTGCAAGTGGCACGCTGTCTGGCATCTATTTCCAGTTGTGCTTTGTTCCTGCAGCGGTAACACATTACATGAACCTTCTAACAGTCTGTTCTTTTGTTTTCCTTGCTATTTCCTGTAATGCAATGTGTTTTTTTTTACACAGATCGTCCCTTGCAATGTGAGATTAGAGTTCAATGAGCTCATTACCGAAGACACTGTGATCTTTGACGCTCCAGGGGGTCCCTACACTATGGAGGTCCACAAGGGACGAAAAATATCCCAGATTGGAGGAGATGAATGGAATCGTTTCATCGTCCACATGCATCTCACTGGGGGTGAACTTATCAGCTTCTCCTTCAGAAGACAAACTCCAAGGCTGGCTGTTATCTACATCAATTCGGAGGACGAAGATGATGACCCACTTGATAAAGCCCTCTATGCCAAAGGAATCAGGCTAAGCGAGGACGAATCGGGCAACCTCTGGTACATACTTCCTCCACATGATGACTATGTCGGGATGCCATTCGTGATCCGCCTGACAAGGACAAATGTTGATCGCCATGTCATGGTATGTTACTTATTAGTGTAGAAATTTGATATGCTTAGTGTTGAAATTCGATGATATATATGCTTAGTTGTGGCATGCTTGTAGTAATGTTGTGATATGCTTAGTGTGTAGTAATGTGATATGCTTAGTGTACTAATGTTGTGATATGCTTAGTGTGTAGTAATGTGATATGTTCGTGTATATAATGTGTGTTGTGATATATATATATATATATATATATATATATATATATATATATATATATATATATATAATATAATATATGCTTAGTGTAGAATTTGAGGATATGCTTAGTGTAGAACATGATTATATGCTCTTAGTGTGTAGTAATGTGACATGCTCATTTATCATATTTGTTTTTTCTATAAATTACCTAAGAGGCTAAGTGAGAGCTGTGGCATCGAGCCGGATGAAGCAGGCATTGCTGGACTATGCCTTACCGCAAGGGGCTCCATCACGAATTATGCTTACGCAGTGGACACGGACGGTCGCACTGTGTTCAGCGCCGCGGGATGGAACAACTTCCTTGCTTGAAAGAATCTCCAGGTTGGACAGGCCATCTTAGTCACCATCAGGAACACGTGGCTCCATGGCTTGAGGATGATGATGGTCATCGACCTCATTTAGAACTATGTGTGTGGCAGGGCAATAGATGCTAAATGAAATGCTTATGTATTAGCGCTATGTACTAGTACTGTTTTAGCTCGTAATGTTTCTATTAACTGGTAATGTTTGTGAGATCTAGCTACCTAGCAGCCACTTAAATGTTAACTCATAATGTTCTATTATCTGGTACTGTTCTACTGTGTAATGTTATATAGTATGTACTTAGTTTTAATGTGAAATGCTAAATGTTACATGGTGTTGAAATACCTTTTTTTGCACGAAACATTCGTGGCGTGCAAGTTACATTGCACGCCGCTAGGTGAGTGAATATAGTGGTGGCGTTGCAAACATCGCACGCCAGCAACACGTATAATACTGCTGGCGTAGCCTCCAGCGCCACCACTATTTCTTAACAATGGCGCCATATTGGTGGCGTCGAGCTTCTATGCCAGCAAGGTTGTTTTTGGCAGGCCATAGCTAGGCTTTTTCTGCACTAGTGTGATGTAGATGTTGATGATGATGCTGTTCCTCCCGTGGTGAGAGGAATCCCCTTTTCTCCCGATCTATCCTCCCTCCGGATGGGATCCGGAGGCTAGGGTTCAGCCTTCTGGATGAGTTTCTGGAATCTCTGTCCCCCCCCCCCAATGATCCGTTTTCACGGGGTGAAAATAGTTGATCCCCTGGAGGCGGCAGCGCGCCAAACGATCGCTCATGCGAGCGCGCGCGGTCACATGGAACGCCGTCATTCGCTCTGGAGGCACAACAGCGGCTATTTTTTTGGCTTTCTTCATTGATTTTTCCATGGAATGTGTTTATCACCTTTAATACGTGATTCCACTGCCATATTTGGGTGGTTTCTCCATAAAATGAATATTGCTCCAAAAGAAATAACATGAATGAGCATCAACAAAAAGAAGTGTGCGAACGTGGTAAAATTCCACAAAGCCCACCTTGTAGGCATAAAATATAAAGGAAACACATCACGTAAATTGGAATCATGAACTCCCCCAAGCTTAAGTCTTGCTTGTCCCTGAGAAAGTATTGTGGCTTGTAAAAATGAGGTCACCCTTGTGTTTATAAGGTACGAATATCAACAAGGTATGAGTCCATCACTCCCAAGAGGGACGCTGTTGATGAGTATGCGTGGTAAACAATAGCCCACACTTACTCTGGTGATGATCATGCAGACATCCACATCTTATCATTTAATTTTACTAAGGACAAGTAACAACTTCATACCCTAGCTCATTATTGCTTCAACTCGGCAAGTGGTTTTCTCTTTCCTTTATTTTTCTCATAGAAAGTTTTCATTGAAAAAGGGTTATGTATCTCCTCATTGAATCATATGAGGGCTGAAAAGAAACTTTAAGTGTAAGCCAACCTTATTTCTCAGAGAGACTTTATTTCCCAAAAAGTTTAACAGGGGATTAATTTACACAACTAAGATGTGGGGACTTATAATCATCATACGGATAAATATGCACTAATCATTCAGGTCACATCAAGCACGTTCTTCTAAAGAAAGTAATCATCTCACACATCAAGATATCCCTAAACTCATTGGAAGGGATCATCCCTTATTCAAGAGGAAAAATTGATAGTTCAAACTTATTGAAAATAAATCCTAATTTTATTTTGCGAGAAGGAAAATGCATAAAGGTAAAGATACAAAGTGCACATAAATCTTCCACAAGCTTACAATCAAGCCGGTGAGATCCAGGCACAAAGCATTATATGCTCACTCCTGAAAATCTTGGAAGGCAACGCAGATGCTCTTGAGTTTCTTCTTCATCCTCTCGATCACACTTTGCTGATCTTCTACAAGCTAGGTCAAAAACTCTAGTTGCGCAGTGTTATTGTTAAGGGCCTCAATCATAATTCTGACCTTATGAAGAAGGCCATCCACCCGTGCCTCCAAGTCTTTACTCATCAACTAGTAAGAATCAATCCCATATCCAATCACACTAACATAGGCCTTGGAAACTTTCTCCAATTCCCGAATATTTTCCTTCATCTCCTCTGGAGTTGGTGGCTCCTTTCCCCACTCAGATTGAGGAGGCCCTAAAGGATAGAAAGGAATAGCTCCGCAGATATTGAATCGATAGGGATTAGGAGGGTACCCATTTGAATTAGTGTCATCATCTCCCTCCTTTGCTTGTTCCTCCTCGATCTCCACCACCTCGACCTTCTTCTCCATGTCCCTCTTCGCTTCACGAGATTCTTCCTTGATGCTGAGCTTCCTCCAATCTCCCCATCCCGAGGGCACAACATCATCCAAGTTGGGGAAGGGGATGATGCGAGCACAGGTGGACGAAGTCTTCTTACTCATGGCGGCAATCGTGCTTGTTTCTGCAACTAAAAGCTTTTTGGAGAGATGGAAAGCAAAGGAAATGAGAGATTATATGGTTTTAAATTTATGGGTGTCCTTTCTTCCCTTTTATATAGGCTAAACCTGTAGGTAATCACGAGATATGAGATAAAGAGTTAGTTAGAAAGAAATCAAAACTGCGGGAGAGAATCGCGCCATCGGGATCAAAGACGCCCTTCCATGCGGGCGGGTGCGCTCTCATGGGCGGTCGTTTGACCTGCTGCTAGATCTCTCTCTCTTCTTTTTTTTACCTGACACGGAGAAGGGACAAAACGACCGCTTATTGCTACTTCTTGAGCTTGCGTTGGTTTTTCCCTTGAAGAGGAAAGGGTGATGTAGCAAAGTAGAGATAAGTATTTCCCTCAGTTGAGAAACAAGGTATCAATCCAGTAGGAGGAACACACAAGTCTCCAATAATTGCACCTACACCAACAAACAAATACTTGCACCCAAAGCGATAAAGGGGTGCCAATCCCTTCACGGTTACTTGCAAGGATGAGATCTGATAGTGATGGATATAAAAGATAAGTAAAAGTGCAAAATAAAATAAAAGTAAATAAATTGCAGCAAGGTATTTTTGTGTTTTTGATTTTATAGATCTGAAAATAATATGATAAAAGATAGACCCGGGGGCCATAATTTTCACTAGAGGTTCTCTCTTGAAAGAAAGCATACGGTGGATAAACAAATTACTGTTGAGCAATTGATAGAAAAGCGCATAGTTATGACGATATCCAAGGCAATGATCATGCATATAGGCATCACGTCCGAGACAAGTAGACCGACTCCTGCCTGCATCTACTACTATTACTCCACACATCGACCGCTATCCAGCATGCATCTAGTGTATTAAGTTAACAAGAACGGAGTAACGCCTTAAGCAAGATGACATGACGTAGAGGGATAGATCCAATCAATATGAAAAAACCCCATAATTTTATCCTTAATGGCAACAATACAAATACGTGTCATGTCCCTTTCTGTCACTGGGATTGAGCACCGCAAGATTGAACCCATTACAAAGCACCTCTCCCATTGCAAGAAAAATCAATCTAGTTGGCCAAACCAAATCGATAGATCGGAGAGAAATACAAAGCTATCTCAATCATGCATAAAAGAGTTCATAGAAGACTCAAATAATATTCATAGATAATCTGATCATAAACCCACAATTCATCGGATCTCAACAAACGCACCGCAAAAGAAGATTACATCGAATAGATCTCCGAGAACATCGAGGAGAACATTGTATTGAAGATCAAAGAGAGAGAAGAAGCCATCTAGCTACTAGCTATGGACCCGTAGGTCTATGGTAAACTACTCACACATCATCGGAAGGGCAGCAAGGTTGATGTAGAAGCCCTCCATGATCGAATCCCCTCCGGGAGAGTACCGGAAAAGGTCCCCAGATTGGATCTCATGAACACAAAAACTTGCGGTGGCAGAAAAATATTTTTTGTGTTCCCTCTGGTCTACGGGGAATATTTGGGTATTTATAGAAGAAAGATTAGGGTTGGAAGTGCCACGGGGGGCCACAAGCTTGTGAGGCACCGCCCTAGGGCGCTCCCCTGAGCTTGTGGCCATCTCGTGGCTCTTCTGGCCTCCTCCCGAAGCTTCCAGGGTGCCTTGTGGTCCAAGAAAAATCGTCAAAAAGTTTCGTTCCATTTGGACTCCGTTTGGTATTAATTTTCTGTAAAGACAATAACAAGGAAAAAACAGCAACTGGCACTGGGCACTAGGTTAATAGGTTAGTCCCAAAAATGATATAAAATAGCAAAATAATGCATATAAAACATCCAAGATTGAGAATATAATAGCATGGAACAATCAAAATTATAGATACGTTGGAAACGTATCAAGCATACCCAAGCTTAATTCATGTTCGTCCTTGAGTAGGTAAATGATAAAAACAAAAATTTTGATGTGGAATGCTACCTAACATGTTTATCATGTAATCTTTCTTTATGTGGTATGAATATTGAGATCCATAAGATTGAAAATAAAAGTTTAATATTGACATAAAAAGAATAATACTTCAAGGATACTAAAAAGCAATCATGTTTTTTTTTCAGAATGTCATGGCTAAAGAAAGTTATCCCAACAAAATCATATAGTCTTGTAATGCTCCATCTTCTTAACACAAAGTATTTATCATGCACAACCCCGATGACAAGCTGAGCAATTGGTTCATACTTTTTAACATGCTTCAGCTTTTTCAACTCTCATGCAATACATGAGCGTGAGCCATGGATATAGCACTATGGGTGGAATAGAATATGATGTTGGAGGTTGTGTGGAGAAGACAAAAAAGAAGAAAGTGTCACATTGACGAGGCTAATCAATGGGATATGGAGATGCCCATCAATTGATATAAATGTAAGGAGTAGGGATTGCCATGAAACGGATGCACTAGAGCTATAAGTGTATGAAAGCTCAAAAGAAAACTAAGTGGGTGTGCATCCCACTTGCTTGCTCATGAAGACCTCGGGCAATTGAGGAAGCCCATCACTGGAATATACAAGCCAAGTTCTATAATGAAAAAATCTCATTAGTAATATATGAAAGTGACAAAATAGGAGACTCTCTATCATGAAGAACATGGTGCTAGTTTGAAGCACAAGTGTGGAAAACGATAGTAACATTGTCCCTTCTCTTTTTTTCTCTCATTTTTTTTCTTTTTTTTGTTGCGCACTTTGGGCTCTTTTTTTTTCTTGGGCTCATTTGGCCTCTTTTTTTATTCCTCACATGGGACAATGCTCTAATAATGATGATGATCACACTTTTATTTACCTACAACTCAAAAGAAAATTACAACTCAATACTAGAACAAAAATATGACTCTATATGAATGCCTCTGGCGGTGTACCGGGATGTGCAATGATCTAGCATGATGATACGTCTACAACATATCTATAATTTTTTATTGTTCCATGCTATTATATTATATATTTTGGATGTTTTATATGCATTAATATGCTATTTTTTTTTATTTTTGGGACTAACTTATTAACCTAGTGCCCAGAGCCAGTTTCTGTCTTTCCTTGTTTTTGACTTTTACGGAAAAGGAATACCAAACGGAGTCCAAATGGAATAAAACTTTACGGTGATTTTTCTTGGACAAGAAGAAACCCACAAGACTTGCAGAGGAGGCCAGAAGCCCTACGGGGAGGCCACAAGCCGTAGGAGCGCGCACCTAGGGCTTGTGGGCCCCTCAGAGACCTTCCAACCCTAATTCCACCACTATATATTCTCAAATATTCCCCCTACACCAGGGGGCACACCAGAAGTAGTTTTCCGCCGCCGCAAGCCTCTGTTCCCATGAGATCCCATCTTGGGGCCTTTTCCGGCACTCCGCCGGAGGGGGATTCGATCACGGAGGACCTCTACACCAACCTTGCTGCCCTTCCGATGATGTGTGAGCAGTTTACCACAGACCTACGGGTCCATAGCTAGTAGCTAGATGGCTTCTTCTCTCTCTTTGATCTTCAATACAATGTTCTCCTCGATGTTCTTGGAGATCTATTCGATGCAATCTTCTTTTGCGGTGCGTTTGTTGAGACCCGATGAATTGTGGATTTATGATCAGATTATCTATGAATATTATTTGAGTCTTCTCTGAACTCTTTTATGCATGATTGAGATAGCTTTGTATTTCTCTCCGATCTATCAATTTGGTTTGGCCAACTAGATTAGTTTTTCTTGCAATGGGAGAGGTGCTTTGTGATGGGTTCAATCTTGCGGTGTCCTCACCCAGTGACAGAAGGGGTAGCGAGGCACGTATGGTATTGTTGCCATTAAGGATAAAAAGATGGGGTTTATATCATATTGCTTGAGTTTATCCCTCTACATCATGTCATCTTGCTTATGGCGTTACTCCGTTCTTGTTAATTTAATTCACTAGATGCATGCTGGATAGCGGTCGATGTGTGGAGTAATAGTACTAGATGCAGGCAGGAGTCGGTCTACTTGTCATGGACGTGATGCCTATATTCATGATCATTGCCTTAGATGTCTTCATAATTATGCGCTTTTCTATCAATTGCTCAATAGTAATTTGTTTACCCACCATATGTTTTCTTCATGAGAGAAGCCTCTAGTGAAACCTATGGCCCCCGGGTCTATTTTCCATCATATATTTTCAGATCTATAAACCAAAAAACCCAAAAATATCTTGCTGCAATTTATTTATATTTACTTTAGTTTGCTCTTTTATTTATCTTTTATACCTATCTCTTTTAGATCTCACTCTTGTTCGTGACCGTGAAGGGATTGACAACCCCTTTTTCGCGTTGTGTGCAAGTGATTGTTAGTTTGTGCAGGTGCATATATTGGGGACTTGCTTGTGCCTCCTACTGGATTGACACCTTCGTTCTTAACTGAGGAAAATACTTATCTCTACTTTGCTGCATCACCCTTTCCTCTTCAAGGGAAAATCAACGCAAACACAAGAAGTAGCAGGAAGAATTTCTGGCACCGTTGCCGGGGAGGTTCTACATCAAGCCTACCAAGTACCTATCATAAACTCTCATATCTTGCACTTACATTATTTGCCATTTGCCTCTCGTTTTCCTCTCCCCCACTTCTAAAACGTTTTCACAAAAATATTTGCCTTTCCATTCGCCTTCTTCCGTTCACTTTTTCGTTTGCTATATTTGCTTGTGTTGCCATGTGCCTTCTATGTGCTTGCATCTTTTCTTGCTAAAAATCTATTGAGATGGATCCACTTAAAGTTTTCTACTTGGATCATCTTTGATCCATATGTGCTCGTGCTGAAACCCCAACTAGTTTAGTTGAGGGAAAATCATTAGATGAGCATGCTCATTTTGTGCATCACCGTTTGTCTCAAAAAGGGGGACTCTTATGGAATCAAATAAATTGTTTGCTATGCTATGTAAAATTTATGATTTTACTTGTTGCTCGGAGAACCCTAAAAAACACCTTCCCTACCTATGTGCGTTTAATGATAATGAAATCCTATCTTCTTATGCCAAAGGTGTTTATAGTTACTATGATATCGAACAAATTGAAGAATTTGTTGCTTTTAAGGGTTCTTATGAAGTTGCTTCTTTGATTGAAAAGTATGATATTTCTCTCTACAAATCTGAAAATTTTGACATACTTAAATATTGCAATGAAGACTATGCTCATAATGCCTATGTTAAAGAATTTATTGAGAGAATGACAGTTGCTTTGGAAGAAAATAATGATATGCATGAATCTATAGATAATTATGATTCCATTGATTTGATTGAAATATCCCCCCTTGATGAACATGATGCTTGCTATTCTTATGGCCATGATGCCAATATTAATTATACTTATGGAGATGAACTTGCTATAGTTCCTTATGTTAAACATGAAATTATTGCTATTGCACCCACACTTGATAGCTCCTTGAATGAAAAGCATGATTGCAATGATGTTATTGTAAATTCTATTAATGTCAATTGTGCTAATAATATGCAAAACCCCAAGCTTGAGGATACTAGTTTTGCTATGTCCACTACTTATTGCAATGATCATGATTGGGGTGATAATGCTTCTTATGATCTTGAAAATTTATTTAAGCTTCATGATGAATATGTTTGCCATAATATTGAAAGTGGATTTGGAAGAGTGTCAACTTTAGCTAAAAATAAACCCACATATTTGGAGAATGATCAATCTTATGAATTTTTTGATAAAAGTGGGCTTGGAGAGGTCATGACTTTATTTGATGATAATCCCACTATTTTGGAAGAGTGTCAACTTTGCATGCATGTGGATCATATAGAGAATATGTTATGTGATAGCTATATTGTTGAGTTTGAATATGATCCCACATGTAATTATTATGATAGAGGAAAATATGGTTGTAGAAATTTTCATGTTACTAAATTACATCTCGTTATGTTGAGATTGCTATTGTTTCTTTCTTCTTCCTTGCATATGCTAGTTTTTGTTTGTCTTGATAAATATTTTTCCTATAAAATGCCTATGCATAGGAAGTATGTTAGACTTAAACTTGTTTTTCACATGATATATGATGCTCTCTTTGAGCTTCAAATTTTTGTCTTCATGTGAGCATCATTAAAATTATCGACGCCTAGCTAAAAGGCTTTAAAGAAAAGCGCTTGTTGGGAGACAACCCAATATTTTTATTTTCTGTTTTTATGAGATTATACAATATTACTTCTTTAATAATTTTGTTTTGGTGTTTTAATTAGTGTTTGACCCAAGCAAGACCTTTGGGATGCTTTGGTATATCGTTGATTTGATTTTGCTGGAAAACAGAAACTTTTGCGTCCAGTAACAGAATTGTTTAAATTCACTAAAGCGTGGAAAAATTCTGAATATTTTTCAAAATATTGATATAAGAATTTTCTCCGTTTTAGTATTTTTTAAGAATTTTTTGAGTTAAATAAGTATGATTAATATTCTGGTTACTACAGACTGTTTTGTTTTAGACAGATTCTGTTTTCTATGTGTTGTTTGCTTATTTTCATGAATCTATGGGTAGTATCGGGGGATATGAACCATGGAGAAGTTGGAATACAGTAGATATAACACCAATATAAATTTATAATGAGTTCACAATAGTACCTAAAGTGGTGATTTATTTGATTATACTAACGGATCTTACGAGTTTTCTGTTGAGTTTTGTGTTGTGAAGTTTTCAAGTTTTGGGTAAAGCTTTGATGGACCACGGAATAAGGAGTCGCAAGATCCTAAGCTTGGGGATGCAAAAGGAACCCCAAGGTAATATTCAAGGACAACCAAGCATCTAAGCTTGGGGATACCCCGGATGGCATCCCCTGTTTTGTCTTCAATCCATCGGTAAATTTACTTGAGGCTATATTTTTGTTCACCACATGATATGTGTTTTGCTTGGAGCGTCTTGTATGATATGAGTCTTTACTTTTTAGTTTGCCACAATCATCCTTGCTGTACACACCTTTTGAGAGGGACACACATTAATCGTGAATTTATTAGAATACTCTATGTGCTTCACTTATATCTTTTGAGCTAGGTAGTTGCTCTAATGCTTCACTTATATCTATTTAGAGCACAGCGGTGGTTTTATTTTATAGAAATTGATGGACTATCATGCTTCACTTATATTATTTTGAGAGTCTTAAAACAGCATGGTAATTTTCTTAGGTTATGAATTTAGTCCTAATATGATGGGCATCCAAGAGGGATCTAATAAAAACTTTCATATAAGAGCATTGAATAATATGAGAAGTTTGATTCCTTGCATTTGTTTTGAGATATAAAGATGATGATATTAGAGTCATGCTAGTGAGTAATTTTGTATTGGTAGAAATACTTGTGTTAAAGTTTGTGATTCCTGAAGCATGCACGTATGGTGAACCGTTATGTGATGAAGTCGGAGCATGATTTATTTTTGATTGTCTTCCTTATGAGTGGCGGTCGGGGATGAGCGATGGTCTTTTCCTACCAATCTATCCCCCTAGGAGCATGTGTATTAGTACTTTGCTTTGATGTCTAATAAATTTTTGCAATAAGTATGTGAGTTCTTTATGACTAATGTTGAGTCCATGGATCATACGCACTCTCACCCTTCCCACCATTGCTAGCCTCTCTAGTACCGCGCAACTTTCGCCGGTGCATTAAACCCACCATATACCCTTTCTCAAAACAGCCACCATACCTACCTATTATGGCATTTCCATAGCCATTCCGAGATATATTTCCATGCAACCTCCACCGTTCCGTTTATTATGACACATACCGTCATTGTCATATTGCCTTGCATGATCGTAAGATAGCTAGCATGATATTTTCATGGCTTGTCCGTTTTTTGATATCTTTGCTATGCTAGGTCATTGCACATCCCGGTACACCACCGGAGGCATTCATATAGAGTCATATTTTGTTCTAGTATCGAGTTGTAATTCTGGAGTTGTAAGTAAATAAAAGTGTGATGATCATCATTATTAGAGCATTGTCCCATGTGAGGAAAGGATGATGGAGGCTATGATTCCCTCACAAGTTGGGATGAGACTCCGGACTTAATTTTTTTTTAAAAAGAGGCCAAAGAGCCCCCAAAAAAAGAGCCCAAAGAGCCCAAACAAATAAAATGAGAGAAAAAGAGAGAAGGGACAATGTTACTATCCTTTTTCCACATGATAGAGAGTCTCCTACTGTATCACTTTCATATACTAGTGGGAATTTTTCATTATAGAACTTAGCTTGTATATTCCAATGATGGGCTTCCTCAAAATTGCCCTAGGTCTTCGTGAGCAAGCAAGTTGGATGCACACCCACTTAGTTTCTTTTTGAGCTTTCATACACTTATAGTTCTAGTGCATCTGTTGCATGGCAATCCCTACTCACTTACATCGATATCAATTCATGGGCATCTCCATAGCCCATTAATTTGCCTAGTTGGTGTGAGACTTTCTCCTTTTTGTCTTCTCCTCACAACCTCCACCATACTTTATTCCACCTATAGTGCTATATCCATGGCTCACACTCATGTATTGCGTGAAGGTTGAAAAAGCTTGAGAACATTAATAGTATGAAACAATTGCTTGGCTTGTCATCGGGATTGTGCATGATGAAATATTTTGTGTGATTAATATAGAGCATAACCAGACTATATGATTTTGTAGGGATAACTTTCTTTGGCCATGATATTTTGAGAAGACATGATTGCTTTATTTAGTATGCTTGAAGTATTATTGTTTTTATATCAATATTAAACTTTTGTTTTGAATCTTATGGATCTGAACATTCATGCCACAATAAAGAAAATTGCATTGATAAATATGTTAGGTAGAATTTCACATCAAAAGTTCTGTTTTTATCATTTACCTACTCGAGGACGAGCAGGAATTAAGCTTGGGGATGCTTGATACGTCTCCAATGTATCTATAATTTTTTATCGTTCCATGCTATTATATTATCTGTTTTGGATGTTTTATATGCATTAATATGCTATTTTATGTTATTTTTGGGACTAAATTATTAACCTAGTCCCCAATGCTAGTTTTTATTTTTTTCCTTGTTTTTGACTTTTACGGAAAAGGAATACCAAACGGAGTCCATACGGAATAAAACTTTACGGTGATTTTTCTTGAACCAGAAGAAAACCACAAGACTTGGAGAGGAGGCCACTAGCCGCACGCCCCCAGGGCTTTTGGACCCCTCGGAGACCTTCCAACCCTAATTCCACAACTATATATTCTCAAATATTCCCCAACTATATATTCTCAAATATTCCCCCTATACCAGGGGGCACACCAAAAATACTTTTCCGCCGCCGCAAGCCTCTGTTCCCGTGAGATCCCATCTTGGGGCCTTTTCCGGCACTCCGCCTAAGGGGGATTCGATCACGAAGGACCTCTGCACCAACCTTGCTGCCCTTCCGATGATGTGTGAGTAGTTTACCACAGACCTAAGGGTCCACAGCTAGTAGCTAGATGGCTTCTTCTCTCTCTTTGATCTTGAATACAATGTACTCCTCTATGTTCTTGGAGATCTATTCGATGTAATCTTCTTTTGCGATGCGTTTGTTGAGATCGGATGAATTGTGGATTTATGATCAGATTATCTATGAATATTATTTGAGTCTTCTCTGAACTCTTTTATGCATGATTGAGATAGCTTTGTATTTGCCTCCGATCTATCGATTTGGTTTGACCAACTAGATTGGTTTTTCTTGCAATGGGAGAGGTGCTTTGTGATGGGTTCAATCTTGCGGTGTCCTCACCCAATGACAGAAGGGGTAGTGAGGCACGTATTGTATTGTTTCCATTAAGGATAAAAAGATGGGGTTTATATCATATTGCTTGAGTTTATCCCTCTACATCATGTCATCTTGCTTAAGGCGTTACTCCGTTCTTGTTAACTTAATTCACTAGATGCATGCTGGATAGCGGTTGATGTGTGGAGTAATAGTAGTAGATGCAGGTAGGAGTCGGTCTACTTGTCACGGACGTGATGCCTATTTCATGATCATTGCCTTAGATATCTTCATAATTATGCGCTTTTCTATCAATTGCTCAACAGTAATTTGTTTACCCATCGTATGTTTTCTTCAAGAGAGAAGCCTCTAGTGAAACCTATGGCCCCCGGGGTCTATTTTCCATCATATATTTTCAGATCTATAAACAAAAAAACCAAAAATACCTTGCTGCAATTTATTTATATTTACATTAGTTTGCTATTTTATTTATCTTCTATACCTATCTCTTTTAGATCTCACTCTTGTTTGTGACCGTGAAGGGATTGACAACTGTCGGTGCAATGAACATTCACAATCATTGCCTAGACTTACACACAGGCGTGCTGGCGCCGCATATCCAGCACCAACATTCAAAGCAAGGCCAAGCCAGAGAAGCAGCTCTTTGTGAGATCAAAGAGCGGATCAAGAAGACCAAGACAAATAAGACAGCAGAGCATCACCTTGGAAAGGCCTCCCCTGCCGGGCAGGAGAGCCTGGCCGGGTCGAGGCCGCCCCAAGGACAAGTCCAAGATTTCCCCGGAGGGCTTGTCGGGTCTGCCAAGGGCAAATCTCCGCGCTAAGGCTCCACCGCTCCACCGCACTACAACGCAAATCAGTTATCAATGCGGTGTCAAGCCCCAAGTGATTAAATGGCTTCCACTGAGCACGTGGCAGCCCATTGGAAGACATATTACCCCTAGGTGACTCCCGTCCAGAGGCGTGTCAAGATGATAAGCAAGAGGTGATTAAGCGGCACGGCAGGCTTGCTGGGCTTCACCCTCAGCATGACACCTAGCAGTGCATTTAATGCACTTTGTCCTAACTGCCAGAGTTAGGTATGATAGCACTGTTAGCTATCTAATCATTAGATAAAGACTGTTTTGCCATTGTGGTTACCCCTTGAACTATAAAAGGAGGTCCAAGGCGACCTACCAAAGGATTGGGACCCTCGCACACTTGTAGGCGCGTAGCTGCTCTCCCCGAGGCCACCTTGCCAGGTTTGAGCGCTGCGTGTTCTTCGTGTCTTTCCATTCAAGCCACCAAAGCAGGAGTAGGGTTTTACGTTTCACAGCAGCCCGAACCTGGGTAAAAACCACCAGTGTTACCATCGCCGTGCTGCATCATGGCTTCTGCTCTTTGTGCAACGTGATGTCCCCCTTTGCCGAACCACAAAGGGGCCGATGGCCCCATAGGTGATCGTGTTCCCCCATGACATCTTTGGCGCGCCAGGTAGGGGGAATCGCCTGCGCGAACCTGAAGTTGTGAACAGCGCGTCGAGCTTCATCGTCATCTTCTCTGTCCATGGCGCCCAAGAAGAAACCCAGTGCGCCCGCACACCCTTCCACTTCGAAGGCCCCCTCGCACGCAGCCGCGGACACGACAGACGCCGCGGCGTCATTGGGAGGGGCGGGCACCACAGGAGACACGACCGGCGCAGGCGGTGCCGTCATTGTGTCCCCCATGGCCGAAACTGGGGCAGGAGGCGTCGAAGATGGGCAACATCAATAGCATCCTGACGGCCATAACCCGCAAGCCGCAGGTGGAGGGAACGCTCAGTCTCAACCTCCCCGCCGTGCTAGCGGGCGCAGCCGCAGCAATGACGCCCGCTCTGGCGCGAGTCGAGACCCTCTGACAGTGCCTGCCACAGGTGCAGCCACTGGGCACACACCTCGTCCAGAGCAAGACGGGAAGAATGGGGCGCCGAACGGGGTCACCAACTGTCGGTTCTATATCTGGCATATCTCGTAGTAGGGGTCCTAAGCTAGGCGTCTTGGAGCAATGGTAACACGGACACAGGATTTTACCCAGGTTCGGGCTCTCTCGAAGAGATAATACCCTACGTCCTGCTTTTGATTGTATTCATATGGGGTGTAGTATAGAGTACATGTGTCTACCACGAGATTATTCTAATGAATATTAGATGATCTATTGACTAGCCTGGCCTCGGTTTATATAACACACCAGAGGCCTAGGGTTTAGGAGAGTCCTCGTCTTGTGCGCCAAGTCTTGTGGGATCTCCCTTGTATGCGGCATGGGCTGCACGAAGTGGCCCATTAGTGAATCATCATGGGGGTCCTTGGCCCGACCCACTGGTCAGGAGACGACGCGGTGAGTACCCCCTAGTCCAGGACACCGTCAGTAGCCCCCTGAACCGGTCTTCAAGTTGGGGACGTTCCTCGGTTCTTCCAAATAATTCTTCTTCTTCGATCGTCGGTCTTGAAAACTGGTTCAACAAATCCTCCCATGTCTGATCTTGATGATCACCAAGCTGAATCCGAAGAGTTTACATGTCGGGCATCCGAGGAGCCCCTTTAAGTTATCGGCCTTTATCAATGCCTTGTAAGTTTTTTATGCCACACCTGGGGTTTGAAGTGTTTCCCGTGCGACGGCGCCCTCTTGCGTCCGAGCTCTAATGCCGAACCAAATCCGAGGCGTCTTTTCACAGCCGAGCTCCAACACTATTCGACATTCAAGGTATCCTCTTGCGTCCGAGCTCCAATGCGGAACTGAATCCGAGGTATCATAGATTACCTTGGCCTCTGAAATTTTGAATGAGCTCATCCGAGCTTAAATGCCGGAGTAGTCTTCTATGGAACGAGCCATTAGAATCCGAGCTTTATGCCGGACCACTTCCAAGCTCCAACGCCAGACTGCATCCGAGTTCTAACGATGGTCAGCATCTGAGGTGTCATAAACTACCTCGGTCTTTAAAAGATTGACCAAATTCGGCCGAGCTTAATGCCGGAAATGCCCTCTATAGAGCCAGCCACTTGCATCCGAGCTTTATGCTGGACTGCTTTCGAGGTGATGCACCACCTCGGGCTTGGGCTGATTGTTTGCGGATTTTATTTCCGATTGATGCAATTTATTTACTGACGAGATATATAGCCAGTAGCCCTCAAGGTGTGTGTCGGCCTAAAATCCGAGATGCACATTAGAGGAGATAGTGATTGGTGGACGGGCCCTTGAGAGAGGGTCTCGAGAAGTCGCCATAATATATTAGGTTGATACCGGATAGGTTCCAGATGGGACCTATTGTTGTCCGAAGACGCGTTTGCCCATAGTTCGGTCAAGCCGAATACTGAGCACTTTGAATTTTCTACATTGAATAGGCAATGCAGTAGCCCCCGAGACACTAGTCGGGTGGCAACACCAGATCAGGGGATCGATGTGCCCCTTTAATATTAGTAGATGATAAGCCCGAAGCCCAGTAGCCCCCAAGCCTTAATGTGGGCACGGGTGGCCGAATTAAGGATCGATATCCGGAGTAAAATCACAAATTATGTGTAATGATTCTACGTATCCAAGTACTCTACATCATTAATGCTCGGATCCGCATTGTACAAAACTTTGACGACCGACCATCGGCTTCAACCTCCTCGGCCAGTAGCCGGGGAGTGTTTGTCCTACTTTATAAAGCCTTTATAAGGGCAAAGATTTACGACAAACAAGGCAATCCGTCCATATGGTTTTATAAACAAAGGTACACGAAGAGATATGTTATATTACTTTTTATCGTAAGAAACATCTTCCGAAGAAAATAGTCCTGCTATCGGTTCCTTTCTTTGGGTTGTCATGCTGATCATGATCATGAAACCTCACCTCCGATCAATGTGGGAGGAAAATATTGAGAATTTAGTGTGGGGAAAGTTCCCGAACCCTATGGTCTTAATGAACCAAAATTTTCACTTCCGTCGTTGCCAACCAATTATATTCTTAAGATAGCTAGCTTGAGGCTTCACCCAGTCTGAGGTACTAATCCGGATGACTCGGTAGTAACAATCACAGAGGTGGTCCCTTTACCCCCTAGCCGAACAATCGGGAACGTAGGGTTAGACACAGGAGCCAGGCAACCCAGCTTGGCCAAAATCTTAAGTCAAATTTGATGCATATTTATGGCTTTATAATGATAATTACGGAAGGCAGCGCTTGTATACTGAATACAAACACTGATGATATATGTTTATTTTGACTCCGTTGCGACCATTTATCAGTTGAAAGTGGCCCATCGTTGGCTTCTACCCCTTTGTAGATACTACGCAGGGTGTTTCCACAGTAACAAGACAACCCTTAGCCGACGTCTCGGTGCCCGGAGGCGGTTGTGTTAGCGGAAACAAGGCAATCAGATATGCGGGCTTTATAACTTTCACTTAGTCATAGGAGCTTTAAACTGGGGAAGCTAGCTACGAGCCCCCGGTTTGTGTTCGGCACTAACCGAAGTCTAGCCATTAACACTTCGGCCAATGTTATGAAAGGCCCATCGTTTAACACGGGGTGATCGGTATCGATCTATAGTTTGACACCGTCATCGGATCGCTGACCAGTTTACACCCATTGTGACAGTCAGTTTTCGGCTTTCTCCACTGAGGTGCTTAACCATTCGAGCTAGAAGAACAATCGCAGTGGTTCTCCCTTTGCACACCTAGCCGAACAAAGCGAAACGTAGGAGGCAAGTACAGGAGCCGGGTAACCCAACTATTGACCGAAGACACAATTCGAAACTGATGCATATATAGCAATATCCGAGAATGTTTTTGCCGAATCTCTAAAGGTGTCCGGAGTAAGTTGCACTGCGAGACTTATGCTGAAACACACAAATAGGTTAAAAGTGCCATAGGCTTGGAAACCCAAAAAACTTCAGTAAAAACTTTACGTCCGAACTAAATCAAGTTTTTGGTGCCAATCCGAACATTGGTCTTAAAATTAGTTTGTGCTTCCGTCGTGTTTTAACTTGACGCATCCGATCTCAAGACTTCAAGCGGGTCAGCCTTTGGCTTCAACCTCCCTATCCCGAAGGCGGAGTGTTTCTCAACGGCCAGTTTAGCGAACTAAACTCGAGCGGCTTTAGAGAGAGACCAGGCCATTTGGCTATTGACGGTACACTCGAGTCGAAAAAGGCGTGGTAGAAAAAGACTTTGCAACGACCAGGAAGAAAACACATTTACTATAAAATGGCTCATATAAATATTAAGAGCCCCCAGTTAACATGGGTAAAGGGAGTTTCTTTTAACAAACAACGTATGTGAGCACGGTCGAACTGAACACAAATTAAAAATTAAAAATTTAGAGCATGAAAGTGACTTAGCTGGTTAATGTGTTTGGCATTGATGACGCGGTCCGAGCTTGATGCGGGACAAGGTTCCAGCCCCCAGGCTGGTTCCGAGGTGACCGAGCGGGGAGCTCGGCACTCCGAAGTGGCGACACAGCATGGACGCTGTGGCGAGGTGAAGCCCACAGTAATTTGGTCATCGGAGGCGGGACGATGACATCGGCACACAGAAGTGACCACGTGATGCAGTCGAAATTCATTACCTGCACACATAAAACAGTGTGAGCAAGAAACAATAATAATTGAGAAAGAAATTTTTTGCATAATTAATCAGGTAAGTTTGGCCTGGGCGCCAAGATTAGTTCGACGAAGTAGCAGCCCGGAGATGTCGATGCAGGTCTCCATGCGCGGGACGACAACGTCGGCCTAGTATGATCCGAACTCATCGTGCGGAGGTATCGGTCGGCGCGGTGGCTATCGGCCTAATCCGCATGTAGCAATTGTTGTGAAGGAGCCGCCCCAAAGTACTCATACAACTTCATACGTAAGCTGCTTGTTGCATCAATCCAATCTTCGATGAACGTGAAGCAACTAGTAGTGCTAATTGCATCAGGGAAGCACATGAAAGTGAGACCATTAGTGAAAGTGTAGACGGCCTCCAAACTTAATTAAATAGTAGAGAAAACAAAAATCAAATCTCCCTGTGACTGCGCTGAGATTGGTCTGGCGTGATCAGCGCAGGCTGGACGACGACGTCGGATTGCCGAAGTGGCGGCGTGACGTAGTCAAGGTTGATTATCTGGCACGAGGTCAATATCGACATTAGTCGACATGCCGAGGTGACAACGAGAGACTGGCCAGATCGACGCCATGTACGAGGGTCGGAAAAATTTCTCTACAAAGATAATGCAGCACAAAAGAACAGAAAATATTCTCTGTATAATAATTTATGTGCTAAACAAATAGCTAAGAAAAATAAAACCTGGACGGCGATGATCGTGGAGGACCGAAGCAAATAAAGAAACATCGGTCGAACTTTGATCGTTGCCTGAAGTAGTGCTAGCTGGACTGCTAGCATTCATCAATACGTGAAGTAGTGTTTGCAGATTAGATCACAAGGACCGTGCTTGCAAAACAAGTATTTAATTAGGTTAGAAATACTCTAGGTCTATGCACTTTTCGAAAAGGATTATTAGGAACTACCAGCGGCCGACGAAGAGCTGAATTAAAAAGGGAAAAATTAAATCTCCCTATTTGTGTGCTTCCATGGAGCCAAGTCCCTGTTAGGATACTGCTTCCGCACTATCTCTTCGGCTGGATCGCCCGTTGGTTAGATTAAGTCCGGATCCGATGTATCGCCAAGCAGCGGACGCGAACATAGGCCGTACTGCAATGCAGGTAGTAGCAAGCAGTAGTATAGTACTCCTTCTCTTGCAAAGGTCAAATCAATTCAGTATGTGAAAAGGTACATGCAAGACAGGTCACGAGTTAAAAAGCATAGACTGCCTCATCCTTAATTAAGTAAATATTAAACAAAAGAAAAAAAAAGGAAAGACTGAATCTCCCTGTAAGTTGCCGCATAGATGACCCATGCCGGCCTGGTGTTATTGCTCCACAGGAGAAGTACTTGTACGTACGTGATCTCCATGGATGGAGTGCTGCTGGTCGGATCGCCTCCATAGCACAGGGTATAGTTTGCCTATGGGTGTGCTACCAGTAGCAGCAGACCTCGGACCTGGCGCATTGCCAGGCAGTGGACAAGGCCGCCGCTAAAAAATTTCTTGATCTCATTCCGATCATCCCGTCGATCCGCGTTGATCACCATATTGATGCATACACCACGTACAAGCGTCGGTGTATCTCTGCAAGAATAATGCAGTACAGACCAATAGAAAAAATTCCATGCGTAATAACTTTACGTGCTAACCAAATAGTTAGGAAAGACAAAACCTGGAATTATTTTGCATGTAGCAGAACGAAGAGTAAATTCTTCAAGATCCCAGGTGACCTAATACTAAACCAGGCCGTCCTCCAGGATAAGTTGCGGTGGCAATTGACGAAGAATCAACCAAAAATCAAGCATTAGATTTGGCCTTCACATGAATTAGAAAAGCCAAGCTAAGGCACAGTATGCATTGATTAAATCTCGAAGACCGTGTTGCAGTTATACTAATAATACCAAAATAGAATAACTTCCCTGATGCTTTACGTGGGGTGGATTCCCTTTTTAGAGGGACCATACTAGCAGCAAGAGATTGGCCAAGGAACTTGGCCTCGGACTTCGGCCGGTGGAGGAAAAAAAGTGGCGGCCGATCATCTCCGATTTGACCACTAGTTGTACTAGTATTCGGCTGGTGCACTTGTACGCTTCGTGGCCAGCCGGCCACAACGCGTGCATGACTGGACAATCAGGGAACGGTGGCGCCTGCCGCTCATGGACACGGCTGCCTGTGGCGCCCCCGACTCAATCATACACTAACCACACACGTAAACGTGTACGATCAAGCACAGGGACTCACGGGAAGATATCACAACACAACTCTAAAAACAAATAAACGGAGATCCACAATATTACAGACCAGGGATCACGAGGATCCGAATACATAAGTCAGTCATACAAATATTATATGAGTACAGACATAGTTAGACAAGTTTTGCCTTAAGAAGGCTAGCACAAATAACGACTCTAGATCGAAAGGCGTTGGCCTCCTGCCTGGGAGCCTCCAATCCTACTCCTGGTCGGCTGGCTTGATCCAGTAGTACGTGCCGTCCGGACCCTCCTGGTAGTAAGCTCCTGAGGTGGCATCTGGCTCCTGGACTCCATCGTCTGATGTATCAACAAGGTGGGGTATGGGGAAAAGAGAAAGTAAAGCAACCATGAGTACTCATCCGAAGTACTTAGCAAGCAAGGATCTATACTACATATGCAACATTATCAATGGAGAAAGGCTGTATATGTGGACTGGGCTGAAGAAATGCCAGAATAGAGAGAAGGCCTAGTCCTATTGAAGAATAGCATCTTCAAGCATCTTCACCAAGCCATCATCTTGCAGCAGCAGAAGAGAGTAGAATAGCATTTTATTTAGCAAACATGTTGAAGCAAAACCTAGAGATCCTTCCTCGACTCCCAAGCGAGAAAGCGATCCCGAAGCTTCAATTAAGTAACAAGTATCCAGTTCAAGTAGTAGATCGGGATACACAAACTGAGCATCCTTTACCGTAGGACCGGCTATCGATAGATCATTCATCCCTGCAGGGATGCACTACTGTTACCCAACACGCTCGATCAACTCTGGCCGGACACACTTGCTGGGTAATGCCCGGCCTCGGTAGATCAACACGAAGCAACGCCCTACCTAGGCTCAGCAGAGAGGTCAGCACGCCAGACTAACCTATGCACCCAGAGGTCTTGGGCCATCGCCCTGGGCACCCTGCGCGTTGCGTGGCTGGCCGGGGTGCAGGCGCGACACTGAACTCGTCAGTGAAGTATCCAGCCCAGTCCCGGCGATCAGCCCGCACGGTGAAACGTGACGTCTGATGAGCTTTCGGGAGAAACGTACATCGCAGAGGGCCCCATAACCATTATCCCGCGTGGTGGTAGTGCGTATAGGGCACGTCGACCCACTCAGATCACACACCCAAATCTAATAGGCTCATTTAGTATCACGCGGAGACAATCAGAGTCTCTGATGCTCCGCCACAGTATCACACTCGAGTGCCCTTCCGGCGCACCCGACATCATAGATCCCCAGCGGGTACCCACCAGGGTGGACCCGCCTGTAACAAAGGTCAAAGTAACCGTGTGGTCATAACATCAAGGGGGAAACCCGAGGAATCACCCTCGGTGAATTCCGCTCGACGAAAACAACAGGGTGAACATATGAGGCATCACCCTCGAGGTTCACACTGAGGGGTTGCACGACAGAGTCGTATCGGAAGTGGAGAAGGAGGAATAGCCCTCGATGACCACGACCGAACAGCTACACTGCAGAGTATTCATCAGGAGTGCGTTACGAGGTATCACCCTCGGCACTCGATAGTTACTATGCAGAGTCGTACAACTAAGGGGGTGTGAAGTGAGGTGTCGGTCTCTGGTCAACGATCACGTTGATCGAGTCATCGATGATCAAGCAGGGGCGACAAGGGTAAGGTGGTGGGGGTCACTGATGGTTCAGTACCAACCTATACTAAGCAGTTTATCATAGGCAGGTAAGGTAACAATGAACAGGTTACAAAAGCAGGCTATGCATCAGAATAGGAGCATACATTAATAGTAGCAAACTCTAATGCAAGAAGGAGAAATGGAATGGGCGATATCTGGATGCTCAAGGGGGGAGGGGCTTGCCTGGTTGCTCTGGCGAGAGAGAGGGGTCGTCAACGGGCTGCTCGTCTGTAGTGTAGTCGAACTCAGCTGCAGCGTCGTCGGTTTCGGCGTCTATCGAGAGAGAAGGAGGGGAAGAGAAACAATAAATTCATGGCAAAAATGCAAACAATATGTATGACATGCCTAAATGATATGCCGGGGTTTTCTACGTCCTAACTAAATGATTTAGTTAATTTAGGAATTTATCCGGATTTATTTAATCAACATTGGGCACTATTCATTTATCGAAATCAGTCTAAAAGTTCAATGTTCATATAGCTAGGGGCATCTGACAAGAATACGGAGGGCGTATTCGGGTTCGTATCAAAATTCTGAGCAAGTTTCATATATAAATTATTTTTATCGGAGTTACGGTTTATTTAATATGATTTTCTAAAGTTTTTATTAATTTCTAGAATTTAATTATTTATTTAAATTCAACATTATCCAAAACAGTAATTGATGATGTCAACATGACATCATGCTGACATCAGCAGTCAACAATGCAGTTGACTGGGTCAACCTGACACGTGGGTCTCACGTGTCATACACTGTTTAGTTAATTAGGGATTAGCTAATCTAACTACAGATTAATTAGACTAACTAATTAATTAGCTTAACTTAATCAGGATTAATTAAATTAATTAATTCACTAATTAATTAATTATTAATTTTATTAATTACATTTTTGTTTTTATTATTATTTTCGTTCTGGGCCGTGGGGCCCTATGTTAGTGGGTTGGGCGGACATGTCCGCGGCGTGCATGTCTGGGCGCCGGACTGTCCGGTGTCCAGAGGGAGCGCACGCGCGGGCGCGCGGGCGGAGGGGGCCACGGCCACGCAGCGGCGCGGGGTGTCCGGAGCGGCAGCAAGAGGCGGCGCGGCGCAGCGGGCACGGCGGGGCGAGGCGGGGCAGCGCGCGAGCGGCAGCTGCGAGCGGGAGCACGCGTGAGGTGGCTGGTGCGCGGGCAGGGGCGGAGCATGGCCAGCGAGCGCGCGCGGGCGGCGGTAGCGGGGCGCGGCCCGGGCGCGGTGAGCGCGGTAGGGGCGGAGGCGCGAGCGGGCGCGGGCGGCGGTAGCGGGGCGCGGCCCGGGCGCGGTGAGCGCGGTAGGGGCGGAGGCGCGAGCGGGCGCGCGCGCACGAGCGGCGCGGCGAGCAGAGGGGAGACGGAGGGGGGGTCCTCACTCGCGTCGTGAGAAGGGGCGGTGTGGCGCCCCCGACTCAATCGTACACTAATCATACACGCAAATGTGTACGATCAAGCACAGGGACTCACGGGAAGATATCAGAACACAACTCTAACACAATTTAGACGGAGGTCCACAATATTACAGACCAGGGATCCGAAGATCCGAATACATAAGTCAGTCATACAAATATTATCTGAGTACAGACATAGTTAGACAAGTTTTGCCTTAAGAAGGCTAGCACAAACAGCGACACTAGATCGAAAGGCATTGGCCTCCTGCCTGGGAGCCTCCGATCCTACTCCTGGTCATCTGGCTTGATCCAGTAGTAAGTACCCTCTGGACCCTCCTGATAGTAGGCTCCAGTGGTGGCATCTAGCTCCTGGACTCCATCGTCTGATGTATCATCAAGGTGGGGTATATGGGGAAAAGAGAAAGTAAAACAACCGTGAGTACTCATCCGAAGTACTCAGCAAGCAAGGATCTATACTACATATGCAACATTATCAATGGAGAAAGGCTGTATAAGTGGACTGGGCTGCAGAAATGCCAGAATAGAGAGAAGGCCTAGTCCTATCGAAGACTAGCATCTTCAAACATCTTCACAAGGCCATCATCTTGCAGCAGTAGAAGAGAGTAGAACAGCATTTTATTTAGCAAACATGTTGAAGTACAGCTTAAAGATCCTTCCTCGACTCCCAAGCGAGAAAGCGATCCCGGAGCTTCAATTAAGTAACAAGTATCCAGTTCAAGTAGTAGATCGGGATACACAAACTGAGCGTCCTTTACCGTAGGACCGGCTATCGATAGAAGATTCATCCCTGCAGGGGTGCACTACTGTTACCCAACACGCTCGATCAACTCTAGCCGGACACACTTGCTGGGTAATGCCCGTCCTCGGAAGATCAACACGAAACAGCGCCCTACCTAGGCTCGGCAGAGAGGTCAGCACGCCGGACTAACCTATGCACCCAGAGGTCTCGGGCCATCGCCCTGGGCACCCTGCGTGTTGCCAGACTGGCCGGGGTGCAGGTGCGACACTGAACTCGTCAGTGAAGTATCCAGCCCAATCCCGACAATCAGCCCGCACGATGAATCGTGACGTCAGACGAGCTTTCGGAGAAACGTACTTCGCAGAGGGTCCCATAACCATTATCCCGCGTGGTGGTAGTGCGTATAGGGCACGTCGACCCACTCAGATCACACACCCAAATCCAATAGGCTCAATTAGTATCAAGCGGAGATAATCAGAGTCTCTGATGCTCCGCCACAATGTCACACTCGAGTGCCCTTCCGGCACACCCGACATCATAGATCCCCAGCGGGTACCCACCAGGGTGGATCCGCCTGTAACAGAGGTCAAGTAATTGTGTGGTCATAACATCAAGGGGAATAGAATGGGCGATATCTGGAATGCTCGAGGGGGGGCTTGCCTGGTTGCTCTGGCAAGAGAGAGGGGTCGTCAACAGGCTGCTCGTCGGTAGAGTAGTCGTATCCTGGTGCAGCGTCGTCGGTCCCAGCGTCTATCGAGAGAGAGAAGGAGGGGGAGAGAAACAATAAATTCACGGCAATAATGCAAACAATATGTATGACATGCCTAAATGATATGCCGGGGTGTTCTACTGCCTAACTAAATGATTTAGTTAATTTAGGAATTTATTTGGATTTATTTAATTAAAGTTGGGCACTATTCATTTACTGAAATCGGTCTAAAAGTTCAACGTTCTTATAGCTGCGGGCGTCTGACGGGAATACGGAGGGCGTATCCGGGTTCGTATCGGAATTCTGAGCAAGTTTCATGTACAAAGTATTTTCATCGGAGTTACGAATTATTTAATATGATTTTCTAAAGTTTTTATTAATTTCTGGAATTTAATTAATTATTAAATCAACATTATCCGAAACAGTGTTGCGATGACATCAGCATGACATCATGCTGATGTCAGCGGGCGTCCTAACAGGGTGGGTCCCACCTGTCATAGACTGATTTAGTTAATTAGGGTTAACTAATTAATTAACTATTAATTAAACTAATTAATTAAATTAGATTAGTCTAAACAGAGTTAATTAACCTAATTAATTAACTAATTAATTTTAATTATTTTTATTTTTATTTTATTTTATTTAAACGTTTTTGTGGGCGGGGCCCATTTGTCAGCGGGCCAGGGGGTTTTGGGCCCGGCGGCCAGGGGCACAGGGGCGCGGGGCCCATCGGGCAGTGGCCCAAGGCCACGGACGCATGCGCGGGCGCGGCGTGCGGCGCGGGCGCGATGCAGGGGTGCGGCGACGCGGGGGTGGGCGCGGCGACGGGCGCGCGGGCGCGTGCGCGCGGCGTTGGCGTGGCGAGGCGCGCGAGCGGGCTGTGCGTGTCGTCACCGCTGATCTGCTGTGGCTATCTTCGCATCGTCCTTCTCGTCTGACTGTCTTTTTCTCTGTTCTGTGCCAGTCTCTCCTTTCTTTCGGTCCCTTCTTTATCTTTTCTTCTTTCTCACGGGCGGCGGTGACGAGCGCGAGCGCGCGAGGGAGAGGGGAGGAGCGAGGAGGGGCGCGGCTCACATCGAGGCGTAGGGCACGGGGCAGTGGGGGGGGGTGGGGTCAGGAGGACGACGGGGACAGGCGACGGTGGTCGAGGACGGCGAGCGCGTCGAGGGCGGGGCGCGGTCGGGGGCGAGCGCGCGGGCAGCTTGGCGAGCACGGGCGCGGCGCGGGCCCGATCGTTCTGTGGATCGGGTGGGGGGAGTGAGCGAGGGGGTGGGGGGTGTCGGTGGGTGCTATGGTTTGGGCTCCAGGGGAGGCTAAATAGGGAGGGGGTGGGCCGATGGGGCCAGCTGGGCCGGGGGGGGAGGGGGGGTTTCCTTTTCTTCTTTTTCTTTTCTTTTTCTGTTTCGTTTTTCTTTTATCTTTTCTTTTATTCATTTTCTTTTCTCAGTTTAGCAAATTGTTAGGCCACATATTGAATTTTGTAAAACATAGGAACTGCTCCAACAAATACTAGGCATTACCTAACACTACCAAAAATTAGTTTGGAGTCAATAGGAGCTCCCACCAATTTTACAATAATTAATATGCATTAATCCTCACTGTTTTAATTATGTTAGTGCCACCTAATTATTTTATTATTTGTTGGTTACAATTTTAGACTAGCCTCTGCAATATTTGTTATTTACTGAACATTTTAGTTTTTATGTTGGACAACTTTTATATTTCACTTTCATTTAAATTTGAATTTGACTTAGGAGTTGAAATGCAATATGATGCTAATGATGATTATGCACTGTTAAGGTTGCTGACATGTCATTATCAAAAGTGATTACTGTTGCTAATCACCGGGGGTGTTACAGGCGGCGAGGCTCGGGGTCGGCCAGCGGGGAGGAGACGAGGACGCGGTCCGGCGGCGAGCGGCTGGCGGCGGCGGGCGACGCGGACGTCGGGGGGGGGGGAGGGCAAGCCCCGACCTGGATCAGGTGAGGAGGGGGAGAATGGGGAGCGGGGTGGGTTAGGGTTAGGTGCTGGGGGGGCAGGCCATATAGGCCAGGGGGCGCGGGTGGGCCGGCTGGGCTTAGGCCCAGTTGGGCCAGGGGGGTTGTCTTCTCTTTTTATTTTTGCTTTAATCCTTCTGCTTTTTTTTTATTTAATCCTATACTCTGTTTTGTAAATAGTTATGCCTCAAACTGACTTTTACAAAATATGTGACTTGTTCCATTAAATGCTAGGCATTAGCTACTACTGCCAAAAATTGGTTTGGAGACAATTGGAGTTAACACAAATTTTATAATAAATAAAATGTATTAAACCTTGCTGTTTTGGTAATGTTAGAGCCACTTAAATAATTTATTATTGGTTGGTTACAATTTTAGAATAGTCTCTAGAATATTTGTTATTTATTGAACATTTTAGTTTCTATGTTGGACAACTTTTATTTTCCACTTTCATTTAAATTTGGATTTTGACTTAGGAGTTGAAATACAATATGATGCTAATGATGATCATGCACTGTTAAACTTGCTGACTTGTCCTTATCAAAAGTGATTACTGTGGCTAATGACATGGGGTGTTACAATTCTCCTCATCTATCAAGAATTCTCGTCCCGAGAATTAAGAGGAAGACTGAAAGAAAGCGGGGTATTCTTCGCGAAGACGATCCTCGCGTTCCCAAGTGGCTTCATCTTCAGAATGATTCGACCACTGAACTTTGAGGAATTTGATCGACTTCTGGCGAGTCTGGCGTTCAGCTTGATCAAGAACACGGATGGGATGTTCTGGATAAGACAGATCTTCCCGTAATTCAAGCATTTCATGATCTATAGCTCGAATAGGATCCTTGAAGCAGCGACGGAGTTGGGATACATGAAAAACATCATGTACTTGAGAAAGACTTGGCGGCAATTGCAACTGATATGCCACTTCTCCTCGACGGGCAAGAATACGGAACGGGCCAATGTAGCAAGGAGCTAACTTGCCTTTGATTCCGAACCTATGAGTGCCTTTCAATGGAGTGACGCGGAGGTAAGCTTGCTCGCTAGGTTGATAGACCATTTCCTGGTGCTTTCGGTCATAGTTGCTCTTCTGACGAGTCTGAGCAGTTTTCAGATGTTCACAGACAATGCGGACTTGTTCTTCTGCTTGCTGAACAATGTCCGGTCCGATGAGTGAGCGTTCCCCAGTTTCTGACCAATTCAGAGGGGTTCGACACTTATGTCCGTATAGAACTTCAAACGGTGCCATCTTCAAACTAGCTTGATAGCTATTGTTGTAAGAGAATTTGGCATACGGGAGAGATTCTTCCCATTTCTTACCGAAGAAGATGACGCAAGCTCGAAGCATATCTTCGAGCACTTGATTAACTCGTTCAACTTGACCCTGTGACTGAGGGTGAAAAGCGGTGCTGAAAGACAGATGAGTTCCCATAGCTTCTTGGAAACTATTCCAGAATCTGGAGGTGAAGAGGCTGCCACGATCCGAACTGATCTCCAACGGAACACCATGGAGTGACACAATTCGGGAAACATACAAGTCTGCTAACTGACTAGCAGTGATTGTCTCCTTAACTGGCAGAAAGTGAGCAACCTTTGAGAATCGGTCTATGACGACAAAAATAGCATCATGGCCCTTCTGAGATCTGAGAAATCCAGTAATGAAATCCATTTGGACCTTGTCCCATTTCCATTCAGGAATTACAAGGGGTTGCAGAGTTCCAGCGGGCCTTTGATGTTCTGCTTTAATGCGGCGGCAAACGTCACACTCAGAAACATAACGAGCAATGTCTCGCTTCATATTAGGCCACCAGTATCTCTGACAAATGTCACGGTACATCTTTGTGCTACCAGGATGAATTGACAAAGGAGTGTCATGAGCTTCTTTCATAACGTGTTCCCTCTCATCCTTGAACTTGGGTACGAAGAGATGATGTTGGAAGAATAGGATCCCATCATCATCAAGATGGAATTCCGACGGCTTTCCTTTCTCGAGGTATTGCTTGATCCTTTCAACTTTAGAGTCATACCGTTGCATAGTCTTAATGCTGTGTTCTAAATCTGGTTCAACAACCAGGGTATTGAGATAACCCTGTGGAACAATATGGAGGTTCAATTTGCGAAGCTCTTCATGGAGAAGAGGTTGCGTCTCCTGAACCATATGGTTGCTGCAATAAGCCTTGCGACTCAAAGCATCGGCCATTACATTAGCCTTGCCAGGGGTATATGAGATATTCATATCATAATCGGCAATTGTTTCGAGCCATCTTTGTTGACGAAGGTTCAGATCTGGTTGAGTATATAAATACTTCAAACTTTGATGATCCGTGTATATCTCGCAACGATTACCGAGAAGGTAATGTCGCCATACTTTCAGGGCATAAATAACCGCAGAAAGTTCAAGATCATGCACGGGATAATTTTCTTCATGAGGACGCAATTGTCGGGAGGCATAAGCAATCACCTTACGCTCTTGCATTAGTACACAGCCTAATCCTTGACGAGATGCATCACATTATATCACGAAATCCTTTTGGGAGTCCGGGGGTGCTAGCACTGGGGCAGATGTTAACTTATCTTTTAGTGTCTGAAAGCTTTCTTGACATTTTTCTGTCCACTCAAATTTAACACCTTTGTGGAGCAGATTCGTCAATGGTTTTGCAATCTTGGAAAAATTCTCAACGAATCGACGGCAATAACTAGCGAGTCCGAGAAAACTTCTGACTTGCTTGACATTCTTCGGGGGAGCCCAATCAAGAATAGCCTGAACTCGTTCGGGGTTAACAGCAATGCCATTCTTGGAAATCACATGACCAAGATAGGTCACCTCAGATAACCAGAATTCACACTTGGAGAATTTAGCATACAACTGATGTTCTCGTAGCTTCTCCAATACAAGCCAAAGATGTTCAACATGTTCTTCTTCATTCTTGGAATATATAAGGATATCGTCCAAATAAACCACGACGAATTTGTTGAGGTAATCCATGAAGATATAGTTCATTAACCGGGAGAAAGTTGTTGGAGCATTTGTTAAGCCAAATGACATGACAGTGTACTCATAAGAGCCTTATCGAGTAACAAAGGCAGTCTTCGGGATATCCTCTTCACGAACACGGATCTGATGATAACCCAACCTCAAGTCGAGTTTCGAGAAGATAGAGGATCCAGCAAGCTGATCATAAAGATCATTGATCTGGGGCAGTGGGTATTTATTCTGGATTGTGGCTTGGTTAATGGGCCGGTAATCCTGAACCAATCGGTTAGTTCCATCCTTCTTCTTAACAAAGAGTGAAGGTGCTCCCCAAGCAGAGGAACTGGGGCGGATGAAACCTTTCCTAAGTGACTTGTCGATTTCTTCCTTAAGCTCGAGAAGGTGGTGCGGAGGCATCTTATAAGGACGCTTCGCAATAGGGACAGTGCCTGGCTTCAAGTCAATGACAAACTCGACAGCTCTAGCCGGGGGTATTCCTGGAAGTTCTTCCAGAAAGACGTCCGGAAAATCTCGAACGGCAGGAACGTTCTCGATCCCTTCCAGAGGTGAGGCGTTCAAAGCATTCAGAACATATATCTGAGCTTCAGCGTCCCGTGTAATGCGGGCGGTATAGTTCACTATCTCATCGGAGGGGTGAAGAAGTTGGATAACTTTAGTGGCACAATTGATCGAAGCAATGTGAGCTTTCAACCAATCCATTCCGAGGATGAGGTCTATGGTGGAAGACTTCAGGATAATGGGCGAAACAAGGAATTCCAATCCCTTAATTTCACACTACTAGGAAAAGGCCTGCTAGTGGCGCACCAGTTTTGCCTACTAATGGCGCACTACTGGTGCGCCACTAGCACCACGCCATTAGAATTAAATACTAATGGCGCACCCCTGGTGCGCCATTAGTATCTGGTATACTAATGGCGCACCACGCAGTGCGCCATTAGTATAGCCCACCGTGCGCCATTAGTATGCCTCCCGGGGGCCATATGTACCTTGTGCTCTGGGTTACTAATGGCGCACTTCTATGTGGTGCGCCATTACTTAGTCAGATAGTAATGGCGCACCACATAGAAGTGCGCCATTAGTAACAAATTTTTTTCAAAAAAAAATTTCAATTTTTTTTTCGTTTTTTTCTTAATCTCGGGTCACTATGGCTTAATCTCGGGTCAATATGCTTAATCTCAAGTCAAATCGCACTAAGTAGTCAAACTTCCCGGAAGGTCACCCATCCTCACACTACTCCAGCCCGAACACGCTTAACTTCGCAGTTCTATCCAACCCCAGCACCACCTCACTTAACAAGCACTTGTTGATATATCTATGATATCAATCCTATTAAACCTTGTTGATGTCTAGGACTTTGTTCATGTTCATTAGTGTGATGAAATTTTGAAAAAATATTTCAAACTTCCCGGTCATATTACGTATCATATTTTGAAAAAAAATTCCAAAAAAAAAATTTGAAACCAAATTTTTTTTTCTGTTGCTAGGTGCGCCACTAGTAAGTTTGAATTTTTTTCCATTTTTCCCCTCTAGATCTTAAAAGCTCCGTATCTTTCGTTCTGTTAGGTTTTTGGGGATTCTGAAAATGTTTAACGGGGTTCCCCCCGTTAAATTCGGATGTAACTTTTCGAGTAGATGATTTTTCATATAAAAAACTTTTTCATCGGAGTTCGTATGCAAAAGTTATGCCCATTTTAGAAATTCTCGAGAGATTTTGCAAAAAAGTCGAGAGATTTGGTGAATAAATTGTAAGACTCAGAAAGTTAGTAATGGCGCACCACGTAACAGGTGCGCCATTAGTAACCCTGGTTACTAATGGCGCACCTGTTACGTGGTGCGCCATTACTAGTTTTGCAAAAAAAATAAAAATAAAATGTTTAGTAGTGGCGCACCAGTGGATAGTGCGCCATTACTAGTTTGAACTAGTAATGGCGCACTGTACCCAGATGCGCCATTACTAGTTTTGAAAAAAAAAGTAAAAAAAAAATTTGTTACTAGTGGCGCACGGAGTGTGTGGTGCGCCATTACTAGTTAAAACTAGTAATGGCGCACTCTGGCATGGTGCGCCATTAGTATTTTTGGAAAAAAAAAATTATTACTAGTGGCGCACCATGTGTCTGGTGCGCCATTAGTGTCTTTCACACTAATGGCGCACCAACACATGGTGCGCCACTGCTATATAGTAGTGGCGCACCACATGTCTGGTGCGCCATTAGTGGCCATATCATCTATAGCCCTTTTCCTAGTAGTGTCAACGGGAACATTGTGTGCCATCATAGTGGTTTGACACTGACCTCCAGGAGTGCGGATAACTACTGGCAGATTCATCTATTGAAATGCAATGTCATGTGATAATGCAAATGCTTCTGACATGAATGAATGCGATGCTCCTGAATCAAATAATACAGAAGCGGGTACTGAGTTAACGAGAAGGGTACCCATCACAGTAGCAGGTTGATCCTGGACTTCTTCAATATCAATGTTGTAAGCGTGTCCACGACCATGTGCAGCAGACCCAGTGTTATAGTTGCGGGTCTAATTGTTGCCACGACCATTGCCACGGCCAGTACAAGGAAAAGCCAACTGATTATGAGTCTGGCGGCAGTCTTTAGCCTGGTGACCTGGTTTGCGGCACTTAAAGCACAGACCATCTTTAGGACGAAGAGGAGCATTGTTTTGAATAGCTTGAGCTCTTGGCTGCCTCGGCGGGGGAGGAGGCAGACGTGGTGCAGCATAGTTGTTCTTTGGCGCAGAGGTATTGGGATGGAACACATTGTTGGGAATCCAGACTCGACGCTTCTTTGTTGAGCCCGAAGATGAGCCAGCATCACGATAGCGCTTCTGCGAGTCCTTGTGTTTCATCTGAGTGGTCTCAACCACAATAGCCTTGTTCACAAGAGTCAAAAAGTCATTGAAGTCTTGAGGAGCAAGGGCAAGCTCGATGTCTGGGTGTAGTCCATTACAGAACTTCTCTTGTCTACGGGCATCTGTGGTGTTGTCTTCTTCAGCATAGCGGGAGAGGTCTAGAAATTCCCGCTGATAAGCTTCGACAGTCTTGTTGCTCTGGGTGAGGTTGCAGAACTGGGTCTTCATTCGTTCCATAATTGCCAGAGGGATATAACAGGAACGGAAAGCAGCTTGAAACTCATACCAGGTAACCACTGTTCCAACAGGCAGTGTACGCTTGTGTGTGTCCCACCATTGAGCAGCGGGACCCTTTAAGAAAAAGGCCGCGAAGATGATGAAGTTGGCAGGGGTGACATTAGCAGACTCCATCTCGTGAGTGATGTCGCGGAGCCAGTCATCAGCATCCAGTGGCTTGTCAGAGTTGTGGAACTGAGTGGGGTTGAGTCGCATAAACTCTTTCAAAGTTATTGAAGCAGGGTTCTGGTTCTGGTTGTTCTGATGCGGAAACTGAGCCATGATTCTGGTCATGAACTGACGGTTGAGCTCAAACTGTTGCATCATAGCTGCCATATAGTCTGGCGGTGGTGGGCGTTCAGGGGTACCATGACCACGACCACCTGGTCTAACCATCCTGCTAAGTATCAATAGGGGGTAGTTTAGTAAAAGAAATTGTGAGTGTTTAGCGACAAGCATGATGTAACTCAACAATTAAGTAGTGTAACAGATACACAACAGTAGTCAATTAAGACATACAGATCCATACACAGAGTCGGGTACATGCGGACAGCATAACAGCGCAAATTTAGAACTAGACATACTAGGCGGCGCGCAGGCACGCTGTAAGGAAGTACACAACGAGAAATAGCAAAGGCTACATCAACGTCGGGGAAAACCACTGAAACGGGGTAACTGCAAGTGCGGACGACGAATGTTCGTCACGGAAGGATCCTGCACTCCATGTGCACTCTAATGCAGAACCCGGTCTCGAGCTGTAAGAAGAGGTCCACGTGTAGGTGCGTGACCTCCAACAGCAGGCCAATCAATACCAGCATACATCTGAGTCCTGCGCGGGTAAAGGATATGCTCCGGGTGTATCCCTGCACGAACTGCGGGTAGCAACTGTGTCATAGCATCGTAGAGACGTGCTCGAGTGGCAACCAACTCGACGGCAAGAGCCCGAATAGTGCGATCCAGAGCCTGAGTGCACTAAATCAGAACGCGCGGGTCATAGCGGCGAGGCTTGTATGGGGCACAGATAGCTGTGTAGTATCCAGTAGCATCTCCAGCAGGGGCATACGGAATGTATCGGAACTCAGAGTCATCCAAGATATCGCTGAACTCTCCTCGGAGACGTGTGACAGCAGAGTAGGCAGCATCATGGACTGCCATCTCAATCATCACGCCGATACCGTGGAAAATGTGCAGCTCAGTGTCTGAGTCATTTTGCTGATCATAGATACAAACATCAGCATGGTACTGCTCCTGGTTGAACTCACGGTAATCCTCGTAGACCATGTACTCGGGGTACCAGCGGTAGCCAAGTATGGTCAGGAGGGTGATCAGAACAGCTGGAAACCCAGGGGCATCACGAGCCCAAGTGCGAAGCACAAGCTGCGTTGTAGGACGTGGTGGAAACAAACGATCCATCTCAAAACAGAGAAAATTCAGGATTGTCAAATGACAATGAGAAATTTAATACAACTCGGAGAGAAAGGTTAAACAAAACAATGGAAAGGAAAATGATTATCAGACTAATCAGATCAATGATAGGGAAATCGCACAGATATCCAGCTCTCCGGGTAGACGGGATTTACGAGATCCTAAGTGTCGGCGTTAATAAAATTTATTTAACCCGAATAGAAGAGAGATCAGAGTAGAGTATAGACGAGGAATAAAAGATCCTAATACCACCCAGTTGGTGACGTGGGCCCGTAAGCCACACAACCAAGTTAGTAAATTAGTTTTTTGATGTCTAGACTCAACTTCGGCCAAGGAGTTGGAAAGGGGGCTTCCTACAGGCAGTCGGCTCTGATACCAACTTGTGGCGCCCCCGACTCAATCGTACACTAATCATACACGCAAACGTGTACGATCAAGCACAGGGACTCACGGGAAGATATCACAACACAACTCTAAACACAAATAAACGGAGATCCACAATATTACAGACCAGGGATCACGAGGATCCGAATACACAAGTCAGTCATACAAATATTATCTGAGTACAAACATAGTTAGACAAGTTTTGCCTCAAGAAGGCTAGCACAAACAACGACGCTAGATCGAAAGGTGTTGGCCTCCTGCCTGGGAGCCTCCGATCCTACTCCTGGTCGGCTGGCTCGATCCAGTAGTACGTGCCGTCTGGACCCTCCTGGTAGTAAGCTCCTGAGGTGGCATCTGGCTCCTGGACTCCATCGTCTGATGTATCAACAAGGTGGGGTATGGGGAAAAGAGAAAGTAAAGCAACCGTGAGTACTCATCCGAAGTACTTAGCAAGCAAGGATCTATACTACATATGCAATATTATCAATGGAGAAAGGCTGTATATGTGGACTAGGCTGCAGAAATGCCAGAATAGAGAGAAGGCCTAGTCCTATCGAAGACTAGCATCTTCAAGCATCTTCACCAAGCCATCATCTTGCAGCAGCAGAAGAGAGTAGAATAGCATTTTATTTAGCAAACATGTTGAAGCAAAGCCTAGAGATCCTTCCTCGACTCCCAAGCGAGAAAGCGATCCCGAAGCTTCAATTAAGTAACAAGTATCCAGTTCAAGTAGTAGATCGGGATACACAAAATGAGCGTCCTTTACCGTAGGACCGGCTATCGATAGATCATTCATCCCTGCAGGGGTGCACTACTGTTACCCAACACGCTCGATCAACTCTGGCCGGACACACTTGCTGGGTAATGCCTGGCCTCGGTAGATCAACACGAAGCAACGCCCTACCTAGGCTCGGCAGAGAGGTCAGCACGCCGGACTAACCTATGCACCCAGAGGTCTTGGGCCATCGCCCTGGGCACCCTGCGCGTTGCGTGGCTGGCCGGGGTGCAGGCGCGACACTGAACTTGTCAGTGAAGTATCCAGCCCAGTCCCGGCGATCAGCCCGCACGGTGAAACGTGACGTCTGATGAGCTTTCGGGAGAAACGTACATCGCAGAGGGCCCCATAACCATTATCCCGCGTGGTGGTAGTGCGTATAGGGCACGTCGACCCACTCAGATCACACACCCAAATCCAATGGGCTCATTTAGTATCACGCGGAGACAATCAGAGTCTCTGATGCTCCGCCACAGTATCACACTCGAGTGCCCTTCCGGCACACCCGACATCATAGATCCCCAGCGGGTACCCACCAGGGTGGACCCGCCTGTAACAAAGGTCAAAGTAACTGTGTGGTCATAACATCAAGGGGGAAACCCGAGGAATCACCCTCGGTGAATTCCGCTCGACGAAAACAATAGGGGTGAACGTATGAGGCATCACCCTCGAGGTTCACACTAAGGGGTTGCACGACAGAGTCGTATCGGAAGTGGAGAAGGAGGAATCACCCTCGATGACCATGACCGAACAGCTACACTGCAGATTATTCATTAGGAGTGCGTTACGAGGTATCACCCTCGGCACTCGATAGTTACTATGCAGAGTCGTACAACTAAGGGGTTGTGAAGTGAGGTGTCGGTCTCTGGTCGACGATCACGTTGATTGAGTCATCGATGATCAAGCAGGGGCGACAAGGGTAAGGTGGTGGGGGTCACTGATGGTTCACTACCAACCTATACTAAGCAGTTTATCATAGGTAGGTAAGGTAACAATGAACAGGTTACAAAAGCAGGCTATGCATCAGAATAGGAGCATACATTAACAGTAGCAAAATCTAATGCAAGAAGGAGAAATGGAATGGGCGATATCTGGATGCTCAAGGGGGGAGGGCTTGCCTGGTTGCTCTGGCAAGAGAGAGGGGTCGTCAACGGGCTGCTCGTCTATAGTGTAGTCGAACTCAGCTGCAGCGCCGTCGGTTTCGGCGTCTATCGAGAGAGAAGGAGGGGGAGAGAAACAATAAATTCACGGCAAAAATGCAAACAATATGTATGACATGCCTAAATGATATGCCGGGGTGTTCTACGGCCTAATTAAATGATTTAGTTAATTTAGGAATTTATCCGGATTTATTTAATCAACGTTGGGCACTATTCATTTATCGAAATCGGTCTAAAAGTTCAATGTTCATATAGCTAGGGGCATCTGACAAGAATACGGAGGGCGTATTCGGGTTCGTATCGAAATTCTGAGCAAGTTTCATATATAAATTATTTTCATCGGAGTTACGGTTTATTTAATATGATCTCTAAAGTTTTTATTAAATTTCTAGAATTTAATTATTTATTTAAATTCAACATTATCCGAAACAGTAATTGATGACGTTAGCATGACATCATGCTGACGTCAGCAGTCAACAGTGCAGTTGACTGGGTCAACCTGACACGTGGGTCCCACCTGTCATAGACTGTTTAGTTAATTAGGGATTAGCTAATCTAACTACAGATTAATTAGACTAACTAATTAATTAGCTTAACTTAATCAGGATTAATTAAATTAATTAATTCACTAATTAATTAATTATTAATTTTATTAATTACATTTTTATTTTTATTTTTATTTTCGTTCTGGGCCGTGGGGCCCTATGTCAGTGGGCTGGGCGGACATGTCCGCGGCGTGCACGTCTGGGCGCCGGACATGTCCAGTGTCCAGAGGGAGCGCACGCGCGGGCGCGCGGGCGGAGGGGGCTGCGGCCACGCAGCGCCGCGGGGTGGCCAGAGCGGCAGCGAGAGGCGGCGCGGCGCAGCGGGCACGGCGGGGCGAGGCGGGGCAGCGCGCGAGCGGCAGTTGCGAGCGGGAGCGCGCGTGAGGTGGCCGGTGCGCGGGCAGGGGCGGAGCACGGCCAGCGAGCACGCGCGGGCGGCGGTAGCGGGGCGCGGTGAGCGCGGCAGGGGCGGAGGCGCGAGCGGGCGCGCGCGTGCGAGCGGCACGACGAGCAGAGGGGAGACGGAGGGGGGGGGTCCTCACTCGCGTCGTGAGAAGGGGGCGGCGAGGCTCGGGGTCGGCCGGCGGGGAGGAAAGAGGACGCGGTCCGGCGGCGGCGGGCGACGCGGACGTCGGGGGGGCAAGCCCCGGCCTGGATCGGGTGAGGGGGGGAATGTGGAGCGGGGTGGGTTAGGGTTAGGTGCTGGGGGGGCAGGCCATATAGGCCAGGGGGCGCGGGTGGGCCGGCTGGGCTGTGGCCCAGTTGGGCCGGGGGGGTTGTCTTCTCTTTTTATTTTTGCTTTAATCCTTCTGCCTTTTTCTTTTTATTTAATCCTATACTCTGTTTTGTAAATAGTTAGGCCTCAAACTGACTTTTACAAAATATGTGACTTGTTCCATTAAATGCTAGGCATTAGCTACTACTGCCAAAAATTGGTTTGGAGACAATTGGAGTTAACACAAATTTTATAATAAATAAAATGTATTAAACCTTGCTGTTTTGGTAATGTTAGAGCCACTTAAATAATTTATTATTGGTTGGTTACAATTTTAGAATAGTCTCTAGAATATTTGTTATTTATTGAATATTTTAGTTTCTATGTTGGACAACTTTTATTTTCCACTTTCATTTAAATTTGGATTTTGACTTAGGAGTGTAAATGCAATATGATGCTAATGATGATCATGCACTGTTAAACTTGCTGACTTGTCCTTATCAAAAGTGATTACTGTGGCTAATGACATGGGGTGTTACACTGCCTAAACTTCTGATCTACGAAGAATTAGTGCGGACCAGCAATATGGTTCGAAATAAATTATTCATTGCAGAACCATCTAATCAAAAGAATATCACCTTGTTCACGCTGCCGCTGATCTTTATTTCAATCTCGATCAGCGAGGTTAGAACCGATGTAGATGAGAAACCCAACGAACCGTGGCCGATACCCAGCAGACTCTCAATGAAAGCACCAATGTCGGTTCTATATCCGGCATATCTCATAGTAGGGGTCCTAAGCTAGGCGTCTTGGAGCGATGGTAACACGGACACAGGATTTTACCCAGGTTCGTGCTCTCTCGAAGAGATAATACCCTACGTCCTGCTTTTGATTGTATTCATATGCGGTGTAGTACAGAGTACATGTGTCTACCACGAGATTGTTCTAATGAATATTAGATGATCTATTGACTAGCCTGGCCTCAGTTTATATAACACACCAGAGGCCTAGGGTTTAGGAGAGTCCTCGTCTTGTGCGCCAAGTCTTGTGGGATCTCCCTTGTATGCGGCATGGGCTGCCCGAAGTGGCCCATTAGTGAATCATCATGGGGGTCCTCGGCCTGACCCACTGGTCGGGAGACGACGCGGTGAGTACCCCCTAGTCCAGGACACCGTCACCAACCCCCGAACGTGACCCACTCATCGACAGACTGCCTTGGTGACTAGCCCACAATGGCAAGATCACAGCGACGCTCCTACCAGGAGTCGAGTGACGTCGCGATCCGCCTCGTCAGCCACGCTAAGCATAGCTACGGAAGCCATGGCACGAGCCCAACTCCTGCTGAGATTCCCTCCGGCGGCTGATCAGATGGATGAGTGGAGGGCCACCATCCAGAGTTTGATCGGTTTTGCTGAAGCTGGAAGATCGCAGTAGGCAGAGCCATCACAATACCCGCGAACAACAGCGGCAGTCCGGGCTGATGGCCGTGTCGAGGGGGGCACACTAATGGTGCAGTCCCCTCCACGATAGTATACCCAGAGGCAGCCGCAGCAAGAGCAGAGGATCAACGAGCCCGACAAAACGTCAATGGCCTCGTCCGGCCCGCGAGCCCAACGAGATCAGCGATGAGTCTTGGAAGATCGACGGCGGGAAGATGCGTGCGTCACTATAGAGCGACGCCGGGAGACACGCCATGAATCAGACAGGCGCAATGGCCCAGTTCTTGACGAGCACGCGTCCAGTGATGACGGGTACTTGCCTTATGAGGTTGGGTGCCCTGCCTTCACTCATGAGCTGCGGCAAGTCCACTGGCCATCTGCCCGAGTCTTTAAGCCAAAACTGCCAGAAAATAATGATGGAAAGTTGAACCCGGCAAAGTTCTTGAGCATTTACACAATTGCTGTTCAAGCCGCCGGGGGCAAGGATGAGAAAGTGTTCGCCAACTACTTCCCTTTGGCGCTCAAGCCAAATGTGAGGTCGTGGCTAATGCACCTGCCGGAGAACTCCATTTCATCATGGACTGACTTGTGCAATGAATTTGTTGGCGCCTTCACGGGTGGCCATCAAGAACCTAGGAGGCCCAGTGACTTGCAAGTTCTTCCACAGAAGGAGGGGGAGAGCTTGCGGAAGTATATGCAGAGGTTCATCCGAGTGCACTGCAACATCCCAGAGATACATCCAGCAGCTGTGATTGCCGCGTTCCATTCGAATGTGCGCAACAGAAGGATTCGTTCCAAAATGAACGTCCGGCTGCCCAAGACTGTCAACGAGCTGTACACCTTGGTGGATAAATGTGATCGGGCTGAGGAAGGAAGGCAACTCCCCGGGGAGGAGGAAGGCGTCGAGGTTGATTCGGAGGGCGACGATGAGGCCTTTGACCCGAAGAGGAGAAACCAAAGGCGCAATAGGAAGCGCAAAGAGAAGTCAGTACTGGCCGTTGAGGGCTCTGATGATCTCAGCGCCGGCAAGAAGGTTAAAACTAAGACCCCCGGCAAGGAAGCTACCGTGTGCGCTGATTGCCGGGATGCCGCTACGGCAGAGAAAGTTGGAAAGTCCGATGGGCCATACTGCAAAATCCACCACACTAAAGGTCATGATCTCCAAGAATGCCACCAAGTTGAGCAGCTTGTCAAGAAGCAAAAGGCAGAGTATGAGAAATGTGACAGGGAGAGAGACCAAGAGGGTGCTGGCGGAAAGGGCCGTGGCAGTAGAGGGGGCCGCCGCGTCAAGGCCCCATAACAAAAAGAGAAACCTGCTAGAGGTCGGGATAAGAAAGAAGGAGACGGTGAGAGTTATGAAGAGGATGAAGAAGAAACTAGCGAGCAAGAATTCTAGAAGGCGACCGAAGCCATGTGTGTTGACGGGGGTGCGTCTCTGCACTCCTCTCACCGCCAGCTCAAGGAGTGGGCACGTGAGGTCAACGCCGTGGAGCCTGCTGCAGATTCCCGAAAACCACTCAAGTGGTCCCACACGCCTATCATCTTTGATGAAGAGGATCATCCCGACGGCACCACCGCGGTAGGATGTTTGCCGTTGTTGGTTTCACCAACAATCCGCAACCTTAAAGTCACAAAGATGCTAGTTGAAGGCGGGGCTGGACTGAATCTGATCTCCCCCAAAGTTGTCAGCAAACTACAAATTCCTGATGAAGAGCTCAAGGTTACTGGCACGTTCCAAGGAATCAACCCCGGTAGGAGCCGTCCTAAGGGAAAGATTACGCTGTCGGTAATGTTTGGTGGAGAACTGAACTACCGGACTGAGAGGGTTGTGTTTGACGTTGTTGAACTTCCCTTGCCGGACAACGGGATTCTTGGTCATCTAGCTCTGGCAAAATTCATGGCGGCATCTCACTATGCCTAGAACACTTTGAAGATGCAAGGGCCGATAGGCGTCATCTCCATCCCATCAGACAAGAAAGATGCAGTCATATGTGTGGACAAGATGTATCGAGACGCGGTAGCAGCTAAGGCTGCGGAAGCCAAAGTTCTCGCCAAGGAAATAAAGAAGGAAAAGAAGGCTAGCAGAGATGCCGACAAGGAATCCGGGAAGCGCGCTGATACGTCTCCAACGTATCTATAATTTTTGATTGTTCCATGCTATTATATTATCCATCTTGGATGTTTTATATGCATTTATATGTTATTTTATATTATTTTTGGGACTAACCTATTAACCTAGAGCCCAGTGCCAGTTTCTGTTTTTTCTTTGTTTTTGAGTTTCACAGAAAAGGAATATCAAACGGAGTCCAAATGAGCTGAAAATTTACGGTGATTTTTTATGGACCAGAAGAAGCCCACGAAGCAAAAGAGTTGGGCCAGAAGAGCCACGAGGCCTCCACAAGGGTGGAGGGCGCGCCCTACCCCCCTGGGGCGCCCTCCGGTCTTGTGGGCTCCTCGTGGACCCCCCTGACTTGTTCTCGACGCCAAAAATTCCTATAAATATATAAACCCCCAAAAAAAACCTAGATCGGGAGTTCCGCTGCCGCAAGCCTTTGTAGCCACCAAAAACCAATCGGGACCCTGTTCTGGCACCCTGCCGGAGGGGGATTCCATCACCGGTGGCCATCTTCATCATCCCGGCGCTCTCCATGACGAGGAGGGAGTAGTCACCCTCGGGGCTGAGGGTATGTACCAGTAGCTATGTGTTTGATCTCTCTCTCGTGTTCTTGATTTGGCACGATCTTGATGTACCGCGAGCTTTGATATTATAGTTGGATCTTATGATGTTTCTCCCCCTCTACCTTCTTGTAATGAATTGAGTTTTCCCTTTGAAGTTATCTTATCAGATTGAGTCTTTAAGGATTTGAGAACACTTGATGTATGTCTTGCATGTGTTTATCTGTGGTGACAATGGGATATTCACGTGATCCACTTGATGTATGTTTTGGTGATCAACTTGCGGGTTCTGTGACCTTGTGAACTTATGCATAGGGGTTGGCACACGTTTTCGTCTTGACTCTCCGGTAGAAACTTTGGGGCACTCTTTGAAGTTCTTTGTGTTGGTTTGAATAGATGGATCTGAGATTGTGTGATGCATATCGTATAATCAAACCCGCAGATACTTGTGGTGACATTGGAGTATCTAGGTGACATTAGGGTTTCGGTTGATGTGTGTCTTAAGGTGTTATTTTAGTACGAACTCTAGGGCTGTTTGTGACACTTATAGGAATAGCCCAATAGATCGATCAGAAAGAATAACTTTGAGGTGGTTTCGTACCCTACAATAATCTCTTTGTTTATTCTCTGCTATTAGTGACTTTGGAGTGACTCTTTGTTGCACGTTGAGGGATGGTTATATGCTCTAATTATGTTATCATTGTTGAGAGAACTTGCACTAGTGAAAGTATGAACCCTAGGCCTTGTTTCGAAGCATTGCAATACCGTTTTCGCTCACTTTTGTTACTAGTTACCTTGCTGTTTTTATATTTTCAGATTACAAAAACCTATACCTACCATCCATATTACACTTGTATCACCATCTCTTCGCCGAACTAGTGCACCTATACAATTTACCATTGTATTGGGTGTGTTGGGGACACAAGAGACTCTTTGTTATTTGGTTGCAGGGTTGTTTGAGAGAGACCATCTTCATCCTACGCCTCCCACGGATTGATAAACCTTAGGTCATCCACTTGAGGGAAATTTGCTACTGTCCTACAAAACTCTGCGCTTGGAGGCCCAACATGAGTCTACAAGAAGAAGGTTGCGCAGTAGACATCACACGCCTCTTCGAAGTGCGCTGCACCTGTTGATGACTTGCCGGAGAGTTCCACTAGTAAGAGGTCCAAGGTTGCTTCACCTGTCGTGAAGATGGTCCCGGCAAGGCAGGATGGCCTTGACGGTACGTTCACCATCGGCGCCACCCTTGATGACAAATAGGAAAGCGCGCTCGTTGCCTTCCTGTGGGCGACTGTCGATGTGTTTGCTTGGCAACCATCTGACATCCCCGGCGTTCCCAAGAAGGTAATCGAGCACCACCTTGCTGTCTGTCCCCATGCTCGGCCCGTCAAGCAGAAGGTCAGAAAATAGGCTTTGGAGCAGCAACAGTTCATTGCCGAGGAAATTAAGAAACTTGAAGCAGCTGGTTTGGTCAGAGGAGTGCTGCACCCAACATGGTCAGCGAACCCAGTGGTAGTGCGCAAGGCAAACGGGAAATGAAGGCTCTGCATTGACTTCACAGACTTGAACAAGGCATGCCTGAAGGACCCTTTTCCCCTGCTGCGCATTGATCAGATTGTGGATTCCACTTCCGGGTGTGATCTGCTTTCCTTTTTGGATGCATACTCCGGGTACCATCAAATATTCATGTCCAAAGAAGACGAAGAGAAGACCGCGTTAATAACTCCATGTGGCACGTACTCCTTTGTACGGATGCCTTTTGGGTTGAAGAGCGCTGGATCCACTTTTGCGAGAGCAGTACAAATTGGTTTTGAGCCTCAATTGCACAGAAATGTAGAAGCTTACATGGATGATATAGTGGTCAAAACCAAGGACAGATCAACACTCATTCGAGATTTGGAAGAGACCTTTGCAAACTTGCGCAAGATCAACTTGAAGTTAAACCCCGAGAAGTGTGTGTTTAGTGTTCCCTCCGGCAAGTTACTTGGTTTCTTTGTATCTCACCGGGGGATAGAAGCCAACCCTGACAAGATCCGGGCGATCGAGCAAATTCAAGCACCCAAGACTGTACGATCATGCCACATTTTAACTTTTTCTTTGAACAGCCTGGCACTCTCGTAAGCACTGTTGTGAAGTTCACCTAGAGCATGCATATCCAATAACCTTTTCTCTCCAGCTTCTTTAAGATTAAGGTTGATATTTTTTATCACCCAAAAAGCTTTATGCTCTAGCTCTAAAGGTAAATGAAAAGCCTTACCGTACACCGTTTTGTATGGTGACATCTCCATGGGATACTTGTAAGCGGTGCGGTAAGCCCAGAGTGTTTCATTTAGCTTTGCTACCCAATCTTTTCTGGACTTCTATACCGTCTTTTGCAGTATTATCTTTATTTCCCTGTTAGAGAGTTCCACCTACCCACTAGTTTATATGCTATGGTGAAGCTATTCGGTGAGTCACCCCGTACTTACGAAGTACTCTTCCGAATATTCCCTGTATAAAATGAGATCCACCATCAGTGATAAGAATTTTAGGAAATCCAAACCTGGGTAAAATGATGTCCTTTATCATTTTCAACAAAGTAGCCGTATCTGCATGCTTGCTTGGAAGAGCTTCAACCCATTTTGTAACATAATCTACAGCCACAAGAATATGAGTGTACCCATCCGAGACAGGAAAAGGTCCTAAATAGTCCAATCCCCAAACATTAAAAGGTTCACAAACTAGACTATAGTTCATAGGCATTTCTTGTCTCCTTCCAATGTTACCTGTGCGTTGACATGTGTAACAATTTTTAACAAACCTATGAGCATATCTGAAGAGTGTAGGCCAGTAAAATCCTGATTGAAGCACCTTGGCGGCGGTTCTATCTCCAACATGGTGTCTTGCATAAGGGCTACTATGGCACCCTTTCAATATAGCATTCATTTCATGTTCTGGAACCCGATATAGAAATGGGTCATCCCAAAAGTAAATACTTCAGATCACTGAAGAACTTTTTCCTTTGATGATAACTCATATCGGGCGGCATGTATTTTCCTACAAGAAAGTTAGCATCTTTTCCCTAATAATAAAGCGGGCGACATGTACTTTCCTACAAGAAAGTTAGCATCTTTTCCCTAATAATAAAGCGGCTATCGCTTCTGCCCGCCCACTGTCGTCGCGCAAGTTTTGCAAAAAAGTCCCTGAAGTTCTTTTAAATTAACTCGCACTCCACGATTTCATCTGCTAAGTGAAAAAAAATGATTCGACAAGCCCTCTGTCTCCCGCATGATAACTCGAGGAGTAACTCGAGACACCCTGGCTCTAGGTTCCGTCCGCCGCCATGCCCCCACCCCTCCCTCTCCGCGGTGCACGGGGCAGGGGGAACCGGGCGACGGCGGTGGCGTGATCTCCGGCAAGCGGCGGGGGCGAGCGGTGGCGACGGGATCCAGTGGCGGCGGCAAGCTCAGTGAAAGGGAGATGCAGGGGAGAGAGAGGGGAAGGAAGGAGAAGAATAGGAGCAGGGGCAGTGTGGCGTAGGGAAGAGAGAGGGCGGAGGGAAGGAGAGATGGCAGGGGGCGGCCTGGGTGGTTGCTCCGGTGAAGACTTGTAACGACGCTGCTGAGGTCGCCGCCGTGCATGCCCACGTCGCCATCTGATGCACCGCGTATGGCCTCGCCGCCCCTGCCTCTAGCCAACTGGCTGTTGCTCGCCCTCTCTGCCTTGATTCCAATCTTACCGGACTGTGTCCTCGCTGTGCCATCCACAACACCAAGACCATCTGGTTTTGGAGGCGAGATGGCGTCCTCACCTGCTGGAAGCCCCTGCCCGAGATCGACCCTATGTAGCAAGCTCCCTGGCAGTTCGAGCTCCGCCCTGATCTCCTTCCCGTCCTCCCCGCAATGAATTCCGCCCTTCACCGCCCTGATCTTTCTAGCAGCTTGCTCCATCCCTCATCCCTCGGTAGTGAGCATGATATCTCTCTCTCTCTCTCTCATCGCTTCTTTGTGTTGTATATTTTTCAGAAAGTGTGTAAATGATATTGTGGAGGATATTTTATCAGATTAGGAATTGTGAATAAACTGAATTTTGTGTTATCATGCTGAATTTTGTCGATCTTTGTGTATAATTTGTGGGTTGCTGATATTGTTGTTTTGTATGGGTTAAATCTGCTACCAGGTGTCGAGTTGCGCTGTTATGGATGCTCAGCAGAACATAAAGTAGTTGCACCACAGGACCGTCTTGGTGAAAAGGTTGTCAGTAGCCTATCCGGTAGACATGATCCATCCAGCCATGTGCAAGATAATTCAAGTTTTGAGCGCACCAGATCAGGTAATCTCATGAAACTAGGGTTATATTTTAGCTTGATTTGATGCGTTTGATTTCAGTAAGCTTCCTATGGCAATAGTTCTCTGTTCCTTCTGGAAAAAGCATCTATTTGCTTCACGTGTCAAAAGGTTGGTTGAAAGCAATTGGTTCGTGAAGCTCTCGATAAACAGAGAAAAATGTTTGCGCCTCTAAAATCTGCACACGGAACATCCAACCTCCCTGCCCCTGAGACAACAATGGCGGTGGCAGCAGCTGATGGCTTGTTAGACGGGGAGGACGATGAGGAGGACCTTGCCATCGTATGTAGCATCTGCGAGAATTTCCACCTGCACAAGGCCTTGCCTACTAGCTCTCTGTTGCACTCCTCATTGTGCCAGATCTGCCTTTGGCCGCCATCCGATACGGAGGATGATGACAAGGATGACCTCGAGATGCTTCGTGCCATGCAGTGCCACTTCGTACATAACCACTCTGGTGAGACCACTCACGATCTGGTTACATCCATTTCTAAGTTTGAAGCACTCAGTGAGTTTTTAGCTTTCTTCTGAATTTATGTGTGTTCGCCATTCGTTTGTGTACGAACCTGCCTGTTTTGATGGTATACATCTAGGATTGCATGATATGACCTGGTATTCTGAATGTTAGATGGACATCTCAAAATATGGCCACGACAAACTTGAAAGCTCTTGAATAAATCATATAATATTGGATTGGCATTATATATTATTCTGAATTTTTTTCATCGTAATATTGGTTGGCACGTCGCACCGGGTGAAGGGTGCAGATCATGTGCTCAAGATCATCCACAGCATCCGGAGATGTGGGAGGATCGCATCGTAATCGAGACGTCGGTGACCACCTACATGGTAGGCAACTAGACTCACACCCAACTTGATTTTTCCTTGTGCTGATTTGGGGTTAGTTCAGGTCCAGGGGCAAGTGCTAATGGAGAGTCCAAGGATGAATGGGAGAGGTGGCTGCTGATTACGGTTTGATTTTGGTAATTATATTTGGGTTCCTTGTTCACTGTCGTTTTGTTGTGCTAAATGTAGTATATGATCCACAAGATATTTAGATATTAGATTATTATCAGTGCAATAGCATCAGATCAAACTTGGTGTTTTCTCGTGTGATAAATCTAAGTAGGAATTGGTTGTAGAAGTAGGAATCGGTTGTACAAGTAGACAAGACTGCAGCTAGCTTAAAGTTTGTTAGAGTATGTATAAATGGGTATTTTGGTTGTGTGCTCTTTAGGTTTTCATAGTACGAGGTGGTATTCCATTTTAAAGCACATATAAACTGCAATCTATAGTGAACAATGGAGCTTCCTGCATGTATAAACTGGAGCAATAATATGAGGCTGAAGGAACCGACATTAGCAACAATAATATAAATGTTTTCTGCACTGGGTCCGTGGGTCTGAAATAGATGTTGAATATAGATAAAATGATATAATGATCAACTTACTCATGTAATTGGAACGATTGTGTGTCTTGGTCTTTCCTGTTTCCTTTGGTTTTGCAGCATAGAATTTTTTAGCATGTGCATATAGAGTATAACTGGAGCATAATAGTAGCTGAAAAATGTTTTTGTGTAGTTTTATAGAAGATTCCGTTTATTTCTATATTGCGAATGTAGTAGTAGCTACTTAGTTATTCGCAAAAAAGAAAAGAAACGAATGTAGCTACTTAGTCCACGAGTTCCTTTATGATGTGTCCCTAAAAAAAAGAGAGTTCCTTTTATGATGTGTAGCAGACCTCATTTACTGACATGACTTAGTTTCTCATTCTAGGTATCGGCAGTTGAAGCAATGAAAGACATGTATATTGTACTACATACATCTAACTTTCTGGTGTCTTTCTTGTGATGTTCGTGTTCTCTTGGAAGATTATCTTATTAGATTTATGGTAGATTTCACTAGATCATCTTTCTTTTACAGAAGTACTACGTAAGCTGTATGTTTCCCATGTTTGTTCAAAGTCTCTATATTCAGTATTCAGTGCCTCTGCGTCTTTTTTTTTTTTTGCTCTTTTATATTGATTGTGGCTTGTGGGATCACATTCGGCTGTCTTCACAACTATGAACTATCTTCTTTGTTATATCGAATATTTTTCTCTACACTCATGCTTGTAAATTGTATGATGTTTTGACAACTATATATGTGGGTGCTTGTGCCGAGCAAAACACGGGCAGGTGCTAATAAAAAAAATTCTTGACATATATGGTGTCCATTTTTTCTCCCGTTGCAAAGCACGGGCATATGTGCTAGTCTCTACTCCTAATGGAGCAGTTGGTAGTCTCGCTTCCAGGTTTTTTTTCGTCCCACCTCCCATGGTTTTTTTGGTACCTCCTCCCACCTTCGCTGGTTTTTTTCGTAGATTTTTTTCGTCCCCTCCCCCCACTTCATCGGTTTATTTTCGCGTCACCCTCTCATACAACGAAAGAAATCTGAACAGATAAGAACTTTCCATACTGGTGCAAGTTATATTTAGTAATGTAGAATCAATCACGAACAATCTCTAAAGATCAAATCTAAATTAATTAACCTTACTTTAAATCACTCAATCACATTAATTGATTTTCAGAAAAATCGCTCAATCACATTAACCTTACCTTAACTCACGGATGGTAATCAATCTCCAAACAAAGGAAACAATACATCGAGGGAGCAGTAAATAAACTCCCTTTCTTATGACATGTATATGATCTTCCCTTGCCTCTCCGTTGTCGAGCGTTCTTGATTCTCGAGGCCGATGCTTGGGCTGCGTCACTGGGTCACGACGGTGCCGGAGGACGAGGACGGCGAGGCCGGGTGCCGCGGCCGGTGAAGGGGGCGAAGAAGGGCGGCTTCCTTGGCCCTGGCCGTGGCCGTGGCCCTGGGAGTTGGTGTGGTGGAAGCGGCACTTGAAGGACCCGGCGTGGGTGGCCGGCGCGCAGACGCACTTGGAAGCGGGCCCGTGGCCCGCGCCGGACGGCGCCGACGCCGACCCGGGCCACCTCCCCGTATTCTTGGAGCTGTGGCTGGCCGATTTACATGAAATTAATTCTCTCAGTTATGGTGGCAAATATAATACACATAATCCATATTGTTATGCACTAGCGTGTGTGTGTGTGTGAAATAGATGAATTATGGTCCCGTACCCAATAAGATGGATATGTGTGTGTGTGTGTTAGAGAGAGAGAGAGAGGGAGAGGGGGAGAGAGAGTGAGGAAGAGGGAGGGAGAGAGTGTGTGTGTGAGGATTTGATGGTAAAAAAGGTCGCCAATGTCACTTGATATGTATGAGAATATTAATATTGAACTCTTAAAGTTAATGTGGCCCCGTTGCAATGCATGGACGTTCTTCTTGTAATAATAATAATAATAATAATAATAAAGCGGCTATCGCTTCTGCCCGCTCACCGTCGTGGTGGTTTTGCAAAAACTTCCCTGTGGTTTCCGATAATTGAACCCGCCATCCCTACGTAAATGGTTCTGCGAAAACGTTTCAATTTTGCAAATAACGCCGTCTTCATATCCAGATCGGGAAGAGGCAGCAGCTCGATCGGGCTGGGGGCGGCATGGAAGCTCCGGCGGTGGACGAGCATGGTTGCTAGGTACCTCCTGTTCGAGCAGAGAGAGAGAGAGATCAGAGAGTGCACGGGATGGAGGAAGGAGAGAACCAGAGGAAGGAGGGGAGAGGAGGAAGGCAGGGCGGCGCTGGGAAGCTGGTTCCGGCGGGGGTCGCCGGTGTCGAGGAGGCGAGGCCGGGGTCGGGCGCTGGCTCTCCCGATCCAGAGGGGAGAGGCGGGGCGTGGGCGGCTCGGGCGCGCCACGCGTGGAGGTTTGCGGGGCGTGGGTCGTCCGTCCGATCTGGATGCATCGATCTAAAAAAGGTACCAACCCAATCGAACCTCTCCCCTGTCCGTTTCTTCTCCATCTTCCAATCTCCTCTGTTATGAAGATCTAACAGTACATAAATTGAGGAATCAATCTCACGATGATGGATGTTTGATGCAGCAGAGGGTCATTGACATTGGCGGGATTTGGCCTGTCCGTCAGCGCCCCAAGGTGAGCGCTCTCGCCAATCAACAATAAGCCCATCTGGTCTCGCATCTCCGCCACCATGGCTAGCCACCGACGCAGACCATGGTGTTGCAGCATTCAGTTTATGGGCAAACTGAATGGATTGAAACAAAAAGTGTAAAATTGTTAAAGTTCTTATGGACAGATGGAGAATAAATTGAATAGTGTACATGTCATGGATTGCAATCTAGAGTTCATTGTTAACCTGCCGTCCTTTTACTTTCTATTTTTATTTCTCCTGAGAGGTAATCAAGAGTTCAGGACTACTTCACTCATGTACGCATTCCTGTATTTTTACTGAAATTACTCACTATTTTGCCTTGCACAAGTTACAGATGAAAAAATTAACTGAGATATCAAGACCTCTTCGAGCAATGGAAGCACCTCTAAATTCTAAAAACACCATCAATGCTAGCAGGTGGAATTAGCAACCACACAAGGAGAAAAATCTTGAAGGGATCTTTCACCTTAAGATGTTACGCTACTGCGCAATCTGCCAACAAGCCAACCATATGCCCAGAAACCTGCAAGATGTATACTAACCATACAAACATCGGACAATACTGAATAAGGAGGCCGAGGGACCAGATCTGCTCGTACCACAGGTTGAACAACCATTAGAAATCCATGCAACCAAACCTAGGTAAATGAATTTAATCTTCAAAAATATAAGAGGGTATGTACATTATCAAGTGCATTCTTAACTCCTCTCTTCCAGGTAGTTTATCTTCCTATGGTTATTACCCTTAGTTTAGTCTACATGCCAAACAAACATGAATATTGATGGCCCCTCACACAAATCATTGGTAGAGAAAAACCATTAGAAAAAATGGTCTAGGTCGCAACTGGTAGAAGGCGAATTATTCTACAAACATATAAGAGGAAAAGTGAATACCTTCTATTTTTTATAAGACCATCAGCACAAACACGCTTATCCGATATTAACCCACACTTCTCCAACAACATCCGAACACAATAGCATTTTTTATGAAAAAATGACTCAAGCACCAGATACAAGGATACATTACAAAATACAATGCAGTTCATAGACTCGCTCTCCAATGCAGTACTACGCATGCTTAAGTTTTCAGGACAGGCTACAATATTTAGATGGGGTGGATGTGAGTTGTTGTACAGAAAAAGTTGGATATGTGAGTTCAGTCATTTTAGTTTCAGGTTCTGGTACTTGATACTGAACTACAAAAATGGAAGATTGTGCTTCATAGATTTGACAGCGAGTTCTATCAAATTTACTTAGTTTTCCTTTGAAAACCCTGCTGGAATGTTAATCTATGGGAAACTTAGAGGGTCTGTATTTTGTATATATATATCATTTAGCTCCATGAATAATGCACATACAGCATGATGTATCCTAACATGTTGTTGTGTGTTAATCATGGAGTTGCGGGGTGACAGTTTGGTAAATCTTGCTACCATTCTGTTCCTCGACTCTCAGTTTTTCTGGACGAGTTCCGAAAGAAATGCATCTTTTTAATGAATTGGAATGGGCATTCATATCTGACAAAGTTACCCGCACAAAGTTATCTAATAAAACTTGCATAGAGCATTTCTGCTTTGGGTGTTTGCAGGCAAGCAATTATTGCAAGTGTCTCTGCCGCGGGTGTTTGCTTGGCGAGCGATTATAGCAAGTGTCTCTGTCATGGGTGTTTGCTGGGCGAGCGACAATGTAGAGCGGGAACCGAAGACCATCAATAGTGACACCATATTGTGTTGATTACTACCTTGCAATAAAGTGATTTATGTTAATTGTGTTTAGCACATTCTTGATTTCTTTGGCATGCAAATGATGTTGTTAATCTCAGTGTTGTAACATGCCTAAATGTCATATTATGCTCCTCCTGTCCTTTTGTTGGTTACTTTGCCAGTTTTGCTATAGTGCTGTCACATGCATCCAGATTGCACGTAATCTGAGAAACTCACATCTTTCTAATAGCTGATAGAGAGAGAAATCCTTATTAATTTTTTAAAAGGAAGGGCAAGCCCCTATAGGAGGATAAAAAAAATAACATGATCGGTTGTTCTTCTACATGGCAATAATTGGCGAAATTCAAGTCACTTGGCACACTATTTCAAAAAAAAAAAAGTCACTTGGCACACGGTCGTGTATACCTGGTAATGTGATGTCAGTTTTGAATTACCAGTTTCATGCTATTTCACATATATAGAGAATGCATTGTGCAAAATTCTCCATGGCCTAAAAATAAAATAAAAATCAACCCGTGGCGACGCACGAGCAATGTCCTAAACTGGATGGTCGCAGCTGGGCCTAGGCAAGGACAGTTGCCCGATGTCACATGACACTCACGTGCTCCCCTAGGCTGAATCGCTGGGAAGAGGAGGAGGATGCCATGGGTGGCATTGGGTCTGACCGATGCCTTGAGGACCTTCTTGACAACAAGGATGCCGCGCTCCGCTGTATAGGGCCATCACGGTGACCGTTGCCGACTAGGCTTAATGATGGGGCTGGGATGGAGCATTGTTAGGATCCAACCATGTAGTTGTGGGCAAGAAGGGTGTCAACCAGGATAACCCTGTTTCTTAAACGGTGGCGGAACTTACCGTTTTGTAATCAACCACATTAAGTCGGGTTGTGATCAGATGAACATTCACTGCCAGCAAGGGCGGGAAGGAGGGTGAGCGGCGACACAGGTGGGTCTCATGTTGAAATAGAGTGCGTGCAACTGAGGGAGGGGTGAGTCTTAGGCCATGTGTGTGTTAGGGGTGTGTAATGTAATGTTTTTTTCCGTTGCAACGTACGGGCCCTTTTGCTAGTTTTAAGATAAGATACAGATAACACATACAATAGCAAACCAACCTGTGGTTGGGATGGTTAGGTGGATACTGGTATCCCCAGCCCATCAAGGGTGTGCGTGTGTGCGTTCATAGGGGTGAGTGTATGCGCGTTTATATGAGCGCTTGCGTCTGTACTGTGTTCAAAAAAAGATAACACAAACAATATATAATTGCCATGGTATGGAAAAATATGAAAATGCCATACTGCTTTAATAAAATGTCGTGCTATTTGCATTCTATCGTGTAAATGTTTCATTGAAAAAAGCCATGTTTTGGAGAACATTTTTTCTTTATTTTTGCCAAGGATCAGAAACAGAATGTCATGCTGTAATTTTTTTTTTTTTGCTTTGGTTGGTCCATTGTGCAAAAATTCATAAAATAATGCCTTGTTAGTGAATTTTTTTGCCATGCCAATTAATATAAAGTTGACATCCTATTAATAATAAAATGCCATCTTGTTAATAATAAAAATGCCAGGCTCTCCACAATAAAACTGTCATCATGTTAATAACAAAACTGCCATCATCCTAACAATTAAAATGCCATGTTATTAATAATAAAAATGGCATGTTCTTAATCATAAAATTGCCATCCTCTTAATTATAAAAATGCCATGTTATTAATTATTAAAAAGTCATGCTCATAGTAATAAAAAATCCATTATTTTAATAAACAAAAATTTCATGTTATTTAAAATGCTATGCTCTTAGTAATAAAATTGCCATGCGAGAAAGTAAAATTACTGCCATGTAATAAAAATGCCATGTTATTCATGGCATTTTCGGGAATTACACATGCAAGTTTAGATAAATGCCTTGGAGGGCATTACAAAAAAAGACCTAGAAAAGGCCATGCTACCTATAAATGAAAATGCACATGGCAAATTTAGAAAAAAATCCCCTTTAAAATAGGGGTATTTGTTCTTTCAAAACTGAAATAAATTGGGGATTTTTACTTTCTTAAAAACGTAAAAATCTATACCTACTGATAAAAGAAATAGGTATTCTTAATCCGTTTTACTATTTTATAGAAATCCCCCTAATGTTTCTGACATTAAACCCGGCAGTACATATCAAATGTTTTTTAAAATACTCATATCTTCTAAACCGTAACTCCAAATTGAACATGTTATATATGGAATTTGATTAGAAAAATATGTAGAATCTGAATATGATGTTATTTTACCTGTTAACAATTTAAAAAATAATATCTAGGCTGCAGTGTTAATCAACAATGCATTATCTGTCTTTTTTTCATACCGGTACTGATTCAGATTGACGATGAACACCTCAGAAAAATCAAGATTGGACATGAAATTGAAGATAAATTTGCTAGAGACACCCAATAAATAAGGACATGCATGACAAGAAATAAAAGAAGGACCCAATAAAGATGGGATGTCCGTTATAAAAGAAATAAAAGAGAAAATGCAGAGGAGATCCGATAAAGATGAGATGTTGCGCTATTCTCCTATATAGAAGAAGAAAAAAGAGATGAGATGCATGAAAAAAAGTAAAAAGGAGGCATGCATGACAAAAAATAAAATAAAAGACAAGTTTGATAAGATATGAACAGTGATGAAACAGGGACCAATACCTATGACATTTATGGCAAGAAATAGCGATGAAATAGGGGCGCAAATACCTACGTCCACAGAGACCATAAAAAAATGTTCTTTTCCAGACAAAAAAATAATCTCTTTTTATGATTAAAAAATTATGTATCTTTTTAACAACCTTTTTAACAACTCTTCATGTATTTAAGAAATATGCATGTGAAAAAAAGTGTTCAAGAATTACCCTAAGTTGGTGATTCTTAAACTGAAAACTGCCATTGATTCACACATGTCTCCGTAGTGTGCTAATGTGTCATCATTTGTTTTTTTTTGTTTTTCTTTACTTGCCCAAAACAACACCCCATTCCGAACATGACACGAATAAATGCATGATCACTTGCCCGTTTCTTTGTACGGATTAAATCTACATGCAAGCCGTGTTGAAATAGAACACCTGTAGAATCTTAAACTACGCTTTTATAGGTTAAGACCATCTTTGTTTGGGCCGTAGCTACAAATTCTCATATTATAGACCATTTTTTTGTAAATTAAGAGCATGTGGTATTTGTTTTTCTCCCGTTGCAACGTACGGGCCTTTTTGCTAGTAATCTACAAACCAAGGTTCTATTTTTTTTTAATCATAGCCAAACTCTCACCTAGAAATGATTCATTTATAGGTACTGGATCATAAGGTATTCTTTTCATGCATGATAGGTCGTCTGCTACCGGGTTGTCCTCCCCTTTGCGGTCTACTATCTGCAAATCAAATTCCTGAAGTAGTAATATCCACCTAATCAACCAGGGTTTAGTGTCCTTCACTACAAAAAAACACTTCCGTGATGATACGTGTTTGTCACAGTAGGTTACTTTTCTATCATGCATGTACATCCATGACGTTTTTATGACAGAATCAAGATAGTCATACCTGTGCTGTCGTAGAAGTGTTCCATGACAATACCAAAATTATCATCACGAAAGTGTCCACTTCCATGACGATAAATGACGCGTCATGGAAGTGTTTTCGTCAAGGGTAACAGACACGTGGCATCCACCATAATGGGTCGCCCTTAATCTATCGAGTTCCGGTTTGGATCCGATAACCCGTTAACAACCCGGACCAATGGGTTTTCCACGTGTAAAATTCTCAATGACCAGAGGAACCACGTGTCGGCTCATTGTTGGGATAGATGTCATCCACTCATTGGACGGGAGGCACCTATGATACGTCGACACGTGGCACGGCCCAACAGTGGCCCATTTAGGTGAAAGAGGTCGGCCCAGTCAAAATTAGCAGGCCGGCCCATATAGGGCCTACTTGTATCTGGTCCATTTAGGCCCATGACCCATACGAGATGTGCCAATTCGGCCCGTTAACAGCCCGCTATATATTTGGGCTCAATATCGGCACGACGTAATTTCGGCCTGTTAACAACCCATTCAAAGGATGGGCCAATTTTCAGGATGTACGTCTTTCGGCCTTTTAGCGACCCATTCAAGTGTTGGGACAATTTCCAGCCCAGTGTGTCTTTCAACCAATTAATGACCCATACAGGACACTACTGCAGGATGCTGCTAACGCGACACTACGATCAGAGACCCTTTGATGAAACTGTGTGCGATGCATTAATCGCAAACAGGGATGTAAAAAAAACCCTAAAAAAAGATGCAAAACGTTTGCGATGGCGGAGACATCAAACACAGTTCAGATTTTAGTTACGTGTGCGATTTGGGGCATACGGTTGATCCATACGAACTGTTTGCGATTAGTCAGAAGAACAGAAACGGGCAGCCATATCAATGTGTGTGTGATATACGGCATACAATTCGCTCCGATGAGCTGTTTTCTATTAGGGAATGCAACAGAAACAGTCAGCCAGATCAAGGTGTGTTTGATATACGGCATACAGTTCACTCGGATGAACTGTTTTCGATTAGGGAAGAGAACAGAAATGGTTCAACTTAACAAGATGTGTGTGATATGCGGCATACAGTTCACATAGATGAAATGCTTGCGATGAGCCAAAAGAACACAAATGTTTCGTGTAAACAAGATGTGTGTGATATGCAGCAAACAGCCCACTCAGATGAACTGTTTGCGATGAGAAATTATAACACAGACGATTACTATAGTTAGTTCATGTGCGATTTTGTTTGTAGAAAAAACTTTGAAAAATGCAAACTAGTTGCTTGCGGTGGCTAGGAGTATCGCACACGATGCATCTGCGAGTACTCGTGTGCAATGATTAGTAAGTTACACATATGTTTCCTTATGTTAACACGTGTGTGATAAATAACACGTGGCACCGCATACGGTATTCGGGTTGTGTGTGTGCTCCACTTAGTCTTCCCACGCTCCAGCGAATGCTTCCCGCGCTCCACATGGGTCAATTGTAAAATCCACGCCTCTTCCCTCATCAGTTTCCCGCCACCAGCTAATGGCTTGCTGCATATAACCCAGGCGGCAACGCACCATCGCGACACTCTGCGCAGATCTAGTCCTCACCCATCTACCATTAGTTATTCCAAGCATGCCAGGCAACGACCAAAGCTTTGACGTCGACCCCTACCTGCGTTACATCTTCGGCGAGGAGAACGAGCCGGAGCAGGTCGGGGAGCAAGAACTTCATCGGCCGGTGCAGGCACCATGGCCTATCGGCAGCGATATCGGCGTGACAGTCCTTGGGCGCACAATCGACATATTGTAGAGGAAGTGTGATGAGCAGTTTGCCATCCACTATGCAAAAGATCCAGAGCTGCTGGGCGGCATGATCGACGACCCACCAGAAGAGCCGCCGTCACCAGTGCTCATCGAGAGCCTGATGCTCCGCAAGGAATGGGTAGGGGACCTCTGCGATTCAGTCAAGACACAGCCAGCCTGCGGCTTCATCATTGCCGGCGGCGGCCGTGTCAACCTCGATCCCAACGATGTGGTGGCCAGGCTCGAGCGCATCCTTGGTGGAGTTAACGTCCCCGACGAAGTAGAACATCGCCAACGTGATATCTTGAGGATGCAGGTGATGGACGGAATTTGCTACCAGGCCAGAGACATGGAAATGGAGCGGTTCCGTGGAGATATCATGCGTGCAATTGCATGCTGTCAAGCTCTTCTGGAAGAGGCCCAACAGTCCCAAGAGCCTCCAAGCGCCTGCAGCTCCGTAGGCGGAGGCAGGTCGGGACACTTGGAATGAACGGCCACAAGGGTGCTATGCTGATCATGGAGTCCGAGAAGACCGTCGTCGGAAGGCTGCCAGCTCAGCCTTTTAGCCTATATTTTATTATAATTGTATGCATATGTAGGTCGTGAGTGTTTTGGGCGTTGCCGCATGTGGCATTTTAAATTATCCTGAATATGTAAGACAATTATTAACCGTTGCCATTGTAAATTTACCTCAAAGGCGAGCAGAGCGCGCGCAGGGACGCCAGAGCGGAGCGCGCCGCTGCCGCCTCAATGGCGAGCAAAACGCGCAGACGGACGCGAGCAGAGCGTGCCGCGGCCGCCTCAACGACGAGCAGAGCGCGCCGCGGCCGCCTCAACGACGAGCAGAGCGCGCCGCGGCCGCCTCAACGGCGAGCAACCACATGGTCAACCTTCTGGCACCCCGTGGGAGGCGCGACGGCGCATCCATCGGACACGATGGTGATATCTTGACCGTGTGTGATAGTGGGCAAACACGTAGACGTACATCCGAGAATGCGGGCCCACGTTTCGGCCTTCCGATGCGTGGCATACGGTTGATCCATAAGAACTATTTGCGATGAGCCAGAACAACAGAAACGGGCTTTGTAGGTCCAGAACCATCAATAAATTTTGACCTTGTTTCTCGTCACATTGCAGATTACAACGCAATAAGTAATTGCAAATCTGTTCACACCGATCAAACCAATATGTGTTCACACTTAGCACCGGGCTATAAAAACTACCCACTCGAAAATTACTTCATAGTTCCTCTCCTCATCACCCACAAAACTGGTCTTTCCTGTCAAGTCATTCCGCCATAACCGGTAGGAGGAGTTTCGGGTGGACATATAACCAGGGAGCAAAGACCAAGGCCGCAGAAGCACTAGAGAGGTCCCGTCGCCATGTGGCAGCCGCAGCAGAGATGTCCCGGCACGCTGCGGAGCCCTCGAACGAGCTCTCACCGGCACGCAAGGGCTCTCACAAGCGCACTCACCGCATCGATGATCGCGACGAGCTGGCGTTGCTGAAGTCCTTGGCCGGCGACGATGAAATTCTCGCTGGCCTAATTAAGCAGCAGGAGCTGAGCGATGGCTTGATGAAGCTGCTCGAGATCAGCGATGCCTCGGTTGAGAAGGCGACCGGCCTCGTCGAGCAACTCATGGGTGACAATGCGAAGCTCCTCAAGGCGCTCGCTAAGAAGGAGGAGGAGGCCGCCGGCTGGAAGATGCTGCATGAGCAGAGAAGTGCCTCGGGGATGATGCTGACAGCGGTCGTCGAGGAACTGATGGGTGACTTGAGGAAGCTCCAGATCGAGCGTGAGCAGGAGGTGGAGGAATCCGTGGCTGCTTTCAAGCAAAGTCGTGAGGAATTGAAGGAGCTGGAGGATGTCATCGCCCGGCGATCCATCCAGGAGTAGAGACAGTAGCGACCCAGATCGTTGTCTGTGATTTCCTTCTTCTCTTGCCCACGTGTTTCCGGGCTTTGCCGCATGTGGCATTTTAAATTATCCGGAATATGTAAGACAATTATTATCCGCGCCATTGTAAATTTGTCGTCGTATTATCCGTTGCCATTTTATTTGTCGTCGTATTATCCATTGCCCTATGTGGCATTTTAAATTAGGCCAGTATACGAGTTGAAAACACGGACAAAGCAAGTGCTAACGTTGAGCAGGGCCATGGGATCACAAGCAAACACCCTCCGTCCAGGTGCTTTAATTAACCGCGTGTTAAACAGCGGCTAGGCCGCCATTAATGGAGAAGTTGTGAGCGAGGCGGGCGGCTGGTGGATGGAGGTCAAAGAGCTTGCTTCCCGGTGAGCATGGGTGGCCTTGCTGCTCGCACGTGTCCCGTCGAGCCTGCGAGGTGGACAGGATGCACGCGTCCCGTTGAGCCTGCACGGCGGACTGCTCACACGCGTCCTGTCGAGCCTACACGGCGGACTTCTCGCGCTCGTCCCTTCTAATCAAACAGCTGCACGCACGCCACCGAGTATGGTTAAATTTTGGCACAAAATACAAAGATGACCAATGAACGAGGACGGAGGTAGTACTATCCCATAAGAAAAGAGGGACGCGTGGCCGCACTTAAATGGTTACGGGAACACACGGTTCATATAATACAACCGTTTGCGATATTAACGTGTCGGCTATTTGTTTCAAAAAGACTTTTCGTTGGCTATTAATGTGTGCGCCTTGTCTCAAACTGGACGATTTTTTTACCACGGCATATATGTGCCATGTCATGAAACCATGCCAAGTTTCATGTTTTTTGGGTGAGTTTTCGATTTACTGGGATTTAAAAACCGAGATTCTCAATGTTTCAGGATGACCAGAAGTTTGTAATTCATTCCCATTCCTTCAATGAGACCTAAACATGCACCCAATGACACATGTATGATTTTCCACCCATTTTGCTTCACTAGAGCATGTGCTTGTAGTTCAAATTTGAATTATGGACTACATTAAATGCCTATAAAACTCAATTAATATATAAAATGGCCAAACGAACCCTGATCAGTTTCAAATTTCAGCACGACACTCCTGTTATTCTATGTTGCCTGTAGAAAACAAAGTTCAAGGCGAGAAGAGGCAGCGATTATCGTTTCGCCCACAAGAGGGGCATGTTTCCCTACCGGAACCACGAGGGTTGCGAGAAGCTTCGGTTTGTAAGAGGCTTGTAATATAGCTTGGCCCAAATTGGACAATTATTTTACCACGACATATATGTGCCATGTAGTGACACCATGCCAAGTTTCATTATTTTCTGGTGAGTTTTGGATTTATGGAGATTGAAAAACCGAGATTCGCAATGTTTGTGGCCAAGCCAGGACGCCGAGACGGTTGAATTCATTCCCATTCCTTCCATGTGTGGCGCCCCGCCTGATTACCACTGTAGCCAGACGGTCGCCACGCATACCAGCCCAGGAAATCACCCTGGCATGCGCTTTTACAACAAGTATCATGAACACAGGCATTTCTATTACTGGATATATAAGTCTTACATGATATGTTACAAAGGGGTGGCAGCGGAAAAGCTCTATCTAAGGCAACATGGTCTTGGTGTGGCTCCAATCCACAGGGATCTGACTGGGTTACTCTCCTAGCCGCGAACACCTCGGCTCCTCGACGACGAATCCTTATGTGAACCTGGCCACATTGAAGGCCGCTGAGTACTTTTGAATGTACTCGCAAGCAAACCAAACTAACATATATACCAAGCAATGCAATCCATGGCATTCAAGCATGTATTTGTTATTAGAACAACATTAATTATCATGGCAAAGCATACCTATCTAGTACTATTAAATTATCATGTCATAGCAAGACTATCTAGCATGATTAAACATCATCATGACATAACAGGGTTATCTAGCAAGATAACTACTGAAGTAAAGTAAAGTAAAGTAAAGCTTATTAAGTATATAATCCATATTCCGAACATTCTCATGATCCAATCTGAGACTGATTCAAGTCCAATCCAAGTCTTTCGGTCATCTGACCATCTCTTCCATAGCCATCCCATGGCTAACATACCATATTCCTGACAACATCTGATGTCTATGCAGGACAGGTTCTTCCACCATTATTATCATCATTACGGTTGACCACCTAGTGAGGTCTGGATGGGCTGTCCAATACCGTGGATGCGGCTATTTGAATAGATTTTACACTCTGCAGAGGTTGTACACTTTACCCACACCATGGACCACCTGACCTCGTGATCCCATTCGGGTGGACCAGCGTTGCTCCAACGAAACTCGCCTGACCCGTGACTCTCCCATCATACCACCGGCAATCATCCTCCCCCGGAGTCAAGCCCTGGGTGGCCCCTGTGTCACCTCATGACACCTGCCACCGTTGTGGCCAAACTAAACTGTCCCAAACGGGGACCGCGCGCAAACAACCAACTGGGCTCACAGGGTTATCGCCATCTACCTGATCAGGGTAGCACGCACGCATAACCCTCCCTAGATGGAGGTACCGGTGAAAGAGCACGCGATCAGACCAAGTCAAGGCCGTCCCATACCGGCAAATGTGGTTGCACGAATAGGCCCGGACAGGTGACTCAAGATCAACCGACTAGGTTTAGTTTTAGCCATTATATAACCAGCATGGTTGTTTATCGCAATAACTTGAGATGGTAGTAGCTATGCATGATCATAACAACTTATCTCCATATGATATCATGACAGGTCCTTAGTGAAACAAGATTTAAATGACAAGTTATCACTTTATAAGTTCGAGCTATAAGTTACGACCATTGGAACCCTTGCATAAAACCGGCAAAGAAACCAGTAGCCACCAGAACGGTCTTTACAACTCAGATATGGGACATTACCGGAATAACTCAACCCCGTCTCAAGACGGCTGGAAAGCAGCTCAGAGCATGAGACGGTGTTGATAAGAAGAATGTAGCAATTCCCTAAGACGGTCGAAAAACAGCTCAGAGCATAGGGTCACCGCTACGGAAAGAAATTCTACAGCTGCCCGAGATGGCCGAAAAGCAGCTCAAAACACGGACAATTGCTGACAAGAGAAATAAAAGTCAGCATCCACCCCGGATGGCCGAAAACAACTCAGAACACAGGCGTGGTGCCGTCACCGAAGAAAGTGCAAGCAAGGGTTCGTCAGCGTCACCTACAGCTCACTACTACTCAGACAAGCACAAGCATATTAATTTAAACATGCAAGAAATATCACAGAGCAATGCTTTAGGGCATATATCAGATGGTCGGCTTGCCTGGGGTCGAAGAATTACTCCGGGAAGAAGTGCGGTGAAGCCGCCGAAAGGATCGCCGAATGGTTCTCTCTCGGAGGGCTGATAGAAGGACAAGGGCAAAATGGTCATTTCCAATGTGTGTAAACATTATGAAAATGATTCCATCGGAACGGGCTCGACGAGACGAAGACGTGGGCGTTGGATTCACCTGATTCGGAGTTATGGATAAAAAGATACAGTGGTTTTTCTGCCAGGGGCCTATCTGCAAATATTTTATTTACAAATGGGTCCTAGACAGTTATTCCACTGATAAAAGAGAAAGCGCACTTAGTAAAATACGTTTTCAGAAACAGAAAACGTAAAACGCGCAATGCGCTTCCACTTGTCCACGTCACAGGGCCGGGTCAACGACCTGTGCGGCTGACTCGTGGGCCCGAGGGGAGGCGGGGCCCGCCGAGCTGGTCAACGCCCCCAACCTCCCGCTCGCCCGTGCCTGGTCGTGGACAGGGCCGACTCCGGCGATGGCCGCCGGCGGCTCCGGCCACCGTTCGCCGCGCTCCGACCACCGACGGGCTCAGGGGACCGAGCCGCACCCGTCCCCGCATAGTACGGACACCGAAGAGCTATGGAACGGCGGCGGCTTGGCCCACGGTGGACGTCTTCTCAGGCGAAGTTCGGGCACGGTGCCACAGTGCACTGGAGAAGGAGGGGAAGGGCGGTGGAGGTTCGCCGGACCTCGGGGATTCCTTTGGTGGTGGTGGGAGGGCGAGAGAGGCTCTGCCACGGGTGAATTGAAGCGGCCAGAGGCGGCGGCCATGGTGGCCATGTGCGACGGGGAGCGGCTCCAGAGGCAAATGGAGGGGTCGGGGAGGCTTCAGGGAGGGTGGTGAGGAGAATGGGAGGCTCGGGGATGCCTGGGGAGGCTCGGGCCATGGCTATTTATAGCCGGGGCGACGGGGAGGATAGGTTCGGCCGCCGTGGCGGCCTTATCGGTGCACTGGCACTCCCGCGAGGTGGCGCGCGAGGAGCGGTGCTGACTTGACGCTCAAAAGAAGGAGGGGACGGCTCGGGGAGGAAAAAGCCAAGGGGAGGGGAAGACGATGATGCTCACGGACGGGACAGTGCCGCGGCGGCGACTGCTGTGGCATGAGGAGGAGGAAAGAAGAGAGGAGAAGGTGTTGGAGAGGGGCAGGTGGACTCCGCGGAGCTTGTCGGCACAAAATGGCAAGGGTACGGCCGCCGGAGCTGGCTGTCCGACGCGATCGAACACTGCCAGTGCACAGGGCGCGCAGTTGGCCTGCTCTCAGCGTGGTCACCACGCATGCTACGTGCTCTGGCACGCTACTGCTCCTCACACCTTGCCAAACAAGTTCCTCACTGCTCAATTAGGTAAGAGGAGGGTCTGGAACCAGCTAGGTGGAACTGGGATGAGCGAAACTTGCAGAATAAGATTCTGACAGAAAGGTGTTTGAGATGATTTAAACAATATTGGCTGAGGGAAATGAACTGAATTTTGGTGTGTGGAAATGATCTACTAAGATGAATTCCTTGGAAAGATTTCAGGCCAAAAGAATCACTCTAGTTAGCATTTCCTTCACAACACAAAAGTTAGTCCAGAAACTGGAATTTGAAGCTGTGGTCAAATGACTTGATGAAATGAGATTAAATTTGGTGGAGAGTGATGATTTAGATATATGGAGATACTGGAAAAGTTTCAGCTCATTCGGGTGCCTCAAAATGGTACTTCCTTCACAGAGGTTTGAAATGGACAGAAACTTGGGAAAATTCTTGTGGATGAATGGATGGATGAATTGAGCTGATTTTTGGTTTCCATGAGTGATTTAGCAATATTAATCACCATGAGAAATTTCAGCTCAAATGGATCAAGGGTTGAAGCACTTCCTTTGCAAACTGAAAATCTGGACATAATTTGCAAATTGGTGTTGTGCTCAAAATTTAATGGGTGGAACTTGGGTTCTTGATGGAAATGGTGAATATATAGATAAGAGAAGCTCCACAAATTATTTGGGATTTTTGCTGGCTACCAAAATGGTAGTTCCTTTAGAAAGTGCCCAAAATGCAATATTGGCTTTAAATAGGAAAATGCAATTTACCCTATTTAATTATGGCCAATACTTTTATGGAAGCTCAATATGATCACAAAGAATATCTCCACAAGTTTTCATGAACTTTGGAGATGGATAGATATTTTCCTGGATTTAATTCCTTTAACTGGCAGAAAAAGGAATTAATTATAAATGAAAAATATTGCAAATGACTTGGCAATATTTTTGCATATCCAGGGTTTATAGATGAAGGATGATTACTGGGAAAAGTTTGTGTCGGGGCCGGATTTCGGGGACACAACATATCCCAGAAATTTAACCCCTCGTGTTACCACCAGCCCAGGATTACTGTTACTGGTGGACACGTCCTTGTTACAGATTACCAAGCTATTACAAGAATTGGATACAAGACCATAAAGGTCTAATGATACAATAGTGATTCCGGTGGTGGATGACGAAAATGACTCGTGGTTCTCCAACGTCGATGAGGCTCCATTCCCACAGGAACAGCTGACCCGGATAACTCCTATCCGCGTGACCGCTAATCCTAGGCTCCGCATGGATGTCGCGGTGGTACTCCTCGAAGAAATCCTGACCTGGCCAAGTAAATAGCCAGGGACAAGCCTGTGAGTACGTTTGAATGTACTCGCAAACATCATGAACAGATGATATACCGAATGCAGCAGATATTATGTGATCAAGTTGAATTAAAAATTATATGCGTATGCTCATGATGGACTTAAAGGCATGCTGTCAGGAATTAAATCATGGCATGATAACATATTAGCATGTGCAAATAACCGGATATATATAAAAATATTAGTGATAAACAAGGAAAGTTAAAGCAAAATAAAATAAAGGAAATGCCAGTTGGATGTCTAAAATGACACCACGGTAGGTCTTGAAGAGAAATGCCAAACGGGTGTCTAAAAGAGAAATCGGACGAGACAGGACCATCCGAGAACTCAGGCGACGCCATGAGAGGTCTTGAAAAGAAATGACAGTCGGGTGTCAAGTGACGCCACGGTCGGACTTGAAGAGAAATGCCAATCGGGTGTCCACAAGAGTAGTGGCGTGATAAACCTCCTGTTAACTCGAGGGACGCCACGAGAGGTCTTGAAAATAAAATTGAGTGCCCGGGGTAGTCTAGCCAGCCCCTGAGAAACTCAGGAAATACAAAATAAGAGAAACGGGTTAGTCCTCAATAATATGCATAACCATAATAATATTAACGTGCATGTAATATTCATGGTAGCCTTAGGGTGTCAATAATTATCCTGCAAAATATTTCAGGCATGTCATAATTATTTTCCTCCGGAGACCGACACTTGACCAACCCAGACTGTAGTCCTTAACCACGGACACGGCTATTCGAATAGGTTTAAACTCTGCAGAGGGTGTACTCTTTACCCACAAGTAAAGGATTTCTTTAGTCAGTACCGTGACACTGACTAATTCCCATTACGGTCTTTGGGTTGAAAACACACCTGACCAGCACACACCAGATTAACTTTCCGGATGCCAGGAATCACCCAAAGCATCGTTCAAGAAAAACTCTAAGACGGAGAGACCAACGTCCTGCATGGGATCACTATTAATACGCACGGATTCCAAGGGGACACCCCCTCTCGGTCACAACTGAAAACACCCATGCCCCCTGACCCGATGACAGGATTTAGTCCATGGCCCTGGAAACCCTCATCGTGGCCCTCTGTACGGTGTGTGCATGGAAAGGGGTTAACAACTTACTAAACCATACCCCACCTGTGGCAGGGACAAATGGCAGCACGAATCAAGTATGGGGGTTACCGAAACAAGTCTCGATCTACGGCCAACTCAGGAGGCTCAATTATTTCCTGCAGTGGTTAGCACAACAAAGTATTCCTTCAGTAGCAACACCAAGACAGGGTCACTGCCCTTGCATGCTCCACATGCATAACCAAACAAGGCCTGACCATGCTCCAACGTGATCACCCTTCTGCTGGTAACGGTATTTTCTTTTATGCCTGCTCCTGCGAGTTAGTCATGACAAGCACACGATGCACGGTACGAAGAAACATGCCAACTCTATATGCATGCAAATTTTTATTTGAATTCAACAGAAGCATGGTTCAATTATTCCTGCAACCAAACAACTATGCAATCACCATATCAAGTGTTCAAGATGCTTGCCTTGAGCATGCAGAAATATTGGGTGCACTCCAAAAGTTTGAAAAGTTTCTTCCCTCCATTTTTCCTATTTTAAAGATTATAGCAATTACCACATAATTCAAAAATAGTACTAAAAGTTGTTTCAAATATTTTTCAAATAAATACTAAAATAAGCTAGATGAAAAATTAAAAATAACAGAAAAAGAATAAATTTATTTGGAGTTACTATGATTATCCTAGGGAATTACTATGTTGAGATCAATAAAGAGATGGACTATTTAATTGATTCAGTAGAGATGAAGTTTAGGAAAAATGTTCACCTAGGCCGGAATAATAGAGCATGATTTTAGGAACCTACAGAACTTTGAATCACCCAGTTTGGAGTAGACATGGCTACTATGGAATTATTTGGTTACCACTGAAGAAAAGAAAAAGAGTAAAAGCAGCAGTGTGCCCTGTGCGGGATTTAGCCGTTGGCGTCACTGGGCCAAGCCCAGCCGCGGCCAGTGAGGCGATGACGTTGATGGCGCCCGCGTGGAGTGCGCCTTCCTCACTGGAACACGGGTTCAGAGCAACCCGTCTCCACTTACGCTGAGCTGGCGAGGCTGGGTGACTGGCGGTGGGTCCCACCGGGCCCACCTGTCATGCTTGACTGGACCGCCTGCGTCGTCTTCTCGCGGCAGAACAGAGTGGTGCTCCGGCGACCCTCGCCAACGAAGGACGGCGCCATTCGAGAAACCGAGACCACCCATGAGCTCAGGAGGCCGAGGCGATCTTAGGGGTATCCTCCACAGTCGCCGGATCATATGGAGTGGCCGGCGGTGAGCTTCACGGCGGCGGTCGTCGGGCGGGATGGGGCTTCCGTCTACGGTGGCTCCCGAGTACAATTGAGAGGAAAAAAATACTCGTGGGACAAAGAGGATCCTGTTGGTGAAGAGAGTGGAAGGAGATGAGTTGTGAATCCGTCGGAACCAACACGACAGTGGCGGCGGCCGTGGTTGTCGGAGGCGAGGAAGACGGCCTTCTCCGGTTGAATTGGAGGTGGGGATGGGTTTGCGGAACCACGAGGGGGCTTCTTATGCAAAGAGTGGAGAGGGGGAAGCACGGGTGGCGTTAGAATCGACCGAACAGCGGCGACGGTTGCCTGGGTCGGAGGTGAGGAAGATGACCACTTTCGGTCGTTCTTCTGTTTGGGAGAGCTCAGAGAGGTAGGAGAGGGGCTGATGGTGTTGGAAACATGCTCTGGTGGCCTCTTATAGGCGGAGCTTGGCGGTTCCGCAGCTCCCGTGGATAAGCACAACGGCGGCGATCATTCATGGCGCCTCCGAGGCCGGTGAGACCGTTGCGAGGTCGGCGGAGTTAGGTGGGTGCGATGGTCGCCCGGATTTATGCCAGGGACGCGCTGGTTGGCTCGGGATCGAGCCGCGTGTCTTGGGCGGTGGCTTGCCCGACACGACGTTGGTCGTGGCTAGCGTGGGCGGCGGTGGTCGGCGCCAGAAGACAAGAGGGAGTGTCGGCGGGGTCGGTGAGTTTCTGTTGGTGCTCCCTGGGCGGTTGCGAGGACTGGAGAGGTAACAGGGGGCCGTGGCGGCTCGATGCCAGTGGCTGCGATACACGCGCCCTGGCCGCGCTATGGACACGCGCACCACCTGCTTGACTAAATGCCAGCGGCATCAACAGGCATCCAAACAAGCTACAACTTAGCAGGAGGAAGCTTCTGACCATGAGAGGAATAATGGACATGCTGGTTTGGCTAAAGGGGCTAGAGTGCAATGCAATCTAGAAAGATGCCCAAATTCTGTCATGAGCTCAACGTGCTCGACAGAATGTTAGGGTGACCTAGGTGATTCTGATAGACATGTAATTTGGCAGGTGGAGGTCTCTTTAGAAGATAAATATAGTGGTGAAGTTGGTTTGGCAAAATGCAAAACTTGCTAGTGCAAGTTTGGGGAAATTTCAATTCTGGATAGAAAATGTAGGGGAATATTTGGTGAACTAAAAAGAGGCAATTGGAGCTGATCTCATGGACTTAAGGTTTTGGTTGGAAGGACTATGAGTGGGAAAATTTTCCGAATTTTTAAGGCAACAGAAAATTGGGTTGTAGTTCAAACTCAAGAAATGGACATAATTGAAAAGAGGATGGTTTACTCAAAATTTTCAAAACACCAATTTGGGTTTTTGCATAAAAGTGATATGTAGGCATCATATGACCTCTCCTAATTTTTTGTGGAAATTAAAAAGAATTATTTAAATTAGTTGTAGTGCAATAGAGGCATTTAGAATATAGGAATAGCTATTAAAAGAATTGTTTTGGGGCAATTTTTATTATGAAAATAATTCTTACTGTTATTAAACTATAATTGAAATGTTTTAAGAGAACTACCCAAGCCACAATATTATTTCCAAAAATTTCTATATGGAGGGAAGAATTTTGAAATCAGAAAACAGAAAAGGTTCTGAAATTAAATAAGGACCTAGTATAATTCAAAATTTTATTTCTGGCCAAATTTTTATTTAGTAAAAACATGATTAAATTTTTGGGGTGTTACACTTTGGGAGGCAAAAGATCAAAGGAAATTGAGGTTCCTTTGTAATGGAAGAGATCAGGGTTTCCCTTCCGGCAACTCGGAAGGTAGGGTGGCGGCAAAATCCTGAGAATAGATCTTGCGTGGCAAGGTTGATCTGAAGAGAATCTCTGGATGGATAGGAAAGGAAAGGCTATATGACCATCTTCATATTCCCAAGAGCTAGAGAAATCCGATAACACCGAGAAAAAAGACGGGAGTCAAATCCCGCGAAGGAAAAAAAACAGGGAGCGAAAACTGGGGTGTTACACCATGGGACCTAAACATGCACCCCAAGGACACATGCACGTTTTTTCTAGCCATTTTGGTGCATTGGAGCATGCATTTGTAGTTCAGATTTGAATTATGGACATTAAATGCCTAGAAAACTCAATTAATGAATAAAAAAGGTCAAACGAACCCTGAATAATTTCAAAGTTTAGCATGAATCTCCCGTTGCTCCATGTTGCGTGTAGAAGAAAATACAAGGCTAGAAGAGGGAGCGATTATCGTTTCGCCCACAAGGGGACACATTTCCCTATTGAAACCACGAGGGTTCTTGCGACAGGATCTGGTTTGTAAGAGGTTTGTAATAAAGCTTGACCTAAATTGGACAATGTTTTTACCACGACATATATGTGCCATGGCGTGACACCATGCCAACTTTCATGACTTTCTGGTGAGTTTTGGATTTACGGGGATTTAAAAACCGAGATTCCAAATGTTTGAGGACGAGCCAGGACGCCGGTACGGTTGTAATTCATTCCCATTCCTTGCATGGGACCTAAACATGCACCTAAGGACACGTGTATAATTTTTCTAGCCATTTTGGTGAACTGGAGTATGTATTTGTAGTTCAGATTTGAATTGTGGACATTAAATGCCTAGGAAACTCAATTAGTGTATAAAAAGGCCAAACGAACCCTGAATAATTTTAAATTTCAGCACAGATATCATGTCGTTCCATGTTGCCTGTAGAAGAAAATACAAGGCGAAAAGAGGCAGTGATTATCGTTTCACCCACAAGGGGGACACGTTTCCCTATCGGAACCATGAGGCTTCTTGAGAGAAGCTCCGGTTTGTAAGAGGCTTGTAATAAAACTTGCGCCAAAATGGACAAAAAAAATTCCTCGACATATATGTGCCATGTCATGACACCATGCCAAGTTTCATGATTTTCGGGTGAGTTTTGGATTTACGGGGATTTAAAAACCGAGATTCTTCTCACAAAATGTTTTCAAATAGCACACGGTTCACTCACGAAAGCCGTGTGCCTACCAAACCGTGGCCGATGCCCCCCTGCTGCGCGTGCGATCTGAGTCGTGCGTTCTGATTGGCCAGAACCCAAACCCCACGGATCGTACGTCTGCACCGTTGGATGCTCCCAGATCGAACGGCAATCCTCATCCCTTTCGACAGCACATGCAATTCCGGTTGTGATTTTATTTATATGGGTAAGCACGGTGCGCATGCATCGTGCTAGCTCACGCTTCCTTCTCTACTAAGTTTTCTATATTAATGTTGTTATATACCCAAACACGCTACCGTTTCCCACCACTCCTCCCATCAGTTTCCCGCCTCTTCTCCCATCATTTTCCCGCTGCCAGTGTCAGTGCTCATTGAAGGCTAGGCGGCGACACACCGGCCATGTAAATATCACACACAGTTTCTAAAAGCACAAATGTATGTGATCGTAGGGAGTAGGTCCCATAGGGTGACCAGCGTGAAACGGCGTAAAGGCTGGGAGGCAATTCCTATCAGCAAGGGGCGGCTTCCCATCCACTAGCCTAGTCGAATAGAACGCAGAAGTTAAGCATGCTCGGGCTGGAGTAGTCTAAGGATGGGTGACCCGATGGGAAGTTGCATATCTCTAGCTTCATTTAAATGCTATGATACGGTCATTATGGAGATAAATGTCTCTATATTGACCTGTCATGGCGATTATATAAACCTTGGGATCCTTGTTTTGCAAATTTGTAGACTATGTTTTTTATTGGTTATCTTTTGTTCTAAAAAAACAAAGAATGATCGAATATAGTGACCTGTCATGGCGATTATATAAACCTTGGGATCCTTGTTTTGCTAATTTGTAGGCTATGCTTTTATTGGTTATTTTTTGTTCTAAAAAATCAAATAATGATCGACATCTGTAGGCCCACACAGATTATCCCTTTGACTCAACGCATGAGAAGGGTTTACTCTTTGCTCCGTGTGCTATGTTAGAGCAAATCAAGTTTCATCACATGCGTTGGACGGCACCCGGCCCCTACCCCCCCCCCACCCGACTCAAAGTTGCGTTCCCGACATCGTACGTCTTTAACCTGGCCGCGGGGGTATGATGTTCAGTTTGTAATGTTACTGATGTAGTTGGTGCCCCATCGAAATTATGCTTTCGGGATTTGAACAAATCACACACCAGACCCATACATTTTTTTCGGGTCGCATGGAGGGTATAGGGGGTCGGGTGTTCTGATCGAGCATGTCTCCCTTATGCGGTTTATAGACGCCGCACATATCTGTGGGCTCTCCGAGGTATATATATTATCCTTGACCGATAACGAGGGGGCCCACACAATCTATCCCTTTGACCCAACATACGAGAAGGGTTTGACCATGATGGTTTCCTATTGATATGTGTGCCATGTTAGACCAAATAATATTTGAGCGCATGCGTTGGATGACACCCCCCAACCGCCTCGAAGTTGGGAAACCGACATCGTACGTATTGAACCTGGCTTGGGGTCGGGTACGGTGTTCGGTTTGTAATGTAGTTGGTGGCCCATCGAAGTTGTGCATTCGGGATTTAAACACATCACACACCATCGTACCCATACATATTTTCGGGCCGCATGCAATGTATACGGGGTCTTCTGATCGACCATGTCTCCCTTGTGCGGTTTTTTGTGATGACACGCATATCTATGGGCTCCCTGAGTGTATATATATCATCCCTTTGACCGATAACGAGGGGTATGTGTTGGCCATGAATGGATTCCTCCTAGTTCGTGTTAGGGCCGGTCACCGTCACATGTCGTTCAACCAAAGCTCGAGCTCATGCATTGTCAGGATTCCCTCCCACATGCTCGGATTGCTGGGTTCGACCGACACCGTACCTTGCGTATCTTGTCCTTAACTACCTGGCTTTCATGGTCGTTGTCTGTATCGAGAGGCAAGCGCCACATCTAAATTGTACATTATTCTATATTGAAAACACACATCACCCCTTCCAACGTACATCATTTTGGGCCGCACGCAAGAGGTGCTGGTTTTGTGGTCCCTCTCATGTAATATTTTATGATGGTTCAATCTATTGGCCCAAGCGGTTTATCGACAACAACAGTTGTCATTTGACCAAACGATAGATTCACTGGTCCGTCTTATGGTAGGTCATGGCGACATGCATGTATTACCAAAGTATCATTACGTGCATCCGCCCCGCCGACACGAAGTGGGAGGTGGGTCAAGCACCCTAGCTAGCTACGACATTATGTCATTATAGATATATCCAAGGGTGCTTTCGGGTTTGCGAGGCAGGTGCCACCAAAGTTGTGCATTGTGTATTTAAAGTTTTAAACATCACACCCTATATTCCTACATATATTTGGCCACTTCCAGGTGGTTCTTGACTTCTGCCCCTCTCATCGATCTTCGACGACACGCCCAACCGTGGGCCTGCGTGGTCAAAGTTGTGCATTGGAATTTTGAACATCACAGACCACCCTTTTCACTCATATATATTTGGGCCACATGCTGGTGTGGCTGTCTTTTGACCCTCTCTAAAGTTTTTTTTGCTGCAAAGACTCTGATGACACTCAATGGACACGTGTATAATGTATTAACCGTGTGCGATGCAAGTGCGCTGTGAATCACCACGACTGCGCAAGCGTGAGCAAAGGTGGAGGTACTGGCTTAACCATGTGTGATGCAAGTGCGCTGTGAATCACCACGACTGCGCAAAGCGCGAGCAAAGGTGGAGGTACTGGCTTAACCGTGTGCGATGCAAGTGCGCTGTAAAATCACCACCTGCGCAAGCTAAAGGTGGGTAGTTTATTTAGATTGAATTCCACGTCTGTGTCTGAAAATTAGGACGAACCGTGTGCGATAGACCAGCTAGCTAGAAATCTAAAAAGAAACTACTCGCCTTGAGCGTTGCAAAAATCGGCGGTTCCGCCACTTTTCCTTATTATCATACACGCATATTCTTATTGGACCGTGCACAATCTTGGGTACTCCCGCCCCGCATCAATTCCTTTACCCAAATTTTAGAAGCCGCCATACTTCAACCGTCGCCCACACTCCTCCAGCACTGACCTTATAGTAAAATTGCAGTAGCCGAGGCATTTGAACCATCGCCCTCCCTCGTCCACCACCATCTCCACCCACCATTACTAAAAATTTCAGTAGCCGTGGCGTATCCTCAAACACCCCCCCTCCATAGTCCCCCCACCCGGCCCCTCCCCCTTGAACCCTAGCTCGCCACCGCCGCCGGTGGCGCCGCCGCCAACCCCTGCCGGTCTGCCCGTTCCTCCTAGCTTAGATAATAAAGTTTAGGTTACCCAGCGATTCCCATACCGTCGCCCCACTCCCCTGAGTTTTTAGATGAGGACTGCGGTGTCCCTCCCCGCCAGATCCACATCCCCTGCTCCAGAATGTCGTAGCCTAAGCTCGACCACGTATCCCGGGGAGCCCGACGGGTGTTCGACCAAGAAGAGGTTTATCAAGGCCTCTTCGGCGGACGTTGGCGAGGTGGCCGCCGTTCGCCCCGACCTATCGCTCCCGGAGCAACACCTCGCCATGGAAGCCGGCGAAGACGTTGACTACGTTGCCATGACGAAGGCTTCACGTCAGCGGGCTAGCATATTACTGTATCTCGGGAAAGCTGGCTACGACATCAAGCTCGTCGACAGCGACGGCTTCACGCGGGCCATGTCACAGGTTAAGTGGTCCATCCCCAACCCCTCTGGTTCAACCGCCGTTGATCTCTTCGACGGCCCTGCCGCTGATCTCCTCCACCACGCGGTCAAGGATTTGCGATCCTTGTACGCCATCGAGCCCATTTTGTCATTTCTGAAGGACACGTTCTACGGCGGCGGCTTGGGAACCTCAATTGCCAAGTCAGATCTCATCGACCACGACCACGAGGAGGGCACCCACAAAGGTTCTTCCAAGGTGAAACAGCCCATCTGTGACATCAGAGAGCACACCATGGGTCTGTGCTCTTCCAACTGGAAGGATCCCGTCCATGACATGTGAGGCAACATCCTATCAGCAAATCTTACCTTTTCTAGCTTGCCAACCCATACCCTTTGTTGTATTAGCATTTGCCATCCGGTGTTTTAACTGTGCCATGTTTAATTATTTCAGTTATGCAAAAATGTATTGTTCAATAGGGCTATGTGATGTTTAAGTATGAATTGTCCACTTCAGTTTCACGAATGGCTATATTTGGTTGTTTATAGTGAGTAGATGCCTTGTTTATCTGTATTTGGTTGTTAGGTTGGTTGCAGTGAGCATTTTTCCAGTTATCAAGCAGATGCCTTGTTTATATGTATTTGGTTCTTAGGTTGGTTGCAGTGAGCATTTGTCTAGTTATCAAGCAGATGCCTTGTTTATCTGTATTTGGTTGTTAGGTTGGTTGCAGTGAGCATTTGTCCAGTTTTCAAGCAGATGCCTTGTTTATCTGTATTTGCTTGTTAGGTTGGTTGCAGTGAGCATTTGTCCAGTTTTCAAGCATATGCCCTGTTTATCTGTATTTGCTTGTTAGGTTGGTTGCAGTGAGACTCTGTCCAGTTTTCAATGGCTATATTTGGTTGTTATACTGATCATTTATGCCTTGTTTATTTCAGTCATTCACAATGTGATGTTCATTATGTGCAAGTTGAAACTGTGCCGCTCGATTGCATCAATACCAGTTTGAACGGCTATATTTTGTTCTAGTTATGCCTGGTGTAGTTAACACATGCCCTTTATTTCAGTTTTACACATTTATCCAGTGTGATGTTTAAGCATCACCTACGTTCTATTCATTTTCAACAATACCAGTTTGAATTGCAATATTTGATGGCTGTTATGCCTGTTGTAGGTAACATTGCCTTCCATTTTATATCTACTTTAACAGCATGCTGAAACCAACACATTCAAGCTATCATTTGGAGATGTTATTGTTTACCTTTGCTATATTTGTTTGATGTTAAGGTTGCTGTACTTATCATGCCTTTCCACTACTTATGCAGGACAACAACGGGAGTGGCCACCATTTTTCGCCGAGGTTAGTTTCATCCCTCGGCTTGTACTCCCCCCATCGTTCCATAATGTAGTGCATATAGATCCAAGCCTGGACACTTGTTAGCTTCTAATATTGACTTGTTGCTTGTAGGTACGTATGCCCTTGGCAAGGATCCACGCATCGACCCTTTTTGCGTATGGGACAATGAGATATTCATGAAGAAGCATCAAGTGAGGAAACTGATAAGGATTATTAGCAAAAAGATACAAATGGTGGCAAGCAAATTATTTTTTTATGCTCTATCCAACACAACAGTGAGCTGTAGGATGGTAACTACAAACTCTGTAGCCTTCTCTTTTTACTGCCCATAATGAGTTGTTAGACAACAATATCTGAATCTTTTTCGTTCGCAGTGGTTCCCGAAGCAATTCACTCAAGATTACCTCGCAAAGTACATGATTGGTGGGCACACAATGAAGGTTAAAGTATTTCATCCAGACTACAATGAGCATCGAGAAGTCCTAATGAAGACAGTGAAGGATGGACGGGCAACCATCACAAGGGGTTGGCCTAGAGTCGTGCGCGCATTACGCATGGAGGAGGGCACAATATGGGCATTCCGCTTCACCTTCTCCAGCAACTAGAATGTCTTTCGCCTATCTCTTTACAGTCTTTAGTACAACTGTGGTTCATCATTCTTTACTTGGTGCTTCTGTAGTTCTTCAGTATATGTAACTGTGCATCAAATTATGCATTCATGGTTGAACCTATATTTGTAATAAACATGGTTGGATATGAAATAAGTGATTGCCTACTTTCAAATTCAAAACATGTGATTTTTAAATTAGGGATTAATTAGGGATTACACTGCACATGGTTTGCGAAAGCGAAACATCTGCGATAGACGTGGAGATCAGACACGTTTCTAGGATCCACTACGTGTGCGATCAATCTCTACTGCACACACGATCAGCCAAGAAAAAACGTGTGCGATTAACAACAGCATTGCACACAGTTCTTTCTTATTAAATGTTTGCGATAGTCACCTTATCACACACGCTTCGCAATTATGGAATGTTTATGATGTTGTGCGCATCGCAAACATTTGGTCATAGAAGAACGCGTGCGATAGGTCTTCATTCGACGCGGGTACAACGGATGAATCGTGTGGGATGTATTCAAGCTTCGCATACAGATTTATTGCAACAACTGTGTGCGCTCTTACATCGAATCGCATACAGTCGAGGAAAAGTAAATGTGTGTGATTGTCTGCTTCTGTAATCGTGAACTGTTTGTGATGGGTCGCGCATCGTAAACATAGCACCACAAAATACCGACTGCGATGGCAATGCGAGCACAAACGAGTTGCAAGGATGGAGCGTTTCCGATATTCGAGATATCAGATATAGTTTTATAGGGACAACTGTATGCATCAAGGCTCCCTATCCCCGACGGTTTCTGGGTCGTGTGGGAAGGACCCCCTATCGTAGTCACTCACTTGGCGACGGTTCCAAACGCCGTCGCGGAAAGGGGTTAAAAACCGTTTGTATAGCACCTCGCTGTACCAGTGGGAGTTGGGCCATTTGCAGTCCGACCTGAGTTTTGGCCTCTTAACGGCCCATGCTCTTCATGGTCCAATACCAGCCCGGTTTTCTCTTTCGGCCTGCTAAAGGCCCACAACACAGCTGGGCCATATACATTCTGACCTGACTTTTGGCCTCTTAGCGGCCCATGCTCTTCATGGTCCAATACCAGCCTGCTGTCTCTTTCGGTGTGCTAAAGGCCCACTATATAGTTGGCCATATACAGCCCGACCTTAGTATAGGCATGATAATGGCCCGTGAAATCGAACGGGCCCACTTATTGCCCGCTTCGATTTCGGCTTTTGAACGACCTGACAGGTAACTGGGCCAAGCATTAACTGTTGGCTCATTTCAATTATAGCGGCCCAATAGAGCTTTCGGCCTGGTTACGACCCGTCAACCTATTGGGTCCGCTAAAGTTCGAACATGTCTGTAGGCCCAATTAGAGAAAGTTGATTTTGGCCCATCTATTATTTGAGCCCATTACGACGACCATTTATGGACAGGACGAAATCAGATCAAAAGCCCAAGACGATTTTGGCCCCTGCGAGCCCATTAAGGGGGGCCCATTAAGGGCAGTGTGCCGCTATCCTTAATAAAGGGCCCACAACTCTTCGTGCTAGCTATTAATTTCACTGCTTTTTTGGCTTCCTAGCGACCAGTTAGATGGAATGCGAGGCGCGCTAAGCAAATGTACGGCATACAAGGAAAAACGTAGCACATCAAGCATATATTATAGGAAATTACATCCACTAGGCAATCAAAGATTGATGCCAGTGCAAATAAATGAACAGAACTTAACGATCTACAACCTCAGAATCTACAACCTCAGCGCGGATGACACCCATAAGCATGTGAGCAAGTTCTTCCTTTGCTACACTGTCTCTGAAAACATTGATCAGTTGTCGTTGTGCAAGAATGTGCACCTCTGATTCCTCCATGATTTCCATCATTGCTTCAGCCAGTAATTGGTTCACAAACATACATTATTCGTTGGATTCAAGATAGAGGAAACTGAACAGATTCAGATGGCGATTTTGGCAGGCTTGTATTGATTGCTTGTATCTGCGTTGGTATTTCCCCGAAGAGGAGAGGATGATGCAACACAACAACGGTAAGTATTTCCCTTAGTTATGAAACCAAGGTTATCAATCCAGTAGGAGAACCAAGCAACACTATGTAAACAACACCGGCACACAAATAACAAATACTTGCAACCCAACGTGTAAGAGGGGTTGTCAATCCCTCCTCGGTATTGAGATAGATAAAAGCATATGAGATTTGATAAATAGATCTGACAAAAACACAAAATAAAATAAAAAAAGAAAAGTGCAGCAAGGTATTGTTCGGTTTTGGAATAATAGATCTAAAAATAATATGATAGGAAATAGACCCGGGGCCGTAGATTTCACTAGTGGCTTCTCTCGAGAAAATAGCATACGGTGGGTAAACAAATTACTGTTGGGCAATTGATAGAAAAGTAAATAATCATGACGATATCCAAGGCAATGATCATGTATATAGGCATCACGTCCAAGATTAGTAGACCGACTCCTGCCTGCATCTACTACTATTACTCCACACATCGACCACTATCCAGCATGCATCTAGTGTATTAAGTTCATGGAAAAACGGAATAATGCAATAAGAACGGTGACATGATGTAGACAAAATCTATTCATGTAGGAATAGACCCCATCTTTTTATCCTTAATGACAATGATACATGCATGTCACTTCTCCTTCTGTCACTGAGATTGAGCACCGCAAGATTGAACCCATCACAAAGCACCTCTTCCCATTGTAAGAAAAATCAATCTAGTTGGCCAAACCAAACCAAAGTTTTGAAGAAGAAATACGAGCCTATAAAGATCATGCAGAAAAGAGTTCATAGAAGACTCAAATAATATTCATAGATAGAACTGATCATAAACTCGCAATTCATCAGATCCCAACAAACACACCGCAAAAAGTCATTACATAAAATAGATCTCCAAGAACATCGAGGAGAACATTGTATTGAAGATCAAAGAAAGAGAAGAAGTCATCTAGCTACTACCTACGGACCCGTAGGTCTGTGATAAACTACTCACGCATAATCGGAGGAGCACTAATGAGGATGATGAACCCCTCCGTGATCGTTTCCCCCTCCGGCAAGGTGCCGGAAAAGGGCTGGAATTGTTTTTCGTTGACTCCCCTAGGGTTTCTGGAATATCTGGGTATTTATAGAGCTAAGAGGCGGTGGAAAAGATCACCGTGGGCCCCACAAGGCACCAGGGCGCGCCTGGGGCCTCTGGCGTGCCCTGGTGTCTTGTGGGCCCCACGAGCCTCCTCTGGTACACCTCCTGGGCTCCCTGGGTCTCTTCTGGGCAGCAAAAATCTCCAAAAAGTTTTGCTGCATTTGGACTCCGTTTGATATGGATATTCTGCGAAGTAAAAAACAAGCAAAAAACAACAACTGGCACTAGGCACTATGTCAATAGGTTAGTCCCAAAAAATGATATAAAGTTGCTAGTAAATGAATGTATAACATCCAAGACTGATAATATAACAGCATGAAACAATAAAAAATTATAGATACGTTGGAGACGTATCATGTATCATTGATAGTGGAGAGTGTCTCGACCACTGCATCATAACATAAATTAGGACAATAGATGATTCAAAGCAATAGTCTATAATTGACATGAGGACATCAATACTCAAGCATATCAACAAGCAACCATGTCTTTCAAAATATCAACACTAAAGAAAGCTATCCCTAGCCCATCATGCTCAATCATTGATCCATTCACGAAACACACTAGAATATTAGCTACATACAATGCACAAGTATGATCATAGTGCTCCCTAGTTGGTGCTTTATAAGAGAAGATGGAGACTCTAATAAAAATAAAAATTGCATAAAGTAAATAGATAGGCCCTTCGCAGAGGGAAGCAGAGATTTGTAGAGGTGCCAGAGCTCAAAGCTTAAATTGCGAGATAAAATATTCTGAGAGGCATGCTTTTCCCGTTAACGAAAATGACCGAGAATTCCCAATACTTTCCATGCTAGATACATCATAGGCAGTTCCCAAACATAAAATAAAGTGTATTCATTTTTCCACCATTCTTTCACAATCCATGGCTAGCCGTATCCACGGGTGCCTTCTATACCAACACTTTCCAAGGAATTTATTATTTGACAACATAAAAAATATTCATTTCGGGACTGGGCATCCCTATTACCTTGCCACACTCTCGTGCAATGACAAGTGAATAAACACTCATATTGAGAATAATGCATCTAGCATGGAAAATATTGGCCACCCCCTGCCGCTTCATGAGCGGTACGGGCACACAAAAAGGAAATTCATTTTGAAAATAAGAGTTGGCACATACAAATTTACTTGGAACGACATGGAAATACCGCATATAGGTAGGTATGGTGGACTCATTGGCACAACTTGGTTTAAGGAGTTTGGGTGCACAAGTATTATTCCCACTTAGTACAAGGAAAGGCTAGCAAATAGATTGAGAAGCAACTAACCAAAGAACGAAAACTCTCATAAACGAGCATTAAACATAACTAACACCGAATAATGCACCACAAGTAGGATGTAATTTCATTGCATAACTATTGACTTTCGTGCTTGCATAGGGAATCACAAACCTTAACACCAATATTCTTACTATCGGTGTACACAAACAGGGGTGTTTGTTTCTCCCTGATCCATGCATATACCGGCAGGGCCTTTAGGCGAACCACCTCTTTGCTGAAGCATATCAAGAAATGCAAGACAATAGAAGGCCACCTTGGGAAAGCCTCCCTTGCTGGGCAGGAGAGCATGGCTAGGTCGAGGCAGCCCCAAGGACAAGTCCGAATTTGCCCCGACAGGCTTGCCGTGGCCGCCAAGACCAAACCCTGCCATGCTCCTTTGGCGAGGAGTCGTCACCAAGACACCACCACTCCACCTCACTGCACCCAAGTCACTAATCTATGCGGTGTCAAGGTGTTAAACAACCAGGTGGATCCTTTCAAGCACGTGGCAGCCTCAAGGAGAAGAGATTAGCTTTATTGACACCCGTCCAGGAGGCGTGTCAAGCTGATAAGAAGAGGTAGATAAGCGGCATGACAGGCTTGCCGGGATTCGCCCTCGGTACAACACCTAGCAGTGCATTTAATGCACTTTGTCCTAACTATCAGAGTTAGGTATGATAGCACTGTTAGCTATCTAATCATACCCAAATGACTGTTTTGCCACTGTGGTCGCCCCTTAACCTATAAAAGGAGGCCCGAGGCAACCTAGCAAGGGGTTCGGTTCGGTTCGAACACCTCGACCCCCTGCATTTGTAAGCTCACATTGCTCTCCCCGAGGCACCCTTGCCGGGCCAGAGCGCGTCGAGCCTTCGTCCGCCTCCAGATTAATCCACCAAAGTAGGAGTAGGGTTTTACGCTGCAAAGCGGCACAAACCTGGGTAAAAGAGGGAGAGTCCATCGCCGCGCTGTCCCCCACTGCCTCTGCGCTTTATGCAACACGGCCGTCCCCATGCCGAACCACAAAGGGGCACCCCTGCCCCATAGGTGATCGTGCTCCCACGCCGACATCTTTGGCACACCAGGTAGGGGGCGTCGCTTGTGCGAACCTGAAGCAGCGGCCAGCACGCCGGTCTTCATTGATTTTCATCATCCTTTCGCATCGCCCACGGCCCCCAAGACAAGAAATGGAGCGGCGACGCCATTCCATGCTTCATCCTTTCTCTCGTCCAAGGCTGCGAGCACCACGAGCGCAGCGGCCACGGCAGACAGAATGGGTGTCGTGTGCGGCACGACCGCCATGGGCAGTGTTGCTGTTACCCTTACCATCGTCTCCTTCGAGTGGAGGATAGGGTGACGGTGGCGCGGAGGCGGATGATCTGATTGCTGACGAGCTAAGCCCGGTGGTAAGGGCGTTCTCCTCGCGAGGATGAATGTTCCGCTGAGCCACGGGCCAAGGCCAATTCATCGGGTCTCCGCCCCAACCTACGGGGCAGTATTGCTGTGAAAAGAAATCACGGCGAAGTGTGTTTCCATCCAACCCCGGCAAGCCTCTTCACACGTGGCGGTGTGTCACAACCGTATTGCATACGGGCTGAGCGCAACTTTCCGTGTGCGGGACTGCTGCGGGAAAGGAGGATTCACGCCCTCGCTGCAACAAGTATAAGAAAAGATAAGTTGCGAAACCTTCTTCTGGTTTCAAGACCTTTTGTTATGTACCCTTTGCGACTCCTTTGCGTTTAGAGCCCATTGTTCGTATGAGATATCCATAATGCGAAGGGACTCCTCCGTGATCGATTGTGTCCTAGCCTGTTTCGAGTCCACTCAACAGGCTAGGCTACCGCGTCGAGAACGTCGAGGGGTAACCTGCCGGTGGCACCTATGCTTGCGGAATGCTAAGGGCCCACTCTCGACAGCAACACAACTATTGCTTGCCTTGGCGGGCTCCCATCATGCGCAGGATTCGAGATCATACAAGAACTATGGGCAAGATAAACTTAAAAGGATAGCATTGAGTTCATACAACTACTTAAGAGTACTATTATGCACCATAAGATAGCAAAGCTTAACACAAGGCCAAATTATGTCTTTTTGTTTGATAGCAACAGAATAAATAGAGCAAGGGAAGTCAGTCCCGCCGGCCTCCTTGGACCCGGGGCACTCGGAGCACCTTGTTCGCCAGAGGCCCGACAACTTGAGCAACGACAGAAGTGTCCGTCCCGGCAGGCTGCTTCTTGAAGGCATCTGAAAGGTCGACCTCGGGATGGCGCTGAGCAAAGTTGACGAGGATGTTGAAGATGGCGTCCCGGGCGAATTTACGGGACTCATTCGCAAAGCAGACGGCTCTGTCGTCCTCGTACATCTTCAACTCTTTGATGAGGCCCTTGAAAAAGTGTGTCAACATGACACTAGGGGCTTCATTCTCACTAACGGTGAAGGCCCAGCCCTTCATGTTCATCTTGGCGATCTGGGTCGAGATGCGCTCAGCTATGTCGACCATGCTTTGTATCCAGATGTTATACAACTCGGCCTGGTCCTTGAGTTTGGTCTCTGCATCCTTCCGGAGAGCTCCAGCAGTGTTGGCCTCCTCCGTCAAGGCCCTTTCTCGGTCCTTGGCCTGCTCAAGATCCTTCTCAAGGGTGGCAAGCTTGGCAGTCATGTCCTCGATGGTGCTGGAGGCCGTGTTTAGTTCCTGGTCCTTGGATGAAAGCTGAGATTGCATCCGCGCTTCCTCCCGGAGGGCCTCGATCTCCTTCTTGCTCCCGGCGAGCTCTCCCTCCAGATTTGCCGTTCGGGTCTCGAGCTTTGTTTTGGCACTGGAAGCTATGACAAGGTTATCCATCACCTCCTTCAGTTTTGCTGCCGCGTCCAGGGCTTGTGAGTCGGTGGCCCTCTTATGGCTATCCTCCAGGTCCTTGACCTGCTGCTGAACAAGACCTTCCAGCTCATCAGCATTGCTGCGCAGTGTGTCGGACATGGCCTGTTCACGAGCTGCAAGATCTTTGGCATTGGAGTTGAGCTCCACTTCATGCTCCGACAGCCTGCTATCATGAGCTCTTGCCTTCTCTGCAGTAGCAGCCATCCTCACTTCTTGGTCTTTGAGTTCGTGGGAGCGGGTGTTGTACCAAGTGCGCAGCTCTTCCGCCTTGTCCTTCAGTTGCTGGGTGGCCACGTCCTGGGCCCTACGCTCCTCTTGGAGTACCTTCCACCTCTGGTCGTACCTCTCCCGCGCTTTCTTGAGCCCTACAGCCACTGACTCCAGAAATGCGAAGTCCTTGGAATGATCAGCAGAAACATTCACTTCCTGGGCCCTTTGAGTCAAGGGAGCTTGGATGCGGCTAATCTCCTCGTGAAAGTTCACCCCGGCAAGAGCAGATGAACCGGGGGCTACCGGAGGAGGTTGGACTACAACCATCGCCAAGCTGCTTGTGGGGAGAGCCACTTTCAAGTGTGACGCATTGCTCTGGAGGGGCGCCTTTTCCTCAACTTCCATGTCAGGACCAGTTGTGCCTACACGATTTTCCTCTCCTCCTTCAGGGGCTGCTTGGATGTCCTTGGAAGCTTCAATGCGGTCTTCTTCGGTGGCAATCTTGAGGGCCTCTGCAGCAGCGTCCTTCCCTATATCGGCTACTTCTTCCAGGAGCTCCTTCTCTTCAGGAATGGGGGCTGCAAGGGAGTGAGGGAAAGGATAATACAGGAATCAGTAATTTAAATCAAGAGTTGAGAAATGCAGAAGCCTTCAACAAGATTCCAAGGGTGAATAATTTATCTGCTGGCGGCTGGTGGGATGAGACCTCTCCTTCCCCGACGACGCCTGCTACCGGTAGACAACTAGCATCCACTCCCTCCATAGGGATGGGTTCGGCATGAATAGATCCGGCAGAAGGAGCCCTTGCCGGGGATTCCCTTCCTTGGGTATTGCTTGCAGTGGGGGCTGAAGTGGCCGCTGTCTGTTGCCGGGCTTCTTCTTGGAAGTCTCCGCCAGTCTCCTTGGTGGGCGACAGAAAAATTGTAGCATGGCCACTGACATACGCGGTTTGGCCCATGCCTTCTCACAGGGGGCTGGCCCGGGGGCTTGGAGCAGGATCACCCCCGGCAACCCTTGCCGGTTCGATGCACGACATCGGCCTCAGCTCCTTTGTCATCTTGGCCCGTTTGGCCCGTTGGGCCAAGGTCTCTTCATCCCTGTCAAGGCCAGCAAACACAAGATCAGTTGAGGATCGAAGGAAAGTAGTAGGAGTTATGGAATTATGAGATTCTTCTTTACTCTAAATCATCAAACATGGCGTCCATCTCGTACACCAGTGGCGGAGGGGATTCCCTGCCTCTTTTGAGTGGCGGTGGAGTCATGCTTGCTGCTACTGGGCTCAAGGATGGCGTGGGATCAACACCCTTCATAGTCCATTGCTGAGGAGGTGGTGACAGGGCTCAGGCGAGGTGAACTGAATGGCGGTGAGAGGTGTCCTCCTTGGTGCTCTTGGCGATCGTCTTCTTCACCTTGGGCGCAGCCCGAGACGAAGACCCGGCCACCGGCTCTTGGCTACCCTTCCTGTGGAGTCGGCGCTTCTGCTTCAGAGCCTGAGGGCCCGCCTCGAGCCCCTCCTCCTCCTCCTCGGGCACCGCAGCAGCGCCTGCCCCGATAGCTTCAGTCCCGGCAGTTTCTGCCCCGGCAGCTTCCGTCGCGGCAACCACGGCCCCCAACGCCTCAAGCTCAGCAATTTCGTCATCAACATGCTCCTCGTCCGAGGAGTCCTCATCATCTCCACTGGCTCCCCAAGCGGCCTTGATTCTCCGGGCTTCTTCAAGCCTACTACGTATGTACTTCTGCTCCTCTTCAGTCATGCCCTTGGTGAAGTCTGTCTCCTTACTGGTGGCCTTCTCCTCCAAACTCGAAGTCCAGCTCATTTCCTCCTCCAAGCTGGCCAGTGGCCAGTCTGCTTTGACCCCATTGGCGTCGCAGTCTGGCATCCACTTGAGGATCTGGTCTCTGGCGGAGTTGATATGCAATGGGATGATCCTTGCTGGCAGATGGAAGGTGCCGGACTTGTGGAAGAATTGTTCGCACGGCCAGGCATGGTTCATGACCGTCAAATTATTGGCGAGGCCCGGATACAGCCGCATCCAGTCCGCAACATTCTTGTACTCCCAGGCAAAGCGGTCCCTTTGCTGCAACGGGGCAATCCGCCGCCGAAGAAAATCAGCACCCACGTGTTCGATGGTCAACCCGGCAGCCTTGAGACGAGTGACCCTATTCAGTGCAGTGCAGAGTTTCTCATCAGTTGCTCCCAGGTCGCTCCAATCCTTGCTGCATACCACACACTTGGTCCACGGCTGGCAGAACGGAGGGGCTTCCGGGTCCTTGATCCAGCACCAATCCCCTCTCCACTCCTCCCACTTGTCATGCAGTTGCCCTCCATGGTAATCCCAATCTTCTCTCCTCACCCGCGGAATCCATGATATGTTTCCCGAAAGGGATTTATCTTCAATGCGGGGGATGTAGAAGTGGCGGAACAGATCCACATTGGGAGCAACTCCAACGAAATTCTCACAGAAGTGAGCAAACACCGCCATGCATGTCATTGCATTTGGCATGAAATCCAGCAAACGGAATCCAAAAGAATACATCATCACGCTGAAAAAGTCGGAGAAGGGAGGAGAAAGCCCGCAGTAGAAGTAAGCGCAGAAGAGCGGGTATGAGTCATTCGGAACCTTGGGCCCTTCAGGGAGGATGACTAGCTCTCCATGCCCTTTGGTCTTTCTCTCCCACATGAAGGCGTACCTCTGGATCAGGGCGTTGCCATCCAAGTTCGACAGCGAGAAGACCATGTTTCTCTGCCGCCGCAGGACCAACTCCTCCACCTCTCTCTTCTTCTCCTCCGCTCTCTGATCTTCAGGATTGGCCGCCTGTTTTCCCTTCATGGTGCTCTTCATTCACCCCATTTCCCCGGGCAATGAGAAGGAAGAGATTTGGTGGTGGGGGAAGTGGTGGTGGCGGAAGCAGTTTCTTTCTTGTCGTAAGGAAGAAGATGAAGCGCAAGGGGCGAAAGATGTGAATGAACCACGCTCCTTCGTGTCTTCTCTGTTTTATTGGGACTACGCGAAGGGGCTGGCTCAACACTATTCCCCCTGCAAAACTGCCTTTTTCGGCGCGCTCCCCTAGTAACCGCTGCAAAACCACGACTGCACGACTCGCGGTAATTGTGCGGAACAGACGTGTGATTGACGAAACTGTAAAGTCATTCCACATGGATAGGAGGTTTCTGCCGTGTGTATGTGCACTGCTTTGGGCCCTAACCCAACGCACCCGCAGCGCATTTGGCTTAGGCCCGGGGGCTACTGTCAGTGTACACAAACATGGGTGTTTGTTTCCCCCTGACCAGTGCACAGACCGGCAGGGCCTTTAGGGGAACCACCTCTTTAACGAAGCATATCAAGAAATGCAAGACAACAGAAGACCAACTTGGGAAATCTCCCTTGCCGGGCAGGAGAGACTGGCTAGGTCGAGGCCGCCCCAAGGACAAGTCTGAATTTGCCCCGGCAGGCTTGCCGAGGCCGCCAAGACCAAACCCCGCCAAGCCCCTTTGGCGAGGAGTCGTCACCAGGACACCTCCACTCCACCTCACTGGACCCAAGTCACTAGTTTGTGCGGTGTCAAGGTGTTAAGCAACCAGGTGGATCCTTTCAAGCATGTGGCAGCCTCAAGGAGAAGAGATTAGCTTTATTGACACCCGACCAGGAAGCGTGTCAAGCTGATAAGAAGAGGCAGATAAGCGGTGCGACAGGCTTGCCGGGATTCGCCCTCGGCACGACACCTAGCAGTGCATTTAATGCACTTTGTCCTAACTATCAGAGTTAGGTATGATAGCACTGTTAGCTATCTAATCATACCCAAATCACTGTTTTGCCACTGTGGTCGCCCCTTAACCTATAAAAGGAGGCCCGAGGGAACCTAGCAAGGGGTTCGGTTGGGTTCGGTTCGGTTCAAACACCTCGATCCCCTATATTTGTAAGCTCATGTTGCTCTCCCCGAGGCACCCTTGCCAGGCCAGAGCGTGTCGAGCCTTCGTCCACCTCCAGATTAATCCACCAAAGTAAGAATAGGGTTTTACGCTGGAAAGCGGCCTGAACCTGGGTAAAAGAGAGAGAGTCCATCGCCGCGCTGTCCCCCACTGCCTCTGCTCTTTATGCAACGTGGCTGTCCCCACGCCGAACCACAAAGGGGCACCCCTGCCCCATAGGTGATCGTGCTCCCACGCCGACACTTACTAAAGCATAATTACTCACCAACATGACTCAAAATTATTATCTTCATATCTCAAAACTATTACAAGGAATCAAGTTTATAATATCCAATGATCTTCATGAAAGTTTTTATTATATCCCACTTGAATATCTATCACTTTGGGACTAGTTTCATATTTTACCATTGCTTGTAACAAGCTCTCAAACAAATTTAAGTGAAGAAAATGAGCATAAATAATTGTTCTCATCTCTCAAAATAATATAAGTGAAGAATGAGAGAATTTCTTCAAAAATTTACTAACTCCCAAATTGATCTAAGTGAAGCATGAGAGTATATTTCTTCAAAATTAAAACACCACCGTGCTAAAAAATATATAAGTGAAGCACTAGAGCAATTCCATAGCTCAAAAAATTTAAGTGAAGCACATAGAGGAATTCTAACAAACCATAGCATCATTATGGCTCTCTCAAATAGGTGTGTCCAGCAAGGATAATTGTGGCAAACTAAAAAGAAAATCAATCAAAGACTCATATAATACAAGACGCTCCAAGCAAAACTCATGATATGTGAGGAATAAAAATATATCTCCAAGTAAAATTACCGATGGTCGTTAGAAGAAATAGGGGATGCCTTCCGAGGCACCCCCAAGCTTAGTTGCTTGGTTATCCTTGAATATTACCTTGGGGTGCCATGGGAATCCCCAAGCTTAGGCTCTTTTCACTCCTTATTCCTTCATCCATCGTGATCTCACCCAAAACTTGAAAACTTCAATCACACAAAACTTAACAAAAACCTTCGTGAGATCCGTTAGTACAAGAAAACCAATCTTTACTTGTACTGTTGCAAAACCATTCATATTTTGTTATTGCATTATACCTACTATATTCTAACTTTACCATGTCTAAACCCCCTCGGTATAGTCCATAGATTCATCAAAATAAACACACAATGCAACGAAAACAAAATCTGTCAAAAACAGAACATTCTGTAAAGACTTGAATTTTATTCATACTTCTATAACTCCAAAAATTCTGAAAAATTAGGACAACATAGGCAATTCATATATCAATCTTGTGTAAAACATTCAGAGTTTTGTGTCGCTCCAGTGATTTTGAACAATTCAACTACTGGACGTAAAAGTTTTTGTTTTCCAACAAGATCAAATCAACTATCACCCAAAGCCATCCTAAAGGCATTACTTGGCACAAACACTAATTAAAACATAAAAAACACAATCATAATAGAGGCATAATTGTGTGAACACATAAAAACAGAAGCAAAAAGGAAAAATTATTTTATTCATTGGGTTGCCTCCCAACAAGCGCTATCGTTTCACGCCCCTAGATAGGCATAATGCATAGATTCAAGTATTGTCATCTTTGGTTTTTTTCTCCATAGGTTGCCCTCATGATTGATTCATATGGTGGCTTAATTTTAGTTCTAGGGAAGTGTTCCATACCCTTCTTTAGAGGAAACTGAAATTTAATATTCCCTTCTTTCATATCAATCACGGCACCAATCGTTCACAAAAATGGTGTACCAAGTATTATAGGACAAGACGGATTGCAATTAATATTAAGCACAATAAATTCTATGGGCACATAATTCAAATTTGCAAGAATAAGAACATCATTAATTCTTCCCAAAGGCTTTTTAATAGTAGAATCCGCCAAGTGCAAATTTAGAGAACATTCTTCAATATTGGTAAAACCAAGCACATCACATAGAGATTTCGGAATTGTGGAAACACTAGCACCTAAATCACAGAAAGCATTGCACTCATAATTTTTTATCTTGACTTTAATGGTGGGTTCCCCTTCATCATATAATTTTCTAGGAATTGAAATCTCTAACTCCAATTTTTCTTCTAAAGCTTTTAGCATGGCATCCACAATATGTTTAGTAAAAACTTTATTTTGTTTATAGGCATTGGGTGAATTTATCATGGATTGCAACAAAGAAATACACTCAATCAAAGAACAACTATCATAATTAAAGTCTTTGTAATCCAAAAGAGTGGGCACATCACTAGTTAAAGTTTTGACCTCTCCAAACCTACTTTTATCAATTTTTTCAACAAGATTTTCACCCTTCAAATTATGAGGATGCCTTCTAGCTAAAGTTGACTCTTCTTTAGTCCTCTTATCATCAATTTTAATATTACTAAACAAGGAATCAATAGAAGAAACACCATTCATTTTAAGATCTTCATCATTATGGTGAAAGCAATCGGTAGAAAATGCTCTTTCTAAAATTTCTCTTTTAGCTCTAAGCATAGTGGTTCTTTTCTTACTTTCATCCATGGAAACATATAAAGCTTTAATTGATTCATTGACATCAACCTTAGGTGGAAAAATTTTAATCTTGAGATTTTCTACATCATGGGAAATTCTATCAATGCTTCTAGACATATCTGTTGGAGATATGCCCTAGAGGCAATCATGTATGATGATATTTCCTATGTGTTTATAATAAAGATAGTCCCTGGACATTATCAATGATGTGTATCAGCAAGTACATGACTTGTTTGTGGGACTATGCATTGTATGATGACTATCCTAAAAGGTCCCTAGTCGAAAGGGCTGTGTGGACGCACAACCGACTAGACTAGCATATGACACGGTTGATCGCTTGGTCTCACTAGCCATGGAGCATTGGATGCTAACTGGATAATATAGACTCGGAAGGGTCTGGTCGGATGCGACATAGTCGGATCCGAGTTGAGATAAGATCCGAGTCGGACAGACCCAACTATGAGACGCAACAATATGTCATCTACGAGTCTCTAGTACAACATACGTTCTATGTCCTAAGACTTGAGCTGGCTCATGTACTCGGGATGATGACATACCTGCTTTGGGCCGACCAAATGCTACTCCATGACTGGGTAGTTACAAAGGTAGGTTTCGGGCTTGTCAGACCCATGCTGCGAGACATGGTCGAGCAAGATGGGATTTGCCCCTCCGATCAGGAGAGATATACTCTGGGCCCCTCGTGTGATCTGACCAAGATAAGCATGGCCATGCGACAGGGATTATGAGATAATCTGGTTAGTGGTCGGCATCACTGGAACGAGAAAGGGGTTGTGCTAGCACAATGATGACAGACTCGCCTTGAGCCCGACAACATATATCGTGTGGCAAAGGTAACAGAAGTGTGACATGTTGTACAGGTTTGCCAACCGGCTTCATTGTCTACTTGGTGGTCAACACACCTTGCTAGAGGCCACTACCAATCGAGCAGGTCGAAGGTGATTCGACCTGTGACCAAGCCGACTTGAACCTAAGGGGTCGCGCGCTTAAGGGAAGGAACCTGTGAGGACGGATCAGACTCCACGAGTCAGATGTGATCCTACTCGGACTCAGATCCATGCCGAACAGATTTTGGGCTTTAGGGTCCGTGCAGGGCCCATGTGTTGAGCCCATGACGGACGCCTATATATAGTGGAGGTGCGGCACACTCATGCGATTGATCGCTTCGATGCTGTCACTAGGGTTTGCATGTGTTGCGAATAGCCACCTCCACTCGCCGCCGGCTGTGTGATCGGACCTAGCAGTCCGCCGCACGGTGTTCCTCCTGCACGCGCAGATACCATTAGAGGCGGTGCACTTGCGCCGCTCCGGCGAACCTGTACGTGGGATCCGACGACCGGCTGTTCGAGGGAGATCCGACAAGGAGGAGACGATCCACGTGGACACGCTGCCCCAACTCTTCTTCCGCTGCACGACACTGCATGTCTAGTGGTAATGATCTGTGATCCATCTGCCGTAGCATGTTCTTGGTTGATCTGCGCGTAGGAAAATTTTAATTTGCAGTCGACGCACCCTACCGTAGATCCCAACTATGGTATTAGAGCCTCTGCTATAGGATTTGGATTCGGATCGTATGCATATTAGATATGTGGAGGCGGCAGATGTGATCCGTTGTCGTTTATGAGATCGGCTATGTGCACGGTTGATGAGATCAACTGCACAAGGGAATCGATGAGGCTATGTTTTCTGATGATCGGGATCGATGAGGTCATGACACAACCTACCCCTACCGGTTGGTATCCGCCATCGGGGTTAACAGTGAAACGTAAATCCAAATCGGATTCGCGATGATCGATAAGATCGGTCAGATCGGAAAATTCGGCGTGATCGGAGTTCAGATGTGATCTGTGATTTCCGAAAACATCGGGACCGCCATGTGCGTAGCGCCTTGTATTTCGTACACGATTACTCAAATTGGTAGAATGTGATTCTATGCATAACTTTATTTTGCAGGGTTTGATGTGAATAGTATGGCTCATGTGTATGTGATGCATGTGTGTAATTTATACATGGCCTGCGCGTCATGTTTGTCAGCCGGCAGGAGCCAAAGTGCTGTCATTATAATGTATAACGACCTACGTGTCGACTTGTGGCTCTATGTAAAATTCATTACTAGTTGTAGTAGTTGGATAATAAAGATCAGGTTGACGGCTTGGCGTCCCGGTGTGACAAACTAGATGGAGTTCCTAGATGGTCATCGGAGTCAGAGCCGACCTGGAAGAACATCCATGAAGGAGCCATACTATTTCACAATATATATTTATTTGTGATTGTTATGCTTCTTTGTTTCTATGCATGTTAAAATGGTAGAAAGATCCCTCGTTAATATCAAGCGACTTGCCATCCCCAATGTTGCACCTTCGCACGTCAAGTACGTCTAGTAGTGGGCTCATAAAATTGGGGTGCTTCTAGGTGTCCTTGAACGGAAGGGTTCGTGTCGAACACGGGCATGCACTGCATCTGGTTAACTTGACAAGGCTATCAAAACGGTTTTGGGCCTTGTGGCAAAGAAGGTTGGGAGCCGGGGTATGAGATACCTACCCGATCGACAGGAATCATATAGAGATACAATTAGCAAAGAGTTTCTTACCGGATAGTCATGTTGGCTAGCAGTGATGCTAAAGCTCACTAGTCGCATGTGCTAGTCGGATCCTGAATCACTGAGAGTTTGCAGAGGGATACTGACTTCAGTGGGAGTATTTCTGTTTAGGCTTGAATTACTCTACATAAACACATTGCTTAGTGATTGCATATTTTTCTGTTGTAGATCAATGTCACCACCTGCTCAACCCAACTTTGCATTGAAATCAATTCTGGAAAAGGATAAACTGAATGGAACAAAATTTACCACCTGGTATAGAAATTTGAGAATTGTTCTCAAGCATGATAAAAAGGAACATGTTCTAGAGGATCTACTTCCAGAGGAACCTGCCGATAATGCCACAACCAAGAATGCCTACCAGAAACTCGTTGATGAATCAACGGAGATCAGCTGTCTGATGCTGGCTTGTATGGATCCCGATTTGCAACAACATTTTGAAAATGTTGAGGCTTACGATATGATGGAGAGTCTCAAGAGCATGTTTCAGACACAGGCTAGGACCGAAAGGTTCAATGTCTGGCGATCCTTGATGGATTGCAAGCTGAAGGAAGGTGATCCACTAAGCCCACATGTGATCAAGATGATCGGGTATGTGCAAGCTTTGGATCGGTTGGGCCTCCCGCTCTTGGATGAGCTGGCTACTGATGCAGTTCAGGGTTCTCTTTCACCCAGCTATGGGATGTTCATCTCGAACTATCATATGCATGGCATGGATAAGAAGCTCACTGAATTGCATGGGATGCTCAAAGTGGCAGAGCAGGATATTAAGAAAGGCACGCATCAAGTGTTGATGGTGCAGAAATCGGCTAAGTTCAAGAAGAGTTGGTCCAAGAAAAAGGCTAAGGCAAAGGGCGTGGAGATGGTAACCTCTGCCGCTGCGCTGAAGTCAGGACCGGACTCGAAGACCATTTGCTATCATTGCAAGGAGACAGATCACTGGAAGAGGAACTGTAGCAAGTGGCTTGCAGAGCATGGCAAGAAGGCCGGAAATGCTTCTTCAGGCAAAGGTACACTTGTTGCATATGTTATAGACATTTACCTTGCTGACATACCTATTAGCTCTTGGGTATTTGATACCGGATCGGTTATTCATATTTGCAACTCGATGCAGGGGCTAGTAAGAACTAGGCATGTGGCACAAGGGGAGATTGACATCAGGGTCAGCAACAAAGCAAGAGTTGCTGCGTTGGAAGTCGGCACGATGCAGCTCCAGCTTCCTTCTGGATTTATTTTGGAATTGAATAATTGTTATTACATTCCTGCACTTAGTCGAAACATTATTTCTGCCTCATGCTTGATGAGTCAGGGTTATGAATTCAATTTAAAGGACAATGGTTGTTCGTTTTATTTGAATGGTATGTTCCACGGCTATGCACCCATTGTTGATGGGCTTTTTATATTGAATCTAGAAACAGAACCGGTCTATAACATGAATGTCAAGAGGCATAATCCTAATCAGATAAATCCAACATACTTCTGGCATTGTCGGCTTGGACACATTAGTCTGAAACACATGAAGAAGCTCCATGATGATGGGCTCCTAACTTCGTCCGACTTCGGGTCGTTCGAGACATGCGAATCATGCTTGCTCGGCAAGATGACTAAGTCTCCTTTTGCAAAGAGTTGCGAGAGGGCGTCCGAGCTGTTGGAACTTATACACAGCGATGTGTGTGGTCCAATGAGCACAACTGCTAGAGGAGGCTATCAGTACTTCGTGACTTTTACCGATGACTTGAGTAGATATGGATATATCTATTTGATGAGGCACAAGTCAGAAACTTTTGAAAAGTTCAAAGAGTTTCAAAACGAGGTTGAGAATCAGCTCGGCAAGACTATAAAGCTTCTACGATCTGATCGTGGAGGTGAGTACATGAGCCAGGAGTTTGATGATCATCTGAAAAGCCAAGGTATAGTACCTCAGCTCACACCTCCGGGTACGCCACAGAGAAACGGTGTGTCGGAAAGGAGGAATTGTACCTTGTTAGACATGGTTCGATCCATGATGAGCAAATCAGATTTACCCTTGTCATTCTGGGGATACGCTCTAGAAACTGCAGCTTTCACACTTAACAGGGTACCGTCAAAATCTGTAGACAAGACACCACATGAGATGTGGACCGGGAAGAGTCCCAGTTTGTCTTTTCTAAAGATTTGGGGTTGTGAAGCTTTTGTCAAGCGACTTATGTCAGACAAGCTTACACCCAAGTCAGATAAATGTATATTCATGGGATATCCAAGGGAAACCTTGGGATATAGCTTCTACAACCGGGAAGAGAACAAACTGTTTGTTGCTCGGAACGGGGTTTTCCTTGAGAAAGAGTTTCTCAGTCGGGAGGCCAGTGGGGGGATGGTCCAACTCGAAGAAATTCGAGGACCACTCGGGGACGGCTCGGCTGGTGATAAGATCATACCAGAGTCAGTCAGGGAACCTGTGGTGGAAGCGGCACCTGAACCACGGAGGTCGGAAAGATTGCGCAGAGTGCGTGATGTGTTGTTGCTAGAAAGCGACAAGCCGGCCACGTATGCGGAAGCGATGGTGAGCCCAAATTCTGAGGAATGGCTAGAGGCCATGAGATCCGAGTTAAAGTCCATGGACAAGAATCAAGTCTGGGACTTGGTTGATCCGCCGCCTGGCGTAACAGCCATTGGTTGCAAATGGGTCTTTAAGAAGAAAACCGATGTGGATGGAAATGTTCAGATCCACAAAGCTCGGCTTGTCGCTAAAAGTTATGGACAAGTTCAAGGAATTGACTACAACAAGACATACTCACCGGTAGCGATGCTGAAATTGGTGAGGATCATACTAGATATAGCTGCATATTTCGATTACAAGATATGGCAGATGGATGTCAAAACGGCTTTCCTTCACGGAAATTTAACCGAGGACGTGTATATGATACAGCCCGAGGGTTTTGTCGATCTGACTAGCGCTGGTAAGGTATGCAAGCTCAAGAAATCCATTTATGTGTTGAAGCAAGCATCTCGGAGTTGGAACATTCATTTTGATGAGGTCGTCACTAGTCTCGGTTTCATCAAAAGCGAAGAGGACGCTTGTTTATACAAGCAGTTAAGTGGGAGCTCGATAGTGTTTTTGATCTTGTATGTGGATGACATACTACTGATCGAAAATGATGTTTCGATCCTGAACTCGGTCAAGGAGTCATTTAATGGCAAGTTTTCAATGAAGGACCTCGGTGAAGCAGTTTACATATTGGGCACTAAGATCTATAGAGATAGATCGAGGAGGCTGCTCGGCTTAAGCAAGAGCACGTACATAGATAAAGTGTTGAAGCGATTCAACATGAGTGAGGCCAAGAAAGGGTTCTTGCCTATCTCACATGGTATAAGGCTAAGCGAGACTCAGAGTCCTTCGACATCTGATGAGCGAAGTAGGATGAGTCGGATTCCGTATGCCTCGGCAATCGGATCCATCATGTATGCCTGTTGGAAATATGCCCTAGAGGCAATAATAAAATGGTTATTATTATATTTCCTTGTTCATGATAATTGTCTGTTATTCATGCTATAATTGTGTTATCCGGAAATCGTAATACATGTGTGAATACATAGACCACAACATGTCCCTAGTAAGCCTCTAGTTGACTAGCTCGTTGATCAATAGATGGTTACGGTTTCCTGACCATGGACATTGGATGTCATTGATAACGGGATCACATCATTAGGAGAATGATGTGATGGACAAGACCCAATCCTAAGCCTAGCACTAGATCGTGTAGTTCGTTTGCTAAAGCTTTTCCAATGTCAAGTAACTTTTCCTTAGACCATGAGATTGTGCAACTCCCGGATACCGTAGGAGTGCTTTGGGTGTACCAAACGTCACAACGTAACTGGGTGGCTATAAAGGTGCACTACGGGTATCTCCGAAAGTGTCTGTTGGGTTGGCACGAATCGAGACTGGGATTTGTCACTCCGTGTGACGGAGAGGTACCTCTGGGCCCACTCGGTAGGACATCATCATAATGAGCTCAATGTGATCAAGGAGTTGTTCACAGGATGATGTGTTACGGAAACGAGTAAAGAGACTTGCCGGTAACGAGATTGAACAAGGTATCGGTATACCGACGATCGAATCTCGGGCAAGTATCGTACCGATAGACAAAGGGAATTGCGTACGGGATTGATTGAATCCTCGACATCGTGGTTCATCCGATGAGATCATCGAGGAGCATGTGGGAGCCAACATGGATATCCAGATCCCGCTGTTGGTTATTGACCGGAGAGTCGTCTCGGTCATGTCTACGTGTCTCCCGAACCCGTAGGGTCTACACACTTAAGGTTCGATGACGCTAGGGTTGTAGGGAAAGTTTGTACGTGGTTACCGAATGTTGTTCGGAGTCCCAGATGAGATCCCGGACGTCACGAGGAGTTCCGGAATGGTCCGGAGGTGAAGATTTATATATGGGAAGTTGTCATACAGTCACCGGAATAGTTTCGGGGGTTATCGGTATTGTACCGGGACCACCGAAAGGTGTCCGGAGGTCCACCGGGTGGGGCTGATTTACCCGGGAGGCCTAATGGGCTGTATATGGGAGGGAACCAGCCCCCTAGTGGGCTGGTGCGCCCCCCCCAAGGGCCCATGGCGCCTAGGGTTGGGAAACCCTAGGGGAGGGAGCCTTCCACCTTGGTTGGGGGGCAAGTTTCCCTCCCCTGGCCGCCTCCCCTCCCCTCAGATTGGATCTGAGGGGGCCGGCCCCCTCTCCTCTTCCCCCTATAAATAGTGGAGGGGTGGGAGGGAGGCCATACCTCATCCCTGGCGCAGCCCCTCCCCTCTCCAACACCTCCTCCTCCTCCCGCGGTGCTTGGCGAAGCCCTGCAGGAATACCACGTAGCTCCAACTCCACCACGCCGTCGTGCTGCTACTGGAGCTGTCCTCCCAAACCTCTCCTCCCCCCTTGCTGGATCGAGAAGGAGGAGACGTCTCCGCTCCGTACGTGTGTTGAACACGGAGGTGCCGTCCGTTCGGCGCTCGGTCATCGGTGATTTGGATGACGACGAGTACGACTCCATCAACCCCGTTCTCTTGAACGCTTTCGCTCGCGATCTACAAGGGTATGTAGATGCACTCCCCTCTCTCTCGTTGCTAGATGACTCCATAGATTGATCTTGGTGATGCGTAGAAAATTTTAAAATTCTGCTACGATCCCCAACAGTGGCATCATGAGCTAGGTCTATGCGTAGTATCTTGCACGAGTAGAACACAAAGTAGTTGTGGGCGTCGATTTGTCAATCTTCTTGCCGTTACTAGTCTTATCTTGATTCGGCGGCACTGTGGGATGAAGCAGCCCGGACCGACCTTACAGGTACGCTTACGTGAGACAGGTTCCACCGACTGACATGCACTAGTTGCATAAGGTGGCTAGCGGGTGTCTGTCTCTCCCACTTTAGTCGGATCGGATTCGATGAACAGGGTCCTTATGAAGGGTAAATAGAAATTGGCATATCACGTTGTGGTTTTGGCGTAGGTAAGAAACGTTCTTGCTAGAAACCTATAGCAGCCACATAAAAACTTGCAACAACAATTAGAGGACGTCTAACTTGTTTTTGCAGCAAGTGCTTTGTGATGTGATATGGCCAAAGGATGTGATGAATGATATATGTGATGTATGAGATGATCATGTTCTTGTAATAGGAATCACGACTTGCATGTTGATGAGTATGACAACCGGCAGGAGCCATAGGAGTTGTCTTAATTTATTATATGACCTGCGTGTCATTGAAATTCGCCATGTAATTACTTTACTTTATTGCTAACCGTTAGCCGTAGTAGTAGAAGTAATAGTTGGCAAGACAACTTCATGAAGACACGATGATGGAGATCATGATGATGGAGATCATGGTGTCATGCCGGTGACGATGATGATCATGGAGCCCCGAAGATGGAGATCAAAAGGAGCGAAGTGATAATGGCCATATCATATCACTATTTTGATTGCATGAGATGTTTATCATGTTTTTGCATCTTATTTGCTTAGAACGACGGTAGCATATAAGATGATCCCTTACTAAAATTTCAAGAAAGTGTTCCCCCTAACTGTGCACCGTTGCGAAGGTTCGTTGTTTCGAAGAACTACATGTTGATCGGGTGTGATAGATTCTAACGTTCGAATACAACGGGTGTAAGCCAGATTTACACAGCAATACACTTAGGTTGACTTGACGAGCCTAGCATGTACAGACATGGCCTCGGAACACAAGAGACCGAAAGGTCGAACATGAGTCGTATAGAAGATACGATCAACATGGAGATGTTCACCGTTGATGACTAGTCCGTCTCACGTGATGATCGGACACGGCCTAGTCGATTCGGATCATGTATCACTTAGATGACGAGCGGGATGTCTATCTGAGTGGGAGTTCATTACATAATTTGATTAGATGAACTTAATTGTCATGAACTTAGTCTAAATGTTACATATCTATCTTGTAGATCAAATGGCCAACGCTAATGTTACCCTCAACTTCAACGCGTTCCTAGAGAAAAACAAGCTGAAAGACGATGGTAGCAACTATGCGGACTGGGTCCGTAACCTGAGGATTATCCTCATAGCTGCCAAGAAATCATATGTCCTTGAAGCACTGTTAGGTGACCCACCTGCTCTCCCAGCACTGCCAGACGATTTGAACATTTGGCAGACACGCACCGATGATTACTCCTTCGTTCAGTGCGGCATGCTCTTCAGCTTAGAACCGGGGCTCCAAAAGCGTTTTGAGCATCACGGAGCATATGAGATGTTCGAAGAGCTGAAAATGGTTTTCCAAGCTCATGCCCGGATCGAGAGATATGAAGTCTCCGATAAGTTCTACAGCTGTAAGATGGAGGAAAATAGTTCTGTCAGCGAGCACATACTCAAAATGTCTAGGTTGCACAGCCGCTTGTCTCAGCTGGGGATTAATCTCCCGGATGACGCGGTCATTGACAGAATCCTCCAGTCGCTTCCACCTAGCTACAAGAGCTTTGTGATGAACTTCAACATGCAGGGAATGGAGAAGACCATTCCTGAGGTATATGCGATGCTGAAGTCAGCGGAGGCAGAGATCAGAAAGGAACATCAAGTGTTGATTGTGAATAAAACCACTAAGTTCAAGAAGGGCAAGGGTAAGAAGAACTTCAAGAAGGACGGCAAGGGAGTTGCCACGCCCGGTAAGCCAGCTGCCGGGAAGAAGTCAAAGAATGGACCCAAGCCTGAGACTGAGTGCTTTTATTGCAAGGGAAACGGTCACTGGAAGCGGAATTGCCCCAAGTACTTAGCAGATAAGAAGGCCGGCAATACCAAAGGTATATGTGATATACATGTAATTGATGTGTACCTTACCAGCACTCGTAGTAGTTCCTGGGTATTTGATACCGGTGTGGTTGCTCATATTTGTAACTCAAAGCAGGAACTGCGGAATCAGCGTAGACTGGCGAAGGACGAGGTGACGATGCGCGTCGGGAATGGTTCCAAGGTCGATGTGATCGCCGTCGGCACGCTACCTCTGCATCTACCTACGGGATTAGTTTTAAACCTCAATAATTGTTATTTAGTGCCAGCTTTGAGCATGAACATTGTATCTGGATCTCGCTTAATGCGAGATGGCTACTCATTTAAATCTGAGAATAATGGTTGTTCTATTTATATGAGAGATATGTTTTATGGTCATGCCCCGCTGGTGAATGGTTTATTTTTATTGAATCTTGAACGTGATGTTACACATGTTTATAATGTGAATGCCAAGAAATGCAAGGTTGATAACGATAGTCCCACATACTTGTGGCACTGCCGCCTTGGTCATATCGGTGTTAAACGCATGAAGAAACTCCATGCAGATGGACTTTTGGAGTCTCTTGATTATGAATCATTTGACAGATGCGAACCATGCCTCTTGGGCAAGATGACCAAGACTCCGTTCTCCGGAACAATGGAGCGAGCAACCAACTTATTGGAGATCATACATGCTGATGTGTGTGGTCCAATGAGTGTTGAGGCTCGCGGTGGTTATCGTTATGTTCTCACCCTCACCGATGATTTGAGTAGATATGGGTATGTCTACTTGATGAAGCACAAGTCTGAGACCTTTGAAAAGTTCAAGGAATTTCAGAGTGAGGTTGAGAATCAACGTGACAAGAAAATAAAGTTCTTACGATCAGATCGTGGAGGAGAATATTTGAGTCATGAATTTGGCACGCACTTAAGGAAATGTGGAATTGTTTCACAACTCACGCTGCCTGGAACACCTCAGCGTAATGGTGTGTCCGAACGTCGTAATCGCACTCTATTGGATATGGTGCGATCTATGATGTCTCTTACCGATTTACCGCTATCCTTTTGGGGTTATGCTTTAGAGACTGCCGCATTCACTTTAAATAGGGCACCGTCAAAATCCGTTGAGACGACACCGTATGAATTATGGTTTGGGAAGAAACCTAAGCTGTCGTTTCTGAAAGTTTGGGGATGCGATGCTTATGTGAAGAAACTTCAACCAGAGAAGCTCGAACCCAAGTCGGAAAAATGCGTATTCATAGGATACCCTAAGGAAACTATTGGGTATACCTTCTACCTAAGATCCGAGGGCAAGATCTTTGTTGCCAGGAATGGATCCTTTCTAGAGAAAGAGTTTCTCTCGAAAGAAGTAAGTGGGAGGAAAGTGGAGCTTGATGAGATGACCCTCGAACCGGAGAGTAGCGCAGCACAGGAAAATGTTTCTGTGGAGCCTACACCGGCTAGAGAGGAAGTTATTGATCATGATCAAGCTACCACTGAACTTCGAAGGTCCACGAGGACACGTTCCGCACCAGAGTGGTATGGCAATCCTGTCCTGGAAATCATGTTGTTAGACAACAGTGAACCTTCGAACTATGAAGAAGCGATGGCGGGCCCGGATTCCGACAAATGGCTTGAAGCCATGAAATCCGAGATAGGATCCATGTATGAAAACGAAGTATGGACTTTGACTGACTTGCCCGATGATCGGCAAGCCATAGAAAATAAATGGATCTTTAAGAAGAAGACTGACGCGGATGGTAATGTGACCATCTATAAGGCTCGGCTTGTCGCTAAGGGTTATCGACAAGTTCAAGGGGTTGACTACGATGAGACTTTCTCACCCGTAGCGAAGCTGAAATCCGTCAGAATCATGTTAGCAATTGCCGCATACTATGATTATGAGATATGGCAAATGGACGTCAAAACGGCATTCCTTAATGGTTTTCTTAAGGAAGAGTTGTATATGATGCAACCGGAAGGTTTTGTCGACCCTGAGAATGCTGACAAGGTATGCAAGCTCCAGCGCTCAATCTATGGGCTGGTGCAAGCATCTCGGAGTTGGAACATTCGCTTTGATGAGATGATCAAAGCGTTTGGGTTCACACAGACTTATGGAGAAGCTTGTGTTTACAAGAAAGTGAGTGGGAGCTCTGTAGCATTTCTCATATTATATGTGGATGACATACTGCTGATGGGAAATAATATAGAACTCTTGGAAAGTATAAAGGCCTACTTGAATAAGTGTTTTTCAATGAAGGACCTTGGAGAAGCTGCTTATATATTAGGCATCAAGATCTATAGGGATAGATCGAGACGCCTCATAGGTCTTTCGCAAAGCACATACCTTGATAAGATATTGAAGAAGTTCAATATGGATCAGTCCAAGAAGGGGTTCTTGCCTGTATTGCAAGGTGTGAGATTGAGCACGGCTCAATGCCTGACCACGGCAGAAGATGTAGAAGAGATGAGTGTCATCCCCTATGCCTCAGCCATAGGGTCTATTATGTATGCCATGCTGTGTACCAGACCTGATGTAAACCTTGCAGTAAGTTTGGTAGGTAGGTACCAAAGTAATCCTGGCAAGGAACACTGGACAGCGGTCAAGAACATCCTGAAGTACCTGAAAAGGACTAAGGATATGTTTCTCGTATATGGAGGTGACGAAGAGCTCGTCGTAAAGGGTTACGTCGACGCTAGCTTCGACACAGATCCGGATGACTCCAAGTCACAAACCGGATACTTGTATATTTTGAATGGTGGAGCGGTAAGCTGGTGCAGTTGCAAGCAAAGCGTCGTGGCGGGTTCTACATGCGAAGCGGAGTACATAGCAGCCTCGGAGGCAGCACACGAAGCAGTATGGATGAAGGAGTTCATCACCGACCTAAGAGTCATTCCAAATGCGTCGGGTCCAATGGCTCTCTTCTGTGACAACACTGGAGCTATTGCCCTTGCCAAGGAGCCCAGGTTTCACAAGAAGACCAGGCATATCGAGCGTCGCTTCAACTCCATACGTGAACATGTTCAAGATGGAGACATAGATATTTGTAAAGTGCACACGGATTTGAATATAGCAGATCCGTTGACTAAACCTCTTCCATGAGCAAAACATGATCAACACCAGAACTCTATGGGTGTTCGATTCATCACAATGTAACTAGATTATTGACTCTAGTGCAAGTGGGAGACTGTTGGAAATATGCCCTAGAGGCAATAATAAAATGGTTATTATTATATTTCCTTGTTCATGATAATTGTCTGTTATTCATGCTATAATTGTGTTATCCGGAAATCGTAATACATGTGTGAATACATAGACCACAACATGTCCCTAGTAAGCCTCTAGTTGACTAGCTCGTTGATCAATAGATGGTTACGGTTTCCTGACCATGGACATTAGATGTCATTGATAACGGGATCACATCATTAGGAGAATGATGTGATGGACAAGACCCAATCCTAAGCCTAGCACTAGATCGTGTAGTTCGTTTGCTAAAGCTTTTCCAATGTCAAGTAACTTTTCCTTAGACCATGAGATTGTGCAACTCCCGGATACCGTAGGAGTGCTTTGGGTGCACCAAACGTCACAATGTAACTGGGTGGCTATAAAGGTGCACTACGGGTATCTCCGAAAGTATCTGTTGGGTTGGCACGAATCGAGACTGGGATTTGTCACTCCATGTAACGGAGAGGTACCTCTGGGCCCACTCGGTAGGACATCATCATAATGAGCTCAATGTGATCAAGGAGTTGTTCACGGGATGATGTGTTACGGAAACGAGTAAAGAGACTTGCCGGTAACGAGATTGAACAAGGTATCGAGATACCGACGATCGAATCTCGGGCAAGTATCGTACCGATAGACAAAGGGAATTGCGTACGGGATTGATTGAATCCTCGACATCGTGGTTCATCCGATGAGATCATCGAGGAGCATGTGGGAGCCAACATGGGTATCCAGATCCCGCTGTTGGTTATTGACCGGGGAGTCGTCTCGGTCATGTCTGCGTGTCTCCCGAACCCGTAGGGTCTACACACTTAAGGTTCGGTGACGCTAGGGTTATAGAGATATTAGTATGCGGTAACCCGAAGGTTGTTCGGAGTCTCGGATGAGATCCTGGACGTCACGAGGAGTTCCGGAATGGTCCGGAGGTAAAGATTTATATATGGGAAGTCCTATTTTGGCCACCGGAAAATGTTCGGGATTTTTCGGTATTGTACCGAGAAGGTTCTAGAAGGTTCCGGAGTGGGGCCCACCTGCATGGGGGGACCCACATGAACGTGGGTAGTGGGGCAAGGCCCCACACCCCTAGTCAAGGCGCACCAAGATTCCCCCTTAGAAGGAATAAGATCATATCCCGAAGGGATAAGATCAAGATCCCTAAAAAAGGGGGATAACAATCGGTGGGGAAGGGAAAGGATGGGATTTCTTTCCTTCCACCTTTGCCAACGCCCCAATGGACTTGGAGGGCAAGAAACCAGCCCCCTCCACCCCTATATATAGTGGGGAGGTGCATGGGAGAAACAGCGAAGCCCCTGGCGCCTCCCTCTCCCTCCCGTGACACCTCTTCCTCCTCCAGTAGCGCTTGGCGAAGCCCTGCTGAAATCCCGCTGCTTCCACCACCACACCGTCGTGCTGCTGGATCTCCATCAACCTCTCCTCCCCCCTTGCTGGATCAAGAAGGAGGAGACGTCTCTGCTCCGTACGTGTGTTGAACGCGGAGGTGCCGTCCGTTCGGCGCTCGGTCATCGGTGATTTGGATCACGACGAGTACGACTCCATCAACCCCGTTCTCTTGAACGCTTCCGCTCGCGATCTACAAGGGTATGTAGATACACTCCCCTCTCACTCGTTGCTAGATGACTCCATAGATTGATCTTGGTGATGCGTAGAAAATTTTAAAATTCTGCTACGTTCCCCAACAGTGGTATCAACACCAGTACTCTATGGGTGTTCGATTCATCACAATGTAACTAGATTATTGACTCTAGTGCAAGTGGGAGACTGTTGGAAATATGCCCTAGAGGCAATAATAAAATGGTTATTATTATATTTCCTTGTTCATGATAATTGTCTGTTATTCATGCTATAATTGTGTTATCCGGAAATCGTAATACATGTGTGAATACATAGACCACAACATGTCCCTAGTAAGCCTCTAGTTGACTAGCTCGTTGATCAATAGATGGTTACGGTTTCCTGACCATGGACATTGGATGTCATTGATAACGGGATCACATCATTAGGAGAATGATGTGATGGACAAGACCCAATCCTAAGCCTAGCACTAGATCGTGTAGTTCGTTTGCTAAAGCTTTTCCAATGTCAAGTAACTTTTCCTTAGACCATGAGATTGTGCAACTCCCGGATACCGTAGGAGTGCTTTGGGTGTACCAAACGTCACAACGTAACTGGGTGGCTATAAAGATGCACTACGGGTATCTCCGAAAGTGTCTGTTGGGTTGGCACGAATCGAGACTGGGATTTGTCACTCCGTGTGACGGAGAGGTACCTCTGGGCCCACTCGGTAGGACATCATCATAATGAGCTCAATGTGATCAAGGAGTTGTTCACAGGATGATGTGTTACGGAAACGAGTAAAGAGACTTGCCGGTAACGAGATTGAACAAGGTATCGGTATACCGACGATCGAATCTCGGGCAAGTATCGTACCGATAGACAAAGGGAATTGCGTACGGGATTGATTGAATCCTCGACATCGTGGTTCATCCGATGAGATCATCGAGGAGCATGTGGGAGCCAACATGGGTATCCAGATCCCGCTGTTGGTTATTGACCGGAGAGTCGTCTCGGTCATGTCTACGTGTCTCCCGAACCCGTAGGGTCTACACACTTAAGGTTCGATGACGCTAGGGTTGTAGGGAAAGTTTGTACGTGGTTACCGAATGTTGTTCGGAGTCCCGGATGAGATCCCGGACATCACGAGGAGTTCCGGAATGGTCCGGAGGTGAAGATTTATATATGGAAGTTGTCATACAGTCACCGGAATAGTTTCGGGGGTTATCGGTATTGTACCGGGACCACCGAAAGGTGTCCGGAGGTCCACCGGGTGGGGCTGATTTACCCGGGAGGCCTAATGGGCTGTATATGGGAGGGAACCAGCCCCCTAGTGGGCTGGTGCGCCCCCCCCAAGGGCCCATGGCGCCTAGGGTTGGGAAACCCTAGGGGAGGGAGCCTTCCACCTTGCTTGGGGGGCAAATTTCCCTCCCCTGGCCGCCTCCCCTCCCCTCAGATTGGATCTGAGGGGGCCGGCCCCCTCTCCTCTTCCCCCTATAAATAGTGGAGGGGTGGGAGGGAGGCCATACCTCATCCCTGGCGCAGCCCCTCCCCTCTCCAACACCTCCTCCTCCTCTCGCGGTGCTTGGCGAAGCCCTGCAGGAATACCACGCAGCTCCAACTCCACCACGCCGTCGTGCTGCCGCTGGAGCTGTCCTCCCCAACCTCTCCTCCCCCCTTGCTGGATCGAGAAGGAGGAGACGTCTCCGCTCCGTACGTGTGTTGAACACGGAGGTGCCGTCCGTTCGGCGCTCGGTCATCGGTGATTTGGATCACGACGAGTACGACTCCATCAACCCCATTCTCTTGAACGCTTCCGCTCGCGATCTACAAGGGTATGTAGATGCACTCCCCTCTCTCTCGTTGCTAGATGACTCCATAGATTGATCTTGGTGATGCGTAGAAAATTTTAAAATTCTGCTACGATCCCCAACAATGCCATGATATGTACACGACCTGATGTTGCTTTTGCAATAAGCCTAACAAGTAGATACTAGGCCAACCCCGGTGAGAGTCACTGGGCAGCGGTAAAGACCATTTTGAAGTACCTGAAAAGGACTAAAGAGATGTTCCTAGTTTATGGAGGTGAGGAAGAGCTCGTCGTAAGGGGTTACGCCGACGCTAGTTTCCAAACCGACAGAGATGATTGTCGATCACAGTCCGGATTCGTGTACATCATGAATGGAGGAGCAGTGAGCTGGATGAGTTCCAAGCAAGATACGGTGGCCGATTCTACCACAGAAGCCGAATACATTGCGGCTTGTGAAGCTGCAAAGGAAGGTGTTTGGATCCGGAACTTTCTGGATGATCTTGGTATTTTCCCAGCCTCGGTAAAACCATTAGACCTTTATTGTGATAATTCTGGTGCCATCGCACAAGCCAAGGAGCCGAGGAATCACCACAAGACCAGACACATAGATCGGAAATATCACCTGATACGAAAGATCATAAAGAGTGGTGATGTAGAGTTATGCAAAATTCACACGGATGCAAATGTTGCGGATTCGTTGACTAAGCCGCTTCCACAACCCAAGCATGAGGGGCACGTTAGAGCTATGGGCATACGATGTCTATTTGATTGACTCTAGTGCAAGTGGGAGACTGTTGGAGATATGCCCTAGAGGCAATCATGTATGATGATATTTCCTATGTGTTTATAATAAAGATAATCCTTGGACATTATCAATGATGTGTATCAGCAAGTACGTGACTTGTTTGCGGGACTATGCATTGTATGATGACTATCATAAAAGGTCCCTAGTCGAAAGGGCTATGTGGACGCACAGCCGACTAGACTAGCATATGACACGGTTGATGGCTTGGTCTCACTAGCCATGGAGCATTGGATGCTAACCGGATAATATGGACTCGGAAGGGTCTGGTTGGATTCGACATAGTCGGATCTGAGTTGAGATAAGGTCCGAGTCGGACAAACCCAACTATGAGACGCAGCGATATGTCATCTGTGAGTCTCTAGTACAACATACATTCTATGTCCTAAGACCTGAGCTGGCGCATGTACTCAGGATGATGACAGACCTGCTTTGGGCCGACCAAATGCTACTCCGTGAGTGGGTAGTTACAAAGGTAGGTTTCGGGCTTGTACAGACCCATGCTGCGAGACATGGTCGAGCAAGATGGGATTTGCCCTCCGATCAGGAGATATACTCTCAGCCCCTCGTGTGATCCGACCAAGATAAGCATGGCCATGCGACAGGGATTATGAGATAATCCGGTTAGTGGTCGGCATCATTGGAACGAGAAAAGAGGTCGGGCTAGCACAAGGATGATAGACTCGCCTTGAGCCCGACAACATATATCGAGTGGCAAAGGGAACAGAAGTGTGACATGTTGTACAGGTTTGCCAACCGGCTTCATTGTCTACTTGGTGGTCGGCACGCCTTGCTAGAGGCCGCTACCAACCGAGCAGGTCAGAGGTGATCTGACCTGCGACCAAGCCGACTTGAACCTAATGGGTCGCGAGCTTATGGGAAGGAACCTGTGAGGTCGGATTGGACTCCACTAGTCAGATGTGATCCTACTCGGACTCGGATCCAGGCCGAACAGATTTTAGGCTTTAGGGTCCGTGCGGGGCCCAGGTGTTGAGCCCACGACGGACGCCTATATATATTGGAGGTGCGGTACACTCATGCGATTGATCGCTTCGACGCTGTCACTAGGGTTTGCATGTGTTGCGAATAGCCACCTCCACTCACCACCGGCTGTGTGATCGGACCTAGCAGTCCACCGCATGGTGTTGCTCCTGCATGCGCGGATACCATTAGAGGTGGTGCACTTGCGACGCTCCGGCGAACCTGTACGTGGGATCCGACGACCGGCTGTTGGAGGGAGATCGGACAAGGAGGAGACGATCCACACGGACGCGCTGCCCCAACTCTTCTTCCGCTGCACGGCACTGCGCGTCTAGTGGTAATGATCTGTGATCCATCTTACGTAGCATGTTCTTGGTTGTTCTGCGCGTAGAATTTTTTTAATTTGCAGTCGACGCACCCTACCGTAGATCCCAACAATATCATCAATATTATTCAACTTTTCTTCTATCGTAGTGTTGAAAACTTTTTGCGCATTGATAAATTCTTTAATATTACTCTCAAAATCAGAGGGCATCCAATTATTGTTATAAGAATAATTACCATAGGAATTGCCATAATTATTACAGGAATTTCCAGGAAAAGGCCTAGGATTAAAATTACCTCTATAAGCGTTGTTATTAAAATTGTTTTGCGAGACAAAATTCACATCTACTGAATCACTATTTTGCTCAATCAAAGTAGACAAAGGCACACCACTAAGATCAATAGGAGCATTTTTACTAGCAACCAATTTCACTAGAGCATCAACGTTTTCACTTAATGTACTAATTTCTTCAACCGAGTTGACTTTTTTACTAGTAGGTGCTCTTTCGCTATGCCATTGTGAATAATTTGCCATAATATTATCTAGCAATTTAGTGGCTTCACCCAAAGTAATTTCCATAAAAGTACCACGCGCGGCGGAATTTAAAAGATTTCTAGAAACAAAATTCAATCCCGCATAATTTTTTTGTATAATCATCCAAAGATTTAAACCATGAGTAGGACAAATTCTTAGCATTAATTTCATTCTTTCCCAAGATTGCGCAACATGTTCATGCTCAAGTTGCTTAAAATTCATGATTTGATTTCTAAGGGAAATAATTTTTGTGGGCGGAAAATACTTAGTAATAAAAGCATCTTTGCACTTATCCCAAGAATCAATACTATTGAGAGGCAAAGATGAAAACCAAAATTTTGCACGATCCCTCAAAGAGAAAGGAAATAATTTCAACTTCACAATATCATTGTCCACATCTTTTTTATTTTGCATATCACACAATTCTACGAAAGTGTTTAGATGTGAAGCGGCATCCTCATTAGGAGTACTGGAAAATTGCTCTTTCATAACAAGATTCAACAAAGTGGTATTAATATCATAAGACTCCGCGCTAGCGGCGGGAGGAGCAATCAGAGTACTAATAAAATCATTATTATTAGTATTATAAAAATCACACAACTTGGTATTTTCTTGACACATCGTGACTACGCAAACAGGATCACACGCAAACAAAAGATCGAACAAGAAAAAGGCAAACGAAAAAGAAGAAAAATAAAAAAGGCAAATATTTTTGTGCTTTTCGCAAAAATGTTTTAGAAGTGGGGGAGATGAAAATGAGAGGCAAATGGCAAATAAAGTAATTGCAAGGAGATGAGATTTGTGATTAGGAACCGGATAGATGTTGATGATGTCTCCCCGGCAATGGCGCCAGAAATTCTTCCTGATTGCTTGTATATGCGTTCGTATTTCCCCGAAGAGGAGAGGATGATGCAGCATAGCAACGGTAAGTATTTCCCTCAGTTATGAAACCAAGGTTATCAATCCAGTAGGAGATCTAAGCAACACTATGTAAACAGCACCTGCACATAAATAACAAATACTTGCAACCCAACGCGTAAGAGAGGTTGTCAATCCCTCTCGGTATTGACATAGATAAAATTGTATGAGGTTTGATAAATAGATATGACAAAAACACAAAATAAAACAAATCAATAAAAAGTGCATCAAGGTATTTTTGGGTTTTTGGAATAATAGATCTAAAAATAATATGATAGGAAATAGACCCGGGGGCCACAGATTTCACTAGTGGCTTCTCTCGAGAAAATAGCATACGGTGGGTAAGCAAATTACTGTTGGGCAATTGATAGAAAAGGAAATAATCATGATGATATCCAAGGCAATGATCATGTATATAGGAATCACGTCCAAGATTAGTAGACCGACTCCTACCTGCATGTACTACTATTACTTCACACATCGACCGCTATCCATCATGCATCTAGTATATTAAGTTCATGGAAAACGTAGTAATGCAATAAGAATGATGACATGATGTAGACAAGATCTATTCATGTAGGAATAGACCCCATCTTTTTATCCTTAATGGCAATGATACATTCGTGTCACTTCTCCTTCTGTCACTGAGATTGAGCACTGCAAGATCGAACCCATCACAAAGCATCTCTTCCCATTGCAAAAAAACCCAATCTAGTTGGCCAAACCTAACCAAAGTTTCGGAGAAGATATACGAGGCTATAAAGATCATGCATAAAAGAGTTCAGAGAAGACTAAAATAATATTCATATATAGAACTGATCATAAACTCGCAATTCATCAGATCCCAACAAACACACCGCAAAAAGTCATTACATCAAATAGATCTCCAAGAACATCAAGGAGAACATTGTATTGAAGATCAAAGAGAGAGAAGAAGCCATCTAGCTACTGCCTACAGACCGTCTGTGATAAACTGCTCACGCATCATCGGAGGAGCACCAATGAGGATGATGAACCCCTCCGTGATCGTTTCCCCCTCCGGTAAGGTGCCGGAAAATGGCTCTAGATTGGGTGTCGTGGTTCTGGAACTTGCGGCGGCTGGAACTATTTTTCGTCGACTCCCCTAGGGTTTCTGGAATATCTGGGTATTTATAGAGCTGAGAGGCGGTGGAAAAGATCACCGTGGGCCCCACAAGACACCAGGGCACGCCTGGGGCCTCTGGCACGCCTTGGTGTCTTGTGGGCCCCACGGGCCTCCTCTGGTACACCTCCTGGGCTCCCTGGGTCTATTCTGGGCAGAAAAAATCTCCAAAAAGTTTCACTGTGTTTGGACTCCGTTTGATATGGATATTCTGCGAAGTAAAAAACAAGCAAAAAACAACAACTGGCACTGGGCACTTTCTTAATAGGTTAGTCTCAAAATGATATTAAGTTGCTAGTAAATGAATGTAAAACATCCAAGATTGATAATATAACAACATGAAACAATCAAAAATTATAGATACATTGGAGACGTATCATGTATCATTGATAGTGGAGAGTGTCTTGACCACTGCATCATAACATAAATTAGGACGGGAACCGAACAGATTAATCAAGAGTTATTGCCATATTACTTGCCCTAGATTTATTGGAAAGAAACAATGGGGTTGCCTTGTTGTTTTCAGAGTTTGTCTTCTTATCTTCAGCAGTCTACACCAAATTAACACACTAGCATTGCTATCATTGGCCAGGTCAGATAATCGAAAAGCAACATTGATACAATGAATGTTTGGGCAACCAGACTAGACCAGCCTACACCAAATTAACATAATATGGCACAACTATCATCAGCCAGGTAAGGTAATAGGAAAGCAACATTGACACAATGAATGATTGGGCAACCAGACAACAACACTACAATTTAGTAATGTGCAAGATATGAGATAGTACAATCATGCAGCTCAGTATGCAAAACTACCAAGCAGTTTTCCTTACAAAAATCTACATTATTGCCTTTAATTATACATTTTTATACAAGTAAATTTAGATCAGATAACGGTTGGATTCACACCGATTAACAAAATACATGCTGATGTAAAAATATAGTGATATACAACAGGTACTTACATTAGCATTGGAGCACAGAGAATTCCCGCAAGATACTTTCCTCGAACATGATCCCAGTTTAGAAAGTCTTCTATCCTTTAAGATTATTTTCTAAAAGATAGATGGGTAAGAAACATGTAGAAAATATGATCTGAATGCTATAAAATTTCATGATGCGAGGATACGCACATGCTTCTTAGAAAGGAGTTGACATATTTTTGCTGGACTAGAGCGGACTAGTTCTCTGGCCACTGGAATCTACTTATTATCAGGAGGAGTAGGGTTTCTCTGTGCTGGAGCAGTATCTATGAACACTAGAGTTGGTTTACTATCTCCTGGCATTTGGATCTTTTGCAAAGACCTTGTTTGTAGCCCTTCAGATTCTAACATAGTCTTCTTCCCCTTGCATGCCTTATATAGAAGAATGGTGCTTCAATTATAAAACATGCTACGACAGAGAGATGGAATAGGTACTGAAGAATAGAAAGGCATGACATATTGACATGTATTCCCTCCATCCGAAAATAAATGGATGTGTCTAGGCGTATTTCAGTTCTAGATACATCCATTTTTTTCATTTCTGCGACATGTAATCCGGACAGAGGTAGTATGATGTAAGAGCTAGGGATACGACAAGACAATAGAGTAAAAAACACTAGTTGAATGTAAAACTGTATGATAGCTGGAATAGGTACAGAAAAACACGAAGGCAACATATGCGTGCATGATGGGGAAACTAAGATGGCATTGCAACAAACCAGTAGAATAGCACTTCAATGTAAAAAAACATGGTATGGTAGACGGATGGAGTATATACTGATGAATAACAATGCATAAGACATTCAGAAGCATGATGTCCAAACTGAGCAGATGGCATTGCGATAGAGTAGAATGACAATACTTGAATTTGAAAACATGTTATCATGACTGGAATAGGTACTGAAAAACAGGAAGGCATGACATATTTACATGTATGATCAACAGGCTAAGCACATGACATTGCAACAGAGTAGATGCACTCCAGGACATTATATGCATGATGTATCCATATCACGGGCCAAGTTAGAGCAAGAACCTTGTGGGGTGAATAGGATTCATCATCTATTCTGCAACTCTTCTGAAGAAGTGTCTTTAAATGTTCCATCATATTGGATATCATTGACGTCAAGTTTGTTGGGCGTTACATTGCTCCGTGAGGTTCTTGTGGATATATCAGTGTGTGCAATTATATCTGACATGCATGGAAGACAACTAGTAGTTAGATTATGTAATGAGTGTGAAAGTGCAACTAATCCCTGGGTGGTTTTGGTAATTCATAACAACATATAGCTCATTGAACTAATATTCATTCAAGATAAATATTTCAGGAAGTTCAATGAATGGCATGGCATGGACTAGAGATGTGGACCCCTCAAAATGCTAAGGACAAACATTGGCAAAGCTTAAGACTCTTCATCTTTATTTTAGTGATCCAAGATCACATTGAGTCCATAGGAAAGCCAATACTAATAAAAGGGGATGAGGTGTTGCTTAATGGCTTGCTTGCTCAAATGCTTAGTGATATTGCTCCAAAACCCTCAGCCACTTTCTCCATCCAAATATGTCAAACCCTAAACTCCAACTCGGCCCCACTAATTCTTTCTATCCGAAGCCACGGAGTTCATATGACATAGCCAGTGCGAGAAAGCCTAGCAATTTGGTCTCACCGATACAGATCTCGTTCTCACCGAGATTGTCGGATTCAGGGCTCCGCAGACCCAAGAAAGGTTCGAACTCTGTGGAGTGTCCGAAGAACTCAACTTATCTAGCCAACCAGCTCGTCGCCCTACGGCCTAGCTTGAGGAGCAAGGAAGAAGATGAACACGGTAGTTTACCCAGGTTCGGGCCACCTTGCCGTGTAAGACCCTACTCCTGCTTTGTGTTGGATTTGCCTCACGAGGGGCTGAGGATGAACAAGTACAAGGGATGAACAACCTCGCGAGGTCTGCTCTGGTGAGGGTGGAAAGGATCCGATCCCGGGGGGATCATCCTGCTCCACGATGGTGGCTAGCCTATATTTATAGTGGCCTTGGTCCTCTTCCCAAAACGTAGGCGGGAAGGGATTCCACAACGGCCAATTTGAAAGGGGACAAGTAGTACATCTTATCCTAACGAAAGGTGGTCTTCGCCTGCAAAGCTTCTGGCGTGACGCTGCGGTGGGCTCGGTGATGACATCCATCCTGCCGTCCTGGTGGTCTTGGTCTTGTTGCACAGGAATGGAAACCTTTGCCTGAGTCCTCGGGAACCCACGCCTGCGCTTGCCTCCTTAGCACCAAAGAGGAAACTGTCTCCTCTACGCCCGCTGGCGCCCACCTGGCCTTGGTCGTCATGGCTTGCATCACTGCAACCTCATGAGGTTTGGGCACCTGCATAGGAATCTCCGCTCCTCAGGAGGCAGCCTGGGGAGGCCGCTCCCTTGGGAGGTCTTGGCGTCGTCTGCCTCGCGAGGCTTGGCCCCTCGTGAGGGTCTTGTCTTGGTAGTCTTGTAGATGGGCTATACCAGGCCATCATGAAGCCACGCCATGGGCCGCAGGCATGCAAGTCTAGGTAACCTGGTTCCCAGAACGGCGACAGTAGCCCCCGAGGCCAAGGCGCGCTCGGACTTGGCTTCGTGGCGAAGCCAAAGGGCAAGGGCGAAGCGCCACGTGCCCCAATCGCCTACGGACCAGGCTGACACATGGCACTTGATGGTACGTGGGCGTCTCCACTTTCCCACGCCGCCTTGGCAACTGTTCGACTTGACAACGGCCTGGTGCATGCAAAAAGGCCATCATTGCTTGGAGCGCGAGAGGCCGGTGGTTAGCCTTCCTTCGCCTATAAATGGGAGAGGGGGCGGAGCCCCCAGCTCATCTTCATCTTCTCGCCGCTCGCTCCTTCTTCTTCTTCATTCCGCCATCTTGCCAGAGCATCCATGGTGCCAGTGAGGAGGTTCTTGGCCGCTGAGAAGGGAAAGGCCCCGCAGGTAGAACCGGTGCTACTCCCGCCGAAGAAGAGGCATGTCCGCCCCCGCGAGCCCTCTACAGGACCCACGGAAGCGCGACCCTGGCACGAACGCACACCGCCAGGTTTCCCCGTTAGCGCGCATGCTCGCGCGAGCAGCCCTGTCCGTGGGAGCAGTCATGGAAGTCGCGGAGGACAGAGTCATAGGGAAGAGCAAGCGATGGTCGTGCGGCCACCCTGCCCGCAGGCCCACGCCGACGGCATGGCCTACTAGTTTGTGGTGTGGGCGGCAATGCCGCCACACACGTGGATCTGGCTCCCACGGTCCCTAGGGAGGGAGATACCACCGAGGGGGCCCGTCAAGCTATGGTTGCAGCACAACGGCTGCTGCAGCCAAGCCTCAGAGGTGGAGGTTGAGGCCGTCGACTCCGGTGACGTCTTCATGACCCGGGGATGGGGCGCGATCGCCCGCGCCTGCAGCTCGGAGGGGAGGCATGCCATCCACTTCGAGTACAATGGGGCATCGACGATCTTCGTCAAGGTCTTCGGGGAGGATGGCCGACGCCTGGAGTGCTGCCCCAGGGGAGGCAAACAAGATGGCGGCCCCCTTTCAGGCTGGCGATGTGGCGTGGCCTCTGGTGGAGAACTTGCCCTTGGCCTTGTCCGCGATTCCTCCGACAGCAGCAGTGCTTCCTCTGGACCAAGCTCGAGCGATGATGACAGCTACGAGCTACCGCGTCGCCGTGCCTGGGCCTAGGGGAGGAGCAGTGCTAGCCCGGCGTCATGGGCGGCACTGCCCAAGCCGCGATCCCTGGGTGGCTTTTTTTCCTTTTGTTCATTCCTGCGTAGAGATTACGAAAGGCCCCGAGGGGGTGTATAAAAACCGTGACACCTTTGCCTTAGTGCTTGTGCCCCCAACTTATGTTGTGCTTGCGTCTCTCGCTCGGGCTTGGTTCCCCCCTTTTACTCTCATGGTAGCTTAGTGCTCTACGTCGATAGGACCCAGTCCCCAGGCAAGCTTCAGCCGTTGCTGATATGCCAGGTCGCGATGCCGTGGTCAAGGCCAGGAGGTGAGCGGCCAAAGGTCCGGTAAAAGCCCTCGAGGCGCGGTGCTCAGGAGGTCCCCTTTAGCGTGCAAGCAGCTCCCGAAAGACTAAGAGGGAAGTTTTCCTTGCTCGAGCGAAATCGCATGAGGAAAAAATGCTGGTAATGGGGTCCATGCCTACGCGTGTGAGGTGACTTATCTTGGCAAACTTGCATGGTCTCCTTGCCGTGAGGGCGAGCTTCTCGTGCGACGTAGGCCGCGCCTTTCTCCCGACTGTGCCCCCCTTTCCTTTGTAGGGACCCTACCGACTCCATCTCCCCCGCTCGTCAAGGTGCTCTACGTCCTCGGGACCCGGCTCTCGAGCGAGGCTCGGCCGCCGCTGGTATGCCAGGTCGCGATGCCGTGGTAGAGGCCAGGGGGTGAGGGCTCGAGGGCCGGTAGGAGCCCCTGAGGCGCGGTGCTCAAGGGCTCCCCTTTAACGTGCAAGTGATCTGCGTGAGAGAGGAGCGGCATGCCCTGCGAGGGCGCTTGAGACGGGCCGAGCCCCTTGGCACGCAGCGCGGTGCTGGCGAGGCCACCTGCGGTCCTTCCTTCGGGGGGGGGGGGGGGTTCCTGCGAGTTGGCATACCAGCGGCGGCCAAGCCTCTTAGGTATATGAAGAAGGTCGCGATGCCAGGTCACGATGCCCCAATCAGCTGTCTTGTCTTCGTTGGTTCACTGACCCCTTTAACTGCCTCTTTTGACGGATCATGTGTTGTCTCTGCACACAGTTTTCTTGAATCCTTCTCTTTCCTGTCAGGTGTACCTTTTGTCCAGATAGTGGTGTTGCTGGGTGGGATAGCGGGTAGTTCCAATAGACAGCTTGGTTTCCATAACCTGGAAGTGACTGCTTTGGGTTTTATTGCGACACTCTATACTCTGATAGTCAGGGCAAGACATCCTTTCCTAGTACCAGGCTTACGTGCTTGTATGACCTCGAGTGTCTAGGGGTGGCTTTCTTTTTGCTATGTCAGAATGCTCAGTCTGGCTGTGGGTTCCGTACTGACATTTCCTTCTTTCTTCGGCATTCTGACTTCGTCCTTAGGTGATCCACAATTCAAAGAACAACGTGACCGAGCTATTGCTGTTGTATCCTCAACTGAGATGTCAGGCATGATCACAAAGTAATCATAGATAGTAATCTCTTATTCCAATGATGTCATGATGTCTACGAGCTATCGATGCTGATGTGCTTTCAGCCATTCTATCTGAATGTCTTGTTTCAAACTCTGTCGCTCGTGGAGATGACTCAGTCATATATAGCCTTTGTAGTCCGTGCTATGATCACTGAGCTGAATATAGTATGGCTATCATTCGGTGTATCTTTCGAAGCATAGCCTCTTGTCTTGGTTGATGGCCCGTATTTAGGATGAGTATGACATGCTGGCTGCATTGTTGTGACCGTATATGCAAGAGTCTGATAAGAATTGGTAATACCACTCTGTCCATGAAGCTGTATCTTGTGACTGTCATGGAGGTTGTTTGTCCGAGACTTCTTTGTTCTTGAGGATTCCTTTGCTCGCCTGTCATGACCTGCCAATACGGCTCCTTGGTTGTTTTCCCGGCTAGTCAGGCTTGTTCTCAGAACTTACTCTTGCATATCTTGTAGGGGTTGCTGTGCTTATATTCTTCTTTGAATTATGGGGCCAATGATTTTCTGAACACAGTCATTCCCGTGTACGAGTGGCTCGCTTGAACTGATTCACTGGACTGCATGCTCACAACATATGCAGGTGTAGGATGAATCCTTTTTATAACCACTGAGTTCTGAGGCGGATGTGTGCCCATACTAGTTCTTGCTTCTGACAAGCTTGTTGTAGGCACGGTAGCATGTTGAAGAAGGCTGAATTCCTTATGCTCGAAGCTTTTGCCAGGATAGTATACTGAAGAAGGCTGGGTATCGTACCTCAGAAGTTTTCCTTCATGTGGCTTACTGCGGAAGGTTGGGTGCCTTATGCCAGAAGCTTTCCGTGGTAGCACACTATGGAAGATGGGAGTGTCGTATCCCAGAAGATTTTCTCACCAAGTGGCATACCAAGGAAGATTGGCAGTCTTGCGTTGTAAGCTTCTCTCGATAGCTTGTGGAGGAAGGCTGGGTTTCATATACCAAAAGCCTTTTACTGTGTATGCAGTCGGATCTATGGCCGATTCTGGCTTCTTTCCGAAGTATCCAGAATTTACTCCATAGCGGAGCAAATTTGGAATAGCCCATACCTTGACTGAAGATATTTCATTGGTCACACACATCGCTTGTCCTTCTGCTGGTCTGATCAATGCTGCTGTAAAGGTTGCAGAACTGATGCAGACCTCATGTTGTTAATTAATTCGGAATACCTTTTGTGTTCAACCCAGATGTTGCCGATAATAAGTAGTTAACGGATAATTCCATTCGGTTCAGCTGGGTTTCCAATCATGTTAGGTGCTCCTTGATTCTGGATGCTTGGAAGCTCAGTGATTCTGGGCAACCGTGAACTCATCCATATTCCTTGCAAACCTTGTTCACAGTGCCCAGAAAATTTTGTATTTGCACTGGTGAGCTTCAAGAATTTGTTTTGAAATTTGTACCAATGTACCAAAGTTTTGTTGCTGCTCTTGGCACACTCACATTCTCGAAATATGTCTTCGGTGGGTAATAAATGATTCTTGGATCCATTGAGAAAGACTCGGTTCACCTCACTGACTAAAATAATCCTTGTATCATGGACGGAATAATTTTTCCTTACTGATATTCATTCTTGGTAACTCATCCAACTGCTCCTTAGGCGTGATGCGTTCTGAGGCAAACTCTCTCAGGTATATTCTAGCCGTGTCTGTTGCACCCAGATTCTGCTTCTGACCCATTCTTTATTCTTGAAAAATCCAATGATAATATTCTGAATATCAGGCTGTTGCCTTGGCTTGACTCTTGCTGATTTGGATTATTGGGCATTATCCAAGTCATGTGCTGGTCTTCTTGATGGCACTTGCGGATGGATCCAGTCGAAGCGAAGAAACGGAACCGACAAAAGAAACAAAAACCACGAAAACCAAAAAGCAAATAAAGCTCAAATATTTGCGGACCTTACACATGTGGCCGAAGATTCACTAGTATAACTAGTATAGCGTACTCGATGCACCTCTAAGGACTTAGAAGCAAAACCACACAATGCTCCTGGTAGCACTGGTGTCAAGCTCCTACTACTTCCTGAGGGAACATCACACTCTCGATGCACGATGGCTATGTCAACGATCCTAGGGTTGTCGGGGAGAGATGGAATTTATAAGTGTTTCCCAAAGGAAACTAGAGTTAAGGAGAGAAATGCCATGGCTAGCAAGCAGGGTAAGGATATCTGGTTTGCCTAGGGGTTCAGGGCTCACGGGTCGTTGCCTGGTGCGGACTTTTCACACCGGAGGCAAAGGCCACGAGAGTTGGGGTCTAATGGAGCCGAAAACCTATGGGGTTGCCTTATGATCAATAGTAGCCGTGCCTGCTTGGCAAAGATGGTTGAAATGCATCCGGGCTTTCTACTGAGCACAAGACAATTAAGTCTGGCTAGGGTAACCTATAGTCAGCCTGGCTGCTCAGATACCATCCGTTGTGGTGCCTCGCCTGATTACCACTGTAGCCAGACGGTCGCCACGCATACCAGCCCAGGAAATCACTCTGGCATGCACGTTTACAACAAGTATCAAGAACACAGTCATTCCTATTAATGGATATATAAGTCTTACATGATATCTTACAAGGGTGATGGCAGCGGAAAAGTTCTATCTAAGGCAGCATGGTCCTGGTGCAGCTCCAATCCACAGGGATCTGACTGGGTTATGTTCCTAGCCCGCGAATGCTCCGGCTCCTCGACGACGGACGACGGATCCTTATGTGAACCTGGCCACATTGAAGGCCGCTGAGTACTTTTGAATGTACTCGCAAGCAAACCAAACTAACATATACACCAAGCAATGCAATCCATGGCATTCCAGCATGCATTTGTTATTAGAGCAATGTTAATCATCATGGCTTAGCATACCTATCTAGCAGTATTAATCATTATGAAATACAGTAAAGTAAAGCATATCAAGTAAATAATCCGTACTCCGAACATTCTCATGTTCCAAATCCAATCCAAGTCTTTCGGTCATCCGACCGCTCATCTCATAGCCATCCCATGGCTAACATATCATATACCTGACATCATCTGATGTCTATGCATCTGCACTACCAGTTTGATATACTTACTCTCTTCCATTATTATCACTGTTCCGGTTGACCACCTAGAGAGGTCTGGTCGGGCTGTCCAATACCGTGGACGTGGCTATTCGAATAGATTTTACACTCTGCAGAGGTTGCGCACTTTACCCACACTATGGAGCACTGACCTCGTGATCCCATTCGGGTGGACTAGCGTTGCTCCAACGAAACTTGTCGGACCCGTGAATCCTCTACCGTACCACCGACAATCATACCCTCCTAGGGTCATGTCCTGGGTTGCCCTGTGTCACCTCGTGACGCCTGCCACTGTCGTGGCCAAACTAAACTGTCCCAAACAGGGACGCCGGCAAATAACTCAACTGGGCTCACAAGGTTATCGTCGCCTACCGGGCTAAGGCAGCGCGCATGCATAACCTTCCCTAGTTGGTGGTACCGATAAAAGAGCACGCGATCAGACCAAGTTAAGGCCGTCCCATACCGGCAAATGTGGTTGCACGAATAAGCCCGGACAGGTGACTTTAGATCAACCGACTAAGTTCATTTAGCAAGCTTAGTGGTTCATCACAATAACTTAACATGGTGGTAACTATGTATAAGGTAACAACTGTGGAAACATAACAACCTATCTACATATAACATCACAATGAGTCATTAGTGAAACAATATTTAAATGGCAAGTTATCACTTTACAAGTTCTAGCTGTAAGTGACAACCATCGGAACCCTTGCACAAAACCGGCAAAGAAACCAGTAGCCACCACAACGGTCTTTACAACTCAGATCTGGGACATTACTGGAATAACTCAACCCCGACTCAAGACGGCTGGAAAACAGCTCAGAACATGAGACGGTGTTGATAAAAAGAATGTAGCAGCTCCCTAAGACGGCCGAGAAACAGCTTAGAGCATAGGGTCACTGCTACGGAAAGAAATTCAGTAGCTGCCCGAGACAGCCGAAAAGCAGCTCAGAACACGGACAGTTGCTGACAAGAGAACTAAAAGTCGGCATCCACCCCGAACGGCCGGAAACAGCTCAGAACACAGGCGTGGTGCCGTCACCGAAGAAAGTGCAAACAAGGGTTCTTCAGAGTCACATACAGCTCACTACTACACCGACGAGCACAAGCATATTAATTTAAACATGCAAGAAATATCACAGAGCAATGCTTTAGGGCATATATCAGATGGTCGGCTTGCATGGGGTCGAAGAAATACTCCGGGAGGAAGTGCGGTGAAGCCGCGGAAGAATTTGCCGGAAAAGGTTCTCTCTCGAAGGGGGCTGTTAGAGGGCAAGGGCAAAATGGTCATTTTCAGCTTGTGTAAACATTATGAAAATGATTCCATCGGAACAGGCTCGACGAGACAAAGACGTGGGCATTGGTTTCACCTGAATCGGAATCACGAGTGAAAAGTTGTGAGGGGTTTGACTGCCAGGGACCCATCTGCAAATAAAATATTTACCATCGGGCCCCTAATAGTTTTTCTGCTGAAAAAGATGAAAGTGCAATGTGCACTTGGGCCGATTTCGGCGGGAGCTCGGGCCACCACGACAGAACTGCCGCTGCTGCCGCTAATGGGCCGGCCCACTTGCCCGCCACTTTTAAAAAAAAATGGTGGAGGGGGGGTGGAGCCACTGACGGGCCGGGCCCGCCTGTAGGGGCATCTCCCTCCTCCCTTTGTTCCCGATCGGGACAGAGGAGGAGCATGGGATGGCTCCGGTCACTGTCCTGGCCGGAGAGCGCATGGGCTCCGCTGTCCCATGCCGCGCCTGTGGGTAGCCTCTGCTGGGCTCGAGGCGGCCTGCAGCGGGGGCGCCGCGGCTCGGGCATCTCGGCTGGAGCACGACCGAAGGCAAGGGCGGCGGCAGGCTCTCCTCGTCGGAGTTTGGGGCGGCTGCGGCACGCGGGCCTCCAGAGGAGTAAGGGCGCCGAGGAGAGGGAGGGGGAGATCGCTGGTGGTGGTAGGGCGGAGAGGAAGAGCTCGGGCGTCGGGATTGGAGGCGGGACAGTACGTCGAGCTCGCCGAAAGTCTGAGCACTCCGGCGAGGGGTTCATCCGGGCGAGCGTGCAGGGGAGGTCCAGAGGGAGAGGGGAGGAGGTTGGTGAAGTCGAGGGGCTCGGGAGGAGGCTATATATAGCCGCCCGACGGCCGAAGCGATGAGGACGGCCGCCGTGGCCTTCTTATCTCTGCACTGGAGCTTAGAGGCCACGCGGAGGGAGGAGGCGATGTCGGCAGGGTTACTGGGAGAGTGGAGGAGCTTGTGGAGCCTTCGGGAGAGCTCGGGCTCGGCTGTATACGGTGGCGCATGTGCGGATACAGTGGCGGTACGGCGGCGTTCGTCGCGGCGTGGCGAGGAAGCGGCCGAGGGGGAGGCTCCTGGAGGGGGTGCACGCGGCCGTTGCGGAGCCACCGGACACTCCCAGACAAGCCACAGCCGACCGGAAGTGACCACTCGAGGGCAGAGCACCGGTTTGACCTATCCTGAATGTGGTCACCACTGGCACCACGTGGCCCGACGATCAGCTTGACCTCACACCATGTCAAATAGATAGATCAGAGGTCATTGAGTTGATATAAGAGAATGTGGATGGAAGTGGGGGCAAGATATGACTGATGAAAGCTCACAATGGTTCTGCCATGAAATTTGGATGGATTCTAGAGTAGAAATGGATGAGGGTGGGGAGTTGAAACTTTGTCAAAATGAAATATAGTAAGAAGGACTAAGTTCTGGAAAAAGTTGGAGGTATTTGGACCAGTTTTGCATGCACTTCCGTTGGAATGCCCAATTCTGGTCCAGAAACTGAATCTTGAAGCTGTGACCAAATGGCTTGATGAAATGGGATGAAATATGGTGGAGAGTGATGACTTGAACATACGAAGCCGCTGTAAAAGTTTCATACCATTTGGGTATACCAAAGTTGTACTTGCTTCACAAAGGTTTCAAATGGGCAGAAACTTGAGAAAATTGCTGGGGGAAAATGGATAGATGGATTAAGCTGGTTTTTCATTTCCATGAGTGGTTTATCAATGTTAATCACCATGAAAAATTTCAGCTCAAATAGATCAAGGGTTCAAGCACTTCCTTTGCAAACTGGAAATCTGGACAGAATTTGCAAATGGATGCTGTGCTCAAACCTTGAACTATGAAACTTGGATTTTGACGAAAATGGTGAGGATATGGATAGGATAAGCTCCACAAATTATTTGAGATTTTTCCTGGCTACCAAAATGGTAGTTCCTTTAGAAACTGCCCAAAATGCAATATTGGCTTTAAATAGGAAAAGACAATTTCCCCTATTTAATTATGGCCAATATTTTTATGGGAGCTCAATATGATCACAAAGAATATCTCCACAAGTTTTCATGAACTTTGGAGATGGATAGATATTTTCCTGGTTTTAATTCCTTTAACTGGCAGAAAAAGGAATTAATTATATGTGAAAAATATTGCAAATGACTTGGCAATATTTTTACATATCCAGGGTTTATAGATGAAGGATGATCACTGGAAAAAGTTTGGAAGACAAAAGATCAAAGGAAGTCGGGGTTCCTTTGTAACTGCAAGAGTTAGGGTTTCCCTTTCGGAAACTCGGGAGATAGGGTTTTGGCGGCAAAACCCCGAGAATATATCTTAGGAGGCAAGGTTGGACTGGAGAAAAATCTCTGGTCGGATAGGGAAGGCAAGGTTAAATGACCATCATCATATACCCAAGAGTTAAAGAAATCCGATAACACCGAGAAAAAAGACGGGAGTCAAATCCCACGAAGGAAAAAAAACAGGAGCGGAAACCAGGGTGTTACAAACCTACCCCCCTTAAGAAAATCTCATCCTCGAGATTTCCGGGCTTACCTCCCGGGGAAGGGGGCTTACCTGTGTGCGACTTGGATCCATCAGCTGTCTTGTCTTTGTTGGTTCACTGACCCCTTTAACTGCCTCTTTTGACGGATCATGTGTTGTCTCTACAAACAATTTTCTTGAATCCTTCTCTTTCCTGTCAGGTGTACCTTTTATCCAGATAGTGGTGTTGCTAGGTGGGATAGTGGGTAGTTCCAATAGACCGCTTGGTTTCCATAACCTGGAAGTGACTGCTTCGGGTTTTATGGCGATACTCCGTACCCTGACAGTCAGGGCAAGACATCCTTTCCTAGTACCAGGCTTACATGCTTGTATGACCTCGAGTGTCTAGGGGTGGCTTTCTTTTTGCTGTGTCAGAATGCTCAGTCTGGCTGTGGGTTCTGTACTAACATTTCCTTTTGTCTTCGGCATTCTGACTTCATCCTTAGGTGATCCACAATTCAAAGAACAACGTGACTGAGCTATTGCTGCTATATCCTCAACTGAGATGTCAGGCATGATCACAAAGTAATCATAGATAGTAATCTCTTATTCCAATGATGTCATGATGTCTACGAGCTGTCGATGCTGATGTGCTTTGAGCCATTCTATCTGAATGTCTTGTTTCAAACTCTGTCGCTCGTGGAGATGACTCAGTCATATATAGCCTTTGTAGTCCGTGCTATGACCACTGAGCTGAATATAGTATGGCTATCATTCGGTGTATCTTTCGAAGCATAGCCTCTTGTCTTGTTTTGATGGCCCGTATTTAGGATGAGTATGACATGCTGGCTGCATTGTTGTGACCGTATATGCAAGAGTCTGATAAGAATTGGTAATACCACTCTGTCCATGAAGCTGTATCTTGTGACCGTCACGGCGGTTGTTTGTCCGGGACTTCTTTGTTATTGAGGATACCTTTGCTCGCCTGTCATGACCTGCCAATACGGCTCCTTGGTTGTTTTCCCGGCTGGTCAGGCTTGTTCTCAGAACTTACTCTTGCATATCTTGTAGGGGTTGCTGTGCTTATATTCTTCTTTGAATTATGGGGCCAATGATTTTCTGAACACAAACATTCCCGTGTACGAGTGGCTCGCATGAACTGATTCACAGGACTGCATGCTCACAACATATGCAGGTGTAGGATGAATCCTTTTTATAACCACTGAGTTCTGAGGCGGATGTGTGCCCATACTAGTTCTTGCTTCTGACAAGCTTGTTGTAGGCATGGTAGCATGTTGAAGAAGGCTGAATTCCTTATGCTTGAAGCTTTTGCCAGGATAGTATACTGAAGAAGGCTGGGTATCGTACCTCAGAAGTTTTCCTTCATGTGGCTTACTGCGGAAGGTTGGGTGCCTTATGCCAGAAGCTTTCCGTGGTAGCACACTATGGAAGATGGGAGTGTCGTATCCCAGAAGATTTTCTCACCAAGTGGCATACCAAGGAAGATTGGCAGTCTTGCGTCATAAGCTTCTCTCGGTAGCTTGTGGAGGAAGGCTGGGTTTCATATACCAAAAGCCTTTTACTGTGTATGCAGTCGGATCTATGGCCGATTCTGGCTTCTTTCCGAAGTATCCGGAATTTATTCCATAGCGGAGCAAATTTGGTATAGCCCATACCTTGACTGAAGATATTTCATTGGTCACACACATCGCTTGTCCTTCTGCTGGTCTGATCATTGCTGTTGTAAAGGTTGCAGAACTGATGCAGACCTCATGTTGTTAATTAATTCGGAATACCTTTTGTATTCAACCCAGATGTTGCCGATAATAAGCAGTTAACGGATAATTCCATTTGGTTCAGCTGGGTTTCCAATCATGTTAGGTGCTCCTTGATTCTGGATGCTTGGAAGCTCAGTGATTCTGGGCAACCATGAACTCATCCATATTCCTTGCAAACCTTGTTCACAGTGCCCAAAACTTTTTGTATTTGCACTGGTGAGCTTCAAGAATTTGTTTTGAAATTTGTACCAATGTACCGAAGTTTTGTTGCTGCTCTTGGCACACTCACATTCTCGAAATATGTCTTCGGTGGGTAATAAATGATTCTTGGATCCATTGAGAAAGACTCGGTTCACCTCATTGACTGAAATAATCCTTGTATCACGAACGAAATAATTTGTCCTTACTGATATTCATTCTTGGTAACTCATCCAACTGCTCCTTAGGCGTGATCCGTTCTGAGGCAAACTCTCTCAGGTATATTCTAGCCTTGTCTGTTGCACCCAGATTCTGCTTCTGACCCATTCTTTATTCTTGACAAATCCAATGATAATATTCTGAATATCAGGCAGTTGCCTTGGCTTGACTCTTGCTGATTTGGATTATTGGGCATTATCCAAGTCATGTGCTGGTCTTCTTGATGGCACTTGCGGATGGATCCAGTCAGAGTGAAGAAATGGTACCGACAAAAGAAACAAAAACCGCGAAAACCAAAAAGCAAATAAAGCTCAAATATTTGCGGACCTTACACATGTGGCCGAAGATTCACTAGTATAACTAGTATAGCGTACTCGATGCACCTCTAAGGACTTAGAAGCAAAACCACACAATGCTCCTGGTAGCACTGGTGTCAAGCTCCTACTACTTCCTGAGGGAACATCACATTCTCGATGCGCGATGGCTATGTCAACGATCCTAGGGTTGTTGGGGAGATATGGAATTTATAAGCGTTTCCCAAAGGAAACTAGAGTTAAGGAGAGAAATGCCATGGCTAGCAAGCAGGGTAAGGATATCTGGTTTGCCTAGGGGTTCAGGGCTCATGGGTCGTTGCCTGGTGCGGACTTTTCACATCGGAGGCAAAGGCCACGAGAGTTGGGGTCTAATGGAGCCGAAAACCTATGGGGTTGCCTTATGATCAATAGTAGCCGTGCCTACTTGGCAAAGATGGTTGAAATCCATTCGGGCTTTCTACTGAGCACAAGACAATTAAGTCTGGCTAGGGTAACCTATAGTCAGCCTGGCTGCTCTGATACCATCCATTGTTGTGCCCCGCCTGATTACCACTGTAGCCAGACGGTCGCCATGCATACCAGCCCAGGAAATCACTCTGGCATGCGCGTTTACAACAAGTATCAAAAATACAGGCATTCCTATTAATGGATATATAAGTCTTACATGATATCTTACAAGGGTGATGGCAGCGGAAAAGTTCTATCTAAGGCAGCATGGTCCTGGTGCGGCTCCAATCCACAGGGATCTGACTGGGTTACATTCCTAGCCCGCGAACGCTCCAGCTCCTCGACGACGGACGACGGATCCTTATGTGAACCTGGCCACATTGAAGGCCGCTGAGTACTTTTGAATGTACTCGCAAGCAAACCAAACTAACATATACACCAAGCAATGCAATCCATGGCATTCCAGCATGCATTTGTTATTAGAGCAATGTTAATCATCATGGCTTAGCATACCTATCTAGCAGTATTAATCATTATGAAATACAGTAAAGTAAAGCATATCAAGTAAATAATCCGTACTCCGAACATTCTCATGTTCCAAATCCAATCCAAGTCTTTCGGTCATCCGACCGCTCATCTCATAGCCATCCCATGGCTAACATATCATATACCTGACATCATCTGATGTCTATGCATCTGCACTACCAGTTTGATATACTTACTCTCTTCCATTATTATCACTGTTCCAGTTGACCACCTAGAGAGGTCTGGTCGGGCTGTCCAATACCGTGGACGTGGCTATTCGAGTAGATTTTACACTCTGCAGAGGTTGCGCACTTTACCCACACTATGGAGCACTGACCTCGTGATCCCATTCGGGTGGACCAGCGTTGCTCCAACGAAACTTGTCTGACCCGTGACTCCTCTACCGTACCACCGACAATCATACCCTCCCAGGGTCATGTCCTAGGTGGCCCCTGTGTCACCTCGTGACGCCTGCCACCGTCGTGGCCAAAGTAAACTGTCCCAAACAGGGACGCCGGCAAATTACTCAACTATGCTCACAAGGTTATCGTTGTCTACCGGGCCAGGGCAGCGCGCACGCATAACCTTCCCTAGTTGGTGGTACCGATAAAAGAGCACGCGATCAGACCAAGTCAAGGCCGTCCCATACCGGCAAATGTGGTTGCACGAATAAGCCCGGACAGGTGACTCTAGATCAACCGACTATGTTCATTTAGCAAGCTTAGTGGTTCATCACAATAACTTAACATGGTGGTAACTATGTATGAGGTAACAACTGTGGAAACATAACAACCTATCTACATATAACATCACAATGAGTCATTAGTGAAACAATATTTAAATGGCAAGTTATCACTTTACAAGTTCTAGCTGTAAGTGACAACCATCGGAACCCTTGCACAAATCCGGCAAAGAAACCAGTAGCCACCAGAACGGTCTTTACAACTCACATCTGGGACATTACTGGAATAACTCAACCCCAACTCAAGATGGCTGGAAAACAGCTCAGAACATGAGACGGTGTTGATAAAAAGAATGTAGCAGCTCCCTAAGACGGCCGAGAAATAGCTCAGAGCATAGGGTCACTACTACAGAAAGAAATTCAGCAGCTGCCCGAGACGGCCGAAAAGCAGCTCAGAACACGGACAGTTGCTGACAAGAGAAATAAAAGTCGGCATCCACCCCGGATGGCCGGAAACAGCTCAGAACACAGGCGTGGTGCCGTCACCAAAGAAAGTGCAAACAAGGGTTCGTCAGAGTCACATACAGCTCACTACTACACCGACGAGCACAAGCATATTAATTTAAACATGCAAGAAATATCACAGAGCAATGCTTTAGGGCATATATCAGATGGTCGGCTTGCATGGGGTCGAAGAAATACTCCGGGAGGAAGTGCGGTGAAGCCGCAGAAGAATTCGCCGGAAAAGGTTCTCTCTCGGAGGGGGCTGTTAGAGGGCAAGGGCAAAATGGTCATTTTCAAAATGCGTAAACATTATGAAAATGATTCCATCGTAACGGGCTCGACGAGACAAAGACATGGGCATTGGTTTCACCTGAATCGGAATCACGAGTGAAAAGTTGTGAGGGGTTTGACTGCCAGGGACCCATCTGCAAATAAAATATTTACCATCGGGCCCCTAATAGTTTTACTGCTGAAAAAGATGAAAGTGCACTGTGCACTTGGGCCGATTTCGGCGGGAGCTCGGGCCACCATGAGAGAACTGCCGCTGCTGCAGCTAATGGGCCGGCCCACTTACCCCGCTACTTTTAAAAAAACAGTGGAGGGGGGTGGAGCCACTGACGGGCCGGGCCCGCCTGCAGGGGCATCTCCCTTCTCCCTCTGTTCCCGATCGAGACAGAGGAGGAGCAGGGGATGGCTCCGGTCGCTAGCTTGGCCGTCGCCTCGCCACTCGAGGGGGCTGGCCGCAGAGCGCATGGGCTCCGCCGTCCCATGCCTTGCCCGTGGGTAGCCTCTGCTGGGCTCGAGGCGGCCTGCAGCGGGGGCGCTGCGGCTCGGGCATCTCGGCCGGAGCATGGCCGAAGGCAAGGGCGCCGGCAGGCTCTCCTCGCCGGAGTTCGGGGCAGCTGCGGCGCGCGGGCCTCCAGAAGTGCTAAGGGCACCGAGGAGAGGGAGGAGGAGATCGCTGGTGGTGGTAGGGCGGAGAGGGAGAGCTCGGGCGTCGGGATTGGAGGCGGGACTGTAGGTGGTGCTCGCCAGAAATCTGAGCACTCCGGTGAGTGGTTCGTCTGGGCGAGCGTGCAGGGGAGGTCCAGAGGGAGAGGGGAGGAGGTTGGTGAAGTCGAGGGGCTCGGGAGGAGGTTATATATAGCCGCCCGACGGCCGAAGCGATGAGGACGGCCGCCGTGGCCTTCTTATCTCTGCATTGGAGTTCAGAGGCCACGCGGAGGGAGGAGGCGATGTCGGCAGGGTTACTTGGAGAGTGGAGGAGCTCGTGGAGCCTTCGGGAGAGCTCGGGCTCGGCTGTATACGGCGGCGCATGTGCGGATACAGTGGCGGTACGGCGGCATTCGTCGCGGCACGGCGAGGAAGCGGCCGAGGGGGAGGCTCCTGGAGGGGGTGCACGCGGCCGTTGCGGAGCCACCGTACACTCCCAGACAAGCCACGGCCGACCGGAAGTGACCACCCAAGGGCAGAGCACCGGTTTGACCTATCTTGAACGTGGTCACCACCGGCACCACGTGGCCCGACGATCAGCTTGACCTCACACCATGTCAAATAGAGAGATCAGAGGTCATTGAGTTGATATAAGAGAATGTGGATGGAAGTGGGGGCAAGATATCACTGATGAAAGCTCACAATGGTTCTGACATGAAACTTGGGTGTATTCTAGAGTAGAAATGGATGAGGGTGGGGAGTTGAAACTTTGTCAAAATGAAATATAGTAAGAAGGACTAAGTTCTGGAAAAATTTGGAGGTATTTGGACCAGTTTTGCATGCACTTCCTTTGGAATGCCCAATTCTGGTCCAGAAACTGAATCTTGAAGGTGTGATCAAATGGCTTGATGACATGGGATGAAATTTGGTGGAGAGTGATGATTTGACATATGAACCGACTGTAAAAGTTTCATACCATTTGGGTATACCAAAGTGGTACTTGCTTCACAGAGGTTTCAAATGGGCAGAAACTTGAGAAAATTGCTGGGGGAAAATGGATAGATGGATTGAGCTGGTTTTTGGTTTCCATGAGTGATTTATCAATGTTAATCACCATGAAAAATTTCAGCTCAAATAGATCAAGGGTTCAAGCACTTCCTTTGCAAACTGGAAATCTGGACAGAATTTGCAAATGGATGCTGTGCTCAAACCTTGAACTATGAAACTTGGATTTTGATGAAAATGGTGAGGATATGGATAGGGTAATCTCCACAAATTATTTGAGATTTTTCCTGGCTACCAAAATGGTAGTTCCTTTAGAAACTGCCCAAAATGCAATATTGGCTTTAAATAGGAAAAGACAATTTCCCCTATTTAATTATGGCCAATATTTTTATGGGAGCTCAATATGATCACAAAGAATATCTCCACATGTTTTCATGAACTTTGGAGATGGATAGATATTTTCTTGGTTTTAATTCCTTTAACTGGCAGAAAAAGGAATTAATTATAAGTGAAAAATATTGCAAATGACTTGGCAATATTTTGACATATCCAGGGTTTATAGATGAAGGATGATCACTGGAAAAAGTTTGGACGGCAAAAGATCAAAGAAAGTCGGGGTTCCTTTGTAACTGCAAGAGTTAGGGTTTCCCTTCCGGAAACTCGGGAGATAGGGTTTCGGTGGCAAAACCCTGAGAATATATCTTAGGAGGCAAGGTTGGACTGGAGAAAAAATCTCTGGTTGGATAGGGAAGACAAGGTTAGATGACTATCTTCATATACCCAAGAGTTAAAGAAATCCGATAACACCGAGAAAAAAGACGGGAGTCAAATCCCGCGAAGGAAAAAAACAGGAGCAAAAACCAGGGTGTTACAAAACCAAAAAGTCACCTGGCACCATCGTTGTAGAAGCGTTGGAGTAGCTGAAGACGTGTACTGTAGAGATCGCTCCTCACGAGCCGACCGGCTCCTGAGGCCCGGGAGGCTCCGAAGATCTGGGGGGCTCGCGAGGCTCCAGCACCTCCTCGATCAGGACCGCCTGGCGCCTGGCCTCGTGAGCTGCCAAGGCTCCCTGCATGAGGCGCTGGTACGAGGCGGCCACGTTCAGCAGGCCAAATGACATGCGGACGTAGCTACGGGGGCAGCCCCCACCCCGTCCAGCGCGGGACGGCCAGAAGAGCTCTTGATAAGCAGCACTGTTGAGGCCTGGGATGTTGATGCAGACGCGTAGCTCGCTACCCATGTTAGGGGTGGCAGCCGCACTGGATGACGCGGGGCGACGCTCGCCACGCATGGCTCGCGCCTCCTGAAGCTCCTCGATTGCCTTGGTGATGAACTCCTGAGCGCCTGGCGTGTTGCTCACCCTGGCGCGCATCAAAGCACGCCCCCACGTGGTGCCCGAACGCCTCGCTTGCAATGTTGGTCAGGTCAGAGGCCCTCTAGACGAGAGCCCCCAAGCCCGTCCTGAGAGGGGCGCCGGGCGCGCCTTCCTATGCTAGAGGGAAAGGCGCCCCAGCAGTGGGCGCGGGGCCTAAGGCACGATTGCCAGGCTCCCAGCCTCCTGATGGCCCTTTGGGAGGAACTGCTTCTTCTTCTTGGGGATAGCCTCAGGAGGCAGGATGGCACCCTCGCCATCTGAGTTCTCGACCGCCGCAGCTTGGTAGGCGCGCTCGAGGGAGCACACCGCATCCTTTTCGTCGCAAGCGACTGTGATGACACCACCGCTTCCTGGCATCTTGAGGACGTTGTAGCCGTGGTGAGTTGCCGCCATGAACTTGGCGAGGGCCGGATACCCGAGGATGGCATTGTACGGGAGGTGAATGTGGGTAACGTCAAAGTCGATGAGCTCGGTGTGGTAGTTGTTGCGTTTGCTGAAGATGACAGGGAGGCAAATCTGCCCTATGGGGACGGTGGAGCCATCGGTCACCCCTGAGAAGGGCTTGGTGGGCAGAAGCTGATCGTAGGGCACTTTGAGCGTCTCGAATGTCTCGATGGAAAGAACATTGAGCCCCGCGCCATTGTCGATGAGGGTTTTGGTGACGAGGACGTTGCTGATGGTCAGCGCGCAGAGCATCGGGAGCGCGCCAGCGGCGGCTGAGCACTTGAGCTGGTCCATAGAGTTGAAGGTGATGGCGTACTTGGACCACCTGAGGGGACGCGACGCCTCAAGCTTGGGAAGGGCCGCGTTCACCTCGCGAGCGAACTGCTTGAAGATGCGATGAGAGGCGGGGGCCTGAGCACCACCCAGGATGCAAGCGATCGCACGTGGCTCCTGGAAGCCCCCAACCCCATCATCTTGGCGGTTGTCGTCGTTTCTCCTTGGAGGCGGCGGCAGTGGAGGAAGGCCAGCATTGCCCTAAGGACGGTCCTCGCGGGGTTGGTCACGCAAGGGGGCGTCGCGAGGCTGGCCCTGCCAGCGGTCCTCACGAGGCTGATCGCGCCAGTCCTGGCGGGGGTCACAGTTGTCCCAGCGGCCTCCACCGCAGCCTCCTCCACGGCCGTAACCACAGTCGTTGCGCTCGGGACGGCGGGCAAGGTGCCCGTCGTGGATTGCCCTGAGCTCCTGGCATTCATTGGTGTTGTGGCTGTGGATGTTGTGGATGACGCAAAACGGGCGGCTGCCCCTAGAGGATTCGGCGTGGTCGCAGCCGCACTTCATCTTCGGTTGAGCCGCGAGCACAGCGGGGCCCTTGAGCTTTACCTCCTTAGCCTTGCCCTTCTTGTCTTCAGGATCGACCTCCGGAAGCTCCAGCAGGGAGAGGCGACCTTCCTTTGCCCTCGCGCACCTGGCGGCCATGTTGAACATCTCCAGTGCCGAGCACAACTCCTCGTGTATGGCGAGCTCCTCCTTCATCTTGACATCCCGGACGCCCTCAGAGAACGCCGAAATGATGGCCTCGTCCGACACCTTTTGGATCTTGAGGCGAACGTTTGTGAAGCGTTGTATGTACTTATGCAAGGTCTCGCCCGACTGCTGCTTTATGCACCGCAGGTCGCCTGCTGCAGGAGCGTGGTCGCGAGTGCCCTGGAAGTTGGCGATGAAGCGCTCGTGGAGCTCGTCCCAGGAGGAGATCGAGCCTACCGGGTGGTTTAGGATCCAAGAGCACGCACCGTCCTTGAGGGCCATGGGGAACCAGTTCGCCATGACCTTCTCGTTGCCGTTTGCCGCCTCGATGCTCAGCTCATAGAGCTGGAGGAACTCAGCGGGGTCGGGGGTGCCGTCGTAGCGTGGAGGCAGATCCGGCTTGAACTTATCGGGCCAGACGACACGGCGCACCTCCGGGGTGAAAGCACAGCAGCCTGCCGCACTCATAGGGACCGGTCGCATGGGCGGCGCACGGTCTTGACGCGGCGGCGCTGGGAGCGTGCGCGCCTCTCCTTGGGGCCGCTGCACCACCTGGCAGCTTTCTTCATCACGTGCCGGCGCTCTGCGCGGTGGGTCACGCTGGGGTGCCTCACGCCTGGGCTCGGGGTCCGCGCCATGCAGAGGAGGAGGGGGAGGCGCCATGAGCCACGTCGCTTGCCAGGGACGATGGAGGACGAGGCGAACGGGACAGTGCAGGGGCCTCACCGGCGCCGTTTATGAGCTCGGTGATGCGGGTGAGCCAGTCGTCGTAGAGGTCGTTGGCCGGACGATAGCGCAGAAGCTCACGTGCCATTAGCAGCTGATACGTCTCCAACATATCTATAATTTTTTATTGTTCCATGCTGTTATATTATCAATCTTGGATGTTTTACAATCATTTTATAGCAACTTTATATCATTTTTTGGGACTAACCTATTGACATAGTGCCCAGTGCCAGTTGCTGTTTTTTGCTTGTTTTTTACTTCGCAAAAAATCAATACCAAACGGAGTCCAAACGCAGTGAAACTTTTTGGTGATTTTTTCTATACCAGAAGACACAAGTTGGGCCAAGAAAGTACCAGAGGGGTGCCCCGAGGGGGGCACAAGCGCGCCCTGGTGGGTTGTGCCCACCTCAGTAGCCTCCCGCACCGCCTTTTTGCTCTATAAATACCCCAATATTCCAGAAACCGTAGGGGAGTCGACGAAATACAATTCAAGCCACCGCAAGTTCCAGAAACCATAGATCCAATCTAGACACCATCACGGAGGGGTTCATCATCCTCATTGGTGCCTCTCCGATGATGCATGAGTAGTTCATTGTAGACCTATGGGTCCGTAGTTAGTAGCTAGATGGCTTCCTCTCTCTCTTTTGATTCTCAATACAATGGTCTCTTCGAGATCTATTTGATGTAACTCTTTTTGCGGTGTGTTTGTTGGGATCTGATGAACTTTGAGTTTATGATCAGATCTATTTTTTATCCATGAAAGTTATTTGAGTCTTTTGATCTCTTATATGCATGATTACTTATAGCCTTGTATTTCTTCTCCGAATCTTTGGTTTAGTTAGGCCGACTAGATCGATTTTTCTTGCCATGGGAAGAGGTGCTTTGTGATGGGTTCGATCTTACGGTCCTCAATCCCAGTGACAGAAGGGGAAATGACACGCATGTATCGTTGCTATTAAGGATAACAAGATGGGATCTATTCCTACATGAATAGATCTTGTCTACATCATGTCATCGTTCTTATTGCATTACTCCGTTTCTCCATGAACTTAATACACTAGATGCATGCTGGATAGCGGTCGATGTGTGGAGTAATAGTAGTAGATGCAGGCAGGAGTCGGTCTACTAATCTTGGACGTGATGCCTATATAATGATCATTGCCTGGATATCGTCATAATTATTTGAAGTTCTATCAATTGCCCAACAGTAATTTGTTTACCCACCGTATGCTATTTTTCTCGAGAGAAGCCACTAGTGAAATCTACGGCCCCCTGGTCTCTTCTTCATCATATTTGCCTTCGAGATCTATTTTTATTTGCTTTTATTTTCAGATCTATTAATCCAAAAACCCAAAAATATGTTGCTGCAATTTATTGTTATTTATTTTATCTCACGTTCCTGCGAGATCTATTTATCCGATCTACTACAAATTTATCTATCTCTTTACCTGGGAGGGATTGACAACCCCTCTTTTACGTCGGGTTGCAAGTATTTGTTCTTTGTGTGCAGGTGCCGTTCACGTAGTGTTGCGTGGTTCTCCTACTGGGTCAATAACCTTGGTCTCATCACTGAGGGAAATACCTACTGTAGCTGTGCTGCATCATCCCTTCCTCTTTGGGGAAATACCAACATAGTTCAAGTGACATCAAAAGGAATTTCTGGCGCCGTTGCCGGGGCGGATCAAGTCAAGATAGTCTCCCGTCAACTCGCCAATTTCTGGCGCCGTTGCCGGGGAGACATCATCAACATCTACCAGGTTCCTAATCACAAATCTCATCTCCTTGCAATTTACATTATTTGCCATTTGCCTCTTGTTTTCATCTCCCCCACTTCACAAAAATTTGCCGTTTTATTCTCCTTTTCTTTTTCGTTCGCCGTTTTCTCGTCAGATCTCTTCTTTGCTTGTGTTCCATGTGTCTTCCATTTGCTTGCATCTTCTCTTGCTAAAAATCTCTTGATATGGACCCTCATCCACTTGCTAATCTTTTTAGAAGATCCAATGATGATGAACCAAACAATAGTGAATTGAGTTCACTAGATTATTTTTATGAAATTTTTCTTGAGATTTATGAATCTGAAAATTGTGATGAAGTGTTAAACAAAGAAATTTATAAAGTGATTCATGATAGATCCTTGAATGAAAAGCATGATTGCACTGATGTTATTATAAATTCTATTAATGTCAATTGTGTTAGTGATATGCAAAACGCCAAGCTTGGGGATGCTTGTTTTGCTATGTCCACTATTTATTGCAATGATCATGATTGGGGTGATAATGATTCTTATGATCTTGAAAATTTATTTAAACCTCATGATGAATATGCTTGCGATAATAGTAAAAGTGGGTTTGGAAGAGTGTCAACTTTAGCTAAAAATAATCCCACATATTTGGAGAGTGTTCAATCTTATGAAATTTTTGATAAAAGTTGGCTTGGAGAGGTCATGACTTTAGTTGATGTTAATCCCACTATATTGGAAGAGTGTCAACTTTGCATGCATTTGGATCATGAAGAGAAAATTTTATGTGATAGCTATATTGTTGAATTTGATTGTGATCCTACATTTAATTATTATGAGAGAGGAAAATATGGTTATAGAAATCCTCATGTTATTAAATTTCCTCTCTTCATGTTGAGATTGCTATTGTTTCTTTCTTTTTCCATGCATATGTTAGATATTTCTTGTCTTGATAATTTGTTTGCTTATAAAATCCCTATGCATCAGAAGTATGTTAGACTTAAATGTGTTTGTCACATGTATTATGATGCTCTCTTTGTGTTTCAATTCTTGTCTTTCATGCGAGCATCATCAAAATTATTTATGCATAGCTAGGGGCATAAAACGATAGCGCTTGTTGGGAGGCAACCCAATGAATAAAATTTATTTTTGTCTTTTTCTTTCTGTTCTTGAGTATTTGCACAATTATGCTACTGCTATGATTGTGTTTTTTGTGTTTTAATTAGAGTTTGTGCCAAGCAAAGCCTTTGGGATCATGTTGGGTGATAGTTGATTTGATCTTGTTGGAAAACAGAAACTTTTGCATCCAGTAAAATAATTTTATAAATTCACAAAAGAGACAAAAAATTCTGAATTTTTTACACTAGATTGATATACAAATTGCCTACGTTGTCCTAATGTTTCAGAATTTTTGGAGTTACATAAGTATTCGAAGTTTTCAGATTGCTACAGACTATTCTGTTTTTGACAGCTTCTGTTTTCTTTGCGTTGTGTGCTTATTTTGATGAATCTATGGTTTGTATTGGAGGGTATAAGCCATAGTAAAGTTGTAATACAGTAGATATAATGCAAAAATAAAATATGAATGGGTTTGCAATAGTACTTATAGTAGTGATTTGCTTTGTTATACTAACGGATCTCACGAAGGTTTTGTTGAGTTTTGTGTGATTGAAGTTTTCAAGTTTTGGGTGAGATCACGATGGATGAAGGAATAAGGAGTAAGAAGAGCCTAAGCTTGGGGATGCCCATGGCATCCCAAGCTATTATCTAGAAGCAAGCAACTAAGCTTGGGGATGCCCGAGTGGCATCCCCTCTTTCTTCTAACGACCATCGGTATTTTACTTGGAGCTATATTTTTATTCGTCACATATCATGAGTTTTGCTTGGAGCGTCTTGTATGATTTGAGCCTTTGCTTGTTTTACTTTTTATATTTAGTCAAGTATCCTTGCTGGACACACCTATTTGAGAGAGCCAAAATTATGCTATGATTTGTTAGAATTGCTCTCTATGCTTCACTTAAATCTTTATGAGCTATGGAATTGCTCTAGTGCTTCACTTATATCTTTTTTAGCACGGTGTGCTTTAATATTTTTGAAGAAATGCTCTCATGCTTCACTTAGATTTATTTGAGAGTAGTAATTTTGAAGAAATTCTCTCATGCTTCACTTAAATTATTTTGGGAGAAGGAAATTTTTATGCTCATGTTCTTCACTTAGATTTGTTTGAGCTATCAAAAGCAACACATAAAATTAGTCCCAAAGTGATAGATATTCAAGAGGGATATAATAAAAACTTTCATGAAGATCATTGGACAAAATAAACTTGATTCCTTGTAATAGTTTTGCGATATGATGATATAATATGTGAGTCATGTTGATGACTAATTATGCTTTAGTAAGAATGTTGATGTTAAGGTTTGTGATTCCCTATGCAAGCACGAAAGTCAATAGTTATGAAATGAAATTATATCCTACTTGTGGTGCATTATTCGGTGTTAGTTATGCTTAATGCTCACTTATGAGATTTTTCGTTTCTTGGTTGGATGCTTCTCAATCTTTTGCTAGCCTTCATTTGCACTAAGTATGATCACTACTTGTGCATCCAAAATCCTTAACCCAGTTTTGCCATATGAGTCCACCATACCTACCTATATGGGGTATTTCCGTGCCGTTCTAGGCAAATTTGTATGTTCCATGTCTAATTTTCAAAATAAATTTCTCTTTTGTGTGCTCGTACCACTCATGAAACGGTAGGGGGTGGCTGATATTTTTTCCATGCTAGATGTGTTATTCTCAAGACGAGTGTTTATTCACTTGTCATTGCACGAGAGTACGGCAAAGGTATTAGGGATGCCCAGTCTCGAAATGAAAAATGAATTTACTTTATGTTGTCAAATAATAAATTCCTTGGAAAGTGTTGGTATGGACGGCACCCGTGGATTCGGTTAGCCGTGGAATGTGAAAGTATGGTGGAAAAAGGAATAAACTTTATTTTCTGTTTGGGAACCGCCTATGATATATCTAGCATGGAAAGTATTGGGAACTACTTGATCGTTTTCGTTGACAGGAAAAGCATGCCACCCAAAATGTTTTTATCTCTATCTTTTTCGCTTTGAGCTCTGGCACCTCTACAAATCCCTACTTCCCTCTGTGAAGGGCCTTTCTATTTACTTTATGCAATTTTTATTTTTGAGTCTCCATATTCTCTTATAAAGCACCAACTAAGGGGCACTATGATCGTACTTGAGCATTGGGTATAGCTAATATGCGAGTGTGTTTCATGAATGGATCAATGATTGAGCATAATGGGCTAGGGATAACTTGCTTTAGTGTTGATATTTTGAAAGACATGGTTGCTTGTTGATATGCTTGAGTATTGAAATCTTCATGTCAAAACTAGACTATTGCTTTGAATCATATAAAAGTCCAAATGTCCATGCTACAAAGAAAAGATTATGTGATGAACATGTTAGGCAGCATTCCACATCAAAAATTCTATTTTTATCATTTACCTACTCGAGGACGAGCATGAATTAAGCTTGGGGATGCTGATACGTCTCCAACGTATCTATAATTTTTGATTGTTCCATGCTGTTATATTATCAATCTTGGATGTTTTACAATCATTTTATAGCAACTTTATATCATTTTTTGGGACTAACCTATTGACATAGTGCCCAGTGCCAGTTGCTGTTTTTTGCTTGTTTTTTACTTCGCAGAAAATCAATACCAAACGGAGTCCAAATGCAGCGAAACTTTTTGGTGATTTTTTCTGGACCAGAAGACACAAGTTGGGCCAAGAAAGTATCAGCGGTGCCCCGAGGGGGCACAACCCACCAGGGCGCGCCTGGGGCCCATGCGCGCCCTGGTGGGTTGTGCCCACCTTGGTGGCCTCCCGCACCGCCTCTTTGCTCTATAAATACCCCAATATTCCAGAATCCCTAGGGGAGTCGACGAAATACAATTCAAGCCGCCGCAAGTTCCAGAAACCACAGATCCAATCTAGACACCATCACGGAGGGGTTCATCATCCTCATTGGTGCCTCTCCGATGATGCGTGAGTAGTTCATTGTAGACCTACGAGTCCGCAGTTAGTAGCTAGATGGCTTTCTCTCTCTCTTTTGATTCTCAATACAATGGTCTCTTGGAGATCTATTTGATGTAACTCTTTTTGCGGTGTGTTTGTTGGGATCCGATGAACTTTGAGTTTATGATTAGATCTATTTTTTATCCATGAAAGTTATTTGAGTCTTTTGATCTCTTATATGCATGATTACTTATAGCGTCATATTTCTTCTTTGAATCTTTGGTTTAGTTAGGCCGACTATCAATTTTTTTTGCCATGGGAAGAGGTGCTTTGTGATGGGTTCGATCTTACGGTGCTCAATCCCAGTGATAGAAGGGGAAATGACATGTATGTATCATTGCTATTAAGGATAACAAGATGGGGTATATTCCTACATGAATAGATCTTGTCTACATCATGTCATTGTTCTTATTGCATTACTCCGTTTGTCCATGAACTTAGTACACTAGATGCATGCTGGATAGCGGTCGATGTGTGGAGTAATAGTAGTAGATGCAGGCAGGAGTCGGTCTACTAATTTTGGACGTGATGCCTATATAATGATCATTGCCTGGATATCATCATAATTATTTGAAGTTCTATCAATTGCCCAACAGTAATTTGTTTACCCACCGTATGCTATTTTTCTCAAGAGAAGCCACTAGTGAAATCTACAGCCCCCGGGTCTCTTCTTTATCATATTTGCCTTCGAGATCTATTTTTATTTGCTTTTATTTTCAGATCTATTAATCCAAAAACCCAAAAATATCTTGCTGAAATTTATTGTTATTTATTTTATCTCGCGTTCCCGCGAGATCTATTTATCCGATCTACTACAAATTTATCTATCTCTTTACCCGGGAGGGATTGACAACCCCTCTTTTACGTCGGGTTGCAAGTATTTGTTCTTTGTGTGCAGGTGCCGTTCACGTAGTGTTGCGTGGTTCTCCTACTGGTTCGATAACCTTGGTCGCATCACTGAGGGAAATACCTACCGTAGCTGTGCTGCATCATCCCTTCCTCTTTGGGGAAATACCGACGTAGTTCAAGCGACATCAGCAGCGCAGCCTGCGCGTTCGCCGGCCCGCGACAAACGTGAGAAGACGATGCCACGGCCGGAGTTGGTGATGGGGTCCCGGTGCGGCCGTCGCGCCGCACGGACGTTGGCAGCGACGAGTCCTACTGTTCATGAGCAACAGGGTCGATGGCGGCGTTAGCCACTGGGGAGGCAAAGCGGCGAGGAGCGCCGTTGCCCGCGGGAGTCGTCTGGGTGACGCAAGCAGCCCAGCGCTCGGCACGGACATGGCGAGCGTCGGCCATAGGAACGACGGAACGGCGGCGGAGCAAACGGTGGAAGAGAGGCTTCGACACGCCCCTACCTAGCGTGCCAAATGTCGGATTCAGGGCTCCACAGACCCAAGAAAGGTTCAAACTCTGGGGCGTGTGCGAAGAACTCAACCTATCTAGCCAACCAACTCATCGCCCTATGGCTTAGCTCGAGGAACAAGGAAGAAGATGAACACGGCAATTTACCCAGGTTCAGGCCACCTTGCGGTGTAAGACCCTACTCCTGCTTTGTGGTGGATTTGCCTCACGAGGGGCTGAGGATGAACAAGTACAAGGGATGAACAACCTCGCGAGGTCTACTCTGGTGAGGGTGGAAAGGATCCGATCCCGGGGGGTTCGTCCTGCTCTACGGTGGTGGCTAGCCTATATTTATAGTGGCCTTGGTCCTCTTCCCAAAACGTAGGCGGGAAGGGATTCCACAACGGCCAATTTGAAAGGGGACCAGTAGTACATCTTATCCTGACAAAAGGTGGTCTTCGCCTGCAAAGCTTCTGGTGTGACGCTGCAGTGGGCTCGGTGATGACATCCGTCCTGCCGTGCTGGTGGTCTTGGTCTCGTTGCACAGGAATGGAAACCTTTGCCTGAGTCCTCGGGAACCCACGCCTGCGCTTGCCTCCTTAGCACCAAAGAGGAAACTGTCTCCTCTGCGCCCAGTAGCGCCCGCCTGGCCTTGGTCATCATGGCTTGCATCACCGCAACCTCATGAGGTTTGGGCACCTTCATAGGAATCTCCGCTCCTCAGGAGGCAGCCTGGGGAGGCCGCTCCCTCGGGAGGTCTTGGCGTCGTCTGCCTCACGAGGCTTGGCCCCTCACGAGGGTCTTGTCTTGGTAGTCTTGTAGATGGGCTGTATTAGGCCGTCGATGAAGCCACACCATGGGCCGTGGGCAGGCAAGTCTGGGTAACCTGGTTCCCAGAACACTGACAGAGATGGCCTTGCCAACACTCTATGTCTTGTTGCAATTATTTTGGTCTCACCGAATTACGCAATCGGTCTCACCGAGTTGGCTTAACCAACTCTGTGTTGCCTTATTGCTTCATTTTGGTCTCACCGAGTTGATGTAATCGGCGCCACCAAGATGAAGTTTGCCCTAAGCACTAACACATCGGTCCCACTGATTTGTTCCAGTCGGTCCCATCGAGATTCCTAACGTTCACATTTTTGAACAGATCGGTGCCACCGAGTTTAACCATTCGGTCCCACCGAGATGAGTCAAATGTGTGTAACGGTTGGATTTTGTGTGGAGGCTATATATACACCTCCACCCCCTTCTTCATTTGAGAGAGAGCCATCAGAACGTGCCTACACTTCCACCATACATTTTCTGAGAGAGAACCACCTACTCATGTGTTGAGATCAAGACATTCCAATCCTACCACAAGAATCTTGATTTCTAGCCTTCCCAAGTTGCTTTCCACTCAAATCATCTTTCCACCATAGCCAAATATGAGAGAGAGAGTTGAGTGTTGGGGAGACTATCATTTGAAGCACAAGAGCAAGGAGTTCATCATCAACACACCGTCTATTACCTTTTGGAGAGTGGTGTCTCCTAGATTGGTTAGGTGTCGCTTGGGAGCCTCCGTCAAGATGTGGAGTTGAACCAAGAAGTTTGTAAGGGCAAGGAGATCGCCTACTTCGTGAATATCTACCCGAGTGAGGCAAGTCCTTCGTGGGCGATGGCCATGGTGGGATAGACAAGGTTGCTTCTTCGTGGACCCTTCGTGGGTGGAGCCCTCCATGGACTCGCGCAGCCATTACCCTTCGTGGGTTGAAGTCTTCATCAATGTGGACGTACAATAGCACCACCTATCGGAACCACGCCAAAAATCTCTGTGTCTCCATTGTGTTTGCCTTCTCCAAACCCTTCCCTTTACCTTCATATGCAATGTTTTACTTTCCGCTGCTATACTCTTAGAATTGCATGTGTAGGTTGATTGCTTGACTTGTGCTAATTGCTAAAATCTGCCAACAACTAAAATTGGGAAAAGGATAGATTTTTATTTGGTCAAGTAGTCTAATCACCCCCCTAGACATACTTTCGATCCTGCAAGTGGTATTAGAGCTTTGGTCTCCATTAGCCTTGATTTCCATAGCTTTGGTGATCATAGCCTTGGTTTCACAACCTAGGAGAGTATGGCGTCTAGCGAGGGAAATGATCACCGTAGAGGTCCTTACTTTGACGGTACAAATTTTGCTAGTTGGAAGCATAAGATGAAAATGCATATCCTTGGTCATAATTGTGCTGTTTGGGCTGTTGTTCATATTGGCTTGCAAGGTGAAGTCTTTCAAGATGGAAAAGAACCGGATCGTGAAGCCACCACGGATGAATTGAAGATGTTGCAATACAATGCTCAAGCTTGTGATATTCTCTTCAATGGATTATCCCCCGAAGAATTCAACAAAATCAGCCGCCTTGAGAATGCAAAGGAAATTTGGGATACTTTGGTTGACTTGCACAAAGGTACCGAGTCCGTCAAGGAATCCAAGTTGGATGTGCTTCAAAGTCAACTTGACAAGTTCAAGATGAAGGATGGTGAAGGGGTCGCCGAAATGTACTCTAGGCTTGCTCTCATCACAAATGAGATTGCCGGTTTAGGAAGTGAAGATATGACCAACAAATTCATCGTCAAGAAGATCCTAAGAGCCTTGGATGGTAAATACGATACCGTATGCACTTTGATCCAAATGATGCCCAATTACAAAGATCTCAAGCCTATGGAAGTCATTGGTAGAATCGTTGCTCATGAGATGTCACTCAAGGATAAGGATGAGCTCCACAACAAGTCAAGTGGTGCTTACAAAGCTTCAAGTGATGCTCCTACAACATCAAGTGAAAAGCTAGTCTCCAATGAAGAATTGAGCTTAATGGTGAAGAACTTCAACAAGTTCTACAAGAATAGAAGCAAAGAGAGAAGCTCCAAGTCAAGGTCCTACAATGACAAAAGATCTTCTAGTCATGATCGTAATTGCTACAATTGTGGAAGACCCGGACACTACTCTAATGAGTGTATGGCTCCCTACAAGAAAAGAGAAGACTCGCCAAAAAGGAGGAGTAGAAGAGATGAATCACCGCCAAAAGAGAGAAGGAGTAGAGATGATCGTTATGAACGAAGACCCTCTCGTAGAAGCAAGGATTTGGAAAGGAAGGACAAGTCATCAAAGAGCTACACAAGATGAAGACATCAAGCTCAGATTGGTGAATGGGTATCCGGTTCCGACTCCGACAACTACTCCGAGAGAAGCTATCACTCCGACTCCGACTATACTCAAGATGAAGGTGTTGCCGGTCTTGCACTTGTGTCATCCAAGTCCTACAACATATTTGGCTCGCCAAATGAAGGAATTGGAAGATGCTTCATGGCTAAAGGCCCTAAGGTATCACACCCCAAGTATGTTGATTTCAATAGTGATGAAGATGATTTGCAAGGTGATGATGATTTACTTGTTGACAAAACTAGTGATGAAAACTATGATGAACTTGCTAGTAATCATGCTAATCAAGATGAAACGAATGACAATGATAAGAAGGAGATTGAGCGTCTAACTAAAGAACTAAGCACTCTTAAGTTAGCTCATGAAACAACTCAAGAGGATCATAGAGAGCTCCTAAGGACTCATGAGAAGCTACGCTTCGAGAAGCTAAATTTAGAGCAAGAGTATGAGTTCCTAAAAGCTATCAATGATGATCTTCGAAAGAAGAGTTCTTCTTACATTGCCAAACGTCTCCTCTTGTCTACTTATATGCCACAAGTAAAATCTAGCAACAAGAGCAAGAAAGATTCTTCTTCTAGTAGTAACAATAACCATGCTAAATCCAATATTGTTTCTTCTAGTAGTTCTCTTGATTCCACTAATGATTCTCTTAACCAAGTTACACTTGAGCAAGCAAATAGCTTATTGAAGGGAATTATAGAGAAAGGTGTTTACAAGAGCCTTGTCGGGAGTAAGCAATTTGAGGAAATTGTACGCAAACAAGGAAGGCACCAGAAGAATCAAGGTGTTGGTTTTGAACGAAAGTTTAATGCCAATGGACTTGAGTGGGAAGAAGATCAATACCCCAAGACAAAGTTTGTTCCTCAACAAGAGAAGTATGACCCCATTTCTTTTAAGGGAACACAAGCTCAAGATGATCTTCCACCACAAGACCACAAGCTAAAAGGCAAGGACAAGCTTCAAGAAGAGATTGACGCATTTGAAGAAGCTCCTAAGGCCATGGTCAAGTGGGTTCCCAAGACTACGTCAAGCTCTACATCATCAATTTCAACTACAACTCCAAGGATTTCCATCAAGTTGATGTGGATTCCAAAGAAGAAGAACTAGAGTGTTCTCGAAGGTGACTCCGCCAACATACTTCACTCATATTCATTTTGGCAAGACTTGTGCAATCAACTTTCATATCTTGTACTAGCTCATGAAGTCACAAACCCTCTTGTTGGTAAGACAAGGGACAAGGTAACCTAATGCTTTCATGGACATCATCATATGTGCAATTCACTCTATGTCTATGGATATCATTGTATGTTCCTTGAGGGACTAACCCGTGTAGGTATTGAAAGTGCAACACTCCAATGGATTGCTCCAAATGATCTACATCAACATAGAGCATCCACATCTTCATTGTCTACATGAAGTCATCATTGACAAAACCAAAGGTTAGTTCATCCCTCTTAGGGGGGATATCACATCTAGGGGGAGCTTTGCTCTAAAAATTGAGCTCAAGCAACTCTAATGGTGTGAACACATTAATGCTTTATGAAAAAGTGGTAACCCCACTTGTGCTTAAACGATGAGTATGACCTATGATCAAATGTTTTCATTTGACTCCTAAGTCAATATACTCATATTTAGATGACCTAGTCATCGCCAATTGCTTGATAGATGCTAGAATTGTTTGTGCATGCTTTGGCACATATTTCATTTGCTATTTTATTGTGTGAGCATGTTGGTTGCATAATTTCTCCATTCGAGGACATCCATTTGTTGTTTTGATTGTGGTCTTTATTGGCCAAATGGATGGATAAGATGCCTAAGAACCTTCTCTAGGTATCTATGCTTTTCTCATCTCGAACTCTATTCATGCTACATCACAAAAATTGAACAAGTCTTTTTCGGACCCTCTGGGTGTGGAGCACTCGGAGCCACCGATCCGTCAAGGGCTGCTTTCCAAAACCTTCTTGTGCATTTCGGTCAGACCAACAACTCAAACTCGGTCCCACCGAAAGCACTAGACTGATCTAGGTTTTCATCTCGGTGATACCGATTAGAATGACTCGGTTCCACCGAGTTTCAATAACTACACGCGGTTTTGCATCTCGGCACCACCGAAACATTCCATTCGGTGCCACCGACAACACATGGGTATATATTCAGTGGACCCGTACGCTTGAAAATTACTTCAAACCACTCGAGCCCACGCCCCATTGCTGCCGCCCTCTTGGTCTCCGGATTGTCACCATCATCGCCTGTGCGCCTTCACCGCAGGTCTCCGTCGCCCTCAACGGGAATCTCCACCACCGTTGTCGCCGTAGAGAATCTTCACCGAGTTAGGGTACGATTCGATCTCCTCGTGCTATTCCCTTTCTGATTCTATGCACAAGGATAATGACTAGTTTCTTCCCACGTATGAGATCATTCTATCCACAGAAAAACTCCATTAGATTAGATTCGATGAAAAATTTTAGGGTTAGGTTTCCGCCGAGCTCATCTCGGACCGATCGAAATGAACCTTTAGGTCCCACCGATTGGCCCTAGCCATTGCACTAAGTACAACTCGGTGCCACCGAAATGTGCTAATCGATGAGACCAAAAGCAAAACCTCAGTGAAACCCTAGCATCTTGGAGTCACCGAACTGCAACTCGGTCTGACTGATCTTGTGTGTTTAGCCTCTATTAATGCTTCGGTGTCACTGAGATTTTCATATCGGTAGCTCCGAAATGCTTTCTGCAGAAAACTGAAACTAAAGTTTTGATTCAAATTGTTTGAAAAATCATCTATTTTTTTGTGATGCTCATCCACTTTGCCCATACCTATCTACTCACAGGGTCTGTTTGCAAGATGTCTGATGCAAGTGACAGCCAGAACAAGTCAGAGGAAGAGGTTAATCTCAGTGAGGGCACAAGCCCTAGTGGAAGCTATGATGAGGGCAGCAGAAGCACTCCAAGCAATCTGCCTAAAGCTGCCACAAGACAAAGGAAGAAGAGAACCTCATAAAGTGAGGATGAGGATTTTGTTGTTGATGAGGAAGTAACCTCAAAGAAGAAAGTGCTAAAGAAAGAGTATGGCACTGCTGCTACTACTAAGCCAGGTCTCAAGAAGAAAGCCCCTGCAAAGAGAGTTCCAATGTCTAAGGCCATAAATCTACTCAAGAAACTATGACCACTCATGAACAATCAGATGATGAAGAAGCTGCTGCTGGAAAGAAAAAGAGGAAAGAGAGAGTGAAGAAGACCATTGCCAGAGTGATTGGCAGACCATCTATGATGGTGGATGATGAGGAAGAGGAGGAAGAGGAACCAGTTGCACCTCCTACAAAGACTCAGAAATTAATGTCTGATTCTATGAAATCTACCAACCCCTCCAAGCCCAAGCCAAAGCTCCAGTTCCTACACCTAAGGCTGCTGCTCCCAAGAGATCAACTAGGAACATCCTAGCTGCTGAAAAGAACAAGGCCCCAGTGCCAGAAGTCCAAGAGGATGAAGAGCCACAAGTGCTCAGAAAGTTGAAGCCAAAGATTCCAGATCATGATGATGGACATCCAGTTGCTGAATATATGAAGCTCAGAAAGGACAAAGGTCTGAGAGATTGGAGGAAAATTGATCCCTATTTTTCAAGGAGAAGACCAGCTTGTGACTATCGTTTCCATACCCGAGAACAACAAGATTTTTATGAGACAATGCTGCTTGACAAGAAGCCCATCATAAGCAACATGAAATGGGTGGACTGGAAGTACATAGATGCCAATGAAGATTACTTCCCCCATGTTCATGAGAGCTTCAGGCTTACAGGTGTTGATGCTCTTGTTGGACAAAAGCTTACAAAATGGAATGATGAGATGGTGATGCAGTTTTACTCCACATCACACTTTTATCCGGATGGCAGAATTGTGTGGATGACTGAGGGCACAAGATACCAGTCATCTATTTCTGAGTGGGCTACTCTCATCAATGCTCCAGTGGAAGAAGAAAATGACATTGATGTCTATGGCAAGCCCAGGATGGATCATAACACTATGACACATATGTACAAGACCATTCCTGGTGAGGCTTTGGATACACACAAGTTTGGATCCATATACTATCTGCTTGCTGGTTTGGCCACCATAAACTACATTTTGAAGCACACCCTGTTGCCCAAATCTGGAGATGAGAGGATGATTCGTGGCCTATCCATCAACCTGCTCCACTTGTTTGATATTCCACAGAAGTTCAAAGTCATGAGCCTGATTGTTGAGACAATCAAAAGGATAGCTGCTGACTAGAAGAGGTCATGTGGATATGCACCACACATTCAGATACTTATCAACTCCAAGGTTGGTACAGATACATATCTACTTGACAGTGAACACATTCCTCTTCAGCCAGAGTTTGAAGATAATGAAGTGGTGATGGATGCTTCACATCCAACTTCAGTTGAGGCTCAAGGGAAGGCAGAGGCAGCAAAAGCAGCAAAGGCAACAAATGCACCCAATGCATCAATAGTCAATCTCAAATCAAATCAAGACTAGTTGACATATTTGCTAGAAGCAACACTGAGGATTGAGCGAAGTCTGGCCAACTTAGCCAAGAACCAGGAGAGCTTAGAGCGGATAGTGGAGGACAAGATGTACAATCTTGATGTCAAGGTCACTGAGATACAATCTATTGTGGAGAAGCTGAGAGATGATGCTGAAGATGGAAATGAGAACACTACCACTGAGAGGTTTTAGACAATGCCAAGGGCACCCAGGTCCTCAGTTGTGCTAGTAGCAGACACCAAGACTACCCACTCTGCACCTGTCGCCACTTCTACAGTGCCACCCCCAGTACCAACACCACCAGCTCAGGAGACATCAGCCGAGGCATTTGCAGAAGCAGTTCTCTCAACGCCATCTATGCACACCAGAGCAACAAGCCAGAAGACCCCTTCAGGAGCTCCCGAAGATCATGCCTAGAGTGTCATATATCACAATACATTTTCAAGCTTTTTGGTAACTTGTCGCCAAAGGGGGAGAAAATGCATAGATCACAGGCTTCGAGAGAGAGTGTCTCATTCTTTTGCTCGTTGGTTTTTATTGCTAGTTGCTACTTCGTCCGTTTGGTTTGTGCTACTTATTGTTTTATGCTCTTGAGATACTTTGTGTGATTGTGTGATTGATCATACTTTGCTTAATGTGTGATCTATGCCTACCTCTATAATTACTTGTGTATGATCATTCACTTTTGTATTTGGTGATGCGTGCATGTTATTTCACTCTTATCATTTTGTGCGCTCCACCAAGATGTATGTGACATGGAAGAGTGACCCATGATCCTAATCGATTGTGAATTTGCATTCAAACACAAATTTCAAATAATGCACAAATTTAGGGGGAGCTCTTGCTTATCACATACTTCTCAAAGCGACAATGTATTTCATTCATTTTATCATTTGTTGAAGCTTTGATCTATATGTTGTCATCAATTACCAAAAAGGTGGAGATTGAAAGTGCAATGGTTTTGGTAATTCATAACAACATATAGCTCATTGAACTAATATCCATTCAAGATAAGTATTTCAGGAAGTTCAATGAATGGCATGGCATGGACTAGAGATGTGGACCCCTCAAAATGCTAAGGACAAACATTGGCAAAAGCTCAAGACTCTTCATCTTTATTTTAGTGATCCAAGATCACATTGAGTCCATAGGAAAGCCAATACTAATATGCAATGTTTTACTTTCCGCTGCTATACTCATAGAATTGCATGTGTAGGTTGATTGCTTGACTTGTGCTAATTGCTAAAATCTGCCCACAACTAAAATTGGAAAAAGGATAGATTTTTATTTGGTCAAGTAGTCTAATCACCCCCCTCTAGACATACTTTTGATCCTACAGAGTCCCTGTAGGAGATGACATAAATAGTAGGACTGGACTTAACTAGCAACAACAGGTCTCAAAAACTAAAGGGGGAACACAGAGGAAAGCTACATAATATGTATTGTTTGTACTCGAGATTAACTAGATGGCACACAAAAGTATTAAAGAACAACAACATAGGTAATAATAGAAGTGGTATAATCACTAGCATGTGGGATAGCATTGGCTGATGGATGATAACTATGGAACAGCATTAACTCCTGAACAAGTCTCTTATCTGAACTATGGAACATCGTTAACTCCTAAACAAGACTCTTAAGAGATCAGCATGAATATACAATGACATGTGATAATCTATTTTCCACACATGCTTAGATGAACAACGAAGCCATAAATGTTGCACACAAGTAAGATGAGGGTACAACCTATCTGGCCACCATCCAAAGGAGTGAGCATCATCTGCTGACTTGTCGATGGCCCTGCGGTTGTTGTGGCTGTCCATGTCGGGCAGGCACATTCGAGGCAGGGAACGATTGAATGCGGACTATAGCTCCCTTCTGGTGTATCCTTCCCTTGTTGGTGAAGCTGTGGTGAGAAGGAAGACGGTGTGGCTAAAGATGCAGAAAACACATAATGTTAAGAACGACACATATATCTGATCTGGAGAAATACCCTAAGAGATCAACACTAAGGTACGAGACTGGTCACATATCGGTTGACTGAAAACTAAATTGGGGTCACATGCTTTTTTTTGGTACTGTCCGGTCTACGCCGAATGGCTGGATGGCCGTCTTGTGCCTCCCGGCTGAAACTGTTCAGAATCTTCCCTAAAGAGCCAGCGATCACCAGTACAACAGCCTGCCTCTGCGGTCCCTGGCCGTGATAGCTCCGACCAAAACCCCGCTCCCTGCCCCCCCACCCCACCGCACTGCCATGGTTGCGCCGCCCTCAGCCAAACAACAAAGACTCGCCATCATCCAGATCGGACGACAGCAGTACCTTCAACCCACGCAACACTAAGATAGGCACCTAAGCGCTACTTCCATCCATTGGGAATCGACTGGCCCAGAATAAAAATTTAGGCAACTGACGCCTAAATTAAGTGATTTAAGATAAGTGTACGACCTATCTTGCAGTCCGGTGAAGTAGGCAGCTCCAGCTGCCGAGTCGGTGAGGCCGGCGCAGTTGCGGTGGCTCTCGTCGGTGGGAAATCAGATATGTCACGATGATCGGCGGCTACGGGGAAGCAGCGCCGAGGCCCTGGACGCGTCCGAAGTTGGAGCCGCTCCGTCACCGTGCACAACGGTGCGAGTGAATCGGCTCCGGTACGGTTCACGCGGTCGTCATTGATACATCCATTTTGCATCATCTTTTCCTACTGTTATTTATAGTGTTTTATGCATTATGACACTTTGTGGAGTAATTCTAATGCCTTCTCTCATAATATGCAAGGTTTACAGAAAAGAGGGAGAATGCCGACAACTGGAACTCTGGACCTGAAAAAGCTATGTCAGAGATACCTATTCTGCACATCTCCAAATGAGCTGAAATTTTATGGAGAATTATTTTGGAATATATAATAAATATTGGAGAAAAGAACTACCAGAGGGAGGCACCAGGGCGCGCCACCCCCTCCAGACGCGCCCTGGTGGGTAGTGGGGGCCCAGGCCCACCTCCGTTGCCCATCTTCTGGTACATAAGGTCTTTTGACCTAGAAAAAAATAAGGAGAGGACTTTCGGGATGGAGCGCCGCCGTCTCGAGGCGGAACTTGGGCAGGAGCACTTTTGCCCTTCGGCGGAGCAATTTTTCCAGGGGAACTTCCCTCCCGGAGGGGGAAATTAAAGCCATCATCATCACCAATAACCCTCTCATCTTTGGGAGGCCAATGTTCATCAACATCTTCAACATCACCATCTCATCTCAAACCCTAGTTCATCTCTTGTGTTCAATCTTTGTATCAAAACCTTAGATTGGTACCTGTGGGTGACTAGTAGTGTTGATTACATCTTGTAGTTGATGCTAGCCAGTTTATTGGGTGGAAGATTATATGTTCACATCCGTTATGATATTTATTACTCCTATGATCTTGAGCATTAATATGTTGTGTGAGTAGTTACTTTTGTTCTTGAGGCCACGGGAGAAGTCATGTTGCAAGTAATCATGTGAATTTGATATGTGATCGATATTTTGATGATATGTATGTTGTGATTCCCTTAGTGGTGTTATGTGAATTTCGACTACATGACACTTCACCATCTTTGGGCTTAAGGGAATGCATTGTGGAGTAGTTAATAGATGATGGGTTGCTAGAGTGACAGAAGCTTAAACCCTAGTTTATGCGCTATTCCGTAAGGCGCTGATTTGGATCCATATATTTAATGCTATGGTTAGATTTTATCTTAATACTTCTTTCGTAGTTGTGGATGCTTGCGAGGGGGTTAATCATAAGTGGGAGGGTTGTTCAAGTAAGAACAGCACCCAAGCACCGGTCCACCCACATATCAAATTATCAAAGTAGCGAACGCAAATCAAACCAACATGATGAAAGTGACTAGATGAAATTCCCATGTGTCCTCGAGAACGTTTTACTTATTATCTGAGATCGTTCTAGCTTGTCCTTTGCTACAAAAAGGATTGGGCTACCTTGCTGCACTTATTGTTACTTGTTACTTGCTACAAATTATCTTGCTATCAAACTACCTGTTACCTACAATTCCAGTGCTAGCAGAAGTTACCTTGCTGAAAACCACTTGTCATTTCTTTCTACTCCTCGTTGGGTTTGACACTCTTACTTATCGAAAGGACTATGATTGATCCCCTATACTTGTGGGTCATTAGTCATTGAGGTCGCTCCGATAGCACGGACTAAGAGGCACACGACCCAGTGCATGACGGCAAACGGACAACGGCTTCGACATTGGGGAGGAGGGCGGTGGTGAATTTGGTGCGGTGGGGGCACCATGGAGGAGGGGCTGAGGTTTCGCGGCTGGGAGAAGGTGATTTGGCGCCCATGGTGTATGAATGGGGAATTGGGAGGGGCAACCATGTCTTACGGACGCATTTGTCTGAGATGTGGGGGAAGTTACAATTCTACCCCTTCCTTTTGGCTTCTGGGCTTGGGTCTGTGTCTTGAGGGTTGGGGATAGTGGGGTAACTTTGCTTCTCCCAAATAGTGGGTGCCAGCAATTTCGAGTGAGTAGGGCGTGTTTTGAAATAGTGGGCGCGAGCGATTTCGGCCGAGGAGAGGGTGTTTTGCTGCCCATGGTTTATGAATTATTTGGCGCCTGCCATTTAGGCCGAGGAGAGGGTGTTTTGCCGCCCATGGTTTATGAATTATTTGGCACTTGTCATTTCGGCCGAGGAGAGGGCGCGCTTGGATGAAGTTACAAACCTACCCTCAACGTACAATGGGCCAATTGATGCGGGTCCCAGATAGGCCGGTATGATAGAACAACTGCTAGGTAATCGTTATGCAGGAGATGGAACGAAACATCCTGATACGCATTTGATACATGTGGATGAAATTTGTGGATTGTTTAAGCTTACAGGTTTACCCAGAGATGAAGTTAAGAAGAAGGTTTTCCCTTTATCTTTGAAGGGAAAATCATTGACATGGTACAGGCTATGCGATGATATTGGAGCTTGGAATTGGAATCGATTGAAATTGGAATTTCACCAAAAAAATTATCCTATGCATCTAGTTCATCGTGATCGGAATTATATATATAATTTTTGGCCTCGTGAAGGAGAAAGTATCACTCTAGCTTGGGGGTGGCTTAAGTCAATGTTATATTCATGCCCCAATCATGAACTCTTGAGAGAAATTATTATTCAGAATTTTTATGCTCGGCTTTCTCGTCATGATCAATCCATACTAGATATTTCTTGTACTGGTTCTTTTATGAAGAAGACTAATGAATTCAGGTGGGATCTTTTGGAAATAATTAAAGGCAACTCTGAAGATTGGGAACTCGATGAAGGTAAAGAGTCAGGTATTAAGCTTGAGTTTGATTGTGTTAAATCTTGTATGAATACCGATGTTTTTCACAAGTTTAGCACTAAGTATGGACTTGACTCTGAGGTAGTCACTACAAAAAAAAAACTTTCATGATGATACGTGTTTGTCACAGTAGGTCATGTTTTCTGTCATGCATGTACATCCATGATGATTTTATGACAGAATCAAGATAGTCATACCTGTGCTATCGTAGAAGTGTTCCATGACAATACCAAAATTATCATCACGGAAGTGTCCACTTCCGTGACGATAAATGGCGCGCCATGGAAGTGCTTTCGTCATCGGTAACCGACACATGGCATCCACCGTAATGGGTCGCCGTTAAGCTATCGGGTTCTGGTTTGGATCCGATAACCCGTCAACAGCCCAGACCAATGGGGATTTAACACGTGTAAAATTCTCAATGGCCAGAGGAACCACGTGTCGGCTCAGCGTTGGGACAGATGTCATCCACTCATTGGACGGGAGGCGTCTATGATACGTCAACACGTGGCACGGCCCAACAGAGGCCCATTCAGGTGAATAGGCCGTCCCGTTTGACTTGGTCAAAAGGTAGTGGGCTGGCCCACGGAAAGCCTGTTAACGGCCTGTTCGCATATAGCCCATTTATAGCTCGCTAACTCACGGCCCATTATGGCCTATCCGAATTGGGCCCAGTAGCGTCATCTGGGCCGTCCAATATGATTCTAGCCTGTTGTAACTTCCAGCCCATGTATGGCCCATGACGTCTTTCGGCCCATACGAGGCCCTTTGTAACTCTGGGCCCATTAAAGGCCCGTGGTGAAACTGGCCCACGATGAACAGTGTATCGCTTTACACCCATTAACGACCCATTATTCCGTTGGGCCGTTTCCAGCCCGTGTTACCTTTTGGCCTTCAAAGGGCCCATTTATTCTTGGGATCATTTCCAGCATTCGGTTACTTACGATCCGTTACTGGCCTGTTCCGCTTGTGGGCCAAATTCAGCCCGTGGTTACAGTCGGCCCATTTGTGGCCCGTTAACCCGTTGGGCTGTTTTCATAGCATCATCAAATATGGCCCATTAACGACCCGTGACGCCTGTCGATAGAATTAAGCACGTTATACATTTCGGCCTATTAACGGCCCATTATGGTCGGGGCATAAACACACGATTTCCACTCTAGCCCGTTTATGACCCATTTTGCGGGCCGTTATTGATTATACGGCCCGTCGAGGGCCCATGGATCCTACGGCCCATAGGAGGCCCATGGTCACTATAGCAGGTAGCAGGACCATGGTTACAACAGTCTGTATGTTGCCCATGGTTATTGTGGCCTAGTTATAAAAAGGGATAATTAGATTTATGCCCCTAGTTGTGTCCCACTCGTCTGTTTTACCCCTAGTTCCCAAAAGTCACCGGTTTTGTCCAAGTCACTTTGCTCCTCTTATGCTTTTGCCCTTTGAACGTTTGACCGTCAGTTTGAAAACTTCATAACTAATTCATATTAAATCAAAAAAATGCAAATAAGATACCAAAATGTTCGGAAAAACATCACCTATATGTGAGTGTCATTTGCATTCATGAAAAAAGTGTTCGAAAGTGCCCATCCGAGTTTTAGCTCTTATGCTACCACCATGAATAGTAAAATTCAAAAAAGTTCAAAAAATTCAAAAAAAAATTCGTGGCAAAGAATGACAAATGTTTTAAGTGTCTGCCAAGTTTCATCAAGGAATAACATTCGTGGGTACCGCGGCAAAAAAAACAATCAGCACTCCAAAATAGATTATTTTTTTGCCACGACTTCCACGAATGTCGTTCCCTGATCAAACTTGGCAAGCACTTAGAACATTTGTCGTTCTTTGCCACCATATTTTTTTTGAATTTTTTTGAATTTTTCTAGATTTTACTATTCATGGTGGTATCAAAAGAGCTAAAACTCGGATGTGCACTTTCCAACACTTTTTTCATGAATGCAAATGACACTGACATATAGGTGATGTTTTTCTGAACATTTTGGTATCTTATTTGCATTTTTCTGATTTAGTATGAATTAGTTATGAAGTTTTCAAACTAACGGTCAAAGGGCAAAAGCAGAAGAGGAGCAAAGTGACTTGGACAGAACCGGTGACTTTTGGGAACTAGGGGTAAAACAGATGAGTGGGACACAACTAGGGGCATAAATCTAATTATCCCTTATAAAAAATTGGTTATTGTGGCCACTAGAAAAACGCGGAAAAAGAACTGCAGTGACTACAAGCAAACAACTAAACAAGACAATAAGGAAATAAATAAGCAAGCAACTAACACTAGGCTATTACGGCTATTACACATATTACATCCACTGGGCATCAAAGTTCGCCACCAGTGCAAATATAGGGAACAAAGCAACATATCACATACACTGGTTGTCAAAGTTGGCGACCAGTGCAAATAAACGCCGCAGCAAAACAAGTCCAGAATTGAAACCACTTCAGAAGAGCTCAAGAAACAATATCCTGGGTACCTAGCATGCTGGCAAGATGCTTAACAAGCTTATTAACTTTCTCTTGTTTGGTGCTTAAATCCTCCAGCGCTTGCTGTTGCACCAGAAAGTATGCATCTAAATTCTGCAGGGACTTCCTCTGTCCTTCAGCTTCGTGTCGTAGCACATCTGATTGATGTCTTTCAACTTGAAGTTGAGACTCAAGAAGACGAACTGATTCAGGCAACGAGTTCGAAGAGCTTGTGCCAGCAGTAGTGGCCAGTAACTCAAACACTACATCAAGACAAGACTTTGGGGTTGTCTCACTTTCGTCAAGATAGCTTTTATCAGCTTTCTTGGAGACCAACAGGGATGTCTCACTATCTTGAACCTTATCTGCATTACTTCCTTTACCATTGCATAACAGGGTACTCTTCTCCAATATTTTGTCCGCATTCTAAAAGAGAAACAAGCAGACACATCACAGGTTTACCATGTTGTATATGAAACTCATTTTGGTAAATTAGTTCAGTAGTAAAGTGGATAGGATAACAGCATGAAACAAACATATATCTATGTACCATGGTCACTGTATGGTCTATATCATTCTAGTTTTTGTTGCCAAATCAAGATAGAGACACAGTTCAAATAATATCTGTTTAAGACAAAGCAGCATAGACAGAATATAAGTGTGGGTAACTACACATCAATAACAACACTTGTAATGTGCATGACATGAGAACATAACTGTTTATGCAATTGAAACTGAAATCAACATAGAGCAAGTTACAACAGCAAACCAGTTAAAGAAGCAGGTTTAAAACATACCTGTTGCACCATTGGAGTTTCAATTCCATCCTTCAAATTTGAAAATAGTTGGTATGAGTAAATACAGTGATGCAAGAGCAAAGGAGTATGAACCATAGCTACAGAACCTGGCCTGAGAATAATTCTTCTTCTGCTTTAAGCGTAGAGTTGGGGTTCGGAGTGGTGGTCCTCGTGCTTTGGGCACTGCAGTTGCCTTACTAACTGCTCGTGTTTGGGTGCTCTGTGGTGGAGACATTGCTGTGTCAACTGGAACTGGGTTACTATCTGCTGGGGTTGGGGTTAGAAGGGGCGTCGCTGGTTCTCTGTCCAACTGGGTAGGGGTACAATCTGCGAGAGTCTGGGTTATGTGTGGTGGGGCTGGTTCTTGGGCAAGTACAACCGTGGTTCTATCTGCATCGACTGGTAGCATGATCTTTTCTAAAGACCGTGTTGTTACTCCCTTAGATACTGCCATCACCCCCTCCAATTCAAATGGCTGATAAACAAGAAAAGTCATTGAATGTATAGACATTGTATGATAGACAGGTGCAATGGATAGTGGGGAATAAAAGAGGCATGAAATAATTCACATTTATTTTGTCTAACCAAACAGGATAGCTTGACACAATTTCACATATATGATGGCTAACTAAACAGGATAGCATGACACACTTTCACATATATGATGGCTAACTAAATAGGATAGAAAGACATAATTCAAAATATGATGACTATGTAAACAGGATGACATGATATAACTATATGATGTGTTTATTAAATAGGTTGGCATGCCATAATTCACATACATGCCGCCTATGGAAACATGATAGCATGATATAATTCACAAATAGAATGACATAATTCCAAATATGATGATTGTAAACACTAAACAGGATGAGATGATATAACTATATGATGTCTTTATTAAATGGGTTGGCATGCCATAATTCAGATAGATGCTGTCTATGTAAACATGATGGCATGATATAATTCAAATATATGATTTATATACTAAGCAAGTAAGCATATGGTAATCGCATATATGATGTAAAAACTAAGCAATGCGAGACAACATATGCATCATATGAGTAATATAACCCTGCCAAGTTTGAGCATAGACCTCAGGGGGGAAATAGGACTGGTCATCTGTCTCTGAATCCTCCTCTGAGGAGCTATCTGTAACCAGCAAGATGTCTGCTTCAGCAGGTAGCATTGTCTGCTCTGAAGACCTTGTTTTCACTCCAGATACTTCCATCACCACTTCAAATGGCTGATGCATAGGAAGAGTATTTGAATATACAAACATTGTCGACAAATGGAATACGTAATACAAAAAAAGGATAGCATGATATAATTCACATATATGATGATTGGCTAAACAGCATGGCATTGCATAATTCACATATATAATGCCTTGCAACAAGATAGCATTGCATAATTCACATATATAATGTCTTGCAACAAGATGGCATTGCAAAATTCACATATATGGTAATTAGACACTAAACAGGTGGCATTCACACAAAGCATATCTAAACTAAGCAAATGACATAGCAATGCAAGACACCATACACATGATATGAGCAACATAACCCTGCCAAGTTAGAGCATACACCTTGGGGGGAAATAGGACTGGTCATCTATCTCTGAATCCTCCTCTGAGGAGCTATCCATAACCAGCGAGATATGCGCTTCGTCAGATAGCATAGTCTGCTCTGAAGACCTTGTTTTCACTCCAGATTTTTCCATCACCGTGTCAAATGGCTGATGCACATGAAGAGTAGTTGAATGTACTAACATTGTTGACAAATGTAATACGTAATGGAAAAAAAGGATGGCGTGATATAATTCACATATAAGATGACTGGCTAAGCAGGATGGCATTGCAAAATTCACATATATGATGCATGGCTAAACAAGAAGGCGTTGCATAATTCACATGTACGATATAGAAACTAAACAGATGGCATTCACACAAAGCATGTCTAAACTAAGTAGATGACACATTTGATGTATAAAGTAAGCAATGCAAGGCACCATATGCATGATATGACCGACATCAGCATGCCAAGTTAGATTGAAGACCTCAGGGGGTAAATAGGAGTGGTCTGCTCCTTTTGAATCCCCCTCAGAACAATTATCTTCCTCTTGATTACAATCTGAAATGGGTGGAGGGGGGCTGCCTTTGCGCCCACTATGGAGCGACGTCTGGATGAAATTTTATTGCCACGCAAGGCTCGTCTCTTTTGCTCTACATGTTCAGTTCCATTGTGTACAATAACTGACATGCATAGGAATAAAACATAGTGAGATTATGTAAGGAGTGCATGCAGAAATCCAGAGTGATGGTAGCAACCTGTGGATAGACCCAAAACCAATGATAGTAGGCAGATAATGGCTTCAGTTAAAAAATGCAAATAATGGCTTCTTTACTGTTTGTTTCCCACCCAACATGAAACTCATAGTAGACACCAGAGATTAACCAGATAGTAGACAGATACTATTGATTGCGGCCCTGATATGTACCCCACAACCATTTAAAAACTCAAGTTTGAGCATTAGTTTGGAGCTAACTCAGAGTTTAATCGGTGAACAGGACGATAAAGTACCATGTAATATTAAGCGATGCATAACGTAAGCAGACACGAAAGAGTGCGACCTCTCTTGCGGACCCATGTAGTCCTTGAGGTCATCTGCTTAGTTGATGATGGTAATCCAGTTACCGTGGCTACCGGCGGCAGGGAAGAAGATCTGAGGCGGTGAAAGATAGTCTGGAGGGCGGATCCCTGCTGTGGTGGACCCTTCTATCATTGGAGCAGCTGAGCTGGGGTGGACGACGGCGCAACGGGAGTGGGACAAACCACACAAGGTTTTCTTTGACAACTATCTGTAAGAGAAGTAATTCTGTAAGGGCTCATTTGAATTGGAGGATTCTAACAACGTAGGGATAGGAAATACACAGTAATAGGATAGGAATGCATGTGCAAAACAGAGAATTTAAAATCACAGGATTTCTGTCAATCTGGGTGTTTGGTTCACGAGAATTCAAAGGTCACAGGAATGCAAAGAAGCATGGTCAAATTAAGTCAAACCACAAGAAAATGTATAGTTATAATGCTATTATGCTACTATCACTTAGTCTTGTTCTTCATGAACAGGAATTTGAAAAGGAGGGCCAAGTGGATATTAAAATTCCTATGGTTTTTCTTTGAAAGAGACACTAAAGGAACAAATCCTACAGTTTTCCTTTGCTCCATTCCTTTGAACCAAATGCATTAATAGTAGTACCATAGGAAACTTTCCAATTCCTATGTTTTTCCTTCAATTTTCCTTTCAACCACTGGCAATTCTACTAGGCAGGCTTGAATAGGCAAAATCCTACACTCCAAAAAGGTTTTTGTGCTACTTGTACTACTTTGGACCCAGGCCACTGCCCTACTAACTCAACTCCCAGGCCCATCTACACATGCACAGCTCAAACGCGCAGAAATAAATAATGATGGCTTTCGAGAGAGTCCATCACGGATAGCTAAGTTGCCTGGTACTTCACTGCTTGTTATATAGGAGAAACTAATCATATTTCATGTTACTACGTGTCCTCAGTGGAAAATATATATAACATGTCGAGTAAAAAAGCGATGCAGCAAGTGTACAACCTCTTTGGTGAAGCCATGTCGATCTCAGCATCATTGGGTTGGTCGCTGAGGATGCTGCAGCTGATGTGGCAGTCGGAGGAGGGGAAGAAGATCTTAGGTGCCTGGAGATGGAGCCAAGGGTACTGCTCCACTGTGATGGAGGGTTTCGTCGTTGGAGCAGCTTTGGTGAGGTGTACGACGACAAGGTTGAAGCAGGACAAGAAAGACAACGTTAACCTGAAGTGGTATTCTAATAGCATCTCCGATAGATGTTGTCAAATACATAACCAAAAAGTGCTAGATGTAAAATACATCAGCCGCTCATCTCTGAACTTAACTGTCGAAACTGTATTTAACTGTCGAATCTGAATTTTAGTGTCAAAACTGAATTTTGCTGTCGAAACTGAATTTTACTATCGAAACTGAACACACTAGTGGCAGAAAAGCATTGCACTAATAGTTTTGGCCGCTCGAGCACTAGTGGCAGAGTAGCAGTGATCTAAATCGGTAGCTGCTCCAGCAGGGACCGTACTACCAGAGAGCAGCCGGGGTAGAGAAGCAGCGCGTGCGAGAGCTGGAGCAGCTGGTCATGTAGCAGCATCTCGGGTAGCAGCAGCAGGAGCTCGAGCGAGAGCCGGAGCTACTGCTCGTGCAGTAGCAGCGCGAGCAAGAGTAGACTAGCAGCGCAAGAAAGAGGAAGAGGAAGAGCAAGAGCCAGAGCAGACCAGGCAGGGGACTGAGAGCAAGAGCAAGAGCAGCAGCGCGAGCAAGAGCCAGAGCAGACCAGGCAGGGGACCGAGAGCAAGAGAAGAGCAGCAGCACGAGCGAGAGCCGAAGCAGCAGTAGCAGGGCCAGCGAGAGCCGGAGTAGCAGCAGCAGCTCCGACTGATGTGGACATCACCGCTGAGGGAGCGACGCCGTGGAGGAAGTGGCCAGCGATGCCGCCCTAGATGGAGCCACGCCATGGCGGCTCGGGACCGAGCGCCGGCAGCACCGTGAGATCGAATCAAGAAGAAAATGCAGCGATTAGTGTAGAACCTCTTTGGTGGCGCCGATTAGGCCTCAGCTTCATCTGAGGAATCAGTGATGGTGCTGATCTTTCGGTGGTGCAGGTGAAGACGGCGCTGTGGGAATGGAGGTGGCGCGAAAGACGAGGCGAACATCGGGCCAGCTCCTTAGAGGTGGAGGACGGGGTGGCTGAACCGGCGGGACGACGAGATCGATGACGGATCCTCATCTGGTGCGATGGATGAGGGATGTCGAGCTGTTGCGGTGGACGATGTCGTCGGGGAAGAGGCTCCGGCTGGGTGGCGGTGTGGGGCTTCGCGGGTTTTTGCGGCCTCGGTGTATGAATGGGGGGGCGGAGGGGATGGGAGGGGGAACCATGGCTTAGGGACGCGCTTGTCCGAAATGTGGGGTAAGTTACGAAAGTAGCCCCACCAATTTAAACTAGGTGGTTCTTTCGGTTCAGGGGTATCACGGGAATTTCGCGTGTCGGGATTTCGCAGGAGGTGGGAGTTTTCGCGCGCGTTGTAATTTTGGGATAGCAAGGCGCGGGTTGAGATGGAGGAAATTTTAGGAGCACAACAAGACAAAGAGATATCTTAAAATTTTGGGATAACAAGGCGCGGGTTGAAATTTTCGGACAAGCCTAACATGTATACTATATCAAATCAATTCGCACTTCCCTCGACGAAAAAACCAAAAAGAAATCAATTCACACCACAAAAGAGAGTCTAGTCCCATGTACTATACGAAATCAATTCACACTACAAATGCCATTAAAAACTTTGAATCCATGTTATGTTCAAGTAAAATATTTCACTAATGCATGCAACCTGCTACTCAAATGAACATTTTAGTGCATTCCAAACGTATATACTACCGCTTCAATATGAACTAAATCTGAATTCATTTCTCTATTTGAATAAGATCTACAATCATGATTGTTGTCAAGTTAAACCATTTGAATTCATTTTTCTATTTTAATAAGATCTACAATCATCATTATTGTCAAGTTAAACCATCTTTTGTATATTATCTTCACAGCACACCACATGATTACTGTCGAGTTAGATATGAACTATGTGTACTATATGAACTCAAACTCGATTTTTTGAATCCACTTTATGTTGATTTCAAATCACAGTACATTTCAAGCTCTAGTTAGATCTTCATAATCTAAACCATGTCTCATATGGATAATGTGTTTATCACATAATGTATGGTGCCCCGCCCCCTACGCCTACAAGTATTTAGCTGTGAGTTGCAAACGCCACACATTATCACAAATTCAAATAAAATGTGAGATTGTTCGATATATAGTATGGTTTAGATTGTTTGATATTTAGTTGTGAGCTGCAAACGCCACACATTATCACAAATTCAAATAAAATGTGAGATTGTTTGATATATAGTATGGTTTAGATTGTTCGATATTTAGCTATGAGTTGCAAACGCCACACATTATCACATTATAGTATAACATGTCCAAAACCACACCACGCGTATCACCGCTATATTCATGCATGCATAGGTTTATAACACTATGATCTCTTATTCAAATATATGAATCCACTTTCAGATCGAATTATGATCTTTGTTAGTCTCTTACACCCAAACAATCCTCTAACCTTTGTAGCTAGCACTAACTTTCTCTCGTGCATGCACACGCCCTCCTCGCCCCCCCTCCCTCAGCATTCTATCCATCGCGCACATTCATTTTTTTTCTTTAGGTCGTTCTCCCACGGTCTCCACAACTCCTTCTTTCCGACACACATCGATCGATAAACCTCTCCAGCGATGTCTGCCTACCACATACACACACTTTCCATCTCCTCCTTTCGTTGTCCATGCCTCGTGTCTCTCATACGGTCCCACACACATGTAAACTCTCGCCCCTCTTTTCATTGATCTCACAATCGCACACTCCTCCCCCTATCTAGCTAGTAGGCCTCTCACACCACCTCCTAGCTCCATCTCTCTCTCTATCCGTCTCTTTGAGCCTTATTTGCCTCTAATTAATGGATGTACACCGACTGATCTCCCACTATCCATATAGCTAGCTAGGTCATTTATAACTCATTTTCCCCATGCGCCGATCGATCTACCTCATTAGTTATGTCTCTCCCTTCCTTCGACACACAACAATTGATCTACCGATCTAGTTAGGTCTGCTTACCAAACACATGGTCCCCCTTCATCATCCATGCATGCCTCCCGACACATCTATCATGCACACGCACACACAGAAACACATCCCCAGTCTTCTTGATATTGCAATTGTACCCTCAGTTTGTCTAGTAGGCCTCTCCCACCATCTCCGAGAAGCAACTCCACCACCCCTCCGGCGCTCTACCTCTCTCTCAATCCCTCTCTATCTCTCTCTCTCTCTCCGTCCCAACCTATTTCCCATCCTTCACTTATGTATGGATGTCGACCGATATTCCTCAAGACATAGCTAGGTCTCTCCTTCTCAACACATATACGAGTCGACCTACCTCTCTAGTTAGGGTCTCTTCCGGACATTCGCCCCGTCTAGCTCATGAGGGTCGGCGGGAGTACGGCCCCAGGGCAGATGCTTGGGTCGGTCAGGTGTCGTGGGGGACCTCCTGCGGCAGTGAAAATAATGTACAATTGTGTGTGGGTGATTTTTCAATGGGTTTGGGGAACATGAGGTGATCGCGGAAGGAGAGGTGAGATATAGCAAGGCAGAAGGTGTGGAAGACAGAGCGTCGCTACTATGTATGGAGTAAGTTAGGGCCATGGGCGTTCGCTCGGTGAGCAGAATAGGGAAGGGGGGGAATGGAGAGCAGGTGGAATTTTAGTTGGGCGATATGGTGCTGTTGAGCGGGTCTCGGGGGGGAGGCGTTTCACCTGCACTTGTTAGTATGTTATGGGGTTATAAATAGGTGTGTGGAGGTAGGTGCATTGATAGGGGGAGTTGGGTGTCGGGCTAGGTGGTACGCGTGCGCGGGTGGATGGAACGGAGGTGGGACACAAGTGCATAACATTGGTCGGGATGCGGGGACGGAGGCTGCGTTGGCTTTAGTCAATAGGGGGAAGTTCCCGTTTTAGAGGCAAAAGGATGGATAGTAGTTCTCACTGATCATCAGAGTTTCGATGACGAGATGCGACACGGCGGTTGCGGGCGCGATCCGTGCATGGTGCAGATGGGCCGCCGGGGGCTCTGGGGGCGAGCAACCAGCGTTGGCTAAGCAAATTTGGGGGGGGGGGGGTGTTTGAAGAAGAGCTATTATGGCCGATGTGACCCGGCGCAGTTATTGATTAGAGTTCGGGGGGGGCTGGGGCCACCCCCCACAACGATACATCGAGCGCTCTAGTCATGTCTCCCTGCCACACACAAACTTGCCCTCTGCCCTCTGATGTTTCGGTAGGTTAGTCGCCCTATATCTTTGACGTGCACACACACAATTTCGATGGCTCTCTTCATCGATCTCGCACCCACACACTTGATCCTCTCTTCGACTCTATCGATATCTATAACCCCTCCCTCTCTTCTCGTGGATCGCCCCCTCTATATATGATATAGATAGGCCTCTATTTTCACACACATTGTATTGTGTCACATTTTTGTTTGAGATATCATCGACACATATCCTCTAACCTTTGTAGTTAGCACTAACTTTCTCTCGTGCATGCACACGCCCTCCTCGCCCCCTCCCTCAGCATTCTATCCATCGCGCACATTCATTATTGTCTTTAGGTCGTTCTCTCACGGTCTCCACAACTCCTTCTTTTCGACACACACCGATCGATAAACCTCTCTAGCTATGTCTGCCTACCACATACACACACACTTTTCATCTCCTCCTTTCTCTGTCCATGCCTCATGTCTCTCATACAGTCCCACATACGTGTAAACTCTCGCCCCTCTTTTCATCAATCTCACAATCGCACACTCCTCCCCCTATCTAGTAGGCCTCTCGCACCACCTCCTAGCTCCATCCCTCTCTCTATATCCGTCTCTCTGGGCCTTATTTACCTCTAACAAATGGATGTACACCGACTGATCTCCCACCATACATATAGCTAGCTAGGTCGTTTATAACTTGTTTCCCCACGCGCCGATTGATCTACCTCATTAGTTATGTCTCTCCCTTCCTCCGACACACAACAATTGATCTACCGATCTAGTTAGGTCTGCTTACCAAACACATATGGTCCCCTTCATCATCCATGCATGCCTCCCGACACATCTATCACGCACACACAGAAACACATCCCCCTCTCTTCTTGATATTGCAGTTGTACCCTCAGTTTGTCTAGTAGGCCTCTTCCACCATCTCCGAGAAGCAACTCCACCACCCCTCCGGCACTCTCTCTCTCTCTGTGTGTGTGTGTGTGTGTGTGTGTCCCAACCTATTTCTCGTCCTTCACTTATGTATGGATGTCGACCAATCTCCCTAGTTAGGTCTCTGCCTCCCCCCCGTCCCCCCGTCCCCCCACACACACCGATACATTGAGCGCTGTAGTCATGTCTCCCTACCACACACAAACTTGCCCTCTGCCCTCTGATGTTCCGGTAGGTCAGTCGCCCTATATCTTTGACGTGCACACACACAATTTCGATGGCTTTCTTCATCGATCTCGCACCCACACACTTGATCCTCTCTTCCACTCTATCAATATCTATGACCCCTCCCTTTCTTCTCATGGATCGCCCCTTCTATATATGATATAGATAGGCCTCTATTTCACACACATTGCATGTGTCAAATTTTAGTTGGAGATATCATCGTCACATATTCCCACAAATAGATTCACGAAATCACCCCCTATAACAAAAAACACTCACGAACGCACACGCCATCTCTCTAGGTTTGTATCTCTCTCACACACACCCATGTAGGTGGGGGACGTGCATGAAGAGAAGAGGTGCACGTACGGCGCACGTACTCCCGTCTCTTTCCCAACCACACCCGCGCGGGTACACGGTGGAGCTCATTTCTGTACGAAAAGGCAGCCCACGTGGTAATTTGACACATGTACTGGTTGTCCACTTGATGGAGGATCATGTACCACGGGTGAACAAACAAATTGTGACTTGACGCATTATTTAAAAAAAGAGGCAAACCATATGGGGCCTACCTTAGAGGCAAGGCTCTATACACTGTAGATGCTCTGTATTACTTTTGATGTGTCCCGTCAACTCACAAAACAAGGAGAAGCTTGCTTAGTACGCCCTCTCCCCCGCCCACGGACGTGGTGGCTCACACAGTCGCAGGACGAGGAGAAGCTTGCTTACTACGCCTACGCCCGCTCCCTCGCCCACGCGCGCGGTGGCTCGCAGGACGAGGAGAAAATTTTACTACTCCCTCTGTTAGACGTATATACTCCTCGTCCCTACCTTGGTTAGAGAGATTATTATATTGTTTGAAATATACTCCCTCCGTCTCATAATATAAAAGCATTTTTTACGCTAGTGTAGTGTCAAAAACACTCTTATATTATGGGACAGAGGGAGTATGTCTTTTAGCAGATTTTGATATGAACTACTAGTACATACTCCAAACACTAATGTATATAGACGTATTTTAGAGTGTAGATTCACTCATTTTGCTCCGTATGTAGTCCATATTGAAACAGATGTAGTAGTACGCACTCTCCCTCGCCCCTCGCCCCTCACCCACGTGGTGGACGTGCAACAATTCATTTGGTCTCAGATAGCCAGAACCATATACTGTAGTACCATCATTGCTCGACTTCCTGAAGAGGCGAAGAGCCAAGCGCAAGGTTAATATTGTTGAGATTGCAAGCGCAAGGTTTATAGGAGAACGAGTAGTAGTAGTAGTACTAGTAGTAGTACGTATTGTATGAGGAAGAAGGCAACAAGAATGTATGTTTTGCATGACAGTCTCTTCTTACAGGACGTGCTAGACCTAGTGGACCTCTTTGTTGCAATGGGAGTACTATCATAGATGGCACGATTCAGAGTGGTGGGCAGCGGGAATAATTCGGAGCTGCTTAGTCTTAAACCCCATAAAGAACTCCCATCGAAAAGAATAACCATCCTCTACACGTGCTCCTATGTAAAATGAGTAAATGAGACAAAAAGAGAAAGAGACAAAGAAAAAAAAATCACCAGCCTTAGAGCCAGCCCTATTGTATCAGTGAATGATATTTCTACATCATGATTGACATGGCTATATTATTAACCATGCTGCGGAGGTAGCAGCAGATTTTTATTTATTTACGGAGGTAGCAGCGGATGGATATTCAACAAGGAGTGAAATGATGGCTGCTTCCTCGGGCAAACATAGAGAAAGGTGGTCCTCGTGATTTGACGACTTATTAGTCATTATTACTACCTATACTCTTTGCCCATATAATAACCGCGTGGTAGAGTAGTGGGCTATACTTTTAATAACCATGCTCGAAGAGAAGAGGTGCACGCACCCACGCACGTAGTACTAGTAGCACTCTTTGCATCTTCCCCAACCACACACGTGACACGGTGGAGCTCATTTCTGTATGATGATGCAGCCCACGTGACAATTTGACGTGTCTAGTAGTAGTTACTCACTTAATGGAGGGTCGGAAACCACGCATGAACGTACGCAATATAAATAGGTTCAAATGGAGAGAAAAAGAAACCGCTTCGCTATATACATAGCCAGGAGCCTACACGGTTGCTTGCTGGGGTTGCTCTCTTATCACTCTCTCGCACAAAACGACTGTGGCCACATCTCTAACATCTGGGCGGATCACGTTCACCGGGGGAAGCGGTGGATGCTTTGTGTAGATGCGGTCACCGTCGCCAATGGCGAAAACCCACTGTCGGCGCGTCCCGATTAGGGGTCCCTGCCGTTCTCTCTCACAAAGTCGGTGCGGTTTCCTTCGTCCCTTGCTCACTGTCGCGACGTGGGCAGTTGCCGCCTTCCTCTAAGCTAGCTATATCCTGACATCCCTCGGGTACAACTTCCTTTACAACCGGCTTGCACCATTGCCCCAGCTGCCCACATCGCTCCATGTGGATATTTCTCTACTTATTTGCCCCGCACGTACCTCTACTGGCTTCTACTGTATTTGTGATGAGTTTATGTCTCATCAACTAGTCCCACTAGTCTTATTCTAATCACGCATCTTCAATTTATTTGCCACAGGGATGCTCGGCTTGATTTTAGTGAAACTGCACAAAATGATCTTATGGTCAAAGGGTTGCAAACTTCATTTATTCGGAAGGTTCAACGTCGCCAGCAAATTAAAGCCCGGTTAGGGTTTAGGGTTCAAGGCCTAGGGACTGCATGGATCATTTTTTTCTTTAGCTATCTCTATTCCAAAATAAGTGTCAACTTTAGTAGTACAACTTTGTACTAAAGTTGGCATAAAGTTGAGACACTTATTTTGGAACAGAGGGAGTACATATTGGCTATGATCTATGAATCATTGACAAGCAATAGCATGCATGTTAGTCTCCTTTGTATTTGATGGAATGTTGCAACGGGGCAACCTTGGATGCAAGATACATGAAACAGAAGGTGGAAGCTTCATAGCATTGTACAAATTTATCTTGCTGAGAAATTACAGTACATACCATGTACTACTAAAGAGTTAGGTGTCGCATGGTGTCCAGAAAATATGGTGATAGTGTGAGGTGGGCCATGTAATCACCGAGCTGTCGGGTTTTCGCTGCTTTCGCCCTCCTCTGATGTAAGAGTGGAGAAAATTGTAAAGAGTGGAGACGCTCTACCTCCTTTGGCCGAAACGTGGGACATCCAGCATCTGGCGCATGTGTCATGCACCAAAGTAAAGTGTACAGTGCAACTGAGACTCAGCACACTCGTACCACCTCAGTGATAATGACCAATGAGCCGTCAAATCACATAGACCTGGCAGTAAGTTGGACAGACGAAGCAACCATCACTCTTCGTTGAATCCGCTTCTCCCTTCAACATAGGCGCCAGTGAGAGGTCGTGTCCACTCTGAACGGGCATGAATGCGGCATCGATTCTCTGGAGCGGCACTGACCTTTTCGAGCGGGAGGCGCGCGCGGCCGATGGAGGGGGTTTGGGTGGGCCAGGGTGGTCAGGAGCGGGCGTGGCTGCTGTCCCGACCGGATGCCCGGAAACGAGAGGATGCACCGACTCTCACGGCTAAATCGTAGTACTGCACACAATCTCTCTGTAGGTCGATGTGTCGCTCTCTCTAACACACACACTTTGTTAAAAATAAACACACACACGCACACACAGGTTCATGCGCCGGCGGTCAACCGCTATATCTGCAGCCGCGGGATTTGACGCACGCGGCTGCCGGATTTGGAGCATTCCGGCCGCCTGCGACTGCACCTTGCCATGGATTATCCGGGTACCGGGTCGCACAACAATGGCAATGCCTCCACATGGCCTGCAGTTTTAGTTGTTGTTCACTTCGGAGGGTCGTGTACCACACGTGAACGTTAGTAAGTGTGACTGGGAGGCGTGGAGCTTTAATTGCGAATTAACTCCTTCGAGCATTAAATTTTCTTCGCGTATTAGCATTGCCCTCCGTCACACTTTATAGGGAGCGCTTTAATTCTCATGCATTTCCACCACCGGAGGGATTTTAGGCGCGTTTGGTTTAATGCCCAATTAATTAGGGCATCGTAACCGCAACCAAGCCCAAAATTTTCTCTCCATGCAGGTGTGTACGCAAGGTGGAATAAATGCATGCATGTGTGTACGTGGACTGAAAGCACTCCATTCATGTGTGTATGCATTAATTTCTCCAGTAATTGGGCGCCATGGTATAACTCCCGATGCTATTTTTCAGTCCAATCGCTAATCACCTTGGTCCGAGAGATTGTTGATGCGTGCCCTGTAAACTGTGACGGAAGCAGAAATTAAATAAAGAGTTCCGTTTTGTGCACAATTTAAAATGATTTTTATGGAGAGAAAAAGATAACCACTCCAACTATATAGGAGTATATACTAGCAAGATGCCCGTGCGTTTCACGGAACATCAAGATGCATTTGTATGAGTAGTTTATCTTGTGGGAGAAAAGGATGAATGAGGGAAGGCCTTATATGCAAATGTGGAGAGGGGTGTGGGTATCTTCTTGCAAAATTGCCATAGTTTCCTTCCTATCCATCAGATATAAATCGGACGGCCTATATTGCAGGATGGCAGGCACACCATCATCACCAACTCTGTTTTTTTATAAGAGTAGATATATAGATATAGAGAGTAGAGATACGCTGCAGCCTCAGTGCTTGTTTTCTAGGGTTTGCTCTCTTCACACTCTCTCCACTATATATATACTAGCAAGATGCCCGTGTGTTGCTCGGAACATAAGATGCATTTGTATGAGTAGTTTATCTTGCGAGAGAAAAGGATGAATGAGGGAAGTCCTTATCTGCAAGTGTGGAGAGAGGTGCGGCTATCTTTTTGCAAAATTGCCATAGTTTGCTTTCCATCCATCAGATATAGATCGGACGGTCTATATTACACGATGGCAGGCACACCATCATCACCAACTCGGTCTTTTATAAGAGTAGAGATACACGCTGGAGCCTCAGCGCTTGCAGTTGCTCTCTTCACACTCTCACCCTCTCCAGATCTAAACAAGACTGCGTTGGCCTCTCTCCCCTCACTGCTGGTCAAAGAGCCGGCAGCATCCCATCCGCCGGGGAAGGGAAGGAGGCTTAACGTTGTCACCGTCGGCGAGGGAGGGAATCCACTACCGGCGCCGTTGTTCTCTTTCACCCAGCGGCGGCGTGGGAGGGCCTCCAACCCCTTCTTCCTTGCTATCGTACATAGTGTGGGCAGATCGGCCTCCGGCCGCCCATGGAGCCACACACCGAGAACCTTAAGGTATAATTTACTTAATCCACATGCATTGCTCTAGCTGCATGTGGATTTTTTTCACTTCTGCACTCGAATCTAGGTGTTTGATCAAACAGTAAATTAGTGGGGAAAGTTGTATAGCATGAATCTAGGACGTGGTTCAAAGAGGAAAGGAAGGGGGAAAGTAGTACAGACTAGCTATCCAACACCTACGTTGGTCAAAAAGGGAAAACAATGACAAACGCAATACACACATCTGTAACGAACTGATCTTTCTGTGGGTGGGGGACAAGGCTGTAGAGTTTGAGCAGGACTAGATTTGCTGCCCTCACATAGGGAAAGGTGTCTAAAGATAACAAAACTGGGACCAACACAAATATGCTCCTTGGTTGTTTGTTCTTTGTTGCAATAGACTGTGCATCACCCCTTTATACATCGGTAGATGCACATGGTGTTGGTGCGTCCACTGTCCCGTACAACTCTTCAGCTGTTGTTAATCTAATAATGCCGCTGGTAAATTGATGCAATGCCACAGTTAAAATCAAATTACATGTTTAACAAATTTTATTGTTAATATAATCTCTCTGTTAATATGAATCAATGCCATTGTTTGAGAAATGCTACTGTCTTGCTTTCTTTCCCATTTAGATAAGTTAGATGCTTCTTTTTATGGGCTTCTGTGTCATCCACCGTTATTGACCATTAATTGTTTCCTTTGCACCTCTGTGTAAATAGGGTTATCTACTTCACCACGTTGCTATTGCGACCTTTTGTTGCACTGCACAAAACACTTTTGTTTTAAGAGTGTTTTGTGCAGTTCAACGAAAATGTCACACCGACAACGTTGCTTGATTGCTTGATCTTAGTGGAACTGCACAAGAGGAGATCTGACTTCCTATCCGTGTTGGCAAATTTGTTTCAGATCTTCTTCTTGTGAGTTGTTTGAATTCCACGTCATGAGAGGTCAGTACTGGCCTTCTTTCACATGATTGTGGAGTGTGCTTTCATATGTTTGACTACTTATACGGTAATGTTGCTTGATTTAGTGAACTGCACAAAAGGAGACTAGACTTCCAATCTGTATGTGCACCGTAATATCCCATTTAGGTAAGATAATGATATTTCACAAAGGTTGGCAAATAAAATAAAAAGAAAAGGCCTGCAGTGGCTGGGCTCTATTCTACAGTGCGGCCCAGCCCACTCCCCGCGCCTGTCCCCTCCTTCCTCTCTGTTCACCGCGCGCGCTCGCTGTCGACCGCACGCGCCCGCCGCGCCCTGGCCCCCCTCGCTCCGCTCGACATCGCTCTACGCCCGCGAGGAGGGATACGGGCAAGCCCTGGCGCCCCCCTGGCCTCTCCCTCACTCACACTCTCTCTCTCTTGCTCGGCTCCCTTTTTCCCCTCACACCCGAGCGCCGCCATGGCCGTGGTCCCGTGAAGCACGCGGCCACCGGCCTTCACTCACCTCGCCGACGCGCTCACCAGCTCCGCTGACCTCTTCTCCTTCCTCTCCGGCCATCAGCTCGAGCCTGGGGCCCCTACAGCTCCGGGATCGAGCCCTTTCTTCAAGCTCGAGCTGCCGGCCATCTTCTCCAACCACGGCGCCACTGCTGCTCCTAAGCCCTCGCCGAGCCTTTCTTGAGCTCCACGGTGAGCAGTCGCACCGGGTCCCCTCCTTCCTTCCCTTCCTTTCGCGCCCAAGCGTCGCATTTAGCTAGGCCGTACCCGCCGTCGCGCGAGCTCGCTGCCGGTGACCAACTGGTGACCTTTTTGGTCCGCGTCGATGCCCGTTGTGCTCGCACGCGCATGTAGAGGCCCTCTGGTCACTTAGTTTGCTCGCTAACGTGCCGCGTCGCCGTTTCCTCTCGAACCCGAGCCCCGGCGTCCGCCCCACTCGCTGCCGGCGACACTGCGGTCCTCCTCCGGCCGAGCCACCGCCCCCATTAGATGCGCGGCTTCGCCCGTGTTCGAACGCGCCACCCCGCGCGCCAAACGGTGGCCGGAGGCGCGATCCCGACCACCTCCCGCGCCGCGCCACCGCAAAAACGCGCCCGCCGGCGTTTGAACGCCGGCCGGCCGACGTGGCGCCGCTGGGGCCACCCCTAGGGTGACTGCCTGGTGGCCCCCATGGCCCCGCTGGCCCCTTTGACCGGGTCAGCCGCTGACTGGGCTGGCCCCGCCACTGACATGCGGGCCCCGCCAGTTTAAATAAATTTATAAATAAATAAAACACCAATTAACCTATTAATCCTAATTAAGGTAATTAGTTAACTAAAGCTGATACTGACAGTGGGTCCCACAAGTTAATTAGTTAAGTTTAATCCTCTGTTAATTAGTACTATGAATGACATGTGGGCCCCACATGTCAGGTTGGACCTGGTCAGCCGACCAGTTGACCGCTGACGTCATCATTACGTCGTGCTGACGTCACACAAGCACTGTTTTGGATAATTCGGTTTTAAATAATAAAAATAATTCCAGAAAAGTATTAAAGACTTTCGAAAATTATATCTTTTAATCCGTAGCTCAGATCGAAAAACTTTGTACATGAAAGTTGCTCAGAATTTCGAGACAAATCCGGTTACATGGTCCGTTCATCTGTCACACGTCCCTAACTACCCGAACATGGAACTGTCCCCCTCTTTTCGTCTGTCCGAAATGCCAGACACTGGGAATACTTTCCCGGACGTTTCTCCCCTTCGCCGGGATTACCTAGCCCTGCATTAGAACACTGCTAGCTCTGCTTATTGACATGACATGCTCTTGTTTGCTTTGTATTTACTGTTTCTTCCCCCTCTTCTCTCTCGTTAGACCCCGACGTCGTCCCCGAGACCGACGCAGCTCCAGAGACCGAAGACACCATTGACGACCTTGCCCTTGCCGCCGAGCAACCAGACAAGCCCCCCCTTTGATCATCCCGATATCGCCCATTCTAATTTCTCATGCTTGCATTAGAATTGCTGCTGCTACTGCTTTACCTATTCTGATGCATAGCCTGTTTATTGTAACCTACTGTTGATAATTACCTGCATATCCTAAACTGCTTAGTATAGGATGGGTAGAGACCTATTAGTGACCCCGCTAGTCCCGACTGCCCCTCTGGATTATCAGAAGACCCGATCAATGGGATTGAAGACCAGGACCCGGCACCGCACATCACCCCCCCTTAGTTGCAATGACACTGCAGCGTTACTATCAAGTGCCGAGGGTGAAACCTCTTGTAGCACTTCTGATGTTAACTCTGTAGAGAAGCTGTTCGGTCGTGGTCATCGAGGGTGATTCCTCCTTCACCGCTTCTGATAACGACGCCGTCGTACAACACCACAAGTGTGAACCCAGCGAGGGTGATTCCCCGAGTTCACCTTGACGGATACATCAAGTAGGAATCCAACGAGGGTGATACCTCGGATTCCCCTGATGTTATGGACACATGGATACTTGGACTTTACACTGTTACTTGGATAGGCGGGTCGACCCTGAGGGGTACCCGCGTGCCTAAGAGGCGAGTGTTGTGAAGACAGGTGCCTGTATGGTGCCTGAGTGATGAATACGAGGCGCGGCCGGGCATTCTTAACCCTTGCAGCAAGTCCTCGAGACGGGGCGATGGGGTCACATCTTTCGTGAGTCTCTGCTCGTTACCGCAATCCCTAGTCCACTAACGATTTGGATATTTGATCCGAGCAGGCCTCTGGCCTGATAGCACTAACCATCACGTGGGCATAGTATGGGCGTTCTGCATCGTATGCATCAGCCGAAAGCTCTGTCAGATGTCTAGTTTAGCATGACGGCACAGACGGACCGACGCCTTCCTGTAGTGTTGGTGCCTGGCTTCACCGTGTGCGCAACGACCCGGAGGGCGAGGGGCGATGGCCAAGACCCCCTTGCGCTTAGGATGTAGACTGGCGGGGACCTCTCTGCTGAGCTGTAGGTAGGGTTGTGGTGTGTCGTTTGGCCGAGGCCGGGCATGACCCGGAAAAGTGTGTCTGGCCGGAGTTAAGCGAGCGTGGTGGGTAAGTTGGTGCACCCCTGCAGGGAAGAAAACTTCTATCGATAGCCTGTCCTACGGTAACGGACACTCGGATTTGTATCCTGATTGATACAATTAGAACTGGATACTTGGATACTATGGCTCTGGGATTGCTTCTCGCAGGGAGTCGAGAAGGGATCTCCGGACGAGGTTGATGACTGTATGGCTCTGGGATTGCTTTCTCGCAGGGAGCCGAGAAAGGATCTCTGGGTGAGGTTGAGACTTAATGATACTGCTACATTATATGGTACTGTCTACACTCTTCTAATGCTGCAAGACCTCTGAAGATGCTAGTCTTCGATAGGACTAGGCCTCCTCTCTATTCTGGCATTTCTGCAGCCCAGTCCACATATACAGCCTCCCTTTGAAAATGTTGCATATGTAGTGTAGATCCTTGCTTGCTGAGTACTTCTGAGTACTCACGGTTGCTTTGTTTTCCTTTTCTCCCCATATCAGTTTGACGTGACCAAGATGATGGAGCCCCTAAGACAGCTGCCCCCGCCGACGATCGCTACTACTACCCCGAGGATGGATACTACTTCAAGCTTGCCATCGACCAGGAGTAGGTTCGGAGGCTCCCAGGCAGGAGGCCTACGCCTTTCGATCGTAGTGTTTTATTTTGCCCCGCCTTTCTAAAGGCCTTTCTGTTTCTGTTTCATATCTGTACTCAGATATCTGATGCTTCTGCTGACGCTTGTATGCAAGCTTATGTATTCGAGCCCTCGAGGCCCCTGGCTTGTAATATAAAGCTTGTATGTCTTTATTTATGTTTTAGAGTTGTGTTGTGATATCTTCCCGTGAGTCCTTAGGCTTGATCGTGTGCATTTGCGTGTATGATTAGTGCACGATTGAGCCGGGGGCATCACAAGTTGGTATCAGAGCCGACTGCCTGTAGGAATCCCCCTTCAAATTCCTTGGCCGAAGTTGAGTCTAGTAACCGAAAATTGTTTTACTAACTTGGTTGTGTGGCTTACGAGCCCACGTCGCCAATTGGGTGGTATTAGGATCTTTTACTCCTCGACCTTTACTCTCGGACTCTGATCTCTCTTCTATTCGGGTTAAAATCTTTACTAACCCCAACATTAGGTTCTCGTAATCACATCCACCCGATGTTCTGAAATTTCCCCCTTTCTTCAAGATTGTGGGCCAGGTTCTGCTTGCAGGATCCTTTTATCGAGGGCACCCTGTGTTTCACTTGCAGATTCCTCGCCCCAATAGTTTTCTCCGACGTTGATGTAGCCTTTGCTATGTCTCATTGTGTACTTCCCTACCGCGTGCCTGCGCGCCGCCTAGATGTCTAGCCCTCCCCTTTCAACTGTCGTATTGCCGGATTGTAATCGAGGCTATGTGCGGATTCGAATGTCTCATGCGAATATGATGAAGTATCTATTGCACCTCCTTCTGTTGTGCGTGTTACTTCATGAATCATTCCATACACCTATAGTTCTTCTTGCTAAACTGCCCCTTTTGATTTGGCAGGATGGCTGACGATCCTCCACCTCCACCTTATATTGCTGCAATGATGCAGCAATTTGAACTGAACCGTCAGGTTATGACCGGGATATTGGCTCAGTTCCCAAACCAGAATGCTCATCAGCAGCCTACACCAATGACACTGTCAGAATTCGTGCGCCTCAATCCGTCCACTTTTCGCAGCTCGACTGATCCAATGGATGCTGACGATTGGCTCCGTGACCTTGCCTTCCAGATGAAGTCGGCCAATGTTATCCCTGACAGTTACGTCACCTATGCGACGTATCACCTGAGGGGATCAGCTGCTCAATGGTGGGAAAGCCACAAGGGTATGTTGCCTGCTGAAACTGTAACCACTTGGCAGGAATTTTAGTCAGCTTTTCGTGCACGGTACATTCCTCAAGGCCTGATGGACCAGAAGAGGCAGGAGTTCCGCCAACTCTCTCAGGGAAAAATGACTGTGGATGAATATCAGAGGAAATTTCTCGAACTATCCCGCTATGCTGAAGATGACGTCGACACTGACACTCGCAAGCAGGAGAAATTCCGTGAAGGACTACGTACTGATATAAAACTTGCACTTGCTGTCCATGATTTCACAGATTTCGCAACGCTTGTCAGCAAATCTTTCCAAGTTGAAACAGCTCTGACTGAGTACCAGGAGTCGCTCAAGCACACTCATGAAGCTGGCTCATCCTCGGGTCAGCCTATTCAGAAACGTCGAATCTGGATCCCACACAATATTCATCATCGACCTGCTCCAACACCAAGGCCGTCATATGCTGCACCTCGTCTGCCTCCACCACCAAGGCAACTGAACATTTCAAGTGGACATCCCAATGTTGGTGTTTCTCCCCATAATGATGGTCTGTGCCACCACTGTGGACAGCCAGGGCACCGTGCTTTCAACTGTCATCAGGGTCAGCCTCAGAATGCATCACGTCATCCTGTTGTTCGTAGGAAGGGCCATCGGACCCATCATTCCAGAAATCGTAGTGCCAGACTACCTGCTAATCAGCTTGTTCATGTCAACCAAGTCAACATGGAAGAAGCTCGACAGGACCCCAAAATTGTGATGGGCACCCTTCTTGTGAATTCAATCCCAGCTTCAGTCCTCTTTGATTCTGGAGCATCGCACTCCTTCATGTCCGAAAGTTTTGCGCGAAGCCATGATATACCTTTCGAGGAGATGTCCACCGCATTAGTAATCCAGTCACCTGGGGCTAATTGGCAAACTACCATGGTAAGCCACGGTAACCACATTGTGATCGGAGGATTGATGTTCCCCGTTTCATTCATTGCTCTCAAGACCTCCAACATAGACATTATTCTGGGTATGGACTGGTTGAAGCCTTATAAAGCTTTGATTGAGTGTGCCACTGAATCAGTCCAGCTCACTCACCCTTCTGGCCAGAAAGTACAATACTCAGCTCGAATAGCTCAGGATGTTGAGACTCAAATATATGTTCTGAATGCATTGAATGCTTCACCTCTTGAAGGCATCGAGAACGTTCCAGTTGTTCATGATTTTCAAGATGTCTTTCCAGAAGAACTTCCAGGAATACCGCCTGCTAAAGCTGTCGAGTTTGTCATCGACTTGAAACATGGAACAACTCCTATAGCGAAGCGTCCTTATAAGATGCCTCCGCATCATCTTCTCGAGCTTAAGGAAGAAATCGACACGTCACTTAAGAAAGGTTTCATCCGCCCCAGTTCCTCTGCTTGGGGAGCACCTTCACTCTTCGTTAAGAAGAAGGATGGAACTAACCGATTGGTTCAGGATTATCGGCCCATTAACCAAGCCACAATCCAGAACAAATATCCGCTTCCCCGGATCAATGATTTGTATGATCAACTTGCCGGTTCCTCAGTATTCTCTAAGCTTGATTTGAGATTGGGATATCATCAGATCCGTGTTTGCGAAGAGGATATTCTGAAGACTGCATTTGTTACTCGCTATAGCTCTTACGAGTACACTGTAATGTCATTTGGCTTAACAAATGCTCCAGCTACATTTTCCCGCCTGATGAATTACATTTTCATGGATTACCTCGACAAGTTCGTCGTGGTATACCTAGATGATATTCTGGTCTATTCAAAGAATAAAGAAGAACATGTCGAACACCTCCGTCTTGTACTGGAAAGGCTCCGAGAACATCAGTTGTATGCCAAATACTCCAAATGTGAATTCTGGCTTTCTGAAGTAACCTACCTTGGTCATGTGATTTCCAAGGATGGAATTGCCGTTAACCCGGAACAAGGTCATGCTATTCTTGACTGGACTCCTCCGAAGAACGTCAAGCAAGTGAGAAGTTTTCTCGGCCTTGCTAGCTATTGCCGTCGATTTGTTAATAATTTTTCCAAGATTGCTAAGCCTTTGACTGATCTGCTTCACAAGGGCGTTAAGTTCGAATGGACGGAAAAATGTCAAGAAAGTTTCCAGACACTCAAAGACAAGCTAACATCTGCCCCAGTACTATCTCCTCCAGATACTCGCAAAGACTTTGTGATTTATTGTGACGCATCCCGTGAAGGATTAGGCTGTGTCCTAATGCAAGAGCGTAAAGTGATTGCTTATGGCTCTCGTCAGTTGTGCCCACATGAAGAGAATTATCCGGTACATGATCTAGAACTAGCTGCTGTGATCTATGCATTGCAGTTGTGGCGACATTACCTTCTCGGTAATCGTTGCGAGATCTACACGGATCATAAAAGTCTGAAGTACTTGTTCACTCAGCCATCTCTAAACCTCCGTCAGCAAAGATGGATGGAGGCCATTGCGGACTATGATTTGGGTATTTCCTATACCCCTGGCAAGGCTAACGTGATGGCTGATGCCTTAAGCCGCAAGACCTATTGCGACAACCTCATGGTTAGGCGAGCTCAACCTCGTCTTTTTAAAGAACTGCACAAGCTGAATCTGCGTATTGTCCCACAAGGTTCTCTTAATAACCTTGTGATACAACCAGATCTTGAGAAAGCTGTTAAGAATGCGCAAGCTAAAGATGCTAAAATTGATCTGATGAAGAAAAATCTTCACCTTGAAAAGTATAGGGATTTCTCGCTGTCTAAAGATGGAACCTTATATTTCAGAAACCTTATTGTCGTACCTCGCTTCGAGCTTATGACTGACAAAGTCATGAAGGAGGCACATGATACTCCGCTGTCTATTCATCTGGGTAGCACCAAGATGTATCGTGATCTCCGTCAAAGGTACTGGTGGTCTAGAATGAAGCAGGAAATTGCTCGTTATGTTGCTGAATGTGATGTGTGTCGTCGCGTTAAAGCAGAACATCAGAAACCAGCTGGAATTCTGCAACCACTTCCTATTCCTCAATGGAAATGGGATAAGGTTCAGACAAAACTATAATCGCAAACGATGGGGTTTGACTTATCAACCTGGTGATCAAGCTTATCTGCGAGTCACTCCTATGAAAGGGCATTCACCGTTTTGGAATCAAGGGCAAGCTAGCTCCACGCTACATTGGTCCTTTCCGCATTATTGCTAAACGTGGTCAGGTGGCATATAAATTGGAGTTGCCGCCGCAATTCTCTCATATCCACGACGTTTTCCATGTATCGCAACTTTGTAAATGCTTCAAGGAATCTCCGCACCGAGCAGTGGATCACGAGGTGCTCGAATTGCAAGATGACCTATCTTATAAGGAGCATCCGATCCGCATTCTCGATGAAGCTGAACATCGAACCCGTCAGAAGGTTACCAAGTTCCTCAAAGTGCAGTGGTCAAATCATACTGAAGATGAAGCCACTTGGGAACGCGAGGATAATCTTCGTGCGGAATACCCCGAACTTTTTCCTTCTACCTCTTAATTCTCGGGACGAGAATTCTTGTTAGTAGAGGAGATTTGTAACACCCCATGTATTAAGCTACAGTAATCACCCTTTTGATTATGCCAAGTCATCATGATCAACAGTGCTTAATCATCATTAGTATCATATCTCTTTTCAAATTCAAATTCAAATGGAAATTCAAAACTAAAATTGAAAATAAAAGTTGTTCAAATCAGAAACTAAAATGTTCAATAAAAAGCAAATATTCCAGAGGCTACTCTAAAATTGTAATCAACAATTAATAAATTAACTAAGTGACTCTAACAATAGGAAAACAGAGTTGGTTGATACCTTTTTATTTAAATAAAATCCATATGAAAACATTTGGCCCCAAAACCATTTTATACCAGGGTTGGATATTGCAATGATGTTATGTCGGCAAGTGCCATAAAATACAAAAGTCATTTGAATTAAAAATAAAATACAAAACAGAGAAAAGAAAAGAGAAAACAGAAAATCAGAAACAACAAATAAAATAAAAAGAAAAGGCCTGCAGTGGCTGGGCTCTAGTCTACAGTGCGGCCCAGCCCACTCCCCGCGCCTGTCCCCTCCTTCCTCTCTGTTCACCGCGCGCGCTCGCTGTCGACCGCACGCGCCCGCCGCGCCTTGGCCCCCCCTCGCTCCGCTCGACAGCGCTCCACGCCCGCGAGGAGGGATACGGGCAAGCCCTGGCGCCCCCCTGGCCTCTCCCTCACTCACACACACTCTCTCTCTTGCTTGGCTCCCTTTTTCCCCTCACACCCGAGCGCCGCCATGGCCGTGGTCCCGTGAAGCACGCGGCCACCAGCCTTCACTCACCTCGCCGACGCGCTCACCAGCTCCGCTGACCTCTTCTCCTTCCTCTCCGGCCATCAGCTCGAGCCGGGGGCCACTACAGCTTCGGGATCGAGCCCTTTCTTCAAGCTCGAGCCGCCGGCCATCTTCTCCAACCACGGCGCCACTGCTGCTCCTAAGCCCTCGCCGAGTCTTTATTGAGCTCCACGGTGAGCAGTCGCACCAGGTCCCCTCCTTCCTTCCCTTCCTTTTGTGCCCAAGCGTCGCATTTAGCTAGGCCGTACCTGCCGTCGCGTGAGCTCGCCGCCGACGACCAACTGGGGACCTTTTTGGTCCGCGTCGATGCACATTGTGCTCGCACGCGCACGTAGAGGCCCTCTGGTCACTTAGTTTGCTCGCTAACGCGCCGCGTCGCCGTTTCCTCTCGAACCCGAGCCCCGGCGTCCGCCCCACTCGCTGCCGGCGACGCTGCGGTCCTCCTCCGGCCGAGCCACCGCCCCCATTAGATGCGCGGCTTCGCCCGCGTTCGAACGCGCCACCCCACGCGCCAAACGGTGGCGGGAGGCGCGATCCCGACCACCTCCCGCGCCGCGCCACCGCAAAAACACGCCCGCCGGCGTTTGAACGCCGGCCGGCCGACGTGGCACCACTGGGGCAACCCCCAGGGTGACTGCCTGGTGGCCCCCAGGGCCCCGCTGGCCCCTTTGACCGGGTCAGCCGCTGACTGGGCTGGCCCCGCCAGTGACATGCGGACCCCGCCAGTTTAAATCAATTTGTAAATAAATAAAACACTAATTAACCTATTAATCCTAATTAAGGTAATTAGTTAACTAAATCTGACACTGACAGTGGGTCCCACAAGTTAATTAGTTAAGTTTAATCCTTTGTTAATTAGTACTATGAATGACATGTGGGCCCCACATGTCAGGTTGGACCTGGTCAACCGACCAGTTGACCGCTGACGTCATCATTACGTTGTGCTGACATCACACAAGCACTGTTTTGGATAATTCGGTTTTAAATAATAAAAAATAATTCCAGAAAAGTATTAAAGACTTTAGAAAATCATATCTTTTAATCCGTAGCTCAGATCGAAAAACTTTGTACATGAAAGTTGCTCAGAATTTCGAGACGAATCCGGATTCGCGGTTCGTTCATCTGTCACACGTCCCTAACTACCCGAACATGGAACCGTTCCCCTCTTTTCGTCTGTCCGAAATGTCGGACACTGGGAATACTTTCCCGGACGTTTCTCCCCTTCGCCGGGATTACCTAGCCCTACGTTAGAACACCGCTAGCTCTGCTTATTGACATGACATGCTCTTGTTTGCTTTGTATTTACTGTTTCTTCCCCCTCTTCTCTCTCGTTAGACCCCGACGTCGTCCCCGAGACCGACGCAGCTCCAGAGACCGAAGACACCATTGATGACCTTGCCCTTGCCGCCGAGCAACCAGGCAAGCCCCCCCCCCCCCTTTGATCATCTCGATATCGCCCATTCTAATTTCTCATGCTTGCATTAGAATTGCTGCTACTACTACTTTACCTATTCTGATGCATAGCCTGTTTATTGTAACCTGCTGTTGATAATTACCTGCATATCCTAAACTGCTTAGTATAGGATGGGTAGAGACCTATTAGTGACCCCGCTAGTCCCGACTGCCCCGCTGGATTATCAGAAGACCCGATCAACGGGATTGAAGACCAGGCCCCAGCACCGCACATCACACCACCTTAGTTGCAACGACACTGCAGCGTTACTATCAAGTGCCGAGGGTGAAACCTCTTGTAGCACTTCTGATGTTAACTCTGTAGAGAAGCTGTTCGGTCGTGGTCATCGAGGGTGATTCCTCCTTCACCGCTTCCGATAACGACGCCGTCGTACAACACCACAAGTGTGAACCCAGCGAGGGTGATTCCCCGAGTTCACCTTGACGGATACATCAAGTAGGAATCCAACAAGGGTGATACCTCGGATTCCCCTGATGTTATGGACACACGGATACTTGGACTTTACACTGTTACATGGATAGGCGGGTCGACCCTCAGGGGTACCCGCGTGCCTGAGAGGTGAGTGTTGTGAAGACGGGTGCTTGTATGGTGCCCGAGTGATGAATACGAGGCGCGGCCGGGCATTCTTAACCCTTGCAGCAAGTCCTCGAGACGGGGCGACGGGGTCACATCTTTCGTGAGTCTCTGCTCATTACCGCAAGCCCTAGTCCACTAACGATTTGGATATTTGATCCGAGCAGGCCTCTGGCCTGATAGCACTAACCATCACGTGGGCATAGTATGGGCGTTCTGCATCGTATGCATCAGCCGAAAGCTCTGTCAGACGTCTAGTTCAGCATGGCGGCACAGACGGACCGGCGCCTTCCTGTAGTGTTGGTGCCTGGCTTCATTGTGTGCGCAACGACCCAGAGGGCGAGGGGCGATGGCCAAGACACCCTTGCGCTTAGGATGTAGACCGGCGGGGACCTCTCTGCTGAGTTGTATGTAGGGTTGCGGTGTGTCGTTTGGCCGAGGCCGGGCATGACCCGGAAAAGTGTGTCCGGCCGGAGTTAAGCGAGCGTGGTGGGTAAGTTGGTGCACCCCTGCAGGGAAGAAAACTTCTATCGATAGCCTGTCCTACGGTAACGGACACTCGGAGTTGTATCCTGATTGATACAATTAGAACTGTATACTTGGATACTATGGCTCTGGGATTGCTTCTCGCAGGGAGTCGAGAAGGGATCTCCGGACGAGGTTGATGACTGTATGGCTCTGGGATTGCTTTCTCGCAGGGATTCGAGAAAGGATCTCTGGGTGAGGTTGAGACTTAATGATACTGCTACATTATATGGTACTGTCTACACTCTTCTAATGCTGCAAGACCTCTGAAGATGCTAGTCTTCGATAGGACTAGGCCTCCTCTCTATTCTGGCATTTCTGCAGCCCAGTCCACATATACAGCCTCCCTTTGAAAATGTTGCATATGTAGTGTAGATCCTTGCTTGCTGAGTACTTCTGAGTACTCACGGTTGCTTTGTTTTCCTTTTCTCCCCATATCAGTTTGACGTGACCAAGATGACGGAGCCCCTGAGACAGCTGCCCCCGCCGACGATCGCTACTACTACCCCGAGGATGGATACTACTTCGAGCTTGCCATCGACCAGGAGTAGGTTCGGAGGGTCCCAGGCAGGAGGCCTACGCCTTTCGATCGTAGTGTTTTATTTTGTCCCGCCTTTCTAAAGGCCTTTCTGTTTCTGTTTCATATCTGTACTCAGATATCTGATGCTTCCGCTGACGCTTGTACGCTAGCTTATGTATTCGAGCCCTCGAGGCCCCTGGCTTGTAATATAAAGCTTGTATGTCTTTATTTATGTTTTAGAGTTGTGTTGTGATATCTTCCCGTGAGTCTTTAGTTTTGATCGTGTGCATTTGCGTGTATGATTAGTGCACGATTGAGCCGGGGGCGTCACAAGTCATCAGAAAAGTAATGTTGTTGTTTAGTGCTATACTTGTGCTCCCTAATTGACATGCCAAATCTTACATTGAAGGCGAAGCTTGTCTATTATTGAACCAAGTGATGAAGGGGAAGAACAGGCGGAAGAAGAACAAAAATCAACTCCCGGTGCTGTAATGAAGCACTGGAACTGTGATGACACAAGTAATGATATAGTTTTGCATCTTACTTTATTGCTATGGCTGGAACGAGCAATTGTTTTGACACTGTGATTTTATGCCACTCTTAATGTAATATGTAATTATCTCTACTTGTGCAAACAGGGATCTTGTTTGAAGATAACATATATTTTAGTGGAACTGCACAAGAAGATGTTGGAAACATTAAACTAATCGAGGAGTTTATAGTAAGCATGACAACCACAGTAGAAAATAACGGATGGTTCTGGAGAAGTGCTTCATCTCCATGCTCTACACAATAAGCCTCCTCGCAAAGGTTGGTACTGGCCGACGGATTTCATCCATATGATCGAGCTTTGTCATCTCTATTGGTGTTGTGCTACTGTTTAGCTACTGTCATGAGAAAGTGGTATTGTTTCGCATGTTAATCTAAGGCTGCTAATAAATTGAGGCACCAGTTTGCCACCGTTATAGCCACTGATAAAATTAAGTAATATTACAGTTCAAGTTGAGCTGCTGTGTTTGGTATCATATCATTTCCTATGAGGATAATGAGGATGCATCTCTTTGTGACTATACATTTCATCAATTACTCCCATTGTTAATGTAATGGTTGTTTTAAATATTTCCTTTCCTTCTTTTCGAGCAAACAGGGATGCTAGCATTTAGTTGTTCTCTTGTCTTTGCACACCAGGATCATCCTCCTCTGAAGAAGAATATGGAGTACGTGAAGTGTCTAGTTCCGATTATGCCAAGATGAAGAAGCCAAGCCCTTCTCTTCTTATCAGAAGGAGCAGTTGAAGGATGGTAACATTACTGCCCACAAGAACAAACTAACTTCAGCTCAGAAGGACTCACAGATCTCCATCTTTGTTGCTGTGATGGCCAATACAATGTTGTTTTAGGATTCTTTCTGGTGAGTTCTATTTTTTTAAATGTGAGCTCTGCATGGATCATGTAGGTTGCCTGTTTAAACTGTCAATTCATATTACAGTTTGCTTTGTACTAATCACTTTTTTTGTATTTATGCAAACAGGGATGCTCAGCTTGATTTCAATGGGAACTGCACAAAATGTTCTGATGGTTCATGCCCTCCATTATACGTCATCATGCACAATATATCGAATGTTCTCGAATCATTCATTTCCACATCCAGCCAAAAAATTAGCTACAAGAAAGGAGGTGCGATAAGTTCAAGGCCTTGCAACATATAAAGGTGAAATCATACAAGCTACGCGCGAAGTTTGTTGATTTTAGTGGAACTGCACAAAAAGAACAGTTGGTTTATTTAGCACGAGGTGACATGTCAATGTCGGAACTGATGGCAAACCCGGCCCATTCCACAATCGTAGGCATTTGATATTTTGGAATGGGAAAACCTTGTCAAAGTTTGCTCATTGATGTACGCAAAAAGCATTTGATATTTTGGAATGGGAAAACCTTGTCAAAGTTTGCTCATTGATGTACGTAAAAAGACACGCATTTGATATTTTGGAATGGACAACCTTCTCAAATTTTGCTCATTGATGTTAGCAAGAAGACATGTGTTTGATATTTTGGAATGGGACACCCTTTGCCGTCAGCAGCATCGATCGATTTTTCTTTATTCTTTAGTTGCGAAGTAAATATTGGCTCTGACATTTTAATCATTGAGATGCATAATCATTGATTATTTTGAATGTTTTCTATGAATTGCCAGGCCTGTGAGTTTGATTGCAATGTATAAGCACGCTAAAAAGCTGCTCAAACTTTTTTTACGTGTGAAACTGCTGCAAACGAGGTGATCACCGTGCGTCCTGAGAATAATGCTACTCCCTCCATTCCCTTATACAAGGCCACAAACTCAGATTACAGGTACCAATGTAAAATTTAATAACTGCTTTGCAAGCCAACTTTTCTTTTTGTTAACTGGGATCATTAATACGCCCGCATGCATGCAAGGAATGAATGAGAAGGAAGTAGCACAGTGTCATTATGACTACATGCATGCAAGTATTAAACAAGTTGCTAGTATGAGGAAACATCATTAATTTTTGCCTCGATTACTGTTAGTGGCCTTGTATAGATGCAAAATGTATTTTTCATAGTGGCCTTGTATAAGGGAATGGAGGGAGTAGTACATATTGTTTTGCATGTTCATCCAATGCCAGTGATACAAGAATTCGAACTAATCGAACTAAATTCATTCATACACGGCCGGATTTCATTACATTTCATACATTCTTCAACTAAAAAGGGGTGCGCTGGAGGTATAATTAATTAACCTAATCTATGATCTCCGGCGACCATTTCCCGTGTCCGGCTGAGCCGAATAGAAGCTTCTTCTCTAGCTCAGCTCTCCGACTCCACGTCGCTGCCAAGAAGCTAATCAGCCGTCAATGTTTAGCCCTCCAAGCTTGGCTTCAACCAGAGGGTAGCAGCGGTGGCCTTACTTGGACCCGAACGGCGGGGACCTACCGTGTTCTACTCTTCCTCATTTTTTGTGTGGCGCGGCCTCGTTAGCAGCGGGACGAGGCCTCGACGGAGCCGGCGATGTCCTCTGTCTCGTTGCCGGTGGGGCGGCACCTCGGCGGAGCGGGGGAAATCGTCCCCCTCGTTACCGACAGGGCGGGGCCTCGGTGGAGCCGGCGATGTCCTCTGCCTCGTTGTTGGTGGGGCGGGGCCTCAGCGGAGCAGGGCCTCGCTGAAGACGGTGAAGTCCTCGCCTCGGTGCCAGCGGGGCGGGGCCTCGGCGCGACATTGTCCTCCGCCTCACCGTCGGTCTTGCCAAACAGTGCCTCGCCCGCTTCGTCGCCCTCTTTGTAGGCGGCCGCAACCTCCGCCACCCGCATGCGGTATCGCCAGCGCGCAAGGCGGCTCTCGCGGGCGGAGCGGTACGACTCGAGCAGCGCCTCCTACTCCGCCCGCTCCGCGCCGATCTGCTCCTCCGGCTGCAGGTGCTATTGGGGGACATGGTGGTTGTAGGCAGCGTCGGCCTACGCCTCCCGGAACTACTCCTCATGCTTCTGCCTCACCATGTCCATGTATTGGGCACGGGCCTCGCCGATGGTCATGGTGCAATGCACCGACGGTGAGGATGGCGTGGAGGAGGGGGTTGGTGCTGGATCGTCGACTACCATGTTCTCCATTGGGACGTCGTCATCCTCCGGCTGCCTGCCAGCCAGCCAGTCGGCAGCAATGGCTGCCATCTCCTTCTGGTCCGTCGTTCGCCTGTCCCGAAGAGCGCTGGAGTGCGAGGAAGCCATGGTGGGAGTGGTGTGGACAGGAGAAACGGAATGGAGGAGGATGACTGCGGCTATGGCCGGCGCAGCAGTTTATATAGCAATGGTGACGGAGTAGCCGCCTTAGCAACCTTGTATCATTAATGTGGGCGGCAGATGGATGGACGGACAGCACTTGTGTCATTTGAGGAGTGCACGCAGGCGAGGGAGGGGGTCTGGGTGGGCCAGGGCGGTCAAACTCGTGCTTGGCAGCGGTCCGGTCTAGCACCCAGACATGCTGGCTCGCCAGCGAGCTCGCCGAGCTCAGCAACGACAATCAGACGATGGACGTGGCTTCCGACCAGGAGCCAGCGCCACCGCCCAAGCTGGTTCATGTCGTGTTCACCATAGAGCAGGTGCGGCTGCATTTCGATGCCCTAATGGCGGAAGAGCTACCAGCCCGTGGCTCGCGGAAGGACGAATCGCCGGCGAACAAGCGAACGACAATGCCATCATGGACATGTGGCCCTATGATCATGGCTTCCTGAATGAGCAGCGGGCGCTGTATCAGACCATCCGTAGGGCCCGCGGGGCCCTCTCCGTCGTCCTTCGAGTTGTTGCGCTCGCCGTGGTGCCGCCGTCTCGCGTTGTCAACATGGTCAACGAACATGAGGAATCATGAGATGACTTAACTTGGAGAGGATGACAGTGGGGACCCACCAGGGCCATAGCCGCACGTACGCAAGTGCCTCCTTATTATATACACCTATAATTTTTTTGCTTCCTCCTGGTTTCCTGACATCACGGTCCCACACCATTGTCAACCTATATAGTCAATAAATAAGAGAATTGCACAAGGAGCGGCCGACAGCTGGGACCCAGCAGCTCGAGCAGTATTTGTGTTTTTGAGGTGTGAGCAGAGTTTTTCTTGAGCGATGTTTTTGTTGTTGTTCAGAGGAGCAGGGTATCAACTGGGCGGGCTGTGGCCCGTCTAGCCCAGTCTATTATTTTATGTTGACCAAATATCCAGCCCTAATATTAATTTTTTTCAAGGTAAAAATGGCTAGCCCAGCTATACTTTTTTTTGAGGAATACCCAGCCCAGGTCAACTTGTTATTCTCCGCCCCGCTAGGCTGCAAATCTTTCCTAGGAGGGATGCATTAGGCTTAACAAGAAAATGGGCTTTAAGAAATAATAAATGGGATGTAATAATAAAACTGGGCTGTAACTATAAAAAAATGCACAAAAAACGTAATTAGTTAAAAAATATTATTTTTGGATTTTGAAAATTTTAATTTCATTACTTGTTGCGCGCGTAATATTTTGTTGGATTTTTATGTAATACAAATTTATTTTGAAATTATATTTAATCTGACTCGAAATTTTGGGATAAAAATATTTCGGATCCCATCAAAATGTGGGAAATTTTATTGAATTCTGTTTTGAGTGGTTGGTTGAAATTATTAATCGTTGTCCTGGCTCGAAAATGGGTTGTAATTTTAACAAACTGTAAATGGGCTGTAGTAAATTCCATTAGAATTCAAAAATGGGTTGTACACTATTACAAATCGCAAATGTGCTATATGTTCTCTGCCACACACTTGTGGGCCTAGTAAGTTGACGCGTACGCAAGGCTTTGTCAACTTATAGTCAACACACGATTCTAGCAGCAGTGGCCGTTGGATGTCCATCCAACGGATGTCGTGCTTCTTCAATCTCGGATATTCTTGCTTCAGCCGCCCAAACCACCGCCGGCGGTACCGCTTGCTACCGCCTCCCGTGCCTGGCTGTGCTACCACGCAGGACTCACCGGCCCACCCTACTCCCATCGCCGTCCAGGCCATTCCTCTACTCACCAACACCTCCTGTTATTCTCCGGCGACGGCAGCCTCACACTGTAGCCGAACCAGTGAACCCTCGTACTCCCCTCCGCGTGGGCATCCACCTGCCTTGTTTTCCCTGGCTCCACATCGTTCTCTTCCTAGGCCTCGCCGTCGTCCACCGCCTGGGTGCTGTCCGCGCGGCGTGGTCAACTAACGACAGCCATCGGAAGAGGACTCTATGCGGTGAGGCTGACAGATGGACCCACCAGTTACATCTTCGCACGGAAGGAAGTGCGTCCATATTACGGGCAAAAAAAAATATTCTTCCCCATGACAGCTGGGACCCACCATCTATATCTTCGCACGCAAGGAAGCGCGTCCTTATCCTCCCTGACCGTTGGGACCCACCCGGTCGAAGCGTACGTAGCGTTGTCGCGAATGTGTACGTACATACTGGTCGATCGGTCTCTCTGCAACGATGAACCATGGCCGAGCAAGCAACGGCACGTGTAGTAGTAGAGCCCCCGACGTAGCAGTTCACGCAGTCCCTTCTAAACCATGTACACATACGTACAACCACATGCCAAAAAATACGGTCACGTACGTACATACGGGCGCGGTCTCGAATGCCTACTCACGCATACGTACAGCCAGGGCTCGTGTACATGGAGAGGCTATGGACGACAGCAATGGCGTCCTGTTCATCGGAAGCCAACCGGCTGGGTCGGAACGGAGAAACAGCGTTCTGTTCATTGGGAGGCAATAGACTGGGTCAGAATGCGTTGTGTTCATCGGGAGCCAACCGGCTTGGATGGAACAGCCGAAACGGGTCTAGCATACCGTAGTACGGAGGAACGGACTTGTGTTCGAGCTCCTATGGTCCAAACGGGGTGCTGTTGATCGGGAGGGGTGTGGCGTACCGCAAAACGGAGGAAACGGACTTGTGTTGGAGCGCTTACGGTTGAAACGGGGTCCTGTTCATCGGGAGGGGTGTGGCACACCGCAAAACGGGACTCCATGGGCTACTGTTCATCCACCGTCTACTGCCTCGCTGCAGCCTCCATGGGCTACTGTTCATCCACCGTCGACTTCCTTCTGCCTCCACCCGTTACTGCTCATCCACCGTCGACTTCCTCTTCCCTCCACCAGCCACTGTTCAACCAGCCCTCCATGGGGTCCTGTTCATCCACCCCAACCGGCTCGGGTGTGGTGGCCTCCTCTCGATCGGGGTCCTGTTCATCCAGCGGCAACGGCCTACTACTACTACTACCACGGGGTCCTGTTCATCCAACCCCCACCGGGAACTGTTCATCCAACCCCCAACAACGATCACTAATCATCAAGAGGCAGCAGGTTCGATTGGCTTCGGTTAGCAGCATTAGCGAAGGAATCGCTCGATCGGGTTCAGTTAACAGCCAAGGGATCGATCGATCGCTCGGGTTCAGTAACGCGCGTAGCTAGTGCAATCGCTCAGGTTCAGGAAGCGAACGCCTCGCTCGGGCTCAGTTAGAGCCCAACGCCTCGCACACACACACGTATGTGTACGAGAGAAACACGCAAACCTCCGTGCATCGCTCGACCCCGACCACCCGCCGTAACCGGGAACTCCCCGATATTTTCCTCGCCCTCGCTTCTACCATGATTTTTTCCGTCATGGACGGCCCAAAGAATGTCATGTAGGTGCGTCCCCGGCCCGCCCAGGATGAAAAGCCCATTTTCTACCATGATTTTTTGTCATAGAAGTAGGAGCCCACCACATATATGATGATATGTGCTTTTGTCACAATTATCGTCATAGAAGTGTCATAAGCATGACAAAAAAAATTCGTTCGTCCCAAAATGTCATGGATGTGTCTTTTTTATGTAGTGAGTAGCCTCTTTTTGTGAATCATTTTCTACTCATGTTGATCTCCCTAAGGAGAAGTGGTTTAAATATCATCCCCCTATTAAAGAAGAAATTAAAGAATCCGTTTTAGTTAAAGAAGAAACTATCATTTATAATGTTGATCTATTTGTTCCTACTGCTTATATTGAAAAACCACCTTTCCCTGTTAGGATAAAGAAACATGCTAAAGCTTCAACTGTGGTTCGCAAAAGTAATATTAAAGCACCTTAACCCTCTGAACAAATTAAAGTAGAACCTAGTGTTGCTATGGTTAAAGATCTCTTGGTCAAAAATATCGATGGGCATGTTATTTATTTCTGTGATGAAGCAGCTAGAATTGCCAAACCCGACACTAAAGATAAGAACAAACCTGTTGTTGGCATGCTTGTTGTCTCAGTTAAAATAGGAGATCATTTTTCTATCATGGTTTATGTGATTTGGGTTCTAGTGTGAGTGCTATTCCTTTTACCTTATACCAAGAAATTATGAATGATACAACACCCGCTAAAATAGAAGACATAGATGTTACTATTAAACTTGCTAATAGAGATACCATCACACCACTTGGGATTGTTAGAGCTGTTGAAGTATTGTGTGGGAAAATAAAATACCCTACTGATTTTCTAGTCCTTGGTTCCCCACAAGATAACTTTTGTCCCATAATTTTTAGTAGACCTTTCTTGAACACTATTAATGCTAAGATAGATTGTGAGAAAGAAACCGTCAATGTTAACTTTGGTGATGTGTCTCATGAGTTTAATTTCTCTAAGTTTCGTGGACAACCTCATAATAAAGAATTGCCTAGTAAGGATGAAATAATTGGTCTTTATTCTATTGTCGTACCTCCTACTGATCCACTAGAACAATATTTGCTAGACCATTAAAATGATATGTACTTGCATGAAAGAAATGAAATAGATAAAATATTCTTTGAACAACAACCTATCCTTCAACATAATTTGCCTGTTGAAATTCTAGGAGGTCCTCCTCCACCTAAAGGTGATCCTGTGTTTGAATTAAAGCAATTTCCTGACACTCTAAAGTATGCTTATGTTGATGAGAAAAAGATATATCCTATTGTTATTAGTGCTAACCTTTCAGAACACGAAGAAGTGAGATTATTAAAAATTCTGAAGAAGCACCGTGCTGCTATTGGATATAATCTTGATGATCTTAAGGGTTTTAGTCCCACTCTCTGTCAACACAAGATTAATATGGAATCTGATGCTAAACCCGTTGTTGATCATCAACGACGATTAAATCCTAAGATGAAGGAAGTGGTAAGAACTGAAATACTAAAGCTTCTGGAAGCAGGTATAATTTATCCTATAGCTGATAGTAGATGGGTAAGTCATGTTCATTGTGTCCCTAAGAAAGGAGGTATTATTGTTGTTCCTAATGATAAAAATGAACTTATCCTGCAAAGAATTGTTACTGGCTATAGAATGGTAATTGATTTTAGGAAATTAAACAAAGCTACTAGAAAAGATCATTACCCTTTGCCTTTCATTGATCAAATGCTAGAAAGACTATCTAAGCACACACACTTTTGTTTTCTTGATGGATATTCTGGTTTCTCTCAAATACCTGTTTCGCAACCTAATCAAGAGAAAACCACCTTTAGTTGCCCTTTTGGAAAAATGCTTATAGACGTATGCCCTTTGGTTTATGTAATGCACCTGCTACCTTTCAAAGATGTATGACTGCTATATTCTTTGACTTTTGTGAAAAGATTGTTGAGGTTTTCATGGATGATTTCTCCGTTTACAGAACTTCTTTTCATGATTGCTTAAGCAACATTGATCGAGTTTTGCAGAGATGTGAACAAACTAATCTTGTTTTGAATTAGGAGAAGTGCCACTTTATGGTGAATGAAGGTATTATCTTGGGGCATAAAATTTCTGAGCGAGGTATTGAGGTGGATAAAGCTAAAGTTGATGCAATTGAGAAAATGCCATGTCCTAAAGACATTAAAGGTATTCATAGTTTCCTTGGTCATGTTGGTTTCTATAGGAGGTTTATTAAAGACTTCTCTAAAATTTCTAGGCCTCTTACTAATCTTTTGCAAAAGGATGTTCCTTTTGTTTTTGATGATGATTGTCTGGAAGCCTTTGAAACACTTAAGAAATCTTTAACTTTTGCACCTATTGTTCAACCACCTGATTGGAACTTGCCTTTTGAAATTATGTGTGATGCTAGTGATTATGTTGTTGGTGCTGTTTTAGGACAAAGAGTTGATAAAAAATTAAATGGTATCCATTATGCTAGTAAAACTCTAGACAGTGCCCAAAGAAATTATGCTACTACTGAAAAAGAATTTTTAGCGGTTGTGTTTGCCTGTGATAAATTCAGATCTTACATTGTTGATTCTAAAGTAATTGTTCACACCGATCATGCTGCTATTAAATATCTTATGGAAAAGAAAGATGCTAAACCTAGACTCATTAGGTGGGTTCTCTTGCTACAAGAATTTGACTTGCATATTACTGATAGGAAAGGAGTTGAGAACCCCATAGCTGATAACTTGTCTAGGTTAGAAAATATTCTTGATGACCCACTACCTATTGATGATAGCTTTCCTGATGAACAACTAGCTGTCATAAATGCTTCTCATAATACTCCTTGGTATGCTGAATATGCTAATTATATCGTTGCTAAATTTATACCACCTAGTTTCACTTACCAACAAAAGAAAAAATTCTTCTATGACTTAGGACATTACTTTTGGGATGACCCACATGTTTATAAAGAAGGAGCAGATAGTATTATTAGACATTGTATACCTGAGCATGAACAGAAACAAATCCTACGGAAATGTCGTTCTGGAGCTTATGGAGGGCATCATGCGGGAGATAGAATTGCGCACAAGGTACTACAATCTGGTTTTTATTAGCCTACTCTTTTCAAAGATGCCCGTAAGTTTGTCTTGTCTTGTGATGAATGTGAAAGAATTGGTAATATTGGTAAGCATCAGGAAATGCCTTTGAATTATTCACTTGTTGTCGAACCATTTGATGTTTGGGGCTTTGATTATATGGGAACTTTTCCTTCTTCTAATGGGTATACACATATTTTGGTTGCTGTTGATTATGTCACTAAGTGGGTAGAAGCTATTCCAACTAGCAGTGCTGATCATAACACCTCCATTAAAATGCTTAAAGAAATTATCTTCCCAAGGTTTGGAGTCCCTAGATATTAAATGACTGATGGTGGTTCACACTTTATTCATGGTGCTTTCCGTAAAATGCTTGCTAAATATGATGTCAACCATAGAATTGCATCACCCTATCATCCTCAATCTAGTGGTCAAGTTGAACTTAGCAATAGAGAAATAAAATTAATATTACCAAAAACTGTCAATAGGTCCCGAAAGAATTGGTCTAAGAAACTTGATGATGCACTTTGGGCCTATAGAACAGCTTATAAAAATCCTATGGGTATGTCTCTGTACAAAATGGATTATGGAAAAGATTGTCATTTGCCTCTTGAGTTAGAACATAAAGCATTTAAAGAACTCAATTATGACTTCAAACTTGTCGGTGAAAAGAGGTTATTTGATATTAGCTCACTAGATCAATGGAGAACCCAAGCTTATGAAAATGCCAAACTATTCAAAGAAAAAGTTAAAAGATGGCATGACATAAGAATCCAAAAGCAGGAATTCAAAGTTGGTGAATATGTTCTATTGTGAAATTCTTGTTTTATATTTTCTGCAGGAAAATTCTCTCTAAATGGGAAGGGCCATATATTATCGAAGAAGTTTATCGCTCTGGAGCTATTCAGGTCAATAATGCCGAAGGCACTAATCCGAAGGTGGTCAATGGGCAAAGAATTAAGCACTATATTTCAGGTACGCCTATTAATGTTGAAACTAATATTATTCAAACCATGATACGGGAGGAACACATAAAAGAAACCTTCCAGAACACTCCAGAACCCTGAAAAGGAAGAGGTACGTGATACGGTAAGTAAATGGACTCCGAAAAATTCGCAAAAATATTTTGTCAGTTTTGGAATATTAAAAAAATAAGAAATAAGAAACAACCGGGAAGGCAACCCAGGTGCCCACAAGGCACCAGGGCGCGCCACCCCCTCCAGGCGCTCCTTGGTGGGTAGTGGGCCCCTCGGGCACCTTCTCGACTCCGTTTTCCTTTAGTATACTTGTTTCCCAAGATAAAAAATCTTTATATATGCCTGCTACTTCTTGAGCTTGCGTTGATTTTTCCCTTGAAGAGGAAAGGGTGATGCAGCAAAGTAGAGATAAGTATTTCCCTCAGTTAAGAACCAAGGTATCAATCCAGTAGGAGGCACAAGCAAGTCTCCAATATATGCACCTGCACAAACTAACAAACACTTGCACACAACGTGAAAAAGGGGTTGTCAATCCCTTCACAATCACGAACAAGATTGAGATCTAATAGGGATAGGTATAAAAGATAAATAAAAGAGCAAACTAAAGTAAATATAAATAAATTGCAGCAAGGTATTTTTGGGTTTTTTGGTTTATAGATCTGAAAATATATGATGGAAAATAGACCCGGGGGCCATAATTTTCACTAGAGGCTCTCTCTTGAAGATAGCATACGGTGGGTAAACAAATTACTGTTGAGCAGTTGATAGAAAAGCGCATAATTATGATGATATCTAAGGCAATGATCATGAATATAGGCATCACGTCTGTGACAAGTAGACCGACTCCTGCCCGCATCTACTACTATTACTCCACACATCGACCGACTCCTGCCTGCATCTAGAGTATTAAGTTCATAAGAATAGAGCAACGCTTTAAGTAAGATGACATGATGTAGAGGGATAAACTCAAGCAATATGATATAAACCCCATCTTTTTAACCTTGATGGCAACAATAAAATACGTGCCTCACTACTCCTTCTGTCATTGGGTGAGGACACTGCAAGATTGAACCCAAAAGTAAGCACCTCTCCCATTGCAAGAAAAACCAATCTAGTTGGCCAAACCAAACCGATAGTTCGAAGAGAAATACAAAGATATCTTAATCATGCATAAAAGAGTTCAAAGATGACTCAAATAATATTCATAGATAATCTGATCATAAATCCACAATTCATCAGATCTCAACAAACGCACCGCAAAAAAAGATTACATCAAATAGAACTCCAAGAACATCGAGGAGAACATTGTATTGAAGATCAAAGAGAGAGAAGAAGCCATCTAGCTACTAGCTATGGACCCGTAGGTCTGTGGTAAACTACTCACACTTCATCGGAAGGGCAGCAAGGTTGATGTAGAGGCCCTCCGTGATCGAATCCCCCTCCAGCAGAGTGCCGAAAAAGGCCCCAAGATGGGATCTCACGAGAACAGAGGCTTGCGGCGGCGGAAAACTATTTTTGGTGTGCCCTATGGTATAGGGGGGATATTTGAGGGTTTATAGTGCAGAGATTAGGTCAAGACGGTCTACGAGGGGCCCACAAGCCAGGGGGCGCCCCCCTGGGGTGCACCCCCATGGCTTGTGGCCGCCTCGTGGGTCTTATGGCCTCCTCTCCAAGTCTCGTGGGTTTCTTCTGGTCCAAGAAAAATCACCGTAAAGTTTTATTCCGTTTGGACTCCGTTTGATATTCCTTTTCTGTAAAAGTAAAAAAACAAGGATAAAACAGAAACTGGCACTGGGCTCTAGGTTAATAGGTTAGTCCCAAAAATAATATGAAATAGCATATTAATGCATATAAAACATCCAAAACAGATAATATAATAGCATGGAACAATCAAAAATTATAGATACGTTGGAGACGTATCAATGCCCCCAGATGATTTGACCACCATATCACGGAGAAATCCTTTGTTCTTGTTTCGTGCTATTTTTCTGTCAGGTCTATCAAGCCAGGCATCATGTCGTCTCCCTCCTCCAACAATGTAGAAGGCGATGCTTGGCTGCTGAAGATGGAGCTAAGAGAGAAGAACCAAAAGAAGCCACTAAGGAGGACAAGGTCAAGGAAGCTGCGAGAGACCAGGCTCAAGAAGGGGGGCAAGCCATGCTCGCAGGGGAGGCCGAGAAAGAGGAGGATATCCTTCAACCTTACTATGATCATCTCACCCCCACTGAAATCCAAGCCTTCAGGGCTTTCAAAATGGTTTGTGTTTAGAATAAATATCTCACTTGTGAAATTATTTTGTTGGAAGAGCAAAACATCGCCCTCCGGAGCATCAATCGTAGATTGGAGTACATATTGAGGCCGAAGTGTGATGTTCCTACCACTCCATCACCTTCATCACCAAAGAAGGAGACTTGAGTACACGGGTATGGGCACTCCCCTTGGCTTGTGCCAAGCTTGGGGGAGATGCCCCGATATCTGAAGGAAATATGCCCTAGAGGCAATAATAAAGTTGTTATTTTATATTTCCTTATTCATGATAAAGGTTTATTATTCATGCTAGAATTGTATTGATCGAAAACCATAATACATGTGTGAATACATAGACAAAACACCGTGTCCCTAGTGAGCCTCTACTAGACTAGCTCGTCGATCAAAGATGGTTAAGGTTTCCTGACCATGGACATGAGTTGTCATTTGATAACGGAATCACTTCATTAGGAGAATGATGTGATGGACAAGACCCATCCGTTAGCTTAGCATAATGATCATTCAGTTTTATTGCTATTGCTTTCTTCATGTCAAATACGTATTCCTTCGACTATGAGATTATGCAACTCCCGGATACCGGAGGAATGCCTTGTGTGCTATCAAATGTCACAACGTAAATGGGTGATTATAAAGATGCTCTACAGGTATCTCCGAAGGTGTCTGTTGAGTTGGCATAGATCGAGATTAGGATTTGTTACTCCGAGTATCGGAGAGGTATCTCTGGGCCCTCTCGGTAATACACATCATAAGCTTGCAAGCAAACGACTAAGGAGTTGGTCACGAGGTGATGTATTACGAAATGAGTAAAGAGATGATGCGGCTTGAAGCTACATCGGTATTTCCCCAAAGAGGAAGGGATGATGCAGCACATCGGCGGTAGGTATTTCCCTCAGTGATGAAACCAAGGTTATTGAACCAGTAGGAGAACCAAGCAACACTACGTAAACAGCACCTGCACACAAATAACAAATACTCGCAACCCGACGTGTAAAAGGGGTTGTCAATCCCTTTCGGGCAACGGCGCCAAAAATTGGCAAACGGACGTGAGAGAGTAGTAAATATTGCTAGATCGAACGCCAAATAAAATAAAGTGCAGCAAGGTATTTTTGTATTTTTGGTTTAATAGATCTGAAAATAAAAGTTACAAATAAAGAAAAGAGCGAATAGCAAAATAGATCTTGAAAGCAAACATATTGGAAAAGAGACCCGGGGGCCGTAGGTTTCACTAGTGGCTTCTCTTGAGAAAAATAGCAACCGGTGGGTGAACAAATTACTATTGGGCAATTGATAAAACTTCAAATAATCATGACAATATCCAGGCAATGATCATTACATAGGCATCATGTCCAAGATTAGTAGACCGACTCCTGCTTGCATCTACTACTATTACTCCACACATCGACCGCTATCCAGCATGCATCTAGTGTATTAAGTTCATGGAGAAATGGAGTAATGCAATAAGAACGATGACATGATGTAGACAAGATCTATTTATGTAGAAATAGACCCCATCATTTTATCCTTAGTAGCAATGATACATACGTATCGGTTCCCCTTCTGTCACTGGGATCAAGCACCGTAAGATCGAACCCACTACAAAGCACCTCTTCCCATTGCAAGATAAATAGATCAAGTTGGCCAAACAAAACCCAAATATCGGAGAAGAAATACAAGGCTATAAGAAATCATGCATATAAGAGATCAAAGAAGACTCAAATAACTTTCATGGATAAAAAGATAGATCTGATCATAAACTCAAAGTTCATTGGATCCCAACAAACACACCGCAAAAAGAGTGACATCATATGGATCTCCAAGAGACCATTGTATTGAGAATCAAACGAGAGAGAGAAAGCCATCTAGCTACTAACTACGGACCCGTAGGTCTACAAAGAACTACTCACGCATCATCGGAGAGGCACCAATGGAAGTGGTGAACCCCTCCATGATGGTGTCTAGATTGGATCTGGTGGTTCTGGACTTTGCGGCGGCTGGAATTGATTTTCGTCGACTCCCCTAGGGTTTCTGGAATATTGGGGTATTTATAGAGCAAAGAGGCGGTTCGGGGGGCACCCGAGGTGGGCACAACCCACCAGGGCGCACCTGGGCCTCCAGGCGCGCCCAGGTGGGTTGTGCTTCCCTCGGAGCACCCCCAGGCGCTTCTCCGGCCCATCGGATGTCTTCTGGTCCAAAAAAATCCACAAAAAGTTTCGCTGCGTTTGGACTCCGTTTGGTATTGATTTCCTGCAATGTAAAAAACATGCAAAAAACAGCAACTGGCACTTGGCACTATGTCAATAGGTTAGTACCAAAAAATGATATAAAATGACTATAAAATGATTGTAAAACATCCAAGAATGATAATATAACAGCATGGAACAGTCAAAAATTGTAGATACGTTGGAGATGTATCAGCATCCCCAAGCTTAATTCCTGCTCGTCCTCGAGTATGTAAATGATAAAAATAGAATTTTTGATGTGGGATGCTGCCTAACATGTCAAATCATATTCTTTCTTTTATAGCATGGACATTTGGACTTTTATATGGTTCAAAGCAATAGTCTAGTTTTGACATGATGACTTAAATACTCAAGCATATCAACAAGCAACTATGTCTTTCAAAATATCAACGCTAAAATAAGTTATCTCTAGCCCATCATGCTCAACCAATAATCCATTCATGAAACACACTTGAATATTAACTACACCCAATGCTCAAGTACGATCATAGTGCCTCCTAGTTGGTGCTTTATAAGAGAAGATGGAGACTCAAATTAAAAATAAAAATTGCATAAAGTAAAGAAAGGCCCTTCGCAGAGGGAAGTAGGGATTTGTAGAGGTGCCATAGCTCAAAGCGAAAAACTTAGAGATAAAAACATTTTGGGAGGTGTGCTTTTCCCACCAACGAAAATGACTTAGAGTTCCCAACACTTTCCATGCTAGATATATCATAGGCGGTTCCCAAACAGAAAATAAAGTTTATTCCTTTTTCCACCATTTCTTTCACTTTCCATGGCTAGCCGTATCCACGGGTGCCCTCCATACCAACACTTTCCAAGGAATTTATTATTTGACAACATAAAGTAAATTCATTTTTTCATTTTGGGACTGGGCATCCCTAATACCTTTGCCTTACTCTCGTGCAATGACAAGTGAATAAACACTCATCGTGAGAATAACACATCTAGCATGGAAAATATTAGCCACCCCTCACCGCCTCGCGAGCGGTACGAACACACAAAAGAGAAGTTTATTTTGAAAATTAGAGATGGCACATACAAATTTGCTTAGAACGGCAAAAGAATACTGCAATAGGTAGATATAGTGGACTCATGTGGCAAAACTGGTTTAAAGGATTTTGGATGCACAAGTAGTGATCATACTTAGTGCAAAATGAAGGCTGGCAAAAGATTGAGAAGCGACCAACCAAAAAAAACAAATAATCTCATAAGCGAGCATTAAGCATAATTAACACCGAATAATGCACCACAAGGAGGATATAATTTCATTGCATGACTATTGACTTTCATGCTTGCATAGGGAATCACAAACCTTAACACCAATATTCTTACTAAAGCACAATTACTCATCAACATAACTCACATATCACATCATCATATCTCAAAACTATTACAAGGAATCAAGTTTATTTTGTCCAATGATCTTCATGAAAGTTTTTATTATATCCTTCTTGGATATCTATCACTTTGGAACTAATTTTCATGTGTTGCTTTTGATAAGCTCAAAAAAATATAAGTGAAGATCATGAGCATAATACTTCTTTCTCTCAAATTAATTTAAGTGAAGCAAGAGATAATTTCTTAAAAAATTTGCTAACTCCCAAATAAATCTAAGTGAAGCATGAGAGCATTTCTTCAAAAATACTAAAGCACGCCGTGCTCAAAAAGATATAAGTGAAGCACTAGAGCAAATCCATAGCTCATAAAAAATTTAAGTGAAGCATAGAGTGCAATTCTAACAAGTCATGGCGTAATTTTGGCTCTCTCAAATAGGTGTGTCCAGAAAGGATTCATAACTTAGAACATAAAAGCAACACAAGCAAAGACTCATATCATACAAGACGGTCCAAGCAAAACTCATAGTATGTGACGAATAAAAATATAGCTTTGAGTAAAATACCGATGGTCGTTAGAAGAAAGAGGGGATGCCACTCGGGGCATCCCCAAGCTTAGTTGCTTGCTTCTCTTTGGATAATAGCTTGGGGTGACATGGGCATCCCCAAGCTTAGGCTCTTCTTACTCCTTATTCCTTCATCCATCGTAAGATAACCCAAAACTTGAAAACTTCAATCACACAAAACTCAACAAAACCTTCGTGAGATCCGTTAGTATAAGAAAGCAAATCACTACTATAAGTACTGTAGAAAACCAATTCATATTTTATTCTTGCATTATATCTACTGTATTCCAACTTTTCTATGGCAAAAACTCATCAAAGAAAACCATAGAATCATCAAAACAAGCACATAAAGCAAAGAAAACAGAATCTGTCAAAAACAGAACAGTCTGTAGAAATCTGAATATTTCTCATACTTATGAAACTCTAAAAATTCTGAAAAGTTAGGAAAACAGATAAAATTTGTATATAAATCTTGTGTAAAAAATTCAGAATTTTTAGTCCTTTCTGTCAATTTTAAATTTTTTTTACTGGACGCTAAAGTTTCAGTTTTCCAACAAGATCAAATCAACTATCACCCAACATAATCCTAAAGGCTTTACTTGGCACAAACACTAATTAAAACACACAAAAAACAATTATAACAGTAGTATAATTGTGCAAACACTCAAGAACAGAAAGCAAAAAGAAAAAATAAATTTTATTCATTGGGTTGCCTCCCAACAAGCGCTATTGTTTCACGCCCCTAGCTAGGCATAATGCAAGGATCTAAGTTTTGTCGTCTTTGGTCTCCAATTCTTCAATCAAACACTTAGAATTCTTCAAGGATTTAGCATATAAATTCTCAACAATAATACTTCTAGGCACGAGATTGAAAAATTCATTCTTGCAAATAGGGTCTCTTATCACTTCAATAAAATTGGGATGGATACTAATCATCTTAAGATCTCTTTTATCACTACTACAAGTTGCACCCTTGTTTTTAGTAACTTGAGTAGTCTTGCCAATTTTTATGGGAGTTTTGATGGAAGCAAAATCCATACTTAGATTACTAAAGATTTCTTCTAGTTTATCAATCCGAGACGGACTTTCTTCAACTCTTTCATGAATTACGGTCCCCTTTTCTTTTAGCAACTTAAAAAGTTCTCCCGCTTTTGACCCAATTTTAGTGGCAAAATTATGCATCTTTTTATCCAAGTTTTCAATATGCTCTTCAGTAAGCATTTTCTTTTCAATAGCATCTAATCTTTCCATAACATGCTCAAGAGTCAAAGTTGTTTCATTAATCATAAGAGGTGGTGATCCTACTAAATTTCCCATAGCATTAAAAGCATCAAGAGAGGGACACATCAAGAAATTTCCACCGGTAATCATATCAAGGACGAATCTATACCAAGTGGTGATGCCCACATAAAAACAGCGAAGAAGAACAATGGTAGATTGCTTACGGATAGATCTATTATGAGCATTGCAAATTCTATACCAAGCATCTTTTAAATTCTCTCCTCCCCTTTGTTTAAAGTTGAGAACTTTGTTCTCGGGAGTACACGCAATAGAGGAAGAATTATCCATAACGACAAAACATGGCAAACAAAATTGCACACAAGATAGATCTGACGAAAAAACGGCGAACGAAAAAGAGGGCGAATAAAAACGCAAATTTTTGTGAAGTGGGGGAGAGGAAAACGAGAGGCAAATGGCAAATAATGTAAATTTCGAGGAGATGAGATTTGTGATTAGGAACCTGGTATATGTTGAAGATCCTCCCCAGCAACGGCGCCAGAAATTCCTTTTGATGCGGCTTGAAGCTACGTCGGTATTTCCCCAAAGAGGAAGGGATGATGTAGCACAACGGCGGTAGGTATTTCCCTCAGTGATGAAACCAAGGTTATCGAACCAGTAGGAGAACCAAGCAACACTACGTAAACAGCACCTGCACACAAATAACAAATACTCGCAACCCGGCGTGTAAAAGGGGTTGTCAATCCCTTTCGGGCAACGGCGCCAAAAATTGGGAAACGGACATGAGAGAGTAGTAAATATTGATAGATCGAACACCAAATAAAATAAAGTGCAGCAAGGTATTTTTGTATTTTTGGTTTAATAGATCTGAAAATAAAAGTTGCAGATAAAGAAAAGAGTGAATAGCAAAATAGATCTTGAAAGCAAATATATTGGAAAAGAGACCCGGGGGCCGTAGGTTTCACTAGTGGCTTCTCTCGAGAAAAATAGCAAACGGTGGGTGAACAAATTACTGTTGGGCAATTGATAAAACTTCAAATAATCAGGACGATATCCAGGCAATGATCATTATATAGGCATCATGTGCAAGATTAGTAGACCGACTCCTGCCTGCATCTACTACTATTACTCCACACATCGGCCGCTATCCAGCATGCATCTAGTGTATTAAGTTCATGGAGAAACGGAGTAATGCAATAAGAACGATGAGAAGATGTAGACAAGATATATTTATGTAGAAATAGACCCCATCGTTTTATCCTTAGTAGCAATGATACATACGTGTCGGTTCCCCTTCTGTCACTAGGATCAAGCACCGTAAGATCGAACCCACTACAAAGCACCTCTTCCCATTGCAAGATAAATAGATCAAGTTGGCCAAACAAAACCCAAATATCAGAGAAGAAATACGAGGCTATAAGCAATCATGCATATAAGAGATCAAAGAAGACTCAAATAACTTTCATGGATAAAAAGATAGATCTGATCATAAACTCAAAGTTCATCGATCACAACAAACACACCGCAAAAAGAGTTACATCATAAGGATCTCCAAGAGACCATTGTATTGAGAATCAAACGAGAGAGAGAAAGCCATATAGCTACTAACTATGGACCCGTAGGTCTACAAAGAACTACCCACGCATCATCGGAGAGGCACCAGTAGAAGTGGTGAACCCCTCCATGATGGTGTCTAGATTGGATCTGGTGGTTCTGGACTCTGCGGTGGCTGGAATTGATTTTCGTCGACTCCCCTAGGGTTTCTGGAATATTGGGGTATTTATAGAGCAAAGAGGCGGTTCGGGGGGCACCCGAGGTGGGCACAACCCACCAGGGCGCGCCTGGGCCTCCAGGCGCGCCCTGGTGGGTTGTGCTCCCCTCGGAGCACTCCCGAGGCGCTTCTCCGGCCCACTGGATGTCTTCTAGTCCAAAAAAAATCCACAAAAAGTTTCGCTGCATTTGGACTCCATTTGGTATTGATTTCCTGCGATGGAAAAAACATGCAAAAAACAACAACTGGCACTTGGCACTATGTCAATAGGTTAGTACCAAAAAATGATATAAAATGATTGTAAAACATCCAAGAATGATAATATAACAGCATGGAACAATCAAAAATTATAGATACGTTGGAGACGTATCAAGAGACTTGCTGGTAACGATATTGAACTAGGTATGAAGATACCGACGATCGAATCTCGGGCAAGTAACATACCGATGGACAAAGGGAATTACGTATGTTGTCATAACGGTTCGACCGATAAAGATCTTCTTAGAATATGTAGGAGCCAATATAAGCATCCAGGTTCCGCTATTGGTTATTGACCGGAGAGGTGTCTCGGTCATGTCTACATAGTTCTCGATCCCGTAGGGTCCGCACGCTTAACGTTCGATGATGATATAGTATTATATGAGTTATGTGATTTGGTGACCGAATGTTGTTCGGAGTCCTGGATGAGATCACGGACATGACGAGGAGTCTCAAAATGGTTGAGAGGTAAAGATTGATATATAGGACGATGATATTCGGACACCAGAAGTGTTCCGGAGGGTACTGGGTACATATCGGGTCACCGGAAGGGGTTCCGGGCACCCCCGGCAAAAGATATGGGCCTTATTGGCCAAGAGGGGAAACGCACCAGCCACAAGGGGCTGGTGTGCCCCCCATATGGGCTGAACCAGTGGAGAAGGAACGAGGGGAAGGGAGAAGGAAAGGGGGTATTCGGCCTCCCCCCTCCTTCCCTCCTCCGTCCTCTTTCCTTCCCCCTCCGGCAAATAAGGAAGGGGGGCGCCGGCCATGGGGAGACCCCAAGTAGGATTCGGCCTACTTGGGCGCCTCCTGGCTGCCTTCCCTCTCCCTCCCACCTATATATATGTGGGGGGCGCCCCTAGCACACACCAGACAATTGTTTAGCCGTGTGCGGCGTCCCCCTCCACCGTTTACACCCCCGGTCATATTTTCGTAGTGCTTAGGCGAAGCCCTGCGGAGATCACTTCACCATCACCGTCACCACACCGTCGTGCTGACGGAACTCATCTACTACCTTGACATCTTGCTGGATCAAGAAGACGAGGGACGTCACCGAGCTGAACGTGTGCAGAACGCGGAGGTGACGTGCGTTCGGTACTTGATCGGTTGGAGCACGAAGAAGTTCGACTACATCAACCGCGTTGTGAAACGCTTCCTCTTACGGTCTACGAGGGTACGTAGACACACTCCCCCCCTCGTTGCTATGCATCTCCATGGATAGATCATTGCATGTGCATAGAATTTTTTTTGTTTTTCATGCAACGTTTCCCAACAGTGGCATCTGAGCCAGGTCTATGCGTAGATGATATGCACGGGTAGAACACAAAGAGTTGTCGGCGGTGATAGTCATACTGCTTACCACCAACGTCTTATTTTGATTCGGCGGTATTGTGGGATGAAGCGGCCAGGACCAACCTTACATGTCCACGCACATGAGACCGGTTCCACCGACAGACATGCAACTAGTTTTGCATAAAGGTGGCTGGCGTGTTTGTTTCTCCTACTTTAGTTGAATCAAATTTGACTATGGCCGGTCCTTGAAGAAGGTTAAAACAACAAACTTGACGAAACACTGTTGTGGTTTTTGCCGTAGGTAAGAACAGTTCTTGCTGGAAACCCGTAGCAGCCACGTAAAACTTGCAACAACAAAGTAGAGGACGTCTAACTTATTTTTGCAGGGTATGTTGTGATGTGATATGGTCAAGATATGATGTGATATACGTTGTTGTATGAGATGATCATGTTTTGTAAGTTATCGGCAACTGGCAGGAGCCTTATGGTTGTCGCTTTATTGTATGAAATGCAAACACCATGTAATTGCCTTACTTTATCACTATGTGTTAGCGATAGTTGTAGAAGCAATAGTTGGCGAGACGACCATGACGCAATGATGGAGATCAAGGTGTCGAGCCGGTGACAATGGAGATCATGACGATGCTTTGGAGATGGAGATCAAAAGCACAAGATGATGGCCATATCATGTCACATATTTTGATTGCATGTGATGTTTATCCTTTATGCATCTTATTTTGCTTAGAACGATGGTAAAAGTGTGTTAGCGATAGTTGTGACGCAACGATAGTAGCATTATAACATGATCCCTTCACTTAATTTCAAGATAAAAGTGTTCTCCCTAAGTATGCACCGTTGCTACAGTTCGTCGTGTTGAGACACCACGTGATGATTGGGTGTGATAGACTCTACGTTCACATACAATGGGTGCAAGACAGTTTTGCACATGCAGAATACTTGGGTTAAACTTGACGAGCCTAGCATGTATAGACATGGCCTCGGAACACTGGAGACTGAAAGGTTGAACGTGAATCATATAGTAGCTATGATCAACATAGAGATGTTCACCATTGATGACTACCCCATCTCACGTGATGATCGGACATGGGTTAGTTGATTTGGATCACGTATCACTTAGATGACTTGAGGGATGTCTATTTAAGTGGGAGTTCTTAAGTAATTTGATTAATTGAACTTAATTTATCATGACCTTAGTCCTGATAGTATTTGCATATCTATGTTGTAGATCAATGGCCCGTGCTACCGTTCCCCTGAATTTTAATGCGTTCCTAGAGAAAGCTAAGTTGAAAGATGATGGTAGCAACTACACGGACTGGGTCCGTAACTTGAGGATTATCCTCATTGCTGCACAGAAGAATTATGTCCTTCATGCACCGCTGGGTGACAAGCCCCCTCCCGCTAATGTAGACGCTTTGAACGTCTGGCAGACGCGGTCTGATGACTACTCTATAGTTCAGTGTGCCATGCTTTACGGCTTAGAACCGAGACTTCAAAGACATTTTGAACATCATGGAGCATATGAGATGTTCCAAGAGTTGAAGTTAATATTTCAAACAAATGCCCGGGTTGAGAGATATGAAGTCTCCAACGAGTTCTATAGCTGCAAGATGGAGGAGAACAGTTCTGTCAGTGAACACATACTCAAAATGTCTGGGTATTATAATCACTTGACTCAGCTGGGAGTTGATCTTCCAGTTGATTGTGTCATTGACAGAGTTCTGCAATCACTGCCACCAAGCTACAAAGGCTTCGTGATGAACTATAATATGCAAGGGATGAACAAAACAATTCCCGAGCTCTTCGCAATGCTTAAGGCTGCGGAGGTAGAAGTCAAGAAGGAGCATTAAGTGTTGATGGTTAACAAGACCACTAGTTTCAAGAAAAAGGGCAAGGAAAAGAAAGGGAACTTCGAGAAGAATGGAAAGCAAGTTGCCACTCCCGGGAAGAAGCCCAAAGCTAGACCCAAGCTTGAAACTGAGTGCTTCTACTGCAAAGGGACTGGTCACTGGAAGCGGAACTGCCCCAAATATTTGGCGGATAAGAAGGATGGCAAAGTGAACAAAGGTATATTTGATATACATGTTATTGATGTGTACCTTACTAATGCTCGTAGTAGCGCCTGGGTATTTGATTCTGGTTCGGTTGCTCATATTTGTAACTCGAAACAAGAGCTACAGATTAAACAAAGATTGGCTAAGGACGAGGTGACGATGCGCGTCGGGAATGGTTCCAAGGTCGATGTGATCACCGTCGGCACGCTACCTCTACATCTACCTTCGGGATTAGTTTTAGACCTGAATAATTGTTATTTGGTGCTAGCGTTGAGCATGAACATTATATCTGGATCTTGTTTAATGCGAGATGGTTATTCATTTAAATCAGAGAATAATGGTTGTTCTATTTATATGAGTAATATCTTTTATGGTCATGCACCCTTGAAGAGTGGTCTATTTTTGTTGAATCTCAATTGTAGTGATACACATATTCATAATATTGATGCCAAAAGATGCAAAGTTGATAATGATAGTGCAACATATTTGTGGCACTACCGTTTAGGTCATATTGGTGTAAAGCGCATGAAGAAACTCCATACAGATGGGCTTTTGGAATCACTTGATTATGAATCATTTGATACTTGCAAACCATGCCTCATGGGCAAGATGACTAAAACTCCGTTCTCCAGAACAATGGAGCGAGCTAATGACTTATTGGAAATAATACATACCGATGTATGCGGTCCGATGAGTGTTGAGGCAAGCGGCGGGTATCATTATTTTCTGACCTTCACAGATGATTTGAGCAGATATGGGTATATCTACTTAATGAAACACAAATCTGAAACATTTGAAAAGTTCAAAGAATTTCAGAGAGAAGTGGAGAATCATCGTAACAAGAAAATAAAGTTTCTATGATCTGATCGCAGAGGCGAATATTTGAGTTACGAGTTTGGCCTTCATTTAAAACAATGTGGAATAGTTTCATAACTCACGCCACCTGGAACACCACAGCATAATGGTGTGTCCGAACGTCGTAACCGTACTTTATTAGATATGGTGCGATCTATGATGTCTCTTACCGATTTACCACTATCGTTTTGGGATTATGCATTACAGACAGCTGCATTCACGTTAAATAGGGCACCATCTAAATCCGTTGAGATGACACCGTATGAACTATGGTTTGGCAAGAAACCTAAGCTGTCGTTTCTTAAAGTTTGGGGTTGCGACACTTATGTCAAAAGGCTTTAGCCTGATAAGCTCGAACCCAATTCAGAGAAGTGCGTCTTCATAGGATACCCTAAGGAAACAATTGGGTACACCTTCTACCACAGATCCGAAGGCAAGATCTTTGTTGCCAAGAATGGAACCTTTCTAGAGAAGAAGTTTCTCTCGAAAGAAGTGAGTGGGAGGAAAGTATAACTTGATGAGGTAATTGTAACTTCTCTCGAATTGGAAAGTAGTTCATTAGAGAAAACTGTTCCCGTGATGCCTACACCAACTAGAGAGGATGCTAATGATGATGATCATGAAACTTTGGATCAAGTTACTATAGAACTTCGTAGGTCAACCAGAACACGATCCGCACCAGAGTGGTACGGGAATCCTGTACTGGAAGTCATGTTACTAGACCAAGGCGAACCTACGAACTATGAAGAAGCTATGATGAGCCCAGATTCGGATAGATGGCTTGAGGCCATGAAATCTGAGATAGGATCCATGTATGAGAACAAAGTGTGGACTTTGGTGGATTTGCCCGATGATCGGCAAGCCATAGAAAATAGATGGATCTTTAAGAAGAAGACTAACGCTGATGGTAATGTTACTGTCTATAAAGCTTGACTTGTCACAAAAGGTTTTTGACAAGTTCAAGGGGTTGACTACGATGAGACTTTCTCACCCGTAGCGATGCTTAAGTCCGTCCAAATCATGTTAGCAATTGCCACATTTTATGATTATGAAATCTGGCAAATGGACATCAAAACTGCATTCTTTAATGGATTTCCTAAGGAAGAATTGTATATGATGCAACCAGAAGGTTTTGTCGATCCTAAAGGTGCTAACAAAGTGTGCAAGCTCCAGTAATCCATCTATGGACTGGTGCAAGCATCTCGGAGTTGGAATATATGCTTTGATGAAGTGATCAAAGCATATGGATTTATACAGACTTTCGGTGAAGCCTGTATTTACAAGAAAGTGAGTGGGAGCTCTGTAGCATTTCTGATATTATATGTGGATGACATATTGTTGATTGGAAATGATATAGAATTTCTGGATAGCATAAAAGGATACTTGAATAAGAATTTTTCAATGAAAGACCTCGGTGAAGCTGCTTATATATTGGGCATCAAGATCTATAGGGATAGATCGAGATGCTTAATAGGACTTTCACAAAGCACATACCTTGATAAAGTTTTGAAGAAGTTCAAAATGGATCAGTCAAAGAAAGGGTTCTTGCCTGTGTTGCAAGGTGTGAAGTTGAGTAAGACTCAATGCCCGACCACTGCAGAAGATAGAGAGAAAATGAAAGTCATTCCCTATGCCTCAGCCATAGGTTCTATCATGTATGCTATGCTGTGTACCAGACCTGATGTGTGCCCTTGCCATAAGTCTGGTAGGGAGGTACCAAAGTAATCCAAGAGTGGATCACTGGACAGCAGTCGAGAACATCCTGAAGTACCTGAAAAGGACCAAGGATATGTTTCTCATTTATGGAGGTGATAAAGAGCTCGTCGTAAATGGTTACGTCGATGGTAGCTTTGACACTGATCCGGATGACTCTAAGTCACAAACCGGATACGTATTTATATTGAATGGTGGAGCTGTCAGTTGGTGCAGTTCCAAGCAGAGCATTGTGGCGGGATCTACGTGTGAAGCGGAGTACTTAGCTGCTTCGGAAGCAGCAAATGAAGGAGTTCATATCTGATCTAGGTGTAATACCTAGTGCATCGGATCCAATGAAAATATTTTTTGACAACACTGGAGCAATTGCCTTGGCGAAGGAATCCAGGTTTCACAATAGAACCAAACACATCAAGAGACGCTTCAACTCCATTCGTGAACAAGTCAAGGATGGAGACATAGAAATTTGCAAGATACATACGGATCTGAATGTAGCAGACCCGTTGACTAAGCCTCTTCCACGAGCAAAACATGATCAGCACCAAGACTCCATGGGTGTTAGAATCATTACAATGTAATCTAGATTATTAACTCTAGTGCAAGTGGGAGACTGAAGGAAATATGCCCTAGAGGCAATAATAAAGTTGTTATTTTATATTTCCTTATTCATGATAAAGGTTTATTATTCATGCTAGAATTGTATTGATCGGAAACCATAATACATGTGTGAATACATAGACAAAACACCGTGTCCCTAGTAAGCCTCTACTAGACTAGCTCGTTGATCAAAGATGGTTAAGGTTTCCTGACCATGGACATGAGTTGTCATTTGATAACGGGATCACATCATTAGGAGAATGAAGTAATGGACAAGACCCATCCGTTAGCTTAGCATAATGATCGTTCAGTTTTATTGCTATTGCTTTGTTCATTTCAAATACATATTCCTTCGACTATGAGATTATGCAACTCCCGGATACCGGAGGAATGCCTTGTGTGCTATCAAATGTCACAACGTAACTGGGTGATTATAAAGATGCTCTACAGGTATCTCCGAAGGTATCTGTTGAGTTGGCATAGATCGAGATTAGGATTTGTCACTCCGAGTATCGGAGAGGTATCTCTGGGCCCTCTCGGTAATACACATCATAAGCTTGCAAGCAAACGACTAAGGAGTTGGTCATGAGGTGATGTATTACGGAACGAGTAAAGAGACTTGCCGGTAACAAGATTGAACTAGGTATGAAGATACCGACGATCGAATCTCGGGTAAGTAACATACCGATGGACAAAGGGAATTACGTATGGTGTCATAACGGTTCGACCGATAAAGATCTTCATAGAATATGTAGGAGCCAATATGAGCATCCAAGTTCCGCTATTGGTTATTGACCGGAGAGGTGTCTCGGTCATGGCTACATAGTTCTCGAACCCATAGGGTCCGCACGCTTAACGTTCGATGACAATATAATATTATATGAGTTATGTGATTTGGTGACCGAATGTTGTTCGGAGTCCCGGATGAGATCACGGACATGACAAGGAGTCTCGAAATGGTCGAGAGGTAAAGATTGATATATAGGACGATGATATTCAGACACCGGAAGTGTTCCGGAGGGTACAAGGTACATATCGGATCACCGGAAGGGGTTCCAGGCATCCCCGGCAAAAGATATGGGCCTTATGGGCCAAGAGGGGAAACGCACTAGCCACAAGGGGCTGGTGCGCCCCCCATATGGGCCGAACCAGAGGAGAAGGAAAGAGGGGAAGGGAGAAGGAAAGGGGGGATTCGGCCTCCCCCTTCCTTCCCTCCTCCCTCCTCTTTCCTTCCCCCTCCGGCAAATAAGGAAGGGGGGGCGCCGGCCATGGGGAGACCCCAAGTAGGATTCGGCCTACTTGGGTGCCTCCTGGCTGCCTCCCCTCTCCCTCCCACCTATATATATGTGGGGGGCACCCCTAGCACACACTAGACAATTGTTTAGCCGTGTGCGGCGCCCCCCTCCACCGTTTACACCCCCGGTCTTATTTTCGTAGTGCTTTGGTGAAGCCCTGCGGAGATCACTTCACCATCACCGTCACCACGCCGTCGTGCTGACAGAACTCATCTACTACCTCGACGTCCTGCTGGATCAAGAAGGCGAGGGACGTCACCGAGCTGAACGTGTGCAGAACATGGAGGTGTCGTGCGTTCGGTACTTGATCGGTTGGAGCGCGAAGAAGTTCGACTACATCAACTGCGTTGTGAAACACTTCCGCTTACAGTCTATGAGGGTACGTAGACACACTCTCCCCCTCATTGCTATGCATCTCCATGGATTGATCATTGCGTGTGCATAGAAAAAAATTTGTTTTTCATGCAACGTTTCCCAATAGTATCATATCACCATCACTTTTATCACCTTTACCTGTCTTGGTTTGATCTTTAGCTATTTCTTGATTTAGTTGAATAAAAGTTTAGTATGATCTATTTTCGAGTGCTAGTTTTGTGATCTATCTATCTATGTAATCAAGTGAGAGTTATATAATAAAGCTTAGTTTGAGTTTTTGCTTCTTTACTTTTATGGTCCAATCAAAATAAAGGGAAATAATGAAAAAGATAATATCTAAGCTTATGGTAAGTAATGACATCACATAAGGAAAAGTATAAGTGGTAAAATTTATTGAAAGTTGACAAACATAGCATTGGTCAATGATGCAATTCATGAAAGAATTAATAAGGGAAGAGAAGATTCACATGCAAATATACTATCTTGGACATCTTTTATGATTGTGAGCCCCCATTAAATATCTTATGCCAAATTGTTGACGTTGGACAAGGAAGACAACGTAATGATTTATGTTTGTTCATATTCACATAGAAGTTATCTTGTCATAGATCCCTCAACATGTGGTGCTTGCTCAATATCTTTGCTAGCCAAAATTTTGCATTAAGTAGAGATACTACTTGTGCATCCAAAACCCTTAAACCCAAATTTATGTTTTGAGAGTCCACCATACCTACCTATGGATTGAGTAAGATCCTTCAAGTAAGTTGTCATCGGTGCAAAAAGGCAATAAAATTGCTCCTAAATGTGTTTGATCTTTTAGTGTAAGGGAAAATAAGCGATGTACGAACTAGTGATGGCAAAGTAATAAAAGCGATGGACTGCATAATAATGGTTGCTATCATAAGGGGCAATATAACATGACGTTCTTTTGCATTAAGAAATTGTGCATACAAAACCAAAAAGCGCATGACAACCTCTGCTTCCCTATGCGAAGGGCCTATCTTTTACTTTTACGTATTTTACTTTTTATGCAAGAGTCAAAGTATTCTTCTCTATTCCTTTTATTTTCTGTTTTTGCAAGCACCATATGGTGGGGAAAGATCTAGGCACATATATCCAGTTGGATGTGAATGATCATGAGTTATTATTGTTGACATCACCCTTGAGGTGAATAGGTTGGGAGGCAAAACTATAAGCCCCTATCTTTCTATGTATACGGTTGAAACTTTTTGCTCATGTATATGTTGTGAGTGTTAGCAATCATAAATGACTAAATGATGGTTCAGTATGTGGACTTGCCAAGAGGCTCCGATACGAGACCCATCCTGAAAATATGATGAATTGTAGTTGCAAAGTTGACTGAGAACATAGTTTTTTAGTTTTCCATAAAATTTATGCTTTCTACTTTGATGTTGTGATGAATTGTTACTTGTTCATGAGAAGCTATATGATAAAGTTTTATGATAAAGTTTGTTGCTGTTATAATAATAAGCATGATGCTACTATGTCCGTATTTTGTTTATATCGACACCTCTCTCTCTCTCTAAACATGTGGACATGATTTTTGATAACGGCTTTCGCTTGAGGACAAGCGAGGTCTAAGCTTGGGGGAGTTGATACATCCATTTTGCATCATGTTTTCCTACTGTTATTTATAGTGTTTTTATGCATTATGACACTTTATGGAGTAATTCTAATGCCTTTTCTCTCATAATATGCAAGGTTTACACAAAGAGGGAGAATGCCGGCAGCTGGAATTCTGGACCTGAAAAAGCTATGTCAGAGATACCTATTCTGCACATCTCCAAATGAGCTGAAATTTTACGGAGAATTATTTTGGAATATATAATAAATATTGGAGAAAAGAACTACTGAAGGGGGCACCCAGACGCCCACAAGGCACCAGGGCGCGCCCTGGTGGGTAATGGGGGCCCAGGCCCACCTCCGGTGCCCATCTTCTGGTACATAAGGTCTTTTGACCTAGAAAAAATAAGGACATGACTTTTGGGACGGAGCGCCGCCGTCTCGAGGCGGAACTTGGGCAGGAGCTCTTTTGCCCTCCGGCGGAGCGATTCCGCCGGGGGAACTTCCCTCCCGGAGGGGGAAATCAAAGCCATCATCATCACCAACAACCCTCTCATCTTTGGGAGGCCAATCTTCATCAACATATTCAATAGCACCATCTCATCTCAAATCCTACTTCATCTCTTGTGTTCAATCTTTGTATCAACCTCAGATTGGTACCTGTGGTTGACTTGTAGTGTTGATTACATCTTGTAGTTGATGCTAGCCGGTTTATTTGGTGGAAGATTATATGTTCAGATCCATTATGATATTTATTACTCCTCTGATCTTGAGCATGAATATGTTGTGTGAGTAGTTACTTTTGTTCTTGAGGCCACGGGAGAAGTCATGTTGCAAGTAATCATGTGAATTTGATATGTGTTCGATATTTTGATGATATGTATGTTGTGATTCCCTTAGTGGTGTTATGTGAACGTCAACTACATGACACTTCACCATCTTTGGGCCTAAGGGAATGCATTGTGGAGTAGTTATTAGATGATGGGTTGCTAGAGTGACAGAAGCTTAAACCCTAGTTTATGCGCTATTCCGTAAGGGGCTGATTTGGATCCATATGTTTAATGCTATGGTTAGATTTTATCTTAATACTTCTTTCATAGTTGCGGATGCTTGCGAGGGGGGTTAATCATAAGTCGGAGGCTTGTTCAAGTAAGAACAGGACCCAAGCACCGGTCCACCCACATATCAAATTATGAAAGTAGCGAACGCAAATCAAACCAACATGATGAAAGTGACTAGATGAAATTCTCGTGTGTCCTCAAGAACATTTTACTTATTATCTGAGATCGTTCTGGCCTGTCCTTTGCTACAAAAAGGATTGGGCTACCTTGCTGCACTTATTGTTACTTGTTACTTCCTACAAATTATCTTGCTATCAAACTACCTATTACCTACAATTTTAGTGCTGCAGAAATTACCTTGCTGAAAACCACTTGTCATTTCCTTCTGCTCCTCGTTGGGTTCGACACTCTTACTTATTGAAAGGACTACGACTGATCCCCTATACTTGTGGGTCATCAGTCATCGAGGCAGCTCCGGCAGCACGGAGTAACAGGCACATGGCCCAGTGCATGATGACAAACGGACAGCGGCGCCGGCATTGGGGAGGAGGGCGGCGGTGAATTTGGTGCGGTGGGGGCGCCATGGAGGAGGGCCGAGGTTTTGCGGCTGGGGAGAAGGTGATTTGGCGCCCACGGTGTATGAATGGGGAATTGGGAGGGGCAACCATGTCTTAGGGACGCATTTGTCTGAGATGTGGGCGAAGTTACAGTTCTACCCCTGCCTTTTGGCTCCTGGGCTTGGGTCTGTGTCTTGAGGGTCGGGGATAGTAGGGTAACTTTGCGTCTCCCAAATAGTGGGTGCCAGCGATTTCGGGCGAGGAGGGCGTGTTTTGAAATAGTGGGCGCGAGCGATTTTGGCCGAGGAGAGGGTGTTTTGCTGCCCACGGTTTATGAATTATTCGGTGCTTGCCATTTCGGCCGAGGAGAGGGTGTTTTGCCGCCCATGATTTATGAATTATTCAGCACCTGTCATTTCGGCCGAGGAGAGGGCGCGCTTGGATGAAGTTACAAACCTACCCTCAATGTACAACGGGCCAATTGATGCGGGTCCCAGATAGGCCGGCAATTTCTTGTCTCCCATTTATTTGCTCAGGCGAATTCCACCGAGCAGAGGGTGTTTAGCGGCTCGTTCAAATTTTAGAAGAACGAGCATCCACGTCTACCTTACCAAGTCGAATCGAATCAAATTTTGAAATGTTAGCTGCCACTTCTTTTTTAGATGGTGAGATGATGCTTGGGACTAATGTGTTTTTACATCCTCGTTGCTACTGATTTACTATTTGACAAATAGTTGACCCACTCAAAAATGGGAGTCAAACCCAAAATGAAATATCTCGATTCAATAAAATAGCTCATTCACCCAGTCAAAATTATGGACTAAATCCAAAATTGAACACCTCAATTGAGTAGCATGTTATATTATAGTACTCCATGAACATGCTGAAAGTCAAATTAATGAACTTGTTTGATACGCATATATATCTTCGTTCATGTGTGGATTGCAAACACCATGTTCTCCAATTCAAAGATTTGAATGCAAATTTATACCGAAACATGGTTTATATCAGTCTTCGGTGCATAAACGCGACCTTCCCCTCTCCCGGACTTCTGTTCTCTCTCTAGCCGACAATCTTTGTTTCTATCGCACGCATACAAACACAAACCTTGTCGGTCCCTCTCCCTCCCTCTTTCTCTCTCTCAGTCTTTCTAGTTCGCATGCACACTCCATGTATAGGTCTCTCTTGCACACAATGTATGATTCTCTAGTCCAAGCTAAATATCTAGGGTGCACTCATCGTACGCACACAAATTCCGTAGCTCATTGTACGTAACTATCTCACGCACCACTCTTCCGTCTCGGGGCTCTTCCCTCTCTCTCTTGAACTCTCCATCTCCCTAGGTCACACATACACATGCACATCTCACTCGCACTAGATAGACCCATCTAAAACTCTCTCTCTCTCTCTCCCTCATTTTCTCTCCATCTCACACGCACACACACACACACACAATCTCACGCCTAGCTAAGTACGACTGTCTCTCACTCCATTGTAGGCACACGCAGTCCCCCTAGGTATATGACTATTTCTCATTCTCCATCACAAACATACGCATTGCCTCTTTCCCTCACTTGGTCTATCTCGATTTCTCTCGGGGCATCTTTCTATCGCACACACACCTCGTCCCTCGATCTCCCACCCATATAGTCCCCTCACGATCTCGAGGGCATCTCTCTATCACAACCACGCCCTCTCTCCCTCCCCATGCGTCCATCTTCTCCATACGTCCCTTTCAACGTCTGTCCCTTATTGGCCAGACCTCTATTGGACAGGTGCTATAGGGGGGTCTCTCTCCGTTGCGAACAACCATGCACTAGCTATCTCCGTGTATCTCCTCGCCTCGCTTTCTATCTCGGAGATGCATGCATGATATGTTTGCATAAGACACACACACTCTCTCTCTCTCTATTTTATCATTTGTTGTCCCTTTCTCTTTCACACACGCACCCTCTTTTTGCACACTCACTCTTTCTCCTTCACACGCACTTGATCTCTCTCAACTTAGGTACTCTCTTCGGTCCATAGCATATAGATTTATTGAAAAGTCAAACCTCACAAAGTTTGACCAAGTACATGGAGAAAAACATTTACATCTAGAACGGCAAACATATATCATTAGATTCATCGCAAGATGTAGTTTCATATGATGTATCATTGGTATTGTAAATATAAATAATTTTCTGTGTAAACCTGGTCAAAGTTTGACTTCTAAAAAATTTATATGCACTGCATTATTGAACGGATGGAGTATCTCTTTCCCTCTCTCAACTCTCTGACGCACCACTCAGCCGTATCAGGGCTCCTCTATCTCTCCCAAACTTTATATCTCCCTAGGTCACACATACACATATCTCGCTCGCACTACATACACCCATCTAACACTCTACGCCCTTGTTCTCTCTCTCTATGTGACACGCACCCCCCCTAAGTACCATAATCTCTCACTCCATCATAGGCACATGCACTCGCCCCTAAGTATGACTATCTCTCACTATCCATCACGAACACACGTATTGTCTCCTTCCATCCCTACGTCTATATCGATCTCTCTCGGGGTATCTTCTATCACGCACACACCTTGTCACTTGATCTCCCACCCATGTAGTCCCATCACAATCTCCAGGGGGTCTCTCTATCACAAACACACACTCTCTCCTCCCCATGCCTGCATTTTCTCCATACGTCTCTCTCGACCTCTCTCCCTTGTTTGCCAGACGTCTCTTGGCCACGTGCTAGGGGTCTTTCTCTCTTGGTTGCAAACAACCACATACTATCTCCTCACCTCGCTTCCGCTCTCGAAGATGCATGTGTGATGTTTGCATAAGACACACACACTTTTTCTCTACTTTATTGTGTGTTGTCCATGTCTCTTTCACACACACACACTTTTTGCACACTCACTCTTTCATTTCACACACACTCTCTCTCTCTAGTTAGGTACTCTCTCACGTCCATAATATATGGATTTTTTGAAAAGTCAAACCTCAAAAAAGTTTGACCAGGTATATGTGGAGAAAAACATTTACATCTGGAACGATCAATAGATTCATCACAACATGTACTTAGTTCATATCATTTATGTTTGGTATTGTAGATATAAGTAATTTCTTTATAAACTTGGTCAAAGTTTCAAAAGTTTGTCTTTTCAAAAAATATAGGCACTACATTATCGAACGGAGGGAGTAGCTCTTTCTCTCTCTACTATCTCTCACGGGCCTCCCCTATCACTGTGTCAGCGTATAGCTCCGTATACGATCATTGTGTCAGCGTAAAGCTCTGTATATTGTTTAGTTGACCGGTCAACCAGTCCACATGATGCCTTGTCAGCTCATGTTCTCTATCTTGGTGTGCTGGCCCATGTGGTAGTGGGTGAAAATAAATAAACTAGAGGCCCATTTGACACGCGGTGAAGTAAACAAAGTTGAAACCACTCCCGGTAGCACCCCGCACACTACAAATTGAGGGCACACTTCTTCTGCGTGAAAGACGCACTCGCGCACACTACACCACTGCGCGGCGGCATGCACACAAGGACGTACTCGCGCACACCCAGCACACAATAGACACCAGCACACGTGTACACCAGCGTTGGCGCCGGCTTAGATGGACGGCGAGGCAGCCAACAAGTAGAGGCGGCTCGAGCCAAAACCGCATTCGGCGAGCCTGGACTTCATCATTGGCCTCCTCGACGACATGCTGCTCATAATCATTGCCCTCCTCCCCACCAAATCTGCCATGCGGACCACCCTTCTCTCCCGACTGTGGCACCCCCTCTGGCATCGCGTCCCCCTCAACCTCACCCTCGACAGCTGCCTCTGCGATGGGGATTGCAAATGCAGGGCCATGATACGTCTCCAACGTATCTATAATTTTTTATTGTTCCATGCTATTATATTATCCATCTTGGATGTTTTATATGCATTATTATGCTATTTTATATCATTTTTTGGGACTAACCTATTAACATAGTGCCTAGTGCCGGTTGCTGTTTTTTCCTTGTTTTTGTCTTTTACAAAAAATCAATACCAAACGGACTCCAAACGGAACGAAACTTTTTGACAATTTTTCTTGGACCAGAAGACACCTAGGAAGCTTCGGGAGAAGGCCAGAAGAGCCACGAGAGGGCCACAAGCCCAGGAGGCGCGCTCTAGGGGAAGCGCCCCCCAAGCTTGTGGGCCCCTCGAGGCTCTCCTAACCCTAATCCTTGCTCCATAAATACCCAACTATTCCTCGTATACCAGAGCGCACCCCAAAAATACTTTTCCGCCGCCGCAAGTTTCTGTCCTCGTGAGATCCCATCTGGAGACCTATTCCAGTGCTCTGCCGGAGGGGGATTCGATCACGGAGGTCCTCTACATCAACCTTGCAGCCCTTCCGATGATGTGTGAGTAGTTTACCACAGACCTACGAGTCCATAGCTAGTAGCTAGATGGCTTCTTCTCTCTCTTTGATCTTCAATACAATGTTCTCCTAGATGTTCTTGGAGTTCTATTCGATGTAATCTTCTTTTACGGTGCGTTTTTGAGATCCGATGAATTGTGGATTTATGATCAGATTATCTATGAATATTATTTGAGTCTTCTCTGAACTCTTTTACGCATGATTAGGATAGCTTTGTATTTCTCTTTGATCTATTGATTTAGTTTGGCCAACTAGATTGATCTATCTTGCAATGGGAGAGGTGCTTTGTTTAGGGTTCAATCTTGCGGTGTCCTCACCCAGTGACACAAGGGGTAGCGAGGCACGTATTTGTATTGTTTCCATTAAGGATAAAAATATGGGGGTTTACCATATTGATTGGATCTATCCCTCTACATCATGTGATCTTGCTTAAGGCGTTACTCCGTTCTTGTTAACTTAATACACTAGATGCATGCTGGATAGCGGTCGATGTGTGGAGTAATAGTAGTAGATGAAGGCAGGAGTCGGTCTACTTGTCATGGACATGATGCCTATATTCACGATCATTTCCTTAGATATCGTCATAACTATGCGCTTTTCTATCAATTGCTCAACAGTAATTTGTTTACCCACCGTATGCGTTCTTTCAAGAGAGAAGCCTCTAGTGAAAACTATGGCACCCGGGTCTATTTTTATCATATTATTTTCAGATCTATAAAACCAAAAACACAAAAATACCTTGCTGCAATTTATTTACTTTTATTTAGTTTTGCACTTTTATTTATCTTTTATACCTATCTCTATCAGATCTCATCCTTGCAAGTACCCGTGAAGGGATTGACAACCCCTTTATCGCGTTGGGTGCAAGTATTTGTTTGTTTGTGTAGGTGCTATCATTGGAGACTTGTGTGTTCCTCCTACTAGATTGATACCTTGGTTCTCAAACTGAGGGAAATACTTATCTCTACTTTGCTGCATCACCCTTTCCTCTTCAAGGGAAAAACCAACGCAAGCTCAAGAAGTAGCAGGAAGAATTTCTGGCGCCGTTGTCGGGGAGGATCTACATCAAGCCTACCAAGTACCCATCATAAACTCTCATATCTTGCATTTACATTATTTGTCATTTGCCTCTCGTTTTCCTCTCCCCCACTTCTAAAACATTTTCAGAAAAACAAAAAAATATTTGCCTTTTTATTTGCCTTCTTTTTTGTTTGCCTTTTCGTTTGCCTCTATGTCTTACTTGGTTTGTTTGCTTGTTTTCTTGGTATAATTGTATGTTTATTGCAAATTAGAAAGCAAAATGTTTATGGATCCACTTAAAGTTTTCTACTGGGATCATCTTCGATCCATATGTGCTCGTGCTGAAACCCCAACTAGTTTAGTTGAGGGAAAATCAGTAGATTAGCATGCTCATTTTTTGCGTCCCCGTTTGTCTCAAAAAGGGGGACTCTTATGGAATCAAATAAATTGTTTGCTATGCTATGCTTGGAATCTATGTGAAATTTATGATTTTACTTGTTGCTCGGAGAACCCTAAAAAGCACCTTCCCTACTGATAACCCACAAGTATAGGGGATCGCAACAGTTTTCAAGGGTAGAGTATTCAACCCAAATTTATAGATTCGACACAAGGGGAGCCAAAGAATATTTGTAAGTATTAGCAGTTGAGTTGTCAATTCAACCACACCTGGAGATTAAATATCTGCAGCAAAGTGATCATTAGCACAGTAATATGATAGTTTGATAGTAGTGGTAATGGTAACAGTAGTAACAGTAACAGCAGTAACAATTTTGTAGCAGTTGTAACAGTAGCAATAGCAATAGTAACTTAGCAAGAACAATATGTGAAAAGCTCCTAGGCATTGGATCAGTGACTATGTTCGATAATATTCAGCATATAACAGTCATAACCTAGGGCGACACAGAACTAGCTCCAGTTCATAAATATAATGTAGGCATGTATTCTGTAAATAGTCATACGTGCTTATGGAAAAGAACTTGCATGACATCTTTTGTCCTACCCTCCCGTGGCAGCGGGGTCCATAAAGAAACTAAGGGATATTAAGGCCTCCTTTTAATAGAGAACCGGAACAAAGCATTAACACCTAATGAATACATGAACTCCTCAAACTACGACCATCACCGTAAAGTATCCCAATTATTGTCACCTTGGGATTTATGAATCATAACACATAGTAGGTGCATATAACTTGCAAGATCGAATCACGAACATAGATATAATGGTGAAAACATAAATGGTTCAGATCTGAAACCATGGCACTCGGGCCCTAGTGACAAGCATTAAGCATAGCAAAGTCATAGCAGCATCAATCTCAGAACATAGTGGATACTAGGGATCAAGCCCTAACAAAACTAAATCGATTACATGATGAATCTCATCCAACTCCTCACCGACCAGCAAGCTTACGAAGGAATTACTCACTCTCGGTGGTGAGCATCATGAAATTGGTGATGGAGGATGGTTGGTGATGATGAAGACAGAAGATCCACCTCTCCGGAGCCCCAAACGGGCTCCAGATCTAGCCTCCCGATGAAGAACAGGAGGTGGCGGTGGCTCCGTATCATAAAACACGATGAAACTTCCTCCCCTATTTTTTCTGGAAAAATAGGATTTTATAGCGTAGAAGTTAAGGTCAGCGGAGCCTAGTGGGCCCCACTACCCACCAGGGCGCGCCAGAGGTGGGTGGCGCACCCTGGTGCCTTGTGGGCAGCTGGGGCCCCCCTCCAGTGGGTCTTAGTTCCAGTATTTTTTATTTATTCCAAAATAATTCTCCAAAAAGCTTCGTCCGATTCCGAGAACTTTTATTTCTGCACAAAAACCAACACCATGGTAGTTCTACTGAAAAGAGCGTTAGTCCGGGTTAGTTTCATTCAAATCAAGCAAATTAGAGTCCAAAACAAGAGCAAAAGTGTTAGTAAAAGTAGATACGATGGAGACGTATCACCTACCTATGTGAGTTTAATGATAATGAAATCTTATCTTCTTATGCCAAAGGTGTTTATAGTTATTATGATATCGAACAAATTGAAGAATTTGTTGCTTTTAAGGGTGGTTATGAAGTTGCTTCTTTGATTGAAAATTATGACATTACTCTCTACAAATCTGAAAATTTTGACATACTTAAATATTGCTATGAATACTATGCTCATAATGTCTATGTTAAAGAATTTATTGAGAGAATGTCCGCTGCTTTGGAAGAAAATAATGATATGCATGAATTTATAGATAATTATGATTCCGTTGATTTGATTGAAATATCCCCTCTTAATGAATGTGATGCTTGCTATTCTTATGGCCATGATGCCAATATTAATAATGCTTATGGAGATGAATTTGCTATAGTTCCTTATGTTAAACATGAAATTATTGCTATTGCACCCATACTTGATAGTTCCTTGAATCAAAAGCATGATTACAATGATGTTATTATAAATTATATGAATGTCGATTGTGCTAATGATATGCAAATCTACAAGCTTGGGGATGATGATTTTGTTATGTCCACTACTTATTGCATTGATCATGATTGCGGTGATTCTTCTTATGATCTTGAAAAATTATTTAAGCCTCATGATGAATATGGTTGCGATAATATTGAAAGTGGGTTTGGAAGACTTCCAACTTTAGGTAATAATGATCCCACTACTTTGGAGAATGATCAATCTTATGAAATTTTTGATAAAAGTGGGTTTGGAGAGGTCATGACTTTATTTGATGATAATCCCACTATTTTGGAAGAGTGTCAACTTTGCATGCATGTGGGTCATGTAGAGAATATGTTATGTGATAGATATATTGTTGAATTTGAATGTGATCCCACATGTAATTATTATGAGAGAGGGAAATATGGTTGTAGAAATTTTCATGTTACCAAATTACCTCTCGTTATGTTGAGATTGTCAATGTTTTATTCTTCTCCCTTGCATATGCTAGTTTTTGCTTGCCTTGATAATTTGTTTGCTTATAAAATGCCTATGCATCAGAAGCATGTTAGACTTAAATTTGTTTGTCACATGTTTTATGATGCTCTCTTTGTGTTTCAATTATTATCTTTCATGTGAGCATCATCAAAATATAAATGCCTAGCTAAAAGGCTTTAAAGAAAAGCGCTTGTTGGGAGACAACCCAATATTTTTATTTTCTGTTTTATGAGTTTACTCAATTATACCTCTATTATGATTGTGTTTTAATGTTTTAGTTAGTGTTTTAGCCAAATAAGACCATTGGGATGCTTTGGTAGATCGTTGATTTGATTTTGCTGAAAAATAGAAACTTTTGCGTCCAGTAGCAGAATTGTTAAAATTCACTAGAATGTGTAAAAACTCTGAATTTTTACACAAGATTGATATATGAATTGCCTCTGTTGTCCTAATTTTCAGAATTTTTGGAGTTACAGAAGTATGACTATAATTCGGGTCTTTACAGACTGTTCTGTTTTTGACTGATTCTATTTTCGATGTGTTGTTTGCTTATTTTGATGGATTTATGAGTAGTATCGGGGGGTATGAGCCATGGAGAAGTTAGAATACAGTAGATATAATACAAATAAAATATTGTAATGAATTCACAACAGTACCTAAAAGTGGAGATTTGTTTTATCATACTAACGTATCTCACGAGTTTTTTGTTGAGTTTTGTGTTGTGAAGTTTTCAAGTTTTGGGTAAAGTTTCGATGGACTACGGAATAAGGAGTGGCAAGAGCCTAAGCTTGGGGATTCCCAAGGCACCCCAAGGTAATATTCAAGGACAACCAAGCATCTAAGCTTGGGGATGCCCCGGATGGCATCCCCTCTTTTGTCTTTAATCCATCGGTAAATTACTTGAGGCTATATTTTTATTCACCACATGATATGTGTTTTGCTTCGAGCGTCTTGTATTATATGAGTCTTTGCTTTTTAGTTTTCCACAATCATCCTTGCTATACACACCTTTTGAGAGGGACACACATTAATCGTGAATTTATTATAATACTCTATGTGCTTCACTTATATCTTTTGAGCTAGGTGGTTGCTCTAGTGCTTCACTTATATCTTTTTAGAGAATGGCGGTGGTTTTATTTTGAAGAAATTGATGAACTCTCATGCTTCACTTATATTATTTTGAGAGTCTTAAAAATAGTATGGCAATTTTCTTAGGTTATGAATTTAGTCCTAATATGACGGGTATTCAAGATGGATAGAATAAAAACTTTCATGAAGATCATTGAATATATGAGAAGTTTGATTCCTTGCATTTGTTTTGAGATATAAAGATGGTGATATTAGTGTCATGCTAGTGAGTAATTGGGGATTAGTAAGAATATTTGTGTTAAGGTTTGTGATTCCCGAAGCATGCACGTATGATCTCTCGTTATGCGATGAAGTTGGAGCGTGATTTATTTTTTATTGTCTTCCTTATGAGTGGCGGTCGGGGACGAGCGATGGTCTTTTCCTACCAATCTATCCCCCTAGGAGCATGCGTATTAGTACTCTTCTTCGATGGATAATAAACTTTTGCAATAAGTATGTGAGTTCTTTATGACTAATGTTGAGTCCATGGATTATACTCACTCTCACCCTTCCACCATTGCTAGCCTCTTCGGTACCGTGCATTGCCCTTTCTCACCTTGAGAGTTGGTGCAAACTTCGCCGGTAAATCCAAATCTCATGATATGATACGCTCTTTCACACATAAGCCACCTTATATCTTCCTCAAAACAGCCACCATACCTACCTATTATGGCATTTCCATAGCCATTCCGAGATATATTGACATGCAACTTCCACCGTTCCATTTTATTATGTCACACAACATCATTGCTATATTGCTTTGCATGATCATATAATTGGAATAGTATTTGTGGCTTGGCCACCGTTCATATTTTCTATAGATGTCACGCTAGATCATTGCACATCCCGGTACACCGCCGAAGGCATTCATATAGAGTCATATTTTTGTTCTAGTATCGAGTTGTAATTCTTGAGTTGTAAGTAGATAAAAGTGTGATGATCATCATTATTAGAGCATTGTCCCATGTGAGGAAAGGATGACGGAGACTATGATTCCCCCACAAGTCGGGATGAGATTCCGGACTTAAAATAAAAAGAGGCAAAAGAGCCCAAAATATAAAAAAGAGCCCAAAGAGCCCAAAATAAAAAAAAGGGAAAAAATAGTAAAAAATGAGAGAAAAAGAGAGAAGGGACAATGTTACTATCCTTTTCCACACTTGTGCTTCAAAGTAGCACCATGTTCTTCATGATAGCGAGTCTCCTATTTTGTCACTTTCATATATTACTAGTTGCAATTTTTCATTATAGAACTTGGCTTGTATATTCCAATGATGGGCTTTCTCAAATTGCCCTAGGTCTTCGTGGGCAAGCGAGTTGGATGCACACCCACTTAGTTTTCTTTTGAGCTTTCATACACTTATAGCTCTAGTGCATCCGTTGCATGGCAATCCCTACTCCTTGCATTGACATCAATTGATGGGCATCTCCATAGCCTATTGATTAGCCTCGTCAATATGAGACTTTCTCGTTTTTTGTCTTCCCTACACAACATCTACCATCATATTCTATTCCACCTATAGTGCTATATCCATGGCTGACGCTCATGTATTGTGTGAGAGTTTTAAAAAGCTTGAGAACACTAAAAGTATGAACCAATTGCTTGGCTTGTCATCGGGGTTGTGCATGTTAAATACTTTGTGTTATGAAGATAGACCATGACAAGATTATATGATTTTGTAGGGATAACTTTCTTTAGCCATGATATTTTGAGAAAGACATGATTGCTTTATTTAGTATGCTTGAAGTATTATTGTTTTTATGTCAATATAAACTTTTGTTTTGAATCTTATGGATCTGAATATTCATGCCACAATAAAGAAAGATTACATGATAAACATGTTGGGTAGCATTCCACATTCAAAATTCTGTTTTTATCATTTACCTACTCGAGGATGAGCAGGAATTAAGCTTGGGGATGCTTGATATGTCTCCAACGTATCTATAATTTTTTATTGTTCCATGCTATTATATTATCCTTCTTGGATGTTTTATATGCATTATTATGCCATTTTATATCATTTTTTGGACTAACCTATTAACCTAGTGCCCAGTGTCAGTTGCCGCTTTTTCCTTGTTTTTGTCTTCTACAGAAAATCAATACCAAACGGAGTCCAAATGGAACAAAACTTTTTGATGATTTTTCTTGGACCAGAAGACACCTAGGAAGCTTCAGGAGGAGGCCAGAAGAGCGACGAGAGGGCCACAAGCCCAGGAGGCGCACCCTAGGGGGGCGCCCCCAAGCTTGTGGGCCCCTCGAGGCTCTCCTAACCCTAATCCTTGCTCCATAAATACCCAAATATTCCCCGAATACCAGAGGGCACACCAAAAATACTTTTCCGCCACCGCAAGTTTTTGTCCTCATGAGATCCCATCAGGAGACATGTTCCGGTACTCTGTCGGAGGGGGATTCGATCATGGAGGGCCTCTACATCAACCTTGCTGCCCTTCTGATGATGTGTGAGTAGTTTACCACAGACCTACGGGTCCATAGCTAGTAGCTAGATGGCTTCTTATCTCTCTTTGATCTTCAATACAATGTTCTCCTCGATGTTCTAGGAGTTCTATTCGATGTAATCTTCTTTTGTGGTGCGTTTGTTGAGATCCGATGAATTGTGGATTTATGATCAGATTATCTATGAATATTATTTGAGTCTTCTCTGAACTCTTTTATGCATGATTAAGATAGCTTTGTATTTCTCTCCAACCTATTGATTTGGTTGACCAACTAGATTGATCTATCTTGCAATGGGAGAGGTGCTTTGTTTTGGGTTCAATCTTGCGGTGTCCTCACCTAGTGACAGAAGGGGTAGCGAGGCACGTATTTGTATTGTTGACATTAAGGATAAAAAGATGGGGGTTTTACCATATTGATTGGATCTATCCCTCTACATCATGTCATCTTGCTTAAGGCGTTACTCCGTTCTTGTTAACTTAATACACTAGATGCATGCTGGATAGCGGTCGATGTGTGGAGTAATAGTAGTAGATGCAGGAAGGAGTCGGTCTACTTGTCATGGACATGATGCCTATATTCATGATCATTGCCTTGGATATTGTCATAACTATGCGCTTTTCTATCAATGGCTCAACAGCAATTTGTTTACCCACTGTATGTGTTCTTTCAAGAAAGAAGCTGCTACTTCTTGAGCTTGTGTTGATTTTTGCCTTGAAGAGGAAAGGGTGATGCAGCAAAGTAGAGATAAGTATTTCCCTCAGTTAAGAACCAAGGTATCAATCCAGTAGGAGGAACACACAAGTCCCCAATAGACGCACCTGCACAAACTAACAAATACTTGCACACAATGCGAAAAAGGGGTTGTCAATCCCTTCACGGTCACTACCAAGGGTGAGATCTGATAAAGATTGATATAAAAGATAAGTAGAAGTGTAAAATAAAGTAAAGATAAGTAAATTGCAGTAAGGTATTTTTTGGTTTTTGGTTTATAGATCTAAAAATAATATGATAAAAATATACCCGAGGGCCATAGTTTTCACTAGAGGCTTCTCTCTTGAAAGAACACACATGGTGGGTAGATAAATTACTGTTGAGCAATTAATAGAAAAGCGCATAGTTATGACGATATCCAAGGCAAAGATCATGAATATAGGCATCACGTCCATGACAACTAGACTGACTCCTGCCTTCATCTACTACTATTACTCCACACATCGACCGCTATCCAGCATGCATCTAGTTTATTAAGTTAACAAGAACGGAGTAACACCTTAAGCAATATGACATTATGTAGATGGATAGATCAAAGCAATATGGTAAAAAAACCACCTTTTTATCCTTAATGGCAACAATACAAAAATGTGCCTCGCTACCCCTACTCTCACAGGGTGAGGACACCGCAAGATTGAACCCAAAACAAAGCACCTCTCCCATTGCAAGATAGATCAATCTAGTTGGCCAAACCAAATCAATAGATCGGAGAGAAATACAAAACTATCTTAATCATGCATAAAAGATTTCAGAGAAGACTCAAATAATATTCATAGATAATCTGATCATAAACCCACAATTCATCGGATCTCAACAAACACACCGCAAAAGAAGATTACATGGAATAGAACTCCAAGAACATCGAGGAGAACAATGTATTGGAGATCAAAGAGAGAAAAGAAGCCATCTAGCTACTAGCTATGGACCTGTAGGTCTGTGGTACACTACTCACACATCATCGGAAGGGCAGCAAGGTTGGTGTAGAGGCCCTCCGTGATCGAATCCCGCTCCGGCAGAGTGCCGGAAAAGGCCCTAAGATGGGATCTCACGAGAACAAAATCTTGCGGCGGCGGAAAAGTATTTTTGGTGTGCCCTCTGGTATACTGGGAATATTTGGGTATTTATAGAGCTGGAATTAGGATTAGGGAGTCCCGAGGGGCCCACAAGCTTTGGGGGCGCGCCCTATGAGCTCGTGGCTCCCCTGGCCTCCTCCCGAAGCTTCGTGGTTGTCTTCTGGTCCAAGAAAAATCCTCAAAAAGTTTCATTTTGTTTGGACTCCATTTGGTATTGATTTTCTGTAAAAGACAAAAACAAGGGACAAACAACAACTGCCACTGGGCACTAGGTTAATAGGTTAGTCCCAAAAAATGATATAAAATAGCATACTAATGCATATAAAACATCCAAGATGGATAATATAATAGCATGGAACAATCAAAAATTATAGATACGTTGGAGACGTATCAAGCATCCCCAAGCTTAATTCCTGCTCGTCCTCGAGTAGGTAAATGATAAAAACAGAATTTTTGATGTGGAATGCTACCTAACATGTTTATCAAGTAATCTTTCTTATCCTGGCATGAATGTTCAGATCCATAAGATTCAAAACAAAAGTTTAATATTGACATAAAAACAATAATACTTCAAGCATAATAATAAAGCAATCAAGGCTTTTCAAAATATCATGGCTAAAGAAAGATATCCCTACAAAATCATATAATATTGTCATGCTCTATCTTCATCACACAAAGCATTTATCATGCACAACCCCGATGACAGGCCAAGCAATTGTTTCATACTTTTAACGTTCTAAAGCTTTTTCAACTTTCACGCAATACATGAGCGTGAGGCATGGATATAGCACTATGGGTGGAATACAAGGTGGTAGTAGACAAAAAGGAGAAAAAATTTCTCACACCAACTAGGCAAATTAATAGGCTATGGAGATGCCCATCAATTGATATTGGTGCAAGTGAGTACGGATTGTAATGCAACGGATGCACTAGAGCTATAAGTGTATGAAATCTCAAAAGAAAACTAAGTGGGTGTGCATCCAACTTGCTTGCTCATGAAGAGCTCGGGCAATTTTGAAGAAGCCCATCATTGGAATATACAAGCCAAGTTCTATAATGAAAATTTTCCACTAGTAATATATGAAAGTGACAACATAGGAGACTCTCTATCGTGAAGAACATGGTGCTATTTGAAGCACAAGTGTGGAAAAGAATAGTAACATTGTCCCTTCTCTCTTTTTCTCTCTTTTCTTTTTATTTTTTTATTTTGGGCTCTTTGGCCTCTTTTTTTATTTTGGGCTTTTGGCCTCTTTTGATTTTAAGTCCCGAGTCTCATCCCGACTTGTGGGGGAATCGTAGCCTCCATCATCCTTTCCTCACATGTGACAATGCTCTAATAATGATGATCATCACACTTTTATTTACTTACAACTCAAGAATTATAACTCGATACTAGAACAAGGATATGACTCTATATGAATGCCCTCGGCGGTGTACCGGTATGTGCAATGATCTAGCGTGACACATATGAAAAATATGAATGGTGGCCAAGCCACAAGTACTATGTCAACTATATGATCATGCAAAGCAATATTACAATGATGGTATGTGTCATAATAAAACGGAACGGTGGAAGTTGCATGGCAATATAACTCGGAATGGCTATGGAAATGACATAATAGGTAGGTATGGTGGCTATTTTGAGGAAAGGTATAAGGTGGTTTAATGCATAGGCGAAAGTTGCATGGTACTAGAGTGGCTAGCAAAGGTGGAAGGGTGAGAGTGCGTATAATCCAAGGACTCAACATTAGTCATAAAGAACTCACATACTTATTGCAAAAATTTATTAGCCCTCGAAACAAAGTACTAATACACATGCTCCTAGGGGGATAGATTGGTAGGAAAAGACCATCGCTCGTCCCCGAGCGCCACTCATAAGGAAGACAATCAAAAATAAATCATGCTCCAACGTCATCACATAATGAGAGACCATACGTGCATGCTTCGGGAATCACAAACCTTAACACAAGTATGTCTATTAACCCACAATTGCCAACTAGCATGACTCTAATATCACCATCTTCATATCTCAAAACAATTGCAAGGAATCAAACTTCTCATATATTCAATGATCTTCATGAAAGTTTTTTTATATCCCTCTTGAATACCCATCATATTAGGACTAGATTCATAACCTAAGAAAATTGCCATACTATTTTTACGACTCTCAAAATAATATAAGTGAAGCATGAGAGTTCATCAATTTCTTCAAAATAAAACTACCGCCTTGCTCTAAAAAGATATGAGTGAAGCACTAGAGCAACGACCTAGCTCAAAAGATATAAGTGAAGCACATAGAGTATTCTAATAAATTCACGATTAATGTGTGTCCCTCTCAAAAGGTGTGTACATGAAGGATGATTGTGGCAAACTAAAAAGCAAAGGCTCATATAATACAAGACGCTCCAAGCAAAACACATATCATGTGGTGAATAAAAATATAGCCTCAAGTAATTTTACCGATGGATTGAAGACAAAAGAGGGGATGCCATCCGGGGCATCCCAAAGCTTAGATGCTTGGTTGTCCTTGAATATTACCTTGGGGTGCCTTGGGCATCCCCAAGCTTAGGCTCTTGCCACTCCTTATTCCGTATTCCATCGAAACTTCACCCAAAACTTGAAACTTCACAACACAAAACTCAACAAAAGACTCGTGAGATACGTTAGTATGATAAAACAAATCTCCACTTTTAGGTACTGTTGTGAACTCAGTCCAATTTTCTATTTGCATTATATCTATTGTATTCTAACTTCTCCATGGCTCATACCCCCCGATACTATCCACATATTCATCAAAATAAGCAAACAACACATCAAAAACAGAATCTGTCAAAAATAGAACAGTCTATAAAGACTAGAATTATAGTCATACTTATGTAACTCTAAAAATTCTGAAAAAATAGGAAACATAGGAAATTTAAATATAAATCTTTTGTAAAAAATGCAGAGTTTTTCCATGTTCAAATGAATTTTAACAATTCTGCTACTGGATGCAAAAGTTTCTGTTTTTCCACGTGGCTCCTCTGGCCTCCTCCCGAAGCTTCGTGGTTGTCTTCTGGTCCAAGAAAAATCCTCAAAAAGTTTCATTCCTTTTGGACTCCATTTGGTATTGATTTTCTGTAAAAGACAAAAACAAGGAAAAAACAGCAACTGGCACTGGGCACTAGGTTAATAGGTTAGTCCCAAAAAATAATATAAAATAGCATATTAATGCATATAAATCATCGAAGATGGAAAATCTAATAGCATGGAACAATAAAAAATTATAGATACGTTGGAGATGTATCAGAAGCCTCTAGTGAAAACTATGGCCCCCGGGTCTATTTTTATCATATTATTTTCAGATCTATAAAACCAAAAATCCAAAAATACCCTGCTGCAATTTATTTACTTTTATTTAGTTTTGCATTTTTATTTATCTTTTATACCTATCTCTATCAGATCTCATCCTTGCAAGTAACCGTGAAGGGATTGACAACCCCTTTATCGCGTTGGGTGCAAGTATTTGTTTGTTTGTGTAGGTGCTATCATTGGAGACTTGTGTGTTCCTCCTACTGGATTGATACCTTGGTTCTCAAACTGAGGGAAATACTTATCTCTACTTTGCTGCATCACCCTTTCCTCTTCAAGGGAAAAACTAACGCAAGCTCAAGAAGTAGCAGGCCGCAGTCTCCAAGATCCTTGCATAACACCCTGGGCCAGCCAGATGCCTTGACATCCGCATGTTCAGTACCAACTGCAAGGTCCAAACCAAGTTCGACGAGTGGTTCTTATCCCCCACCCTAGATCAGCTAGAGGAGCTTAGGTTTGAAGGTGGACGATGTCGCTCTCTGCCGCCGTCCGCGCTCCGCCTCGCACCAATGCTGCGCCACTGCAGGTTCAGCTCCTGCTATTTTCCCCAGATTAATGCCGCACCCGCTCTTCTTCTCCCTCGACTCAAGAAGCTCGAGCTCTTCGACATTGGCATCTCGAAGGAGGCTATGGAGCACCTGCTCCGCGGTTGTACTGTGCTCGAGTACCTTTGTCTTTGGCAGATCCATGGGTTCATGACCCTCCACATCGCCTTAACGAATCTCCAATGGATCTTTGTGTCTTGCTGGCCCCGCAACAAGACATTACTTGGGAAGAAAGCAGCTGTGCTGTTTCACGATATGGTTATTGAGAATGCGCCTTTCCGTGAGAGATTGCCTGTATCTGATCTAGAAGTGCTACTTCTCGAGCTTGCGTTGGTTTTTTCCTTGAAGAGGAAAGGGTGATGCAGCGAAGTAGAGATAAGTATTTCCCTTAGTTGAGAACCAAGGTATCAATCCAGTAGGAGGCACAAGCAAGTCTCCAATATATGCACCTGCACGAACAATCAATCACATGCACCCAACGCGGTAAAGGGGTTGTCAATCCCTCCACGGTCACTGGCAAGGATGAGATCTAATAGAGATAGATATGAAAGATTACTAAAATGTAAAATAAAGTAAATATAAATAAATTGCAGTAAGGTATTTTTGGGTTTTTGGTTTTATAGATCTGAAAATATATGATGGAAAATAGACCCGGGGGCCATAATTTTCACTAGAGGCTCTCTCTTGAAGATAGCATACGGTGGGTAAACAAATTACTGTTGAGAAGTTGATAGAAAAGCGCATAATTATGACGATATCTAAGGCAATGATCATGAATATAGGCATCACGTCCATGACAAGTAGACCGAAATGATTCTGCATCTACTACTATTACTCCACACATCGACAACTATCCGGCATGCATCTAGAGTATTAAGTTCATAAGAACGGAGTAACGCCTTAAGCAAGATGACATGATGTAGAGGGATAAACTCAAGCAATATGATATAATCCCCATCTTTTTACCCTTAATGGCAACAATACAATACGTGCCTCGCTACCCCTACTATGTCACTGGGCAAGGACACCGCAAGATTGAACCTATCACAAAGCACCTCACCCATTGCAAGATAGATCAATCTAGTTGGCCAAACCAAATCAATAGATCGGACAGAAATACAAAGCTATTTAAATCATGCATAAAAGAGTTCATAGGAGACTCAAATAATATTCATAGATAATCTGATCATCTTCCTATGATTCATCGGATCTCAACAAAAACACCGCAAAAGAAGATTACATCGGATAGAACTCCAAGAATATCGAGGAGAACATGGTACTGAAGATCAAAGAGAGAGAAGAAGCCATCTAGCTACTAGCTATCGACCCGTAGGTCTGTGGTAAACTACTCACACATCATCGGTAGGGCAGCAAGGTTGATGTAGAAGCCCTCCGTGATTGAATCCCCCTTCGGCAGATCACCGAAAAAGGCCCCAAGATGGGATCTCACGAGAACAGAAGCTTGTGGCGGCGGAAAAGTATTTTTGTGGACGCCTCTGCTGTTTAGGGAATATTTGAGAATTTATAGAGGTGGAACTAGGGTTAGAGGACCTCCGAGGGGCCCACAAGCCAGGGGACGCCCCCCCTGGGGCGTGCCCTGCAGGCTTGTGGCCTTCTCGAGACTCTTCTAGCCCTCTCTCCAAGTTACGTAGGTGTCTTCTGGTCCAAGAAAAATCATCGCGAAAGTTTTATTCCGTTTGGACTCCGTTTGATATTCCTTTCTGAAAAAGCCAAAAACAAGGAAAAACAGCAACTGGCACTGGGCACTAGGTTAATAGGTTAGTCCCCAAAAATGATACAAAATAATACCAAAATGCATATAAAACATCCAAGATAGATAATATAATAGCATGGAACAATAAAAAATTATAGATACGTTGGAGACGTATCAAGAAGGTCCAACAAAAATCAGGGTCATTGACGCGCTGAAATTGACAGCGTTAGCCTACTCGTCTGCCAAATTCTCCAAACTTGTTATTGGATCCATAATCATTCAGGTACAACACTCTTCTTCTTCTCCTTCTTCTTCTTCTTGAAAATCATATTTTTTAATTTTTTCTCGATGTATGTTCGACCGTCATCCAAAAAATGATTCCCACAAGCTTGACCCAGTCTGTGCGCAAAGTGAAGATCTTGGCAATAAAATCTATCGGCCCCAATCTGGATCAAGTTGTTGGATTCCTTACATGCTTTTCGTGCATGGAGAAGCTTTTCATCAAGGTGAAACTCCTTTCCTATTAAATGTGAACCACAACGGAGCTCAATTTTTTCGTAATTTTCCCAAGTTACAATGACAAGTGTAGTGTTCAAAACTGCATCTACGCACTATATACTGAAAGAAATGTTTTTACTATTTATTCTCACGTGATCACCTACATTTTTTGTTGTTGTTGTAGCCATGGCTAGTCATAGTGGGAAGTAACTTAGACTAGCATCCACAATGTGCACTTTTGCTGCCTCTATAGCTTGCCTCTAAATAAGCCTTTAGAGGCTGCCTCTATACATTGCATGGACTTGCGTCTAGCAAAAAATCCATGGCATCGCCTGATACGTCCAATTTGCATCATGCTTTTATGTTGATATTTATTGCATTATGGGCTGTTATTTCACTTTATGGTACAATACTTATGCCTTTTCTCTCTTATTTTACAAGGTTTACACAAAGAGGGAGAATGCCGGTAGCTGGAATTCTGGACCGCAAAGGAGCAAATCTGAGATACCTATTCTGCACAACACCAAAAGTCTTGAAACTTTACGAAGAATTATTTTGGAATATATAAAAATTATTGGGCAAAGAAACTACTGAAGGGGGCGCACCAGGTGGCCACAAGCCTGGGGGTGCGCCCTACCCCCCAGGACGCACCCCCAGGGCTTGTGGGCCCCCTGGCCTTTGTCTGGTGCGCCTCTTCTGCTATATGAAAGGTTTTGACCTAGAAAAAATAAAAAGGAATCTTTCGGGACGAAGCGCCGCTGTCTCGAGGCGGAACTTGGGCAGGAGCAATCTAGGGCTCTGGCAGAGCGATTCTGCCGAGGAAACTTCCCTACCGGAGGGGGAAATCGAAGACATCGTCATCACCAACGATCCTCTCATCGATGGAGGGTCAATCTTCATCAACATCTTCACCAACACCATCTCCTCTCAAACCCTAGTTTATCTCTTATATTCAATCTTTGTCTCAAAACCTCAGATTGGTACCTGTGGGTTGCTAGTAGTGTTGATTACTCCTTGTAGTTGATGCTAGTTGGTTTGTTTGGGGGAAGATCATATGTTCAGATCCTTAATGATATTCAATGCCCCTCTGATCTTGAACATGAACATGCTTTCTGAGTAGTTATGTTTGTTCCTGAGGACATGGGAGAAGTCTTGTTATAAGTAATCATGTGAATTTGGTATTCGTTCGATATTTTGATGAGATGTATGTTGTCTGTCCTCTAGTGGTGTTATGTGAACGTCGACTACATGACACTTCACCATGATTTGGGCCTAGGGGAAGGCATTGGGAAGTAATAAGTAGATGATGGGTTGCTAGAGTGACAGAAGCTTAAACCCTAGTTTATGCGTTGCTTCGTAAGGGGCTGATTTGGATCCATATGTTTCATGCAATGGTTAGATTTATCTTAATTCTTCTTTCGTAGTTGCTGATGCTTGCAAGAGGGGTTAATCATAAGTGGGAGGCTTGTACAAGTAAGGATAGAACCCAAGCACCGATCCACCCAGATATCAAATTATCAAAGTAACGAACATGAATCATATGAGCATGATAAAAACTAACTTGACGATAATTCCCATGTGTCCTCGGGAGCGCTTTGCTTTATATAAGAGTTCGTCCAGGCTTATCCTTTGCTACAAAAAGGATTGGGCCACCTTGCTGCACCTTTGTTACACTTGTTACTTGTTACCCGTTACGAATTATCTTATCACCAAACTATCTGTTACCGATAATTTCAGTGCCTGCAGAAAATACCTTGCTGAAAACCGCTTGTCATTTCTTTCTGCTCCTCGTTGGGTTCGGTACTCTTACTTGTCAAAAGGACTACGATTGATCCCCTATACTTGTGGGTCATCAAGACTCTTTTCTGGCACTGTTGCCGGGGAGTGAAGCGCCTTTGGTAAGGAAACATTTATATTACGTGCTGAAATTTATTGTCACTTGTCACTATGGAAAGTCATCCTTTGAGGGTCTAGTTCGGGGTATCTTCACCTCGACCGGAAGAGCAAAGAGTTTCTCCTCAACCTATTGCACCTACTGAAAATATTTATTATGAAATTCCTTCGGGTATGATAGAGAAACTGCTAGCTAATCCTTATGCAGGAGATGGAACACTACATCCTGATATGCATCTAATCTATGTGGATGAAGTTTGTGGATTATTTAAGCTTGCAGGTTTGCCCGAAGATGAAGTCAAGAAGAAAGTCTTCCCTTTATCTTTGAAGGGAAAGGCATTGACATGGTATAGGCTATGTGATGATATTTGAGCTTGGAATTACAACCGATTGAAATTGGAATTTCATCAGAAGTTCTATCCTATGCATCTGGTCCATCATGATCGGAATTATATATATAATTTTAGCCTCATGAAGGAGAAAGTATCGCTCAAGCTTGGGGGAGGCTTAAGTCAATGTTATATTCATGCCCCAATCATGAGCTCTCAAGAGAAATTATTATTCATAATTTTTATGCTCGGCTTTCTCGTAATGATCAATCCATGCTCGATACTTCTTGTACTAGTTCTTTTATGAAGAAGACTATTGAATTCAAATGGGATCTCTTGGAAAGAATTAAACGCAACTCTGAAGATTGGGAGCTCGACGAAGGTAAGGAGTCAGGTATAAACCTTAAGTTTGATTGTGTTAAATCTTTTATGGATACCGATGCTTTTCGTGAATTTAGCACTAAATATGGACTTGACTCTGAGATAGTAGCTTCTTTCTGTGAATCATTTGCTACTCATGTTGATCTCCCTAAGGAGAAGTGGTTTAAATATCATCCTCCCATTGAAGTAAAAATAGTAGAACCCATTAAAGCTGAAGAAGAAACCATTACTTATAATGTTGATCCAGTTATTCCTACTGCTTATATTGAGAAACCACCTTTTCCTGTAAGGATAAATGAACATGCTAAAGCTTCAGCTCTAGTCCGTAAGAGTTATACTAGAACACCTACACCCCCTGAACAAATTAAAATTGAACCTAGTATTGCTATGGTTAAAGATCTCTTGGTCGATAGTATTGATGGGCATGTTATTTATTTCTGTGATGAAGCTGCTAGAATTGCTAAACCCGATGAAAAGGATAAACATAGACCTGTTGTTGGCATGCCTGTTGTCTCTGCTAAAATAGGAGATCATTGTTATCATGGCTTATGTGATTTGCGTGCTAGTGTGAGTGCAATCCCTTTTACTTTATATCAAGAAATTATGAATGATATTGCACCTGCTGAAATAGAAGATATTGATGTTACTATTAAGATTGCTAATAGAGATACTATCTCACCAATTGGGATTGTTAGAGATGTTGAAGTCTTGTGTGGGGAAATAAAATACCCTACTGATTTTCTAGTTCTTGGTTCCCCACAAGATGATTTTTGTCCCATTATATTTGGTAGACCTTTCTTGAACATTGTTAATGCTAAGATAGATTGTGAGCAAGAAACTGTTAGTGTAAGTTTTGGGGATGTGTCTCATGAGTTTAATTTCTCCAAATCTCGTAGATAGCCTCGTGATAAAGAATTGCCTAGTAAAGATGAAATTATTGGTCTTGCTTCTATTGTCGTGCCTCCTACTGATCCTTTAGAACAATATTTGCTAGACCATGAAAATGACATGTTCATGAACGAAAGAAATGAAATAGATGAGATATTCTTTAAACAAATGCCTGTTTTAAAACACAATTTGCCTGTTGAGACTCTTGGAGATCCTCTACCACCCAAGAGTGATCATGTGTTCGATCTTAAACAATTACCTGATACTTTGAAATATGCTTATCTCGATGAAAAGAAGATATATCCTGTTATTATTAGTGCTAACCTTTCAGAACATGAAGAAAATAAATTATTGAAAACTCTGAGGAAGCACCGTGCAGCTCTTGGATATACTCTTGACGATCTTAAGGGCATTAATCTCACTCTGTGTCAGCATAAAATTAATATGGAACCTGATGCTAAACCAGTTGTTGATCACCAGCGATGGTTGAATCCTAAGATGAAAGAAGTGGTAAGGAATGAAATACTAAAGCTTTTGGAAGCCGGTATAATTTATCCTATTGCTGATAGTAGATGGGTATGTCCTGTTCATTGTGTCCCTAAGAAGGGAGGTATTACTGTTATTCCTAATGATAAAAATGAATTGATTTCGCAAAGAATTGTCACAGGTTATAGAATGGTAATTGATTTTAGAAAATTAAATAAAGCTACTAGGAAAGATCATTATCCTCTGCCATTCATTGATCAAATGCTAGAAAGACTATCAAAACATACACATTTTTGCTTTGTAGATGGTTATTCTGGTTTTTCCCAAATACCTGTGTCACAAGAGGATCAAGAAAAAACTACTTTTACATGCCCTTCTGGTAACTTTGCTTATAGACGTATGCCTTTTGGTTTATGCAATGCACCTGCTACCTTTCAAAGATGTATGACTGCTATATTCTCTGACTTTTGTGAAAAGATTGTTGAGGTTTTCATGGATGATTTCTCCGTTTACGGAACTTCTTTTGATGATTGCTTAAGCAACCTTGATCGAGTTTTGCAGAGATGTGAAGAAACTAATCTTGTCTTGAATTGGGAAAAGTGCCACTTTATGGTTAATGAAGGTATTGTCTTGGGCATAAAATTTCTGAAAGAGGTATTGAAGTTGATAAAGCTAAAGTTGATGCTATTGAAAAAAAATCGTGTCCTAAAGATATCAAAGGTATAAGAAGTTTCCTTGGTCATGTTGGTTTCTATAGGAGATTTATCAAAGACTTCTCTAAAATTTCTAGGCCTCTTACTAATCTCTTGCAAAAAGATGTTCCATTTGTTTTTTATGATGATTGTGTAGAAGCATTTGAAATCCTTAAGAAAGCCTTAATCTCTGCACCTATTGTTCAACCACCTGATTGGAACCTCCCCATTGAAATTATGTGTGATGCTAGTGATTATGCTATTGGTGCTATTCTAGGACAAAGAGTTGATAAGAAATTAAATGTTATCCATTATGCTAGTAAAACTCTAGATAGTGCTCAAAGAAATTATGCTACTACTGAAAAAGAATTTTTAGCGGTTGTTTTTGCTTGTGATAAATTCAGATCTTATATTGTTGATTCTAAACTAACTGTTCACACTGATCATGCTGCTATTAAATACCTTATGTGTCGGCGTTCTGGGAACGGGGGTACCCAGACTTGCCTGCCTGCGGCCCACGGCGTGGCTCCATCGACGGCCTGGTACGGCCCAGCTTCAGCGGCAACAACTCAAGACCCTCGCGAGGGGCCAAGCCTCGCGAGGCAGACGACACCAAGACCTCCACGAGGAGCAGCCTTCTCAGGGTGGCTCCTGAGGAGCGAAGAGTTCTATGCAATCCTCACCTCATGAGGTCCGGATGACGTGAGCCATGACGACCAAGGCAAGGCGGGCACCAGCGGGCGCAGTGTACCAGTTTCCTCTTCGGTGCTAAAGAGGCAAGCACAGGCGCAGAGTCCCGAGGAATCAGCCAAAGGTTTCCATTCCCATGCAACAAGACCAAGACCGCCAGGACGGCAGGACGGAGGTCATCACCGAGCCCATCACGGCGTCACAACCAGAGGCTTTCGCAGGCGAAGACTACTTTTGTCAGGATAGCATGTACTAGTTGTCCCCCTTTGAATTTGGCCGTTGTGGGATCCCTTCCCGCCTTTCATTTGGGAAGAGGACCAAGGCCGCTACAAATAGGACTTAGCCACCACCATAGAGGGGGACGGATCATTCAGGTCACCCTCACTCCACCAGCTCGCTCGAGCTCAAGAACACCTCTCCTCCTGAGGCTGTTCGCCACTGTACTAGTTCATCCTCAGCCCCTCGAGGCCAATCCACCACAGAGCAGGAGTAGGGTTTTACACCGCAAGGTGGCCCGAACATGGGTAAACTGCTGTGTCCCTTTCCCTTACAGTTCGTCGAGCTAGGCTGTGAGATTAGCGAGTAGGTAGACTAGGGAGGACGAGTTCTCCGCACGCACCCCAGAGTTCGAACCTCTCAAGGGTTTGTGGAACCCGAAATCCGACATTTGGCGCGCCAGGTAGGGGTGCGTCGAAGCTTCGCCTCTCCGTCCGCCGCACTCCACCCTCGCCGTTCAGCTCCCATGGCGGGCGCCTCTTCTCCAACTGGATCAACGGGCGTGCACGGAGACTCCGTGGGTCTCCGGGCCTTCACCCCCACCTTACGGCGAGTGCAGTGGCCGCCCAAGTTCAGGCCGGAGATGCCGCCTCGCTACGACGGCGCGACAGACCCGGTGGGGTTTCTCCAGGCGTATGAGGAGGCGGTTCTGGCAGCCGACGGCGACGACAAGGTCATGGCGAATTGGCTCCCCATGGCCCTCACGGGCGCGCCGCGCGCTTGGCTCTTGGGCCTGCTGGAATCTTTGGTGGCCTCTTGGGAGGAGCTGCGCGGCCTTTTCATCACGCAATTTGCGGCACCGGCACCTCACATCGTCGCAGCCATCCTCGGTGGCTCGCAGGCGCCGCCCTTGGATCGCCACATCAAGCAGTTCTTTCGCCAGGCGGGTGACGCCCATGTGCAGCGGGCGGCGCCGCCGGGTTGGGCGGCGCCCAAGGCCGACCTCACCTTCGACTCCGGGGACCACCCCGCGGTCACGGCCGGCGCCGGTGCTCTCCCGATGCTCTGCACCCCCACCATTTGCAACATGGCAGTCACCAAGACCCTCATCGACGGAGGAGCCGGCCTCAATGTGCTCTCGGTGGAAGCATTCGGCTTGCTTCATGTGCCCCATGGCCGGCTCCGCCCCACGAAGCCCTTCTCTGGAGTCGTCAATGGCTCCACCAACCCCATCGGGCAGATCCGCCTCCCCGTCACCAGTTGGGGCGCCGCGGTCTCAAGAAGGCGCTCCTGAGGCTCCGACTCCACCACCGGCCAACAACGCTCCTGAGACCTCAGCCAACCCCCCTGGCAGTGGGTCTCCTGAGGACGATACTCCTGAGGGCACGGCTGCCATGGCGGATGATAAGGCTCCTGAGGGCCCGCAGACTCAGGAGTTGCAAGACCTCACCAATGCTTCCTCCCTCATCGAGCACCCGGTATACTTCGTCAGCACAGTGCTGTGAGACGCGTGAGCACGCTACCCCATGCCACAGAAGCTACTGCTCGCGCTCCTCATCGCCTCCCGAAAGCTGCGCCACTACTTCCAAGGCCATCCCATCAAGGTTGTCTCAGCTTACCCTCTGGAGAGGGTGCTCCGGAGCCCCAACGCTGCGGGAAGGGTCGCCGAATGGAACATTGAGCTGCAAGCGTTCCAGTTGGAGTTCAGTACCACCAGGATCATCAAGGGTGCGGCCCTCGCTGACTTCGTGGCGGAATGGACTGACGTCCCTGACCGTGAAGTGTGCGAGGACCGCTCCCTCATACCCGGCGATGAGGCACCAGATGGTTGGATCATGTACTTCGACGGCACGTTCTCACGCCAGGGCGCGGGGGCTGGAGCTGTGCTTATTTCGCCCACCACAGACAAGCTCTACTACGCCGTGCAACTCTGCTTCCAACACGGCGAGAAGGTCTCCAACAACATTGCGGAGTACAAAGGCCTGATCGCAGGACTCAAGGCCGCCGCAGCACTAGGGGTTAGGCGTCTCACCATCAGGGGCGACTCGCAGCTTCTTGTCAACTTCTCCAACAAGGAGTACACCCCGAAGGACGAGCACATGGAAGCATACCTTGAGGAGGTACGCAAAATTGAGAAACGATTCTTGGGCCTGGAATTGCAGCACGTGCCGTGAGGCACAAACAAGGAGGCGGATGACATCGCCAAGAGGGCATCCCGGCGTCTGCCTCAGGAGCCTGGCGTCTTCGAAGAGCGGCTCTTCAAGCCATCGGCAGCTCCACCCACCGCAGAACCAGCGCCGCCTCACGAGGACCTCCCCTAGGCTCCTTCGTCGGGCGCCCCGGCTTGTGGCCCGACCTCAGGAGCTCGCCTCCTCCTCGCGATGGAACCTCAGGAGGGGTGTTGGACCGAGGAGTTCAAGGCGTACCTACTTCGGGGCACCCTGCCAGAGAAGGAGGAAGACGCGGAGCGTGTGGCCCGCCAGGCCACAGCATACTGCATCCAGGACGGTGAGCTCTATCGGAGGCGTCCAAACAATGTTTCTTTACGGTGCATCTCCAGGGAGCAGGGATGCGAGCTGTTGGCCGATATACATGGTGGGGACTATGGGCATCACTCTTCATCACGCACACTCGTGGGCAAGGCATTCCGCAGCGGGTTCTACTGGCCCACGGCGCTCAACGATGCTACCGAGCTGGTAAAGTCCTGTGAAGCCTACTAGCTCCACGCTAAGCAGATCCACCAGCCCGCTCAGGGCCTCCAGACCATCCCGCTCACATGGCCGTTCGTCGTCTGGGGGCTCGACATCTTGGGGCCATTCCCACGGGCGCCCGGGGACTACCGCTACCTCTATGTCGCCATCGACAAGTTCACCAAGTGGGCGGAGGTGGAAGCCGTCCGCACCATCCCGGCCGGCTCGGCCGTCAAGTTCATCAAAGGCCTCGTGAGCCGGTTCCGGGTTCCTAACCGCATCATCACCGATAATGGCTCACAGTTCACCAGCAACCTTTTCAAAACATACTGTGCTAACCTTGGAACGCAGATATGCTACGCTTCGGTGGCACACCCCAGGAGCAATGGCCAGGCCGAGCGCGCCAACGCAGAAGTCCTGAGAGGCCTCAAGACAAGGACCTTCAAGAAGAAGCTCAAGGCCTGTGGCAGGGGCTGGCTCGACGAGCTCCAGTCCGTGCTGTGGTCCATCCGCAGCACCGCAACCAAGCCGACGGGCGAGACTCCGTTCTTCCTCGTCTACGGAGCCGAAGCGGTTCTCCCTCACGAGGTCAAGCATCACTCCACATAGGTCTTGGCGTTTGACAAGGCACGCCAGGACGCCACGCGGGGGATGGACCTCGTGCTGGGGGAGGAACGCCGCCATCAAGCCTCGCTCCTAGCGGCAAGGTACCTGCAGGCGCTGCGGCGGTACCACTGCTGCAGTGTCCACTCCAGGACGCTCGAGGTGGGTGATCTCGTCCTGAGGCGGGTGCTCTCCAGGGAGGGGCTGCATAAGCTCTCACCCATGTGGGAGGGCCCGTTCAGGATCGCCCGTGTCTCCAGGCCTGGCGCCGCGCGCCTGGAGACGCAGGACGGGATCCCCATCCAAAACGCCTGGAACATCCAGCACCTCCGAAAGTTCTACCCATGAAGCAAGGCCCCGTGCCTGTGAAGGTCTCCGCTCGTGACACTCTCACGTAATAATGAGTGGGGCTGTACATGCCCCGGAGTCTCCTGAGTGTCGCTCGCGGGCCTCACGGGGGCTCCCTCCCACGTCCTAGTGGCAGCACTTAGCTCCGCGCTGGTGAGAAGACTAGACTAGGTGCCGGACGCGGCTGTTCTTTTGCTTGTTTTCTGTGGTTGGTTTGCAACTTCTTAATGGAATTTGGAGTTTTCGCGTTTCTCGTTTGCCAAAGCTGGAACTTTCTTTTCCTCTGTTCGTTTGCCTCTCCAGCCTTGTCCCAGGAAGAGTGGCAGTTGCCCGTCGCTCCTCCTCGCGCATCCCGCGTGCGGGGGCTAGGTAGGTGTGTGCGCTTGGCGCTCGCCGCGACCACACCTCACCGAAGCCCTGTCGCCCCAGAGCTTCGGTCCTTAAATCCTTGCGAGACGCTCTCAAACGAGCTCGTGGGAACGCGTACCTTCTCAAGTCCGTGCCTCCGGGCATCGCGACACGGTGCACCAGCCACAACCAACCCACGCTCGGGGGCTCATGCAAGGAAGGGCATGACACCCTGTGAAGTTTTCTAATAATTCTGCAGCTGCACAATGCCTCCTGAGGCCCGACGGCTCCTGAGTCGTTAAGAAGCAAACTTCGCCAGATGTTGCTGGAGAGGCGCACCCTCGTGAGGCGGGAAACTACAGCAAGCATATCAAGCTAAGTTACTCTAACCGCACCTAATCGGAATATCGGTATCCCGGCACAATATCAAAATAACAAACATAGCATAATGGCACGAGTGCCTTGGTTCATTACACGCCCCAGTGAGGCCCTCTACTTTTTTCAAGTGCAGGAGAAAGGAAAGGTTAAACAAAAGTGGCCCGCACGACCGCAGCAGCTCCCGAGGCCAGGCTCCGGCGGCCCCCGGGCTCAGTCCAAGTCTTCCTCCCGGTTCATCGGAGCGCGGCGATGAGACGACCCATCGCCTTCCCCGATGCGAGCCCGGCGGCATGGTGGTTGGTCGTAGCCGCCGCTGCTGGTGCTCTCGTCAGAGGATGAGCCGCCGCTGCTGAAGGAAGCGCGGCCGTCGTCAAGGCCAAGCTCATCGTCGCCGCTGCCGTCTTCCGTGCAGCACCCCGCACGACGGCCGTCCTCCCCGAACACCCTCACATAGAGGGTCGCGAGGCCGTCGTACCTGAAATGAAGGGTGTGCCTCCCGCTCAGGCCTCGCGCGTGGGCAAACGCCTGCCAACCGCGGGTCAAGGACACGCTACCCGTCGCGGTGACTTCGACCCCAACATAGGAAGCCTTGCTGCAACAGCTGTCAGCCTGCAGCCAGAGGCCGTCAAGCCCCGCGACCGGCAGCTCACTCACGAAGAAGCGCGGGAGTGGGAGCCAGGTACCGTCGGGCCTCTCCGACCACACGATGAACTCCGGGAGCACATCCGCTGAGTGGAAGCGTGGCCGAGGAGGCCAGGCAACCACGGTGCGCCGCCCCTCATCACAGGGGCTGCCTCGCCCTTGGTGGCCCCCGCCTCGAGAAGAAGCGCCGCCGCGGCCACGCAAAGCGACGCCGACCCCCGAAGGAGTGCGCCCGCGCCCCCGAGGAGCTACCATCGAGGTCACAGCATGCTTGCGGGGGCGGCCACGCCCTCTCTTGGGTGGCGGCAAACCCGGCCCCTCCTTGGGGGCCTTCCCTTTCTCGGCGGCAGAGAACCTCCTCGTCGGCGCCATGGATGCTACAGCAAGACGGGGAGGTGAAGAAGAAGAAGGAGCGAGTAGCGAGAAGATGGAGATGAGTGAGGGGGGCCCTTCCCCTCCCCTCATTTATAGCCGGAGGGAGGCCAACCGCCGGCCTCCACGATCCCACGCAGTGATGGTTTTTCTCTGCATGCAGCAGAGTCTCGTCAAGTCAAACGATTGCCGAGGCGGCGTGGGGAAGCAGAGACGCCCACGTCCCATCAATCGCCACGCGTCAACCAAGGCCGTAGGCGGTTAGGGCCCGCGGCGCTCCGCACTTGCCCCTTGGCTTCGCCTCGAAGCCAAGTTCAAGCGCGCCTTGGGCCCGGGGGATACTGTCGGCGTTCTGGGAACGGGGTTACCCAGACTTGCCTGCCTACGGCCCATAGCGTGGCTCCATTGACGGCCTGGTACGTCCCAGCTTCAGCGGCAACAACTCAAGACCCTCGCGAGGGGCCAAGCCTCGCAAGGCGGACGACACCAAGACCTCCACGAGGAGCAGCCTCCTCAGGCTGGCTCCTGAGGAGCAGAGAGTTCTATGCAATCCTCACCTCGTGAGGTCCGTATGATGTGAGCCATGGTGACCAAGGCCAGGCGGGCGCCAGCGGGCGTAGTGTACCAGTTTCCTCTTCGGTGCTAAAGAGGCAAGCACAGGCGCAGAGTCCCGAGGAATCAGCCAAAGGTTTCCATTCCCGTGCAACAAGACCAAGACCGCCAGGACAGCAGGACGGAGGTCATCACAGAGCCCATCACGGCGTCACAACCAGAGGCTTTTGCAGGCGAAGACTACTTTTGTCAGGATAGCATGTACTAGTTATCCCCCTTTGAATTTGGCCGTTGTGGGATCCCTTCCCGCCTTTCATTTGGGAAGAGGACCAAGGCCGCTATAAATAGGACTTAGCCACCACCATAGAGGGGGACGGATCATTCAGATTACCCTCACTCCACCAGCTCGCTCGAGCTCAAGAACACCTCTCCTCCTGTGGCTGTTCACCACTGTACTAGTTCATCCTCAGCCCCTCGAGGCCAATCCACCACAAAGCAGGAGTAGGGTTTTACACCGCAAGGTGGCCTGAACCTGGGTAAACTGCTGTGTCCCTTTCCCTTACAGTTCGTCGAGCTAGGTTGTAAGATTAGCGAGTAGGCAGACTGGGGAGGACGAGTTCTCCGCACGCACCCGAGAGTTCGAACCTCTCAAGGGTTTGCGGAACCCGAAATCCGACATTATGGAAAAGAAAGATGCTAAACCTAGACTCATTATGTGGGTTCTATTGCTACAAGAATTTGATTTACATATTATTGATAGAAAGGGAGCTGAGAACCCCGTAGCAGACAACTTGTCTAGGTTAGAAAATATTCTTGATGACCCACTACCTATTGATGATAGTTTTCCTGATGAACACATAGCTGTTATAAATGCTTCTCATAGTACTCCATGGTATGAAGACTATGCTAATTATATTGTTGCTAAATTTATACCACCCAGTTTTACATACCAACAAAAAAAAGGTTATTCTATGATTTAAGACATTACTTCTGGGATGACCCACACCTTTATAAAGGAGTAGATGGTGTTATTAGATGTTGTGTACCTGAACATGAACAGGAACAGATCCTACGCAAGTGTCACTCCGAGGCCTACGGAGGACACCATGGTGGAGACAAAACTACACACAAGGTATTGCAATCTGGTTTTATTGGCCTACTCTTGTCAAGGATGCTCGTTAGTTTGTCTTATCTTGTGATGAATGTCAAAGAATTGGTAACATTAGTAGACATCAGGAAATGCCTATGAATTATTCACTTGTTATTGAACCATTTGATGTTTGGGGATTTGATTATATGGGACCTTTTCCTTCCTCCAATGGGTATACACATATTTTGGTTGCTGTTGATTATGTTACTAAGTGGGTAGAAGCTATTCCAACTAGTAGTGCTGATCATAACACCTCCATTAAAATGCTTAAAGAAGTTATTTTCCCGAGGTTTGGAGTCCCTAGATATTTAATGACTGATGGTGGTTCACATTTTATTCATGGTGCTTTCTGTAAATTGCTTGGTAAATATGATGTTAACCATAGAATTGCATCTCCATATCATACTCAGTCTAGTGTTCAAGTAGAATTAAGTAATAGAGAGATAAAATTGATCCTGCAAAAGACTGTTAATAGATCTAGAAAGAATTGGTCTAAGAAACTTGATGATGCATTATGGGCTTATAGAACTGCTTATAAAAATCCTATGGGTATGTCTCCATATAAAATGGTTTATGGAAAAGCATGTCACTTACCTCTTGAACTAGAACATAAAGCTTATTGGGCAATTAAAGAGCTCAACTATGATTTCAAACTTGACAGTGAGAAGAGGTTATTTGACATAAGCTCACTTGATGAATGGAGAACCCAAGCCTATGAGAATGCCAAATTGTTTAAAGAAAAGGTTAAAAGATGGCATGACAAAAGGATACAAAAGCATGAATTTAATGTAGGTGACCATGTCTTGCTATACAATTCTCGTTTAAGATTTTTTGCAGGAAAACTTCTCTCTAAATGGGAAGGGCCTTACATTATCGAAGAAGTTCGTCATTCAGGTGCCATCAAGATCAATAATGCCGAGGGCAATAACCCGAAGGTGGTGAACGGGCAAAGAATCAAACATTATATCTCAGGTACTCCCATAAATGTTGAAACCAATATTATTAATACCATAACACCAGAGGAGTACATAAGGGGAACTTTCTAGAACGCCCCAGGACCCTGAAAAGGAATAGGTATGCGATACGGTAAGTAAACTGACTCCAAAACTTTCCCCAAAGCAATTTTACCCCGTTTTGGAATATTTAAAAAATTCGGAAAATAAGAAGTAGTCTGAATAGTGCACGAGGAGGCAACAAGCCGTGGGGGCGCGCCCTACCCCCCTGGGCGCGCCTCCTAGGCTTGTGGCCATCTCGTGTGCCCTCCGGACTCTGTTTTCTCCCAGAATACTTGTTTTGCACATTAAAAATTCATTATATAATCTCCCTAAGGTTTTTACCACCGTATCATGGCAATATCCTATGTTCTTGTTTCGAGCTATTTCTACAGCAGATTTGGAGCAAGATGTCTTCGCAAGAGTCGGTCGGGGAGAGTCGTGTCTCTCACTCGACACCGGACCCAAGAGCATACATCGAAGCTGAACCCTTTGGGTGGTCAATGGAGGAAGAGATGGAAGACCTGAAAAGAGTGGACGCCATGGAGGAGGATCAAGAAGTCACTTCTCTTCCCTAACCTGATGGCTGACACGAGGAATTCACGAGCTCAGTCCTGCCTGATTCAGTCAAACCACCCAGTGCTAAGTTTATCTCTTATAATAACATGAAAAAGAGTGTTGCTTTTTCCCCCACATCCAGGATGCATCCATGGGTGGACAGCGCTCTAACTGTCACAGGCAAACTCCACAAGGAAATTATGGATCTCAAGCAGCAAAATAACAAGCTTGAAGACGAGAATCACATTCTGAAGGGCATTATTGCCAAGAACATTGGACCACCACCTCCGAAGAAAGAGACTTGAGTACATGGGTATGGGCACTCCCCTTGGCTTGTGCCAAGCTTGGGGGAGGTGCCCCGGTATCGTATCACCATCACATCTTTACCTTTATCGTTTTCCTTAGTTCGATCCTTTTGGTTATATCATTACCTAGTGGAGTAAAAGTCTTTAGTATGATCCAGTTTTCAGTTTTGCTTTGTGTTCCCTCTATGTAATCGAGTCCAAGAGTTATATAATAAGGATTAGTTTTGAGTTGAGGGCTTTGCTTTCTTGCTTTGATAATGAAAAGGAAAGCGAATAAAAGAAATAAAAAGATTATATAATGATCTTATGGAAAGTGATGACTTCACATATAAGAAGTATGTCGCATGAAATTTGTTGAGGGTTGACAAACATAGTTTTGGTCATTGTTGCAATTAATAGGAAGTAATAAAGAAAGAGAGGTCTCACATATAAATACACTATATTGGACATCTTTTGTGATTGTGAGCACTCATTAAAATAATATATGCTAATAAGTTGATGTTGAACAAGGAAGACAACATAATGGGTTATGTTTTCTTATATCCGAATAGAAGTTATACTGTCATGGATCCTCCAACATGTTGAGTTTGCTTCTCATCCTATGCTAGCCAAATCTTCTGCACCAAGTAGAGATACTACTTGTGCATCCAAAATCCCTTAACCCAGTTTTGCCATGAGAGTCCACCATACCTACCTATGGATTGAGTAAGATCCTTCAAGTAAGTTGTCATCGGTGCAAGCAATAAAAATTGCTCTCTAAATATGTATGATCTTTTAGTGTGAGGAAAATAAGCTTTATACGAACTTGTGATATGGAAGAAATAAAAGCGATGGACTGCATAATAAAGGTCCTTATCACAAGCGGCAATATAAAGTAACGTTCTCTTGCATTAAGATTTTGTGCATCCAACCATAAAAGCGCATGACAACCTTTGCTTCCCTCTGCGAAGGGCATATCTTTTATTTTACCTTCCACCTTTATACAAGAGTCATGGTGATCTTAACCTTTCCTTTTATATTTTCTCTTTTTGGCAAGCACTATGGTTTGGGGAAGATCCAGACATATATATCCACTCGGATGTAGGTGTTCATAAATTATTATTGTTAACATTACCATTGAGGTGAACGCTTGGGAGGCAAAACTATAAGCCCCTATCTTCCTATGTGTCTAATTGAAACTTTGATCACATAAGTATCACGTGAGTGTTAGCAATTATGAAAGATTAAATGATGGTTGAGTATGTGAACTTGCTAAAGAGCTCTTGCATTGACTCTTTCCTATATTATGATAAATTGTAATTGTTTCAATGACCGAGATCATAGTTTGTTAGTTTTCAATAAAGTTTTTGATTCGTACTATACCTTGTGAACGAATTGTCACTTTAGCATGAGAAGTTATATGACAATATGTTGTTGTTCTAAAGATGATCCTGATGCCCTCATGTCCATATTTTATTTTATCGACACCCCTATCTCTAAACATGTGGACATGATTTTCGATTTCGGCTTTCGCTTGAGGACAAGCGAGGTCTAAGCTTGGGGGAGTTGATATGTCCATTTTGCATCATGCTTTTATGTTGATATTTATTGCATTATGGGCTATTATTTCACTTTATGGTACAATACTTATGCCTTTTCTCTCTTATTTTACAAGGTTTACACAAAGAGGGAGAATGCCGACAGCTGGAATTCTGGACCGTAAAGGAGCAAATCTGAGATACCTATTCTGCACAACTCCAAAAGTCCTGAAATTTTACGGAGAATTATTTGGAATATATAAAAATTATTGAGCGAAGAGACTACCAAAGGGGACCCACCAGGTGGCCACAAGCCTGGGGGCGCGCCCTATCCCCCAGGGCGCGCCCCCAGGTCTTGTGGGCCCCTTGGTCATGTCTGGTGCCCCTCTTCTACTATATGAAAGGTTTTGACCTAGAAAAAATAAAAAGGAAGCTTTCGGGATGAAGCGTCGCCGTCTCGAGGCGGAACTTGGACAGGAGCAATCTAGGGCTCCGGGAGAGTGATTCTGTCGGGGAAATTTCCCTCCCGGAGGGGGAAATCGAAGCCATCGTCATCACCAATGATCCTCTCATCGAGGGAGGGTCAATCTTCATCAACATCTTCACTAGCACCATCTCCTCTCAAATCCTAGTTCATCTCTTATATTCAATCTTTGTCTCAAAACCTCAGATTGGTACCTATGGGTTGCTAGTAGTGTTGATTACTCCTTGTAGTTGATGCTAGTTGGTTTGTTTGGTGGAAGATCATATGTTCAGATCCTTAATGATATTCAATACCCCTCTCATCTTGAACATGAACATGCTTTGTGAGTAGTTACATTTGTTCCTGAGGACATGAGAGAAGTCTTGTTATAAGTAATCATGGGAATTTGGTATTCGTTCGATATTTTGATGAGATGTATGTTGTCTTTCCTCTAGTGGTGTTATGTGAACGTCGACTACATGACACTTCACCATGATTTGGGCCCAGGGGAAGGCATTGGGAAGTAATAAGTAGATGATGGGTTGCTAGAGTGACAGAAGCTTAACCCCTAGTTTATGCGTTGCTTCGTAAGGGGCTGATTTGGATCCATATGTTTCGTGCTATGGTTAGATTTATCTTAATTCTTCTTTCGTAGTTGCGGATGCTTGCGAGAGGGGTTAATCATAAGTGGGAGGCTTGTCCAAGTAAGGACAGCACCCAAGCACCAATCCACCCACATATAAATTATCAAAGTAACGAACGCGAATCATATGAGCATGATGAAAACTAACTTGACGATAATTCTCATGTGTCCTCGGGAGCGCTTTGCTTTATATAAGAGTTCGTCCAGGCTTATCCTTTGCTACAAAAAGGATTGGGCCACCTTGTTGCACCTTTGTTATACTTGTTACTTGTTACCCATGATGAATTATCTTATCACCAAACTATCTGTTACCGATAATTTCAGTGCCTGCAGAAAATACCTTGCTGAAAACCGCTTGTCATTTCCTTCTACTCCTCGTTGGGTTTGACACTCTTACTTATCGAAAGGACTACGATTGATCCCCTATACTTGTGGGTCATCATCGCCTCTAAGATAAGAGGTTGCCTCCAAGCTTTTGTTTCAATTAAAACAATCATCTGTCCCTACATGTCATCCACTCTCTTGAGTCTCCCAACTGAAAAGTGAATCACATATCAACTTGATTATTGTTTTTGTGCGACCGTTGTAGAGGTTGCACTCAAATGCCATACATTGCAGCATTTTTGACTATCCATAGAGGCAGTAATGTGGACCCTAGTCATAGTGGGAAGTGGGTTGTAAGAGCATCCACAGGTAAGTTTGCCTCTAACCAGGGACCCACTGACCTGCCTCTAAGCTTATATCAAATCTTCGCAGTGTGCTGCCTCTAGTATAGTTTTAAAGTTGGACCCACAACTGAATAAAAGGAAGTGCTAGTACTAGAGTACTCCTTTGCTATGGCTTATTATACTGGCAACAAATGCTCACACTCTGGCCAACCTCTTCACGTGCTCCCAGGTAAAATGAGTAAATGAGAGGAAATTAAGAGGAGAGAGAGTGAAAAATTAGCACTAGCCTTAGAGCCAACCCTATCGTATGAGTGAATGATATTGGTAGCTCTTGATGACACGGCAATCTTATACAGCCAGCTGCTCTAATATGTTTTCTTCTTTTGCCGATAAAAAAAATACCTGAAAGTGAAAAATGTGCTGCAAAATAACAATCTCATCGAATGCCTTGATCTCCATCTTAGAGAAATTGATTTGATCGACTACCGAGGCACCACATCTGAGATTAAATTGGCCAGGTTCTTCATTCTAGAGGCAAGTGTGCTCAAGGTAATGAGGTTTGGCGTTCTCTGGTGCAACAATGAATGGCGTGATGATCACCACAAGTGTCTAAGCCTAAATGACAAAGGCTCCGCGAAAGCTGAATTTGTTTTTGAAACATCAAGTCGCAAGAGACTCAAAAATTTATTTGCCCATTAGTGACTTGTCAGGGCGGTGGATTTTAGTTTGTACAATAATGGTGCATCCACCTAAAGTAACGAAAGTTCTTACGTAAACTTCTTAATAATTCCCTCTTCGTAGGTGCAGCATTACTCCTAGCATTTGTAATATTAGTTTGAAACTTGTAATATTATGACTATCCAGCACGAGGTACTATGTTACGATAAATGTTCGTGTGCATAGGTGCGGCAACAATATACCCATTACTCGAGTACAATATTTATTATTACTCGTGGCAACGCATGGGAAATTATCTCGAACACGGCTAGTTGTAAGCAGGCTAGCTCTACAGCCATGATGATAGTGACTGCACACGGTGAGGCTGACTTTGGTATGCCGAACACGCCGCCAACACTCAGGTGTCATCTTCGGTGCAGGGTCTTGTCACTTCACTGTGAGGAGCAGCATGTAATAATTTGACCAACGGGTAGTACAATACTACTACATTGGTAGTACTACTAGTACTACCACCATCTGGATTTAGTAGTACTACCACCTCCGTCTGGATTTAGTATTTGACTAGCAATATCTAGTAATGCTTCACAAAAAATATACTACTCCCTCCGTAAATAAATACATGGAGTATTGTTTTATTCGGTTTTGAATGTAGTTTCCAATGATATTATACACTCTCCCTTCCGGTAGATGGCTCAAATCTAAAATCTCATCAATCATACTACTATTATACTCCCTCCGTACTGGTGCATTAGTCATGTTAGAAAACCAAATAATCCCAAAACTTTTAGGCACGGTGCATTAACTACCCACCTCGTTCCCTGTTTTTCCATGAAAAAAGAAATCAACCAATAGGAGATGTGGGGTGTGTATGCATTCAATGACTTGAGACTATTTAGCACAACATGTAGTGCTCAATTCTCTGCATGCAATGACATTAATTACCAAATAAACAACAAGTTCTCTCATTTTTCCCCCAACTTGGTCTCGGTGAGATGACTATACTGCACCGGTACAGAGGGAGTAAGGGCTGAGGAGTAGATGGCCAACACACACGTGAATGCAACACAGTCTGCACTTCTCATATAAAGGCTCCCCACCAGTCCAATCCATCTATGAAATCCTACGCACCCTAACCAAGGGCAAGAGTGATCACTCCAATCGCAAGATCAGTTGACCAGAAGTTAGATCCATGGAGGCGATGAGCGCGAGCATGAGCCGGCAGTGCCACATGGTCCATGATGCCGGCCTGCGGCCCGGCACCGAGGAACGTCTCCAGGTCATGCTTGAGGCCGCCAGAGTGAGAGGCCTCTTGGATGACAGTGATACGTCTCCAACATATCTATAATTTTTTATTGTTCCATGCTATTATATTATCATTCTTGGATGTTTTACAATCATTTTATAGCAACTTTATATCATTTTTTGGTACTAACCTATTGACATAGTGCCGAATGCCAGTTGCTGTTTTTTGCTTGTTTTTTAAATCGCAAAATATCCCTATCAAACGGAGTTCAAACGCAGCAAAACTTTTTGGAGATTTTTTTTTGGACTAGAAGACAACTTGGGAGCCAAGGAAGCACCTGGGGGAGGCCTGTGGGGCCCACAAGACACCAGAGCATGCCAGAGGCCCCTGGCGTGCCCTAATGGATTGTGGAGGCTAGAGGCCCCTGGCGTGCCCTAATGGATTGTGGGGCCCATGTGGGTCTCCTCCACCGCCTCTCAGCTCTATAAATACCCAAATATTCGAAAAACCCTAGGGGAGTCGACGAAACACAATTCTAGCCGCCGCAAGTTCCAGAACCACGAGGTCCAATCTAGAGCCCTATTCCGGCACTCTGCCGGAGGGGAACACGATCACAGAGGGGTCCATCATCCTCATTGGTGCTCCTCCGATGATGCGTGAGTAGTTCACCATAGACCTACGGGTCTGTAGGCAGTAGCTAGATGGCTTCTTCTCTCTTTTTGATTCTCAATACAATGGTCTCTTGGAGATCTATTTGATGTAATGACTTTTTGCAGTGTGTTTGTTGGGATCCGATGAAGTTCGAGTTTATGATCAAATCTATATCCATGAAAGTTTTTTGATCTTCTTTGATCTCTTTTATGCATGATTATTTATAGCCTCGTATTTCTTCTCTGAATCTTTGGTTTAGTTAGGCTAACTAGATTGATTTTTCTTGCAATGGGAAGAGGTGCTTTGTGATGGGTTCGATCTTACGGTGTCCTCACCCAATGACAGAAGGGGTAGCTAGGCATGTATGTATCATTGCTATTAATGATAAGAAGATGGGATCTATTCCTACATGAATAGATCTTGTCTACATCATGTCATCATTCTTATTGCATTACTCCGTTTCTCCATGAACTTAATACACTAGATGCATGTTGGATAGCGGTCGATGTGTGGAGTAATAGTAGTAGATGCAGAATCGTTTCGGTCTACTAATCTTGGACGTGATGCCTATATTCATGATCATTGCCTGGATATCGTCATAATTATTTGTTCTTCTATCAATTGCCCAACAGTAATTTGTTTACCCACCGTATGCTATTTTCTCGAGAGAAGCCACTAGTGAAATCTACGGCCCCCGGGTCTATCTTTTATCATATTGATTTTAGATCTATTTTTTATCATATTTGTATTCAGATTTATTTATCCAATATCATACAAACCAATCTATCTTTTTACCGTGGAGGGATTGACAACCCCTCTTACGCGTCGGGTTGCAAGTATTTGTTCTTTGTGTGCAAGTACCGTTTACATAGTGTTGCTTGGTTCTCCTACTAGATTGATACCTTGATTTCATAACTGAGGGAAATACTTACCGTAGCTGTGTTGCATCATCCCTTCCTCTTTGGGGAAATGCCGACGCAGTCTAAGCCACGTTAGACAGCTTCGTCTCCTTGTTCGATGAGGCCCTCGTCGGCTTCCTCAACAAGTTCTTCGCCGTCAAGAAGCTCGCGGACGACCTTGACATATGCCTCCAGCCCACGCACCCAGGCTCTGTGATGACCGCCACCCTCAACGGCCTCTATGGTGACAGCCTCTTTGACGCACTGGTGGCCCTGCGACTGCCCGCCGTCGCGCTGGAGAATGTCCACCTCGAGGTCGTGCTCACCGCGCAGCGCCTGGCGTACCATAGAATGGAGGAAATGGCCTTTTGTTCGACTGCCTATGGTCGAAATAGGATCATGTTCATCGGGAGGGGTCTGACGTACCACAAAATGGAGGAAACGGACTTCTGTTCGAGCGACTACGATCAAAACGGGATCCTATTGATCAGGAGGGGTCTGGCATGCCGCAAAACGGAGGAAACGGACTTCTGTTGGAGCGCCTACGTTCGAAATGGGGTCCTTTTCATCGGGAGGGGTGTGGCGTACCACAAAACAGGACTCCAAGGGGTACTGTTCATCCACCGTCGTCCTCCAGGCTCCACCTGCTACTGTTCATAGAGCCTCCACGGGGGTACTGTTCATCCACCCCCAACCGGCTGGGGTGTGGCGGCCTCCTCGGGGTCCTGTTCATCCAGCGCAACCTCCTACTACCATGCAGTCCTGTTCATCCAACCCCCACCGGAACTGTTCATCCACAGCCAACCAACCAGTTGGACTCACCACATGTCTCGACTCATTTCTTCGTATCACGCACGCGGCAGCAACGGTCACTGTTCATCCAGTGGCAACCCAACACACCGACTGGGTACATCTCGCACGGGGGCTCGATCGGCTTCAGTGAGTAGTGAGAAGGGATCGATTGGATTCAGTTAGCAGCGAAGGAATCGACCGACTTCAGTTAGCAGCGAAGGAATCGCTCGAGTTCAGTTAGCAGCGAAGGGATGGATCGATCGGCTTTAGTACGTAGTGGGATTGATCCCTCATGTTCAGTACGTAGCAAGCTAGCTAGTGCAATCGCTCGGGTTCAATAAGTGAATGCCTCACAAGGGTTCAATTAGCGAGCGCCTCGCACACACGCACGTAGGAGAGAAACGCACAAACCACACTGCATCGCTCGGCCCCGACCACCCACCGTAACCAGGAACTCCCCGATATTTTCCTTGCCCTCACTTCTACCAGGATTTTTTACGTCATGGACGGCCCAAAGAATGTCTTGCAGGTGCGTCTATGGCCGGCCCAGGATGAAAAGCCCATTTTCTGTCATGATTTTTGGTCATAGAAGTAGGAGCCCACCACATCTATGATGATACGTGTTTTTGTCACAATTATCGTCATAGAAGTGTCATAACCATGACAGATTTTTTCCGTTCGGGCCATAATGTCACAGATGTGTCTTTTTTTGTGGTGCTTCTTTGCAAGGAGGTAACGTAAAGCACGGTGATGGGTGTGGACTATCACTTTTGAATTAATAATGTAAGGACAAAAATTGTCACAAGCAAAAACAATAGCTACCAATTCTTTTTCAGTAGTTGCTAAATGTACTTGGTCTTCATCCAAACTCCTGCTAGCATAAAAGATCATGTTAAGGTTTTTATCAGCTCGCTGCCCTAGGACAACACCTACAACATGATTGCTTGCGTTACACATGATCTCAAAGGGCTCATCCCACTTTGGAGGTTGTATGATGGGAGCTGTAATCAAGCCATCTCTTAATTTCCCATAAGCCTGCACACAGATCTTATCAAAAGAATAAGGCACATCTTTGTGCAACAGGTCAATCAGAGGTTTAGATATTTTGGAGAAATCTTTGATAAATCTTTTATAGAAACTAGCATGTCCCATAAAAGATTGCATACCTTTTGCATCTTAACGGTAGTGTAAATTTTCTATTACCTCAGTTCTATCTTGGTCTATCTCAATACTCTTACCTGAGACTCTATGTCCCAACACAACACCTTCAGTGACCATGAAATGACTCTTCTCCCAGTTCAGCACCAAACATGTCTCCTCACATCTCTATGTTAGATTATAGAGACAATTATCAAAGGATGTGCCTTGAACAAAAAAAAAGTCCATGAACACTTCAACAATCTTTTCAATATTATCAGGAAAGACTTTAGATATACATTTTTGAAATGAGGGTGGTCCATTACATGGACCAAATGGCATTCTACGATATGCATATGTACCATACGGGCAAGTGAAGGTAGTCTTTTCTTGGTCTTCATGTCTGATTGGCCAACAATATCCTTCTTCATATATTTGTTTAATTTCCTAAAATCAACACACATTCCATATCCAATAACAGCCCTATTAGGGAGTAGGTCATTGTTTTCATTAGTTACCAAGGAAACTCCTCGTTTCTTTGGAATGCAATGGCCCGGACTTACCCATTTGCTATCTGATATGGAATAAATTACCCCTGCATCAAGGAGACGTATTACTTCTTTTCTTACCATGTTCTTGGACACCGGATGAAGTCTCCTTTGGCTCTCAATAACTGGCTTAGCCCCTTCTTCAATAGGCATTGCATGAGAATATATAGAGGTATGTATCCCTTTTACATCTTGGATTGAATAGCCCAAAGACTTTTGATGCTTACTCGGTACTGCTAAAAGTTTTTCTTTCTCTTTCCCTGAAAGGACAGCATTAACAATAATAGGAAATATTTTTGTATTATCCATAAACTCATGCATCAACCCCTTGGGTAGTGGTTTCAAGGTCGGAGGAGGTAACTCCTCATCTCCCTTTCTCTCGAGTGCTTCATAAACTTTATTAAGGCGAGATAATACTATTGGTGTAGCATCCATTATCATTTCGATCTCCTCTTTCTCTTCTTCTTCATATAAGGATCCTGGACTCACCAATACCCGCTCAACTTCATCCTCTAGTGTTTGGAGATGGATTTCAGCCAGTTGATTTAGTTCTTGCTCCTCATTATCCCGAGCTTCCTCTTCATACGGCTTAATTAATACAAAGGAGAATGGGAACTTTACCATCTCATCTCCCCACTTCATGGAGATGGATTTCTTCTTTATGTGGGCTCCTGCAACATTCAAAAAGGAGGTTCCAAAAAGAATTGGGCAATCTTTATCCTCAGAGATCATTACTACATAAATGTCAATGGGATAAATGAGAGAGACTATTATTATGTTGACATCTTTGAGGATGCCACAGGGTTTCCTTTCGGTTTTATCTGCAAGCTTGATAATAACGTCAGTAGGTTCAAGGGTGCAAGGAGCAATCTCATCATAAATTTTAGCATAAAGACTATAAGGAATAATATTAACCGGTGAACCGGGGTCACATAACCCAAAATATGCTTTACACCCAAAAGAACATGATAGAATTTGCTTCCCTGCATTTTTACTTTTGGTACACTCTTTAAGATAAGAAGTGGTATACTTGTCCAAATAGACTTCTTTATTTAGCACCGGTATAGGTATAGAAAGTTCTTTTACTATATTGACATAGGGTGGAATCCCACATTTTTTCATCTTGACTTTCTTCTTCTCCTTTCCTGAGGGTGTTCCTACCAGTTTTTTACCATTGGGCTTGCAATAAGCTTCTTTTCGCTTTGCAGGCGGAGTGGTCTTTTTCTTTATAGCTTACACCATGCGAATAGCCTTAGACTCCCTGCTGAATTTTAAATACTTCTCCTCTGGCAAGTTTAAGAACTTAGAAAAATCTTTCCAGACATCCAGATGGGGTCAGTTCCAACATTTAGCTCATGACGTAATTTTTTTACTTTCAAAGTTCTAAGAAAAGATTTAATGCTATCATAAACAGGATCAACTTTACTCTTCTCCTTCGAACAAAGGTACAAGTTCTCAGCATTGTACCTCATCTTGTCAAGTAAGTCCCAAGCATCTGATATCTCAGTTCCCAAAAAGGAGCCTTTAGAGGCAAGATCTAAAGCTTGTTTACTTTGCAGATTAAGCCCACCATAAAAGAAATTGACTACTAAAAGTTCAAGATAATGGTGTTCAGGGCAAGCGAGAAGTATGTCACGATACGTTATATATGCCTCCACTAGTTTCTCACCTTCCCGCTGTCCAAAGCTGCTTATCTTCCTCCTGATTGTATATAGCTTCCCTTAGGACAATAATGAGAGGAAAAAGCAGCCCTGATACGTCTCCAACATATCTATATTTTTTTATTGTTCCATGCTATTACAGTATCAATCTTGGATGTTTTATATGCAATTATATATCTTTTTTTGGGCTATTAACTTAGTGCCAAGTGCCAGTTGCTGGTTTTTTTTGCCTATTTTTGGTTTTCTAGAAAATCAGTACCAAACAAAGTCCAAATGCCATGAAACTTTTTGATGATTTTTTGTGGACACAAGAGACCCTGGAAGCTTCGGGAGAGGGCCAAAAGATGAAGGAGTGGGCCACAAGCCACCAGGGCGCGCCCAGGGGGTAAGCGCACCCTGGTGCCTTGTGGGCTCTCATTTGCTCTATTTGGCCTAATTCTACCTCTATAAATTCTCTAAATTGGGAAACCAACAGAGAGCCACCCGAAACACTTTTTCCGCCGCCGCAAGCTTCTGTTCTCGCGAGATCCCATCTGGAGGCCATTTCTGGCAATCTGCCGGAGGGGGAATCAATCACGGAGGGGCTCTACATCAACCTTGCTGCCCTTCCGATGATGTGTGAGTAGTTTACCACAGACATATGGGTCCATAGTTAGTAGCTAGATGGCTTCTTCTCTCTATTTGATCTTCAATACAATGTTCTCCTCGATGTTCTTGGAGTTCTATTCGATGTAATACTTTTTTGCGGTGTGTTTGTTGAGATCTGATGAATTGTGAGTTTACGATCAGATTATCCATGAATATTATTTGAGTCTTATCTGAACTCTTTTATGCAAGATTATTATAGCTTTGTATTTATCTCCGGTCTATCTATTTGGTTTGGCCAACTAGATTGATTTATCTTGCAATGGGAGAGGTGCTTTGTGATGGATTCGATCTTGCGGTGCTCAATCCCAGTGACAGAAGGGGACATGACACGTATTTGTATCATTGCTATTAAGGGTAAAATGATGGGGTTTATTCATATTGATTCAGTTTACTTTGTCTACATCATGTCATCTCGCTTAAGGCGTTACTCCATTCTTTATGAACTTATTACTCTAGATGCATGCTGGATAGCGGTCGATGTGTGGAGTAATAGTAGTAGATGTAGGCAGGACTCGGTCTACTTGTCTCGGACATGATGCCTATATCACTACTGCAGGTTGGTCCAAATGCGACAGTCCAATCGGAGACCCTTGGACGAAACTATGTGCGATGCATTAATCACAAACGGTGATGTAATAAAACCGTTAAAAAGATACAAAACGTTTGCGATGACGGTAACATCAAACACGATTCAGATTAGAGTTGCGTGTGCGATGTGTGGCAAATGGTTAATCTAGCAGAACTGTTTGCGATGAGGCAGAACAACAGAAATGGGCAGCCAGATGAGGGTGTGTGCGATATACGGCATACAGTTCACTAGGATGAACTATGTGGGATTAGGCAACACAATAGAAACGGTCAGCCAAATCAAGGTGTGTGCGATGGAGGGCATACAGTTCACTAAGATGAACTATTTGCGATCAGCCAAGACAACAGAAACAGTTCAACTGAACAAGATGTGTGTGATACGCGGCAAACTGGTCCATAATCAGAAATGTGTGCGAAGACCAATAATAACACAGACGATTTTTGCTACTAAGCCGTGTGATTTGCTCTATCAACAGAAGAATAACATATATATATAACTGAAATAAACATCCAATTACATAAGTGACTATACAGATCATTCGCACACACCTCAATAAACAATTGCATGCATTCTAAATTAGGAGAAACGATCGTCTAGTCATCTACTTATTGTGACGCTCCCGCCACTGCTCTGTGGCTCGATCCTTCGTTCGGGGCAGGAAGAAGACACTTCCTCATGTCAACGATCCGCATGTACATCTTGTAGCTTGTGTACGCGTCCTTGGCCGCGTACTTGACATGTTCTTCATCCAGTCTCTGATGCCAGGCACTGTGCCAGGCATTCTTGTCCTTCTTGCTCTCATCCTTCATATTCATGTAGTAGGGGTCAATGATGGCCGAGGTGAGGTCAACCAGGGAGTTCTGTTTGTTGTTGACGCTGCCCCAGACCTTGTAGTGGTCATGGATGTTGACAAGATTCTCGCAGGTCAAGCCCGAAACCTTGAGCGATTTTAGATCGTTGGTGGTGTCCACCATAGCGAAACTGTAGTCGGGGCTATTGATAAACCTGGAGAAACGCTCGCAAGGCCTTGTGGCCAGGTGGTAGTGGTAGACGAGGACGTCATGTCGCACGCACAACTCGGCAACCGCAACCTTTTGATCGTGCCTGGCACGACCGCTGGTGGACTCGAGGTCGAAGCCGGCCACTTGGTACTTGTCCTCAGCAAGCAACTGCTCCATAGTTTGGATGGACCTCTCCACAGAGACCGGCTCATTTGTGTACACCACCGAGAGGGCCTTCCCCCTCACGTGGGTGTCCACTACGTGATGCATGGTGAACTGCCCCCTGTTGTCGTCGTCGGCCGCTGGGAGCTCCATTAGAGCCGCGGGGAGCGCCATTGGAACCGCTGGATGTCCTATCTGTATGTGTCGTCGTGTTTGTGCTTATTGTGTCATGTGGCACGAGGGATGAAGGTAAATGGCTGTAGGAATAAATGGGGGCCGGGCGGCCTGGATTCTCAGCGCGTCCGCATGGCAGATTTTGCAGCGGGTAACAGCATCGTGGTGCCGCGCCCGACGCAACCACGTGCATAATGGCAGCACGAACGTACGTGATCATGCGCCGGCCCCAAACACTGGCAGCGCGCGTGGAGGGGCGAGGGCAGAGCACTCGGAGGGACGCGAGAGCAGAGTGCGCGCAACAGGACGTGAGCAAAGCGCGATGTGGCCGCCTCAACCGCGAGCAACCACACGCATAGAGCAGTTGAACATGCAGGGAATGGTCGTCTACAAGCCGGCCGGCAGTTGCGATGTTGCGTAGAGAGTGGCCGTGTGCTACTAACTCCGTCTTTGTCTATTAGTCCCCTTTATATTATGTGCCATATTTTGACCTTTAACTAACAAAATGTTAATGCATGTTATAAAAATTATATAATTGGAAATTATGTTCAAATACGAATCCAACGATATAATCTTTGGCGACATGCATTCGTATTTTATTAGTTAAATCTCTAGTCAAAATTTGGCACAAAAATACAAAGATGACTTATAAACCAGGACGGGGGTAGTAGGTAATTAAATCGCAAATGTTTTTTTATTAACCGTATGTGTACGTGTCCTTTCGTCCTCCTCTCGCATGTCTTGTCACCCCGCTGCCGCAGACGGCTTCGAGCGCAAGCTTGAGCAGCGCGCGGGGGCATTCTTTTGGTCAAACGGTGGCTCAAAGTGGCACCAATGAATCGTCGGTGAGCCTGTTCCCGCGCAACCGTGCAGGTTCCCGCTCTAGCTTCCCGCCCGACTAGGTGAAATCCCCCCAAAATCCCAATGCTTACCGGCCTACTATATAAACCCTCACGGCCGGCGAGTCCTATGTCGCATTTTCTCCTCCCTCCCTGTAGCTTATCTCGTCAGCTTCTCCCACAATCGCCAATGGCACTGGTCCATCATCGTCGCTCAGCCACTCCGCCATCATCAAAGGACGGCTCCAGCTGGGAGGCTACATCGTGGCGGCGGCGCAGTCCCCAACTTAGTGTAGTGCGCGTGGCGACCCTATTGGGTGTGCGCGGAACACCCACCACACGCTCTGCCGCCGCTGCCCGTCGGCAACTGTTGCCGGCCGCTATTGCCGCCACCCCACCGTTGAAAGTCAAAGCCATCGCCCGCTCCGCGGCCGCGGCCCGAAGGCGGGAGGTGGCCGCCGTGGCCGCCACCCCACTGTCGGCCACCGTGGCCATCACCCCGCTCCGCCACCGCGGCCCGAAGGCGGGAGGTCGTGGTCGTGGCCGCCACCCCATCGTTGGCTACCGTGGCCGCCAGCCCACCGTCGACCGCCGGGGTCATCACCTGCTCCACCACCACCGCTCGAAGGCGGGAGGCGGAGGTGGAGGCCTGCATGTGCGTCAGCGACCTTGCGCGCTACATCGAGTTCCTACGGGAGGAGGAGGAGCGCCTCGTCGAGCATGCAAAGAGCCTTACTGCCACTGTGGCCGCAGCACACGCCGCCGCAGAGGCGAGGAATCAGGAGATCTACGAGGAGTCCCGCCGCATCGAGAGGGGTCGTATGGAGCGGCAGAGGGCGTTCAAGGTGAGTGTCGCTGAAGGTGCAGCAGCGGCAGGCACCGTATTGTAGTTGTCCAGCTCATCAGTAGGCTCCTCCTCCTCTGCCTCTTACTGAGCGCGCTCGACAGAGAAGAGGCTGCCGGAAGTAGTACAAAGCCCCTCCGTAGTAGTAGTATTTAGGGGCTATTTTGTTCAGTTCATCTGACTATAGATGTGGTTGAACTGTACTATGTAATTAAAATTAGCTAGTATATATAGTTGAACTAGCTATTTCAGTACGTGGTTGGCAACAATTGGGGAAAAGTTTGGTCGGGTTTAGCTGTCAAGTTGAACTGTTTGTATAAAGAACGACTGCTTAATCTATGAATGAAATCTATGCTTACTGAATTTCAGTTGCAAAATTAGATAGTTCTAGTGATTTTTAGCTGCATATTTTGACAAATGGCAGGGTTACAAGGTTGACAAAGGGCAATGTTACTAGATCAACAAATGTCAATCATTCCAGTTTGACAAATGGCAATATACCCAATATGACAGATGCAAATCTGTCAAATTGTCTGTACGTGGTTGCACATGGATCATCTGAAAAAACCGTTTGCGTTGAAGGGATGTACAAATCATGCGTGCTAGATTTTCTCTTGGCTTAGCAGCGAAGTCTCGCTTTGCATACCGTATTCAATCTGAACTGTTTGCGTTGAAGAGATGCACAAATCCTGCGCGGCGAATTTTCCCTTGGCTTATTGTGGAAGACCATAGCTTTCACTTTACATACGGGTGTTCTATCTAAAACGATGCGATGAAGAGTTGCACAAATCCTGCTCGGCACATTTTCCCTTGGATTACTAGGGAAGCTGTCGGTTTGCATACGGGTGTTCTATCTAAAATGTTTGTGATCAAGAGCTGCACAAATCCTGCTCGGCACATTTTCCCTTGGCTTCCTGGGTTAGCTGTCGGTTTGCATACGGGTGTTCTATCTAAAACGTTTGCGATGAATGTTTTATATTTAAAAACCATTGATGTTTTTTTTAAAGAAAATCATTTGATAAGTCTGTACATTCAGACAAAAAAACACTAGTTTATTCAAACCATATCTTTCATTCAGTCACACTACAAATTTATATTCATATGATCGAGATACAATATTAAACCCAAAAAAACTAATCCCGACGGCGGCAGAGGCGGCATGCCGCGCCGGCGTTGTCGTTGTCGTCCTCCGGGACGCCGTTGTTGAAGTCTTCAAGGCAGCACAGAATGCTCTTCACTTGGAAATCAAACATCATGTCATCACGCGATTGACGGGCGGGGCACGGGAGGACGGCAACTCACAGCGCTGCGAGGTAGCGATCGATGGCGGCATCCCATGCTGCTGAGGAGGGCACGCACACGGGCACGGGTGCGGCAGGTGCAGGCAAATGCACGGGGAATGGCGCCGCGGTGGGTGCAGGGGCGCGAACGGGCACGGGCACGGGCGCTGACGCTGGCATGTACATGAGCTCGCGCAGGTCCGCGGAGACCTCGCTGACGCCCGCGGCTTCCAGCTCTGTGATAGTGGAGGTCTGCAGGAGGGGAACGGGAGGCGAACAGTAAGGCCGCCCGTATTAAATAGCGGCTCGGGCGCTGATACATCTCCGTCGTATCTACTTTTCCTAACGCTTTTGCTCTTGTTTTGGACTCTAATTTGCATGATTTGAATGAAACTAACCCGGATTGACGTTGTTTTCAGTAGAACTACCATGGTGTTGTTTTTGTGCAGAAATAAAAGTTCTTAGAATGAACAAAACTTTTTGGAGAATTTTTATGGAATAAAAGAAAAATAATGGAGCCAAGAACCACCGGAGGGGGGCCCTGGGTGAGCACAACCCACCAGGGCGCGCCCCCCCTCCTGGCGCGCCCAGGTGGGTTGTGCCCACCTGGTGGCCCCGCTAACCCTATCCCCGACACTATAAGATCCTATTTTTGGAGAAAAAAATCAGGGAGGAAGAATTATCGTGTTTCACGAGACGAGGCCGCCGTCACCTCCTGTTCTTCATCGGGAGGCCAGATCTGGAGTCCGTTTGGGGCTCCGGAGAGGGGAATCTTTGATCTTCATCATCACTAACCCTTCTCCATCGCCAATTCCATGATGCTCCCCACCGGGAGTGAGTAATTCCTTCGTAGGCTCGCTGGTCGGTGTGGAGTTGGATGAGATTCATCATGTAATCGAGTTAGTTTTGTTAGGGCTTGATCCCTAGTATCCACTATGTTCTGAGATTGATGTTGCTATGACTTTGCCATGCTTAATGCTTGTCACTTTGGGCCCGGGTGCCATGATTTCAGATCTGAACCGTTTATGTTTTCACCATTATATCTATGTTCTAGATCCGATCTTGCAAGTTATATGCACCTGCTACGTGTTATGATCCGTAAACCCTGGAGTGACAGTATTCGGGATACTTTCCGGTGATGACCATAGTTTGAGGAGTTCATGTATTCACTATGTGTTAATGCTTTGTTCCGGTTCTCTATTAAAAGGAGGCCTTAATATCCCTTAGTTTCCTTATGGACCCCGCTGCCACGGGACAGTCAGACAAAAGATGTCATGCAAGTTCTTTCCATAAGCACGTGTGACTATTTACGGAATACAAGCCTACATTATATTTATGAACTGGAGCTAGTTTCGTATCGCCCTAGGTTATGACTGTTATATGATGAATATCATCCAACGAATTCACCGATCCAATGCCTACGAGTTTTTCACATATTGTTCTTGCTAAGTTACTACTGTTATTGCTACTGTCACAACTGCTACAAAATCATTGCTATCACTGTTACTGTTACTATTACTGTTACCACTGCCATCAAAACTATCATATTACTGTGCTACTGATTACTTTGCCGCAGATAATTAATCTCTAGGTGTGGCTGAATTGACAACTCAGCTGCTAATACCTTCAAATATTCTTTGGCTCCCCTTGTGTCGAATCTATAAATTTGGGTTGAATACTCTACCCTCGAAAACTGTTGCGATCCCCTATACTTGTGGGTTATCAAGACCTTTTTCTGGCACCGTTGCCGGGGAGCATAGCTATATTTGTTGAGTCACTTGGAATTATTATCAATTTATCATTATGAAGAATCTAAAGGATACCAAGACTAAGATTTTTTCCTCTAAGACGAGGGGAGGTAAGGAACTGCCATCTAGCTCTGCACTTGATTCACCTTCTGTTTTGAGTAAACTTGCAACACCACCACATGCTATTAATCCTGATATGTCGCAAGTTATTGATGATGCTACTTCTGCTATGAATGACACTCATAATGATGCTAGTACCTTGCTTGATGATAATGTGCCACTAGGTGAATTTCTTGATGAACAAATTGCTAGAGCTGAAGATATTGAGAATGCTGAAACTGATGAAATTACTGAAACTGATGAAGTGCTTGAAATTGAAAATCTTGAAACACCCGTTAGACCTAGCGCTCCTAGATATGAATTGCCTAAAGTACCTGAAGGCTATGTTATGGATGAGGAGACAGCTAGAGATTTTCTTGCTTGCAATGATAGAGATGATCTTAAGAAGTTATTATGCAAACTGAAAGAAAAATCTTTGAATGCTAGAATGAAATGTGATCCTTAGTTTGCTACTTCACCTATCTTTGTTGATGATAAGGATTATGAATTCTCTGTCGACCTAGTGTTAATCACTCTGGTTGAATCTGATCCTTTCCATGGTTATGAAACTGAAACTGTTGTGGCACATCTTACTAAGTTAAATGATATAGCCACCATTTTCGCTCATGATGAGAAAATTCGCTACTATTATATCCTCAAGTTATTTCCGTTCTCATTAAAGGGTGATGCTAAGATATGGTACAATACTCTTGCTCCTGGTTGTGTGCGTAGTCCCCAGGATATGATTTATTACTTCTCTGAAAAATATTTTCCTACTCATAAGAAACAAGCTACCTTACAGGAAATATTTAATTTTGTGCAAATTGAAGAAGAGAGTCTCCCACAAGCTTGGGGGAGGCTTTTCCAATTGCTTAATGCTTTGCCTGATCATCCACTTAAGAAAAATGAAATACTTGATATCTTCTATAATGGACTAACCGATGCTTCGAGGGATTTCCTAGATAGTTGTGCTGGTTGTGTTTTCAGGGAAAGAACTATTGGACAAGCTGAGGAACTATTGAATAATATATTTAAAAATTATGATGATTGGACTCTTCCTGAACCACCGCCTAAACTGTTGGACAAGTATGAAGGAAAAAGGTATTAAAGCAGAGGATGTTAAAAATTTACCTCCTATTGAAGAAATACATGGACTGAATACACCACCTCCACAGGTGGTAGAGGTAATTTCTTTATTGAAGTTTGATGAAGGTGATATTCCTTATAATAAACATCCTAGTCAGTGCTTATATGAGTTTGACAACTACATTAGAAAACAAGATCACATCAATGCCAATGTTTTGAAACAATTGAAATATAATTCTGATATGATTGCTCGCTTGAGTGACTTGTTATTTGGAATCTCCAATGATGTTAGAGGTGTAGGAAAACATGCCTCTATGGTTCAAACTCAACTAGAACAAGTTGCTAAATCTCAAAGAGAATTGCTAGATGAAATGAATAATAATATAAAAGATTTTGCTGTTAGAGTAGCAACTAGAGGAGGTAAAATGACTCAGGAACCACTTTACCCTGAGGGACATCCTAAAAGAATTGAACAAGATTCACAAAGAATTAATAATGATGCACCTAGTCCTTCTAAAAAGAAAAAGAAAAAGAAAAATGATAGGACTATGCATACCTCTAGTGAACCTGAGAAAGAAAAACCTCCTGAGGATAATAATGTCTCTATTTCTGATGCTGAAACTCAATCTGGTAATGAACATCCACCTAGTGATAATGAAAATGAAAATGATGATGTTCATGAAGACACTCAACCAGACAATGATAAAGAACCAGATAATGAAGTTGAAATAGAACCAGCTGTTGATCTTGATAACCCACAACCTAAAAATAAAAGATACGATAAAAGAGACTTTGTTGCTAGAAAACATGGAAGAGAAAGAGAACCATGGGTTCAAAAACCCATGCCCTTTCCACCTAAATCAAATAAGAAAAAGGATGATGAAGAATTTGAATGCTTTCCTGAAATGCTTAGGCCAGTCTTTTTGCGTACTCGCTTGACTGATATTTTAAAGATGGCCCCTTATGCAAAGTATATGAAAGACATCATCACTAATAAGAGAAAAATACCTGAAGCTGAAATCTCCACCATGCTTGCTAATTATTTTTTTAATGATGGAGTACCTAAAAAACTTGGAGATCCAGGAATACCAACTATACCTTGCTCCATCAAACAAAATTATGTCAAAACTGCTTTGTGTGATTTAGGAGCTGGTGTTAGTGTTATGCCTTTCTCCTTATATAAAAGACTTGATTTGAATAAACTCACACCTACTGAAATATCTTTGCAAATGGCTGATAAATCAACTGCCATACCTATCCGTATTTGTGACGATGTGCCCGTTGTTGTTGCAAATGTTACAATTTAACTGACTTTGTTATACTTGAGATGCCCGAGGACGACAACATGTCGATTATCCTCGGTAGACCCTTCTTGATAACTGCAGGGGCTTTTATTGATAGCAATAAAAGCAAGGTCACGTTTCATATCAATGATAATGAGCATACGGTGCACTTTCCAAAGAAATAATTCCAAGTGAATGGTATTAATGTTATTAAAAAATCTCCGACACTCACTAATGGAAGTTTTCAATTACCTCTACTTACTGCCAAAAAGAAATATGAAATGCTTATTGTTGGGGACATGCATATCCCCGTTGAGGTAACTTGGTGTTTTACGAAAGTTCTTCGGTTTCATGCTAATCGAAAGTGGTTGTTAATAAGACCTGATCAACCTTATTAATGGATCATTTTTGGGAGGTATGAAGTTGATGAATTTAGTAAGAACCACCTTCTGTTCCCAACTTTTATTTTCTGTTTTTCTTAGTTAAATAAAATAAAATGCCATGTTTTGTCTGTTTTCTGATTTTCCCGTGCAATAAAAAATGACCCAAAAATAAAAGTTCTCAGAATGCCCTGAAAATTTAATACGATTTTTTTTCTGAATATTTAAGAATTTTTTATGCAAATAACATCAGAGGGGAGTGCATCAGGTGGGCACAACCCACCTGGGCGCGCCAGCAGTCCCAGGCGCGCCCTGGTGGGTTGTGGTCCCCCTCACTTATCTCTTTAGCCCATGTCCTTACCTACCTCCAGAAAAAAAATCACCATTGCTCTCTCTATCGTGTTCTTGCTCTCAAACCCGCGGATTTCGATCTCTTTGCTTGAAGCTCCATTTCTGATACAGTTTTGGGGGATTGCTACTTGGTATGTTACTCCTCCATTGGTCCAATTAGTTTTTGCTTTAGTGGATTATATTTTGAATAATTAGCTACTCTTGGTGTTGCTGTAGATGAGCTTGCATGTTGAATTCTTAGAGTTCTAAGTAGTTTGAATGCTCAATATAGCCTCTATGCCTCCTCATGAGTAGTTGCTATCAATCTTGTGAAGTTTTGTTGACAAAAATTTTTGTGACCCAAATTTTCTTTCCAGAAAATTGTACGCAAATATGATGAACTTCTTTGGAAGGAGTTATTCGAGGCGGAGGTCCTCGGAGGCATCTTCTAGTAGTGGCTCAACCCGTCAGTCTTATGTTGAACCAAGTGCAAGATCAATACGGGATGCCGCCACCAAATCATGCTTATGGTCATGCGACGATTTCATGATGTTGGCAGGTATTAAAGAAGAATTTGAGCACTATGGTCACAAGGCCGAGCTCGGACCCTACATTGAAGATAAGTGCAACCAGCATCTCAGTCTCACAGAATCGTTTACTAAAGAGTTTAAATTTCATCCTCGTGAGTCTAGGGTTTCGTTTAAACTTTATGACCGTTCAATTACCATGCCTCTAGACGTGTTTAGTGGTGTGTGTAAAATTCCATTTTGGGGTTCATTGGACGAACCACCAAGGTCTGAGTATGAGTCATTTTTGACTAGTCTTTGCTACGGTGAGAATAGAGGGGTAACACAAGGTAGAATAAAAAGTATTCATTTCCCATCAATTCAATACTTTGCACTATTTAATGGAAAATGCATCATAGGCAAACAAGACTGTAGTACACTATGTGCTCCTGACTTGAGCCTCATACACACTGCTCTCACCGGTATTAAATGTTATAACCTTGGAGCGATTGTTGCACGCAGATTGCAACACAACGCTGGTAGTGGATATTTTTTTGGTGGGATTTATGCTTCATGTTTAGCAGAGGAGTTTGGTGTATCACTTTGGCCTAATGACCCCATCCTACCTACTCAGTACTTAGACTTTGAGGCCATGAAGCGCCATAAGTTCCTTAAGGGCGAGATCACTGATTATACTTATAACTTGATGTTCAATAAAGAATCCATTGTGCATACCTTTTTGCCTGTGCCTGCTCTCTTTGATTATCACAGCAAAGGAAGATATTATGTTCTCGAGAGCGAGGCCCGCGCACACAACACAGAGGTTGTGGCTGCTCGGCGGGCTGAGGAGGCTACACCGAGAGCCTCCGTGAGCTATCACTCCGATTATTACGCAGGCTGCAGATGGTGATTACCAAGCTAGGCTAAGGCCTAAGCTTGGGGGAGTACGTATTGCCACCGATATTATATTCATGTTCACACATTTCATTCCAGTTGTCGGTGTTCACACTTTTTCATTGTATTATCCATGCTAGATTTATTTTCTTCTCGCTTTCTTCTTGTGTGTTTGAAAAACTTTGAGAAAACCCAAAAAAATGTTGCTTGCTTCTTTTCAGCTTTTCTGTCTAGCTTAATTAGTTGTATCACTAAAAGAAAATTCAAAAGGATTTCCTTGTTCTTCTTTTGCTTGTTGGGAGTTCTCCCGTGTAAATAATTTTTCTCATTTTTGTTTTTCCTTTTTCTTTAGTTTGCTTTCTTCAAGAAAAACTAAAAAACTCCAAAAATATTTCAGTGTGTTTCTCTAAAATTCTTTTCTTCTTATTGAGTCATACCAAGGAGAAGACCACGATGAAAATGTTGAGTGGCTCTCACATGCATTGATATTGATCTAACAAAGAGCCATATTAACTTGTCTTCTCCCTCTTGAATAAAATGTTTTGCAGATTCCAGCTTAGTCCATGGCACTCTCGCACTATTATTATTTTCATCATTCAGTCGTGCAAGTGAAAGGCAATAATGATGATATTTGATGAACTGGCTGTGGCAGAGAGAAACAAGTATGAATTCAACTTGTTCTGTTTTTGTAAATATGTTTAACCTAGTATCCATGATTCAGCCTATTATGATCAAACATGTTTGCAATGACAATTAGAGATTATATTTTCTCATGCCATGCTTAAATAGCTAGGAGTGGATAATGATTTATCTTGGATGTCAACATTGTGTTAAAATGATTGTGATGTAGTATGATGATATGGTATCCTCCTCTGAATGTTCGAGTGGCTTGACTTGGCACATGTTCATGCATGTAGTTGAATCAAAACCAACATAGCCTCTATGATATTTATGTTAATGGTGTTCATATCCTACTCATGCTAGTACTCAATGTTTATTATGCATAATGCATGTTCATGACCGTTTTCGCTCTCTAGCTGGCCGCTTCTCAACCTATTTGCTAGCCTTCGCCTGTACTAAGTGGAAATACTGCTTGTGCATCAAAATCCTAAAACCCAAAGTTATTCCACATGAGTCCACTATATCTACCTATATGCGGTATTACCTTGCCGTTCTAAGTAAATTTGCATATGCCACCTCTAAAAACTTTAACTAAACATCTGTTTTTGTGTGCCTGGATTGTTCATAGAGCGACAGGAGGTAGTCGGTATCTTCCATGCTAAGCGGGTTATTCTCATGATGAGTGTTTATTCACTTGTCCTTACACGAGAGGGGCGGTAATAGGGATTCCCAGCCCCGAATTAAAATTGCAAATAATTAAACAAAACTCCCCCAGGAATGATGTTGGTATGGATGGTACCCGTGGATTCGGCTAGCCGTGGAATGTGTTTGTTGGTGGAGGGGAGTAAACCTTTAGTTTTATCGCTTGGGAACCGCCACTAATGTGTTTAGCATGGAAGATATCGATAACTAATGGTCGCGAAGTAAACAGGAAGGGTGCATTTCTCATAATTTCATTTATCTCTATTTTAAAAATCTGAGCTCTGGCACTGCTGCAAATCCCTGCTTCCCTCTGCGAACGGACTATCTATTTACTTTTATGTTGAGTCATCACCTTCTCAAATAAGTGCCAGATCTGAGAGCACACTACTAGGGAAAAGCTTATAGGCAGATGCTTACAAGTAGTGCGGGTTTATACCCCTCGCTACTGCTACTTACTAGTAGCGCGGGTTTTTACCCCTCGCTACTACTAAGTTGATAGTAGTAGCGCGGGTTTTTACCCCTTGCTACTACTAAGCGGTCTCTACCGTGCCCCCCCCCCCCCCCCGGGACATGCCATAGTAGTAGCGAGGGGTATAAACCCGTGCTACTACTAAGTTGATAGTACTAGCGCGGTTTTATGCCCCTCGCTACTACTAAGTATGAGGTAGGTGAAGTCCCCATGTCCTCCGCCGAATCCCTCCTCTCTTCCTCACTCTCCCCCTCTCTCCATAGGTTCTCCCATGGCGCTCCTGCCCAAGCACATCTCCTCCTCCATGGTGCCCAACGAGTCCGCCTCCTCGCGTCGCTGGCGTCTAGGAGCTCGCCCGTCTTCCCCCTCGCCTCCATGCCACCACGACGGAGCACCTCACCACCGATGACCAGCCCCAATGCGCCCTCCATCTCCTTCCTTTCTCCCTTGTTTCTCTTTTTCCCTCTCCCTCCCCTCTCCCTTCGGTTTTACTCACCTCCCATGCCTGCGCAGGTCGTCAACATGGCCAACCAGGAGCTCTCCGCCTTGGCCGCGAAGAGGATCCTCACACCGTCGTCTTGCTCTACACTGGATCCGGTCCCTCTCCAATAGCCGTCGCCGGATCTGGTCTGCCGCTACCCGTCCGCACCTCCGGCAACCCCTGTCGTCGCTGGATCGAACAATTGACACCATTGACAACATGCACGGGGTCAAGATTTTTTTTTGTTTTTGAAATTAATAGTAGTAGCGCGGGTCACAGACACGCGCTACAGATAGTTAGTAGCAGCGCGTGTGTCGGGGACGAATCCGTGAACACCTATGGGACCCAGGGAAGGACCCCTTTACGTTCGGCAGGGAGAGACGGTCGCACGAAGAGCCAATCTAGCGAAGAACACGACAGTGCACGAGAGAGATTTACCCAGGTTCGGGCCGCACGGATGCGTAAAACCCTACTCCTGCTTTTTTTGGTTTATTATCTGTATGATTGTTCCAGCTCCAGGAGCGCTACAGTACCGAGTAGCTGCGTACAATAATGGAGTTCTCCCTTTTTCCCTTCCTCCCCTTTCACGTTGCCTATGGGCCTCCTTTTATACGCACAAAGGGGTCTCCAACAGGTGGCAAACAGTAAAGGTAGAGGTGGAAAGTTGCTATAGTAAGGCCACTATTACCAGGATGACATGTCCTACCTACCACTGACGGCAGGGGACAAGGGCATTAAATGCCCATGCCTTTGCTGTCCAGATACATGTACCCGGACGTCGTGGACGTGGGAAAAGCCTATCCCACCTGCTGCTGCACCGCTATCTACAGTGCACCGCCGTCTACACAGTGCCCTGCCACGCACGCTTGGAAGGACCCAGAGCGCCACGCTGGCAGAGGCACCGGAGCAGCACAGTAGCACAGTGGTACAGTAACGCTTGCCGCGGCAAGACCTTGCCGCACCTGACAGCTTGGCGCAACCCATAGTTTGCCGTGCAAGGTAACTTGCCGGGGCAAGTACCTTGCCGCAGCCGCTATCTTGCCGCAGCCAATACCTTGCCGCAGCCAATGACTTGCCGGGGCAAGTACCTCGCCGCGGCAAGTACTCTGCTTCAGCAATGCCCAGGCTGGGCCTCAGCTGTCCCTCCCGGCAAGCTCCTCTTGCCGGGGCCTTAACTCTTGCTTTGTATACTTTGTCCTTGAATGGCTTAATAATCTTGAGCTTCTCTCTGGCCGTCCTCCCGCAAGCCTGGCCGCGGGATGCTACTACTGCCCGTGCACAAGTACGGGGTACTAGGGTACCCCTATTCTAGTACACCGATAGGAGCCCCCGGGCCTGGGCCACACATGGTGCCGGGCGTTGTTGGGCCAGGCCCAAACAGTGCACGGGCACGCGTGGCTGGGATAAGCCGAAATGTCTATATGCTGTTTAATTGCACGCTCTCCCACGCATCGCGCATTGAATGCGGAGCGTGGGAAGCGTGCGCAGTTATCTCGAATGACGAAGGGGCGGATGGTTCCGCATCTTTCCCCATAAAAGGAGGGACCTGCAGAAGCACTCACACACCCCTCTCACCATTCTCGATCTCCAAATCTCCGCCTTCTTCTTCCTCCGCTCCAAAACAAAGCGGTTTCCCAATCCTCCGCCACCGCGCGCGTCTGCATCTTCCTCGGTCCTCAGCTCCGCCTTCGCCATGCCTCCCAAAGGAGAAAAGGGGAAGACGGGGAAGTCCTCAAGGACGGAGACCCAGGCGCAGATGAAAAGGCAGAAGTACGCACTCTTCGCTCCGACGCTCACGGGGGCGGATCTGAAGGCCAAGTTCCAAGGCATGTGGGCCACGAGGACCAAGGCGCATCCGGCCACCCGCGTTCGCCCAGCCACCGACGAAAGCGAAGTGAGCAAGTACCCCTTCTTCGCTTGCTACTTTTGGTGCGGGCTCTGCCCACCGTACTCGTATTTCTTCAGCGACGTCATGTACACCTTCAACCTCCGGCTGCTGGATCTCACACCGAATGCCGTATCTACCATGGCAATATTTGCGCATCTGTGCGAGAACTTCATCGGCGTCGCACCCAACACCGCGCTGTTCAGGCATTACTTCACTCCCCGTGCTGAAAAGGGGGAGCCTCTCACTGTTGGCGTCTCGTTCGTTTCAAGATTGGGCGCCAAGGAGCATTATCTGAAGGGGGATCTCCGCCCAAGATGGGGAGAAATCCGGTCTGAATGGTGTTGGATCATTAACGATGAGCCGCCACCATACTGTGAGCTTCGCAAGACCCCAGCAGTGCGTGGCACAGACTGGAGCGATCTGGATCCCCAGGACAAAAAGCTGGAGATTGCCGCTGCCAGGATCATACGGCTCAGGGAGGCCGGGCTCACCATAGGGATGGTTGGCGCAGGCTTCCTCCGCCGCCGCATTGCTCCTCTGCAGCAGAGAGGAAGGCCGGCCTCTGATTGGAAGAACCCAGCCGATATCATGCGGCTGCGCCCTGGACTGATCAACAACTTCACAGTTCTGCAGCACGACTTTTTCATGCGAGAATTGTTCAAGCAAGAGACAGATCCAGAAAAGCGCGACAAGGCGTTCACGCTGCCGAAGCACATCGTGCCCCTTTGCAACAACTCCGCATTGAGTGCAATCATCGCTATGATGCCGCTCTGCAATGCGCACAGCGTTGAAGCAACTTGGGACGTGCCGCTCGAAGAAGACGTGCGGCGATTCTTTGACTCCACGGTCGAAAAGCAGGTCCGGGTGGAAGAGTGGCTCGTCCGCAACACCACTGAGCAAGAAATAGAATTCATTGCTCGAAGAGTGGAGGAGGACAGGCTCGCCAGGGAAGCTGGTGATTTTGGTTATACTTTGGCGGAGCTCGACGAGGCACAAAAGGAGAGCCTTGCCGAGCAGGGGATGCTTGCCGGGAAGGGCGAGCTCGCCGCACCCGGCAAGGATGTCGGGCCAAGCCAGCCTGCCGATGAGTCAGGCAGCTCGGAGGATGAGGGCTCCTCTTCCGAGGAGGGCACCGAAAGCCCACCGCAGTCAGAGTCCCCAGCCCCTCTGAGGAGGAAACGCCTTCGCAGGCTTGGCAAAGTGGCTGAGCAGCAAGAAGTTCAACAACCACCGGAGCGCCGTTCGACGCGCTCGACCGCGGCTAGGGCTGGTGCTGCGGGAGTGTCTTACGCGGCCCCGGCAACTGGAGCAGGGTCATCAAAGACCGCTGCTACTACCCCCGCCAAGCGGCCAAGGAGCCCAGCTCCCCCTCCTCCCCCTCCTCACACGGAGGCGGACTTTGATTTTTCCGCTCTCAGCGAAGAGGACGACGAGGAAGAGTAAGTTCCCTTGCCGCGACCCTCAATCTTTGTAAGGTTCTGTTTCTGTCCTCACTTGTCGCGCTCCGGCCTTGCTTCCGCAGGGAGGAAACTTTGGCGGAGAGGACAAGGAAGAGAGCTAAGGTCTCGGCGAGCAAGACCGTGGTGGTCGTCGAAGATGAGCCCACGGCAACCACCGAGAGAGCGTCTGAGACCGTCCCGACCAGCTCGGAGCCCAGCCCTCGTTGCAGCCCCCAGCGCAGCCCCCAGCGTAAGTATTTCAACTACCTTTCGCTGGCGGTCGCTGAGGAACAAGCATTTTGTTACTGACATCTTTGGGCGTGTAGGAGAGGAGCAGCAAGTGGAGCCATCTGAAGGTGCTCCAGAAGTACCACCCCCCTCGACCACACCGCCAAGGAGAAGATCTCCGGTAAGGGCTCCCACTAGCGAGCCGAGCCACGAAGAGGAGCCGGCAAGCGCCGAAGTGCCAAGCACCAGCGCTGGCGAGCCCACCCCAATGACAAACGTTGACGGGGGAGGGGAGCCCACCGCTCTTGAGCTCAACACGGGTAAACCCACTTGCTGCAAAACTCTTTCAGCTTTCTTTCTTTTGTCTTCTTGAATTTCTTCCTGAAGCTCTTTTTGCCTTACTTCTCGGGTTGGCAGAGCCCTCCTCGGTGGAGCCAATGAACATTGACTCTTCTGCCGAGGAGAACACCACAGGGGCCGTCGACGATGAGGCCGCCAAGGCCGGCGCTGCCAAGGCCGACAAGCTGGCAGCCGACAAGCTTGCCGACGAAGAAACTGCCAATGCTGCCGAAGAGGCCGGCAAGGCCGCCGAGGATAATACCGCCAAGGCGCCCACCGATGAAGCCGCCAAGGCTGCTGAAGCTGAGGCCGCCCAGAAGGCTGCTGAGGAGGCCGGCGAGGGAGCCGGTGGTTGTACTGACGGCCCTTAGGCCACAGGAGCACCAGGCGCTACTCCGACCACGGGTCCTTCAACCACTGACGAGGCGGCAGCGCCCAACTCGCCTCCGCCAAGTAAATACGTCCGGGTCGGCGAGAACGTCTACGTCAGCCTCCCCTGGATGGTGGGCTCCAGAGCACCAACCGAGGAGGATGTTGTGGACGAGGAGATCCTTGCCACTGCCGGGCTCCAGCTTGTGGATGCGCCAGGCGCCAGCAGTAGCAGCAAGTCTGAAGAGGAGCAACTGCTTCAAAAGCTGCTGAATCTTCATCGCGCCCGACGGGAGAAGCTAGCTTCCAGGGAGGCGCTCATCGAGAAGGCCGAAGCTGACATGTTGAGGCGCGCGGAGATCTTGGCGGATGTCCGCGCGCGATCTCTTAATGCGTTAGAGGCCAAGCGGGCACAGCTGGCCGAAGAACGGCAGGCCCTCCTCCTGATGAAGCAAGACATTGAACAAAAACAGGAGGAGACCGCCAAGGAGTTGCCTGCTCGGGCCGGTGATCTGAACCAGCGGAAAGTGGACCTTGACGCCCACGAAGAAGAACTTGCCGAGCGCAAGAGGAAACTTGCCGAAACCCTCCGACAGAAAGACGAGGAGGTGGCAAGACTTGTCGCAGAGCGGACCCAGGGGCAGGCACAAAAACACCAGAAGGAAATCGAAGCCTTGGCCCAAGAGTACGCCAGCAAGTTGGTGGAGGCCACCAACGCTGTCGCTGCTGCAGAAGTGAACAGGAAAGAAACGGAGGAGAAAGTGGCAAGACTAGAGGCCGCCCTCAAGGCAAACGGTGACAAGCTCTCAACGCTCGAAAGTGAGAGGGCAAAGGTGACCCACACTTTGGCGGAGATGCAAGTTACCATAGCCAAGAAGAACAATCTGCTTGCCGCCGCCAATGACTCCAGAGCAGACCTGAAGCTGAAACTGACCACGCTGAAGGAGACGCTCGGCACCACCAGAAAGCGCGAAGGGCTTCTAATGGCAGAGCTCCAGAAGGAAAAGGGCCTGCTTCAAGATGCTATTGCAACCCACAAAAAGTTCAGGGATAACGTGGGGATCTTCACAGACAGGCATGCCAGCGCAGCCGAGGACATCGACAAGGAGCTGACTGCCCTGAAGGTGCCGGACTTCGGGTACTCCACCGACAAGAACACGCAAACTAGCGTCAAGCTAGCCGAGTTCTTCGACGGAGTAGTAGAAGCACTCCAACAGCTCCAAGTCAATCACAAGGCTCAACTGGCCGACGAGTCACGCAGGCTTTGCCGGGGAGTTCTCCGGAGGTTGTTGGTGAAGATAGCATACAGAAACCCGGGCGTCGACTTCAGCAACATCTTCAAAAGCTTGCTGAAGGGATACGACCCCGCGCCACTAGAGGCCCTTGTCGCGCCCATCGTGGAGAGGGTGGACCAAATCCAGAGAGTCGAAGGCGAGCACCGCAATTAGAGAGCCCATTCTTCTCCCTCCTTGCCGCCGCTAGACATGTTAAAGAACAATCTGTTTAAGCCGCGGCAACTTATCTTGTAATATAACATGCAATATTTTGAAGTTAATGCATGTCATCTCCCTTAAGCAATTTCTTTCTTTGTGTGTACTTGCCCTACGCTTATAGGAAACTTGCCGGTGCGCGCACCATCGCCGCGAGCGCTGGGTGCGGGACTCCAGCAGCCTGCTGGCGGTGCCGCTGCCGGCAAGCAACCTTGTCGCGCTCAGTGCGGCCACTTAGGTTGTTGAGCAGACTCGAAACAAGGTAAGGGCGCGACCGATTACGCTTAGGTTCCGTCGCGCACAGGTTTTCCATACAAAGAGTAGTATCGTTCAAGGAAAATAACCTTGAAAATAAAAAAGAATTTGGTTATTCAAACTTTGGCACTTAGCTTTGTCGCTGATCTCTCCGCGGCAAGGTCTTGTCACTGCTTGCCGCTGCCTTCTACCCGGCAAGGCAAAGTTTCTTTGAACGACGCCTGGTCCATATCATTATCCCATCCCCCCGGGCAAACTTGTGCGCGAGGGAAGCTTCTGTCTTTTTGAGAAAAAGAAAGAAGAGAAAATAAAGATATAGGAGCTTGGCGGCTTGTTAATGCTTACCGGGGAGGCTGTACTGCACAGTATGTCAGATAATCATACAAAATAAAAGTAAACATGAAATCATCAAAAACTGCGAAATACAAAAGCTTCATTTATGCACAGGGTCTGCGCCTGGCTTTGTACAAAGGATTACATGCAACAGCGGCAAGACTTGTACAAAAGGTGGTTGCCGGGGAAGGGCCCGACAACCGCGCCTTATGGAAAAAACTTACGGAGATGCTCAATGTTCCAGGAATTGATCACTGGAATGCCATCCCCGGTCTCCAGGCGGACAGCGCCGGGCCTGGTGACTCGTTTCACCCGATAAGGGCCTTCCCACTTCGGCGTCAACTTGTTTGAATTCTTGGCCGATTGAACGCGCCAAAGAACAAGGTCGCCTTCCTCGAGACTTCTGGCATTAACTTTGCGGATATGGTAGCGACGCAAAGCTTGCTGGTAGCGAGCAGCTCTCACAGCAGCCTGAAGACGATCCTCCTCGAGGAGCACAGCGTCATCTTGCCGCAGTTGCTCTTGCTCAAGCTCATCATAAGCGAGCACTCGAGGTGACCCGTATACGAGTTCCGTGGGGAGAACTGCCTCTGCTCCATAAACTAGAGCAAAAGGCGTCTGGCCAGTAGCTCGATTTGGCGTCGTCCTGATCGACCAAAGAACCACTGGCAGCTCCTCGATCCAGTTTTTGCCGCACTTGCGCAGCCTGTCGAAAGTTCTCGTCTTGAGCCCACGCAGCACTTCAGCATTTGCCCTTTCAGCTTGACCGTTGCTTCGGGGGTGAGCAACAGAAGCGAAACAGACCTTGGCGCCAAGGTCTTCGACATACTGCATGAAGGCGTGGCTCGTGAACTGGGTACCGTTGTCGGTGATGATCCTGTTAGGAACACCAAAGCGACAAACAATTCCCTTCAAGAACTTGATGGCTGATTGTGCTGTCACCTTCCTCACTGCTTCCACTTCTGGCCACTTCGTAAACTTGTCGATGGCCACATACAAGTACTCGAAGCCCCCGGTGGCACGGGGAAAGGGGCCGAGGATGTCGAGCCCCCAGGCCGAAAATGGCCAGGAGAGAGGGATTGTCTGGAGAGCTTGAGCTGGCTGATGAATCTGCTTGGAATGAAACTGGCACGCTTCACACTTGGTTACTAGTGCAGTTGCATCCTGGAGGGCGGTGGGCCAAAAGAAACCTTGCCGGAAAGCCTTTCCAACAAGGGCTCTTGACCCTATGTGGTGACCACATATGCCTCCATGAATCTCCGCCAACAGCTCCTGTACTTCTTCCCGGGGAATACACTTCAATTTCACACCGTTTGGTCTTTTTCTGCACAGCATGTCATCGACAAATTGATACATATTGGACCGTCGGGCTACTTTCTCCGCTTCTTCCTGCTCTTCGGGAAGTTCTCCTGTCTGAAGGAAACGGACGATCTGCTGCGCCCACGCTGGAGCCTGTGGCTCGACAACGAGGACTAAAGGCATTTCTTCTGCTGTGGGAACATCAGGCCCTACGGGAAGAGCTCATCGTTCTACCAGAGCCTGCCGTTCCCCGACGAGCTTGGCGGGAACAGCCGCCTCAACGACAAGAGACTGGGGCCCTGCTGGAGCGTGCTGTCCTTCAACAAGCTTGTCGGGAGCAGTTGCTTCAACGACGGAAGCCCAAGTCCTCGTCGGAGCATCTTGCTCCTCAGCGCTTCGATCAGGAGCGCCTGCTTCAACGACAAGGACCTGAAGTCTTGTCGGAGCAAGTTGCCCCTTTGCCTCTAGCCTAGGAGCACCCGCTTCAATGACAAGAGCGTGAGGCCTTGTCGGAGCAAGTTGCCCCTCTGAATCTTTGGCGCTGGCTTTGGCAGCCTTCTTGCTGGCGGCTTCGGGGAGCTCTGCCGGGAAGTAGTCGCCAGAAGCCAACTTCCTCTTCCTGCCTTGCCCTACTGATGGCGTCACGGATGGCTGAGTTAGTTGGAGCACAAAAGTGCCTGGCTCCACAGGCAATTTGAGTGCGGCGCGCTTTGACAAACCATCAGCAATGTCATTCTCAGCACGTGGGACGTGCTCCATTTGTAGGCCATCAAAGCGTTCTTCCAACTTCCTCACCTCATCTACATAAGCTTCCATCAATGGCATTGGTAGTTCTTGTTCACTTGCCTGACGACAAGCTGCGAATCTCCCCTGACAATAAGCTTCTTGATCCCAAGGTCTGCCGCGATCCTGAGACCGGCAAGCAACCCCTCATATTCTGCAGTATTGTTCGTCGCCTGTTCCTTGGGAAAGTGCATTTGGACCACGTACTTGAGGTGCTCTCCGGTGGGTGCGACAAGCAGTACGCCAGCACCGGCGCCTTGCAGCGAAAAGGCACCATCAAAGTACATAAGCCACTCTTTGCTTGTCTCCTTGCCGGGGAGAGTCATCTCTGGGATTTCTTCGTCTGGCGTTGGTGTCCATTCTGTGACAAACTCTGCCAAAACTCGGCTCTGTATGGTTGATGTACTCTCAAACTTGAGGCCAAAGCTCGACAACTCCAACGCCCACTCGACAATCCTGCCCGTCGCTTCTGGATTTTGCAAAATCCTTTTCAGCGGGAAGCGAGTGATGACGGTAACTTCATGTGCTTGAAAGTAATGGCGCAGCTTTCTCGAGGCCATGAGAAGGCCGAAAAGCAGCTTCTGCACACCAGAATACCTTGACCTAGCTCCCTGCAGAAGAGAGCTCACAAAGTAGACCGGGCGCTGCACCATTTTCTTCTTTTGTATCACTTTGCCTGACTGCGCAGACGAATCCTTGTTGGCAGCAAAACTTGTTGCCCCCAGCTTGTCGCTGGTCATGCTTGCCGCAGTTACTGCCTCCTCGTCCACCTCTCTCTCCGCTACCAGCGCAGCACTAACCACTTGATTGGTTGCCGCTAGATACAGCAACAACTTCTCTTGTGGTTTAGGCGCGACAAGTATTGGAGGAGAGGAGAGGTATCTCTTCAAGTCTTGCAGCACCGCCTCCGCCTCCGGAGTCCATTTCAATGGACCTGCCTTTTTTAAGATTTTGAAAAATGGCAGGGCGCGCTCAGCTGACTTGGAGATAAACCTACTGAGGGCAGCAACACAGCCGGCAAGTCGTCGTACATCCTTGATGCGCTTCGGTGCTTCAATTTGCTCAATGGCTTTGATCTTGTCAGGATTGGCTTCAATTCCACGTTGAGACACAAAGAACCCGAGAAGCTTGCCGGAGGGAACTCCAAACACGCACTTCTCGGGGTTGAGCTTCAGGTTGATCTTGCGCAGATTTACAAAAGTTTCTTCTAGATCTTGAACCAAAGTAGCCCTGTCTTTGCTTTTGACCACTATATCATCCATATAGGCTTCCACATTTCTGTGCAGCTGAGGCTCAAAAGCAATCTGGACGGCTCTTGCAAATGTCGAACCAGCATTTTTCAAACCAAATGGCATACGTACGAAACAGTATGTGCCACAGGGTGTGATAAATGCGGTATTTTCCTCATCTTCCTCAGCCATGAAGATTTGATGATACCCTGAATATGCGTCAAGAAATGAAAGCAAATCACATCCTGCCGTGGAGTCAACAATCTGGTCTATGCGGGGCAAAGGAAATGGGTCTTTGGGACAAGCTTTATTGACATCAGTGAAATCAATACAAAGCCTCCATTTTCCATTCGCTTTGCGCACGACAACCGGATTGGCCAACCACGTAGGATGGAGCACTCCTCTAACGAGGCCTGCTGCTTCCAACTTCTTGATTTCTTCCGCAATAAACTCTTGCGGCTCCACAGCTTGCTTTCTGGCTTTCTGTTTGACGGGCCTCGCGTGGGGACAAACGGCAAGGTGGTGCTCAATTACTTTCCTGGGAACACCGGGGATGTCGGACGGTTGCCATGCAAATACGTCGACATTCGCCCGCAGGAAAGCAACGAGCGCGTTTTCCTATTTGTTGTCAAGTGTGGCACTGATGGTGAAGGAACCACCAGTGCCATCCTCCTTGGCGGGCACCTTCTTTGTCGCCGGCGGAGCAGCTTTGTTCTTCTTACACTTGCCGGTGGAGCTCTCTGGTGCGTCCTCGACGGCAGCGCAGCACTCCGAAGAGGTGCGCTTGCCGGAGTGGGCACAGGAGCTCTTGCCGGACTTCCTCTTGTTCTCCTGCCCGAGAGCTTCAGCGGCAAGTGCCTTGGCGGCAGTTGCGGCAGCTACTTCCCGGTAGATCTTGTCGGCGCAAATAAGCGCATCCTTCCTGTCGCAGGGAACTGTGATAACACCTACTGGACCTGGCATCTTCAACACGTTGTAGGCATAATGAGAGGCTGCCATGAACTTGGCGAGCACTGGACGGCCAAGTATCCCATTATAAGGCAATGGAATATCGGCAACATCAAAGGTGACCTTCTCGGTCCGGTAGTTCAGCTCGCCGCCAAATGTCACTGGCAGCGTGATCTTCCCTTTCGGCTTGCTCCTTCCTGGATTGACTCCTTGGAAAGTACCAGTTTCCTCAAGCTCGCCGTCAGAGATTTGAAGTTTCCGGAGCACAGCGGGCGAAATCAGATTCAAGCCGGCCCCACCGTCAACTAACATCTTCGTGACCTTGAGGTTGCGGATCGTTGGTGAAACCAACATCGGCAAGCACCCGACCGCCGTTGTGCGGTCAGGGTGGTCCTCAATGTCAAAGACGATAGGCGTGTCGGACCACTTCAGAAGCTTTCTGGCGTCAACAGATGGTTCCGCTGCATTGATCTATCGCGCCCACTGTTTAAGTTGGCGGTGAGAAAGATGCAACGAAGCACCACCGTCAACACACAAGACTTCTGCGGCTTTCTGAAATTTGTGTTCACTGGATTCTTCATCATCTAGATCATCATCATCATCATCTTTGTCGCGGCCACGAGGAGGCCTGTCTCTCTGCTGCAGCTTGGCCTTGCCGCGACGCCCTCCTCGGGCAGTGCGCTTCTTGCCGGACCCGCCAGCACCTTCTGGGGCCTTCTCCTTGTCGCGCCTCTCATACTCAGCTTTTTGCTGTTCGACAAGCTGCTCGACTCGTCGATAGTTCTGGAGATCGTGCCCCTTGGTGCGGTGGATCTTGCAATATTGCTTGTCGGAGCCGTCCTGCTTGTCGGCAGCCGCCAAGGCCTGACAGTTGGCGCACGCAGCAATCTCCTTGCCGGAGCCCTCGACTTTGGCCTTGTCGGCGCTGCCGTTGCCGCTGGACTGCTCGACGGCAAGCACAGCTTTGCCCTTTTTCTTCCTGTTGTTCCGCCGCCGGCCCTTCTTTGCTGGGGCGGTACCTTCGCTGTCAGAGCTCCCCCCTGCGCCAACACCTTCACCGGGAAGTTTCCTTCCCTCTTCAGCGCGCGCACACTTGTCGGCGAGAGCATATAACTGGCCAATGTCTCTGACCTTGGTCATCGCCATTTCCTCCCGCATCTTGCGGTTACGCACGTTCTGATGGAACGCGCTAATAACCGCAGCGGGGTGAACATCTGGGATGTTGTACTGTACGCGGCTGAACCTTTGAATGTATTTGCGCAGGGGCTATCCTTCCTTCTGGGGGATGAGATGAAGATCACTCTCCTGGCCATGAGGTTGATGACCGCCAGTAAAGGCACCAACAAACTGATGGCACAGGTCCGCCCATGAAGAAATGGAGTTCTCCGACAGGTGCATGAGCCATGAGACGACGTTGCGCTTTAACACGAGCGGGAAGTAGTTAGCAAGAATCTTGTCGTCTCGTCCCCCGGCAGCTTGCACCGCAATGGTGTAAATGCTGAGGAACTCCGACGGGTGTGTCTTGCCATCATACTTCTCCGACACGTCAGGCTTGAAAGCCTTGCGATTGGGCCACTGGACCTGCCGCAGCTCATGGGTGAACGCTGGACAACTTACCGCGTACGGCAAGTCGCCAGGATCCCCTGGCGCATGCATGTCAACAGCGGGCCCTGCGCGTCTGTCAGACTGACGATGCGCTTCTCTCCTTCGCTCGATAGTGGTACGAGCGTCTTCTCCTCTGCGTTCCTGAAGAACGAGGCGCTGGTCACGACGAGCTCGCGGGTCAGACGACGCCGTGGAATCATCGCCACGGGCGTCGTTTCGACGTGTCGGCGACCGAGGCCGTCTGGGTGGGGAGTGTACGGTTGTTGCCCCCTCGCCGTTCTTGTTGGTGACAGCATCGTCACCAGTGCTCTTGTCGGCCGCGCGCACTGGGTCGGCATCAGCGAAGCTGAGAAGGCTCTGAATGGTTGCCCTCCACTCGTCAAGCTTATCTGCTGGTGGAGGGAAGTTCAGGAGCAGCTGCGCACGCGCCAACGCTTCTGCTGGTGAGGGAGGTATCGAGTGGCGTGAGGACTATGGGATGCTCTTACTCCTAACGGTGTTAGAAGGAGCATCTCCACGCCCAGGCGACCGCGCCTCGACCCCGCCAACGTGTTGTTGCGTATGGTGACCCCGCGCATCTCGAGATTGATGCGCAAGTTCATTATCCAGGGAGCGCCTGGCACCTGGGGCGTCAGGACGCTGCCTGTCACGGGCTTCTTGCGAAGGCCGCGGCGTCTGAACCGGCGCAGGCGTTCCAGAATGCGCAGCACCGTTTCTGGAGCTTGCAGGGCCACCAAATCATGCTTATGGTCATGCGACGATTTCATGATGTTGGCAGGTATTAAAGAAGAATTTGAGCACTATGGTCACAAGGCCGAGCTCGGACCCTACATTGAAGATAAGTGCAACCAGCATCTCAGTCTCACAGAATCGTTTACTAAAGAGTTTAAATTTCATCCTCGTGAGTCTAGGGTTTCGTTTAAACTTTATGACCGTTTAATTACCATGCCTCTAGACGTGTTTAGTGGTGTGTGTAAAATTCCATTTTGGGGTTCATTGGACGAACCACCAAGGTCTGAGTATGAGTCATTTTTGACTAGTCTTTGCTACGGTGAGAATAGAAGGGTAACACAAGGTAGAATAAAAAGTATTCATTTCCCATCAATTCAATACTTTGCACTATTTAATGGAAAATGCATCATAGGCAAACAAGACTGTAGTACACTATGTGCTCCTGACTTGAGCCTCATACACACTGCTCTCACCGGTATTAAATGTTATAACCTTGGAGCGATTGTTGCACGCAGATTGCAACACAACGCTGGTAGTGGATATTTTTTTGGTGGGATTTATGCTTCACGTTTAGCAGAGGAGTTTGGTGTATCACTTTGGCCTAATGACCCCATCCTACCTACTCAGTACTTAGACTTTGAGGCCATGAAGCGCCATAAGTTCCTTAAGGGCGAGATCACTGATTATACTTATAACTTGATGTTCAATAAAGAATCCATTGTGCATACCTTTTTGCCTGTGCCTGCTCTCTTTGATTATCACAGCAAAGGAAGATATTATGTTCTCGAGAGCGAGGCCCGCGCACACAACACAGAGGTTGTGGCTGCTCGGCGGGCTGAGGAGGCTACACCGAGAGCCTCCGTGAGCTATCACTCTGATTATTACGCAGGCTGCAGATGGTGATTACCAAGCTAGGCTAAGGCCTAAGCTTGGGGGAGTACGTATTGCCACCGATATTATATTCATGTTCACACATTTCATTCCAGTTGTCGGTGTTCACACTTTTTCATTGTATTATCCATGCTAGATTTATTTTCTTCTCGCTTTCTTCTTGTGTGTTTGAAAAACTTTGAGAAAATCCAAAAAAATGTTGCTTGCTTCTTTTCAGCTTTTCTGTCTAGCTTAATTAGTTGTATCACTAAAAGAAAATTCAAAAGGATTTCCTTGTTCTTCTTTTGCTTGTTGGGAGTTCTCCCGTGTAAATAATTTTTCTCATTTTTGTTTTTCCTTTTTCTTTAGTTTGCTTTCTTCAAGAAAAACTAAAAAACTCCAAAAATATTTCAGTGTGTTTCTCTGAAATTCTTTTCTTCTTATTGAGTCATACCAAGGAGAAGACCACGATGAAAATGTTGAGTGGCTCTCACATGCATTGATATTGATCTAACAAAGAGCCATATTAACTTGTCTTCTCCCTCTTGAATAAAATGTTTTGCAGATTCCAGCTTAGTCCATGGCACTCTTGCACTATTATTATTTTCATCATTCATTCGTGCAAGTGAAAGGCAATAATGATGATATTTGATGAACTGGCTGTGGCAGAGAGAAACAAGTATGAATTCAACTTGTTCTGTTTTTGTAAATATGTTTAACCTAGTATCCATGATTCAGCCTATTATGATCAAACATGTTTGCAATGACAATTAGAGATTATATTTTCTCATGCCATGCTTAAATAGCTAGGAGTGGATAATGATTTATCTTGGATGTCAACATTGTGTTAAAATGATTGTGATGTAGTATGATGATATGGTATCCTCCTCTGAATGTTCGAGTGGCTTGACTTGGCACATGTTCATGCATGTAGTTGAATCAAAACCAACATAGCCTCTATGATATTTATGTTAATGGTGTTCATATCCTACTCATGCTAGTACTCAATGTTTATTATGCATAATGCATGTTCATGACCGTTTTCGCTCTCTAGCTGGCCGCTTCTCAACCTATTTGCTAGCCTTCGCCTGTACTAAGTGGAAATACTGCTTGTGCATCAAAATCCTAAAACCCAAAGTTATTCCACATGAGTCCACTATATCTACCTATATGCGGTATTACCTTGCCGTTCTAAGTAAATTTGCATATGCCACCTCTAAAAACTTTAACTAAACATCTGTTTTTGTGTGCCTGGATTGTTCATAGAGCGACATGAGGTAGTCGGTATCTTCCATGCTAAGCGGGTTATTCTCATGATGAGTGTTTATTCACTTCTCCTTACACGAGAGGGGCGGTAATAGGGATTCCCAGCCCCGAATTAAAATTGCAAATAATTAAACAAAACTCCCCCAGGAATGATGTTGGTATGGATGGTACCCGTGGATTCGGCTAGCCGTGGAATGTGTTTGTTGGTGGAGGGGAGTAAACCTTTAGTTTTATCGCTTGGGAACCGCCACTAATGTGTTTAGCATGGAAGATATCGATAACTAATGGTCGCGAAGTAAACAGGAAGGGTGCATTTCTCATAATTTCATTTATCTCTGTTTTAAAAATCTGAGCTCTGGCACCGCTGCAAATCCCTGCTTCCCTCTGCGAACGGACTATCTATTTACTTTTATGTTGAGTCATCACCTTCTCAAATAAGTGCCAGATCTGAGAGCACACTACTAGGGAAAAGCTTATAGGTAGACACTTACAAGTAGTGCGGGTTTATACCCCTCGCTACTGCTACTTACTAATAGCGCGGGTTTTTACCCCTCGCTACTACTAAGTTGATAGTAGTAGCGCGGGTTTTTACCCCTTGCTACTACTAAGCGGTCTCTACCGAGCCCCCCCGGGACATGCCATAGTAGTAGCGAGGGGTATAAACCCGTGCTACTACTAAGTTGATAGTACTAGCGCGGTTTTATGCCCCTCGCTACTACTAAGTATGAGGTAGGTGAAGTCCCCATATCCTCCGCCGAATCCCTCTTCTCTTCCTCACTCTCCCCCTCTCTCCATAGGTTCTCCCATGGTGCTCCTGCCCAAGCACATCTCCTCCTCCATGGTGCCCAACGAGTCCGCCTCCTCGCGTCGCTGGCGTCTAGGAGCTCGCCCGTCTTCCCCCTCGCCTCCATGCCACCACGACGGAGCACCTCACCACCGATGACCAGCCCCAATGCGCCCTCCATCTCCTTCCTTTCTCCCTTGTTTCTCTTTTTCCCTCTCCCTCCCCTCTCCCTTCGGTTTTACTCACCTCCCATGCCTGCGCAGGTCGTCAACATGGCCAACCAGGAGCTCTCCTCCTTGGCCGCGAAGAGGATCCTCACACCGTCGTCTTGCTCTACACTGGATCCGGTCCCTCTCCAATAGCCGTCGCCGGATCTGGTCTGCCGCTACCCGTCCGCACCTTCGGCGACCCCTGTCGTCGTTGGATCGAACAATTGACACCATTGGCAACATGCACGGGGTCAAGATTTTGTTTTTGTTTTTGAAATTAATAGTAGTAGCGCGGGTCACAGACACGCGCTACAGATAGTTAGTAGCAGCGCGTGTGGAATCCGCGCTACTACTAACACACGTACTAGCAGTGCGGGATGCACCGCGCTACAACTACCAGTTAGCTGTAGCGCCGTAGTAGTAGCGCGGGCACCCGCGCTACTACTAGGCTTTTTATAAGTAGTGGCACTATTGTCATCCTCATACATTGTGTATAGTTAATGTTGGGTGCATCATGACTGGATCTTTTCTACCATGAATTACAATGTTTAGTCGCTGCTTGAACTTTGGAGGTGCTCTGCATTTATGTTTTGCGGTCTCAGAAAGGGCTAGCGAGATACCACTGTTGTCATATTATATCATGGTTGTTTTGACAAAGTGTTGTCATTTGAGATATCTTATTATTGCTCGCTAGTTGATTATGCCATTGATATGAGTTAATATAATTTTTAAGAGTTTTTGTCGACATGGTTAGTCATAATCTTTGCTGAAAACCTGGGTGCTACTTAAGCTTATTTATGTAAACAAGAGCAAAAGAGTTCGTAAAAGTTTTTCTTTTTCACTTTCAGTTTATCAACTGAATTGCTTGAGGACAAGCAAAGGTTTAAGCTTGGGGGAGTTGATACTTCTCCGTCGTATCTACTTTTCCTAATGCTTTTGCTCTTGTTTTGGACTCTAATTTGCATGATTTGAATGAAACTAACTCGGACTGGCGCTATTTTCAACAGAATTACCATGGTGTTGTTTTTGTGCAGAAATAAAAGTTCTCGGAATGGAAGGAAACTTTTTGGAGAATTTTTATGGAATAAAAGAAAAATAATGGAGCCAAGAACCACCGGAGGGGGCCCCTGGGTGAGCACAACCCACCAGGGCGCCCCCCCCCCCTCCTGGCGCGCCCAGGTGGGTTGTGCCCACCTGGTGGCCCCACTGACCCTATACCCGATGCTATAAAATCCTATTTTCGGAGCAAAAAATCAGGGAGGAAGAATTATCATGTTTCACGAGACGGGGCCGCCGTCACCTCCTGTTCTTCATCGGGAGGCCAGATCTGGAGTCCGTTTGGGGCTCCAGAGAGGGGAATCTTCGATCTTCGTCATCACCAACCCTTCTCCATCACCAATTCCATGATGCTCCCCACCGGGAGTGAGTAATTCCTTCATAGGCTCGCTGGTCAATGAGGAGTTGGATGAGATTCATAATGTAATCAAGTTAGTTTTGTTAGGGCTTGATCCCTAGTATCCACTATGTTTTGAGATTGATGTTGCTATGATTTTGTCCTGCTTAATGCTTGTCACTTTGGGCTCGGGTGCCATGATTTCATATCTAAACCGTTTATGTTTTCACCATTATATCTATGTTCTAGATCTGATCTTGCAAGTTATATGAACCTGCTACGTGTTATGATCCATAAACCCCGGAGTGACAGTATTCAGGATACTTTCCGGTGATGACCGTAGTTTGAGGAGTTCATGTATTCACTATGTGTTAATGCTTTGTTTCGGTTCTCTATTAAAAGGAGGCCTTAATATCCCTTAGTTTCCTTATGGACCCCGCTGCCACGGGAGGGTAGGACAAAAGATGTCATGCAAGTACTTTCCATAAGCACGTGTGACTATTTACGGAATACATGCCTACATTATATTTATGAACTGGAGCTAGTTTCGTATCGCCCTAGGTTATGACTGTTATATGATGAATATCATCCAACGAATTCACCGATCCAATGCCTACGAGTTTTTCACATATTGTTCTTGCTAAGTTACTACTGTTATTGTTACTGTCACAACTGCTACAAAATCATTGCTATCACTATTACTGTTACTATTATTGTTACCACTGCCATCAAAACTATCATATTTACTATGCTACTAATTACTTTGCTGTAGATAATTAATCTCCAGGTGTGGTTGAATTGACAACTCAGCTGCTAATACCTTCAAATATTATTTGCCTCCCCTTGTGTCGAATCTATAAATTTGGGTTGAATACTCTACCCTCAAAAACTATTGCAATCCCCTATACTTGTGGGTTATCAGGCGCCATTAATGGAGAGGATGCGAGCAAGGCGGGCAGCCATGGAATTCAAAGGGCTCGCTTCCCAGTGAGCATATGCAGTGTATAGCTCGCATGCTTCTCGGTGAGCCTGTGCATTGGAGGACAGCTTGCACGCCTCTCGGTCAGCCTGCACAGCGGACTGCGCTTGCACGCCTCCTGTTAAGTCAAGCAGCTATCTGCATGGCACCTCCTAGCCATTAAAAGAGTGACGTGTGGCGTCACGTGAATGGTTATCAGAACGCACATGATTTAAATTATACAAAATGTTTGAGATGTTAAAGTGGCAGCTATTTGTTTCAAAATGCCTTTGTTGGCTGTTATTCGAGTGTGCCTTCTCTTAAAATGGACACGAAAAATACCACAGCATGTCGGGTGCCATTCCATGATAGCTTGCCAAGTTTCCAGAATTTCAGACGAGTTTTGGATTTACTAGAATTTAAAAACAAAGTATCTCAATGTTTTGCCGGCAATCAACAGTGCCCTGGTGTTTGAAATTCATTCTCATTTCTTGCATGGGACCTAAGTACGCACCCAAGGACACACATTTGATATGTCAACCCATTTTTCTGCACTAGAGCATGTGCATGTATTTCAAATTTTAATTATGCACATAAAATGCCTAGAAAACTCAGTTAATGTATGAAAATGTCCAAACGAACCCCAAAATTGCAAATTTTAACACGACACTCCTGTGGCTCTATGTTGCCACTAGTAAAAAAATTGAAAACAAGAAGAGGAAACGGATATCGTTTCATCCACCAAGGAGGCACATTCCCTACCGGAACCATGAGGCTTGTTGTCAGAAGCTCTGGTGTGTGAGATGCTTATACCCAAACCTACCCCAAATGGGACAAATTTTTTACCACACCATGTTGATGCCGTTCCATGATAGCATGCCAAGTTTCATGAATTTCAGACGAGTTTTGGATTTACTAGAATTTGAAAACCATGTATCTCAATGTTTGCAGCCGAGCGACGGTGGCAAGGTGTTTGACATTCATTCCCATTTCTTGCATGGGACCTAAGTATGCAACCAAGGACACAGATTTGATTTTTAAACCAATTTATATGCACTGGAGCATGTGCTTGTAGTTCAAATTTGAATTATGCACATAAATGCATAGAAAACTCAGTTAATGTATAAAAATGTCCAAACGAACCCCGAAAAAATCCAAAATTTAACACAACACTCCTGTTGTTCTTTGTTGACACTAGAAAAAAAATTGAAATGGATTGGAGTATCACCAAAGAACTAGCTTTGGACAGGGGTGCATGGAAGCTTGCTATCCATGTGCTAGAGCCATGAGTTGGTCGCGAGATCTTATGGGTTTCACCTCTAGCCTACCCCAACTTGTTTGGACTAAAGGCTTTGTTGTTGTTTGTTGTTGTTGTAGTTGTTGCTACAAGAAGAGGCAACGGATATCGTTTCGTCCAAAAAGGTGAAACGTTCCCTACCATAACCATGAGGCTTGTTGTGAGAAGCTCTGGTTTGTGAGAAGCTTATACCACAACCTCCCCCAAATGGGACAATATTTTTACCACTGCATGTTGATGCCGTTCCATAATAGCATGTCAAGTTTCATAAATTTCAGACGCTTTTTCAATTTACTAGAATTTAAAAACCATGTATCTCAATGTTAGCGGCCGAGCGACGGTGGCAAGGTGTTTGACATTCATTCCCATTTCTTGCATGGGACCTAAGCATGCAATCAAGGACACACATTTGAATTTTGAACCCATTTATATGCACTGGAGCATGTGCATGTAGTTCAAATTTTAATTTTGCACATAAATGCATAGAAAACTCAATTAATGTATAAAAATGTCCAAGCGAACCACGAAAAATCCAAAAGATTGACACAACACTCCTGTTGTTCTATGTTGACACTAGAAAAATTTTGAAAGCAAGAAGAGGCAACGGATATCGTTACGTCTACAAAGGTGGCATGTTCCCTACCGAAACCATCAGGCTTGTTGTGACAAGCTTATACCCAAACCTACCCCAAATAGGACAATATTTTTACCACGGCATGTTGATGCCGTTCCATGATATCATGTCAAGTTTCATGAATTTCAGACGAGTTTTCGATTTACTAGAATTTTCAAACCATGTATCTCAATGTTAGCGGCCGAGCGACAGTGTCAAGGTGTTTGACATTCATTCTCATTTCTTGCATGTGACCTAAGCATGCAACCAAGGACACACATTTGATTTTTTCAACCCATTTTTAGGCACTGGAGCATGTGCATGTAGTTCAAATTTGAATTATGCACATAAATGCCTACAAAACTTAGTTAACATATAAAAATGTCCAAACGAACCCCGAAAAATTCCGAAATTTAACACGACACTCCTGTTGTTCTATGTTGACACCAGAAAAACATTTGAAAGCAAGAAGAGGCGACGAATATAGTTTTGTCCACAATGGTGGCAGATACATCTCCAACGTATCTATAATTTTTGATTGTTCCATGCTGTTATATTATCATTCTTGGATGTTTTACAATCATTTTATAGCAACTTTATATCATTTTTTGGACTAACCTATTGACATAGTGCCCAGTGCCAGTTACTGTTTTTTGCTTGTTTTTTACTTCACAGAATATCCATATCAAACGGAGCCCTGGACCAGAGGACACCACATGGGCCAAAGAAGTACCAGAGGGGAGGCCCGAGGTGGGCACAACCCACCAGGGCGTGCCCAGGGGGGTTGTGCCCCCCTCGGTGACCTCCCGCACCGCCTATTTGCTCTATAAATACCCCAATATTCCAGAGACCCTAGGGGAGTCGACGAAAAACAATTCCAGCCGCCGCAAGTTCCAGAACCACGAGATCCAATCTAGACACCATCACGGAGGGGTTCATCATCCTCATTGGTGCCTCTCTGATGATGCGTGCGTAGTTCACCATAGACCTACGAGTCCGTAGGCAGTAGCTAGATGGCTTCTTCTCTCTTTTTGATTCTCAATACAATGGTCTCTTGGAGATCTATTTGATGTAACTCTTTTTGCGGTGTGTTTGTTGGGATCCGATGAAGTTTGAGTTTATGATCAGATCTATATCCATGAAAGTTATTTGAGTTTTCTTTGATCTCTTATATGCATGATTAATTATAGCCTCATATTTCTTCTTCGAATCTTTGGTTTAGTTAGGCCAACTAGATCGATTTTTCTTGCCATGGGAAGAGGTGCTTTGTGATGGGTTCGATCTTGCGGTGTTCTTTCCCAGTGACAGAAGGGGCAGCAAGACACGCATGTATCATTGCTATTAAGGATAACAAGATGGGGGCTATTCCTACATGAATAGATCTCTTCTACATCATGTCATCGTTCTTATTGCATTACTCCATTTTTCCATGAACTTAATACACTAGATGCATGCTGGATAACGGTCGATGTGTGGAGTAATAGTAGTAGATGCAGGCAGGAGTTGGCCTATATAATGATCATTGTCTAGATATCGTCATAATTATTCGATCTTCTATCAATTGCCCAACAGTAATTTGTTTACCTACCGTATGCTATTTTTCTCGAGAGAAGCCACTAGTGAAATGTACGGCCCCCGGGGCTATTCTTTATCATATTTGCTTTCCGATCAATTATTTGCCTCTTTTATTTTCAGACCTATTATTCCTAAACCCAAAAATACCTTGCTGCAATTTTTTGTTATTTATTTTATTTCGCGTTTTCGCGAGATCTATTTATCCAATCTACTACAGATTTATCTATCTTTTACACAGGAGGGATTGACAACCCCTCTTACGCATCGGGTTGCAAGTATTTGTTCTTTGTGTGCAGGTACCATTTACATAGTGTTGCTTGGTTCTCCTACTGGTTCCATAACCTTGGTCTCATCACTGAGGGCAATACCTACCGTAGCTGTGCTGCATCATCCCTTCCTCTTCGGGGAAAATACTGACGCGGACACGAGCCATCAATAAAGGATTTCTGGCGCTGTTGCCGGGGAGACATCATCAACATCTATCAGGTTCCTAATAAAAAATCTCATCTCCTTGCAATTTACATTATTTGCCATTTGCCTCTCATTTTCATCTCCCCCACTTCAAAATTTTTTGCCTTTTTATTCGCCTTCTTTTCGTTTGCCTTTTTTTTGTTTGATCTTTTGTTTGTTTGTGTGGCCATGTGCCTTCTATATGCTTACATCTTCGCTTGCTAAAAATCTATTGATATGGATCCCCATCCACTTGCTAATCTTTTTAAAAGATCCAATCATAATGAACCAATTGCTAGTGAGTTGAGTGCACTATATTATCTTTATGAAGTTTTGCTTGAGATTCGTGAATCTGAAAATTATGATGAAGAAATTTATGAAGTGATTCATGACAGCTCCTTGAATGAAAAGCATGATTGCAATGATTTTACTATAAATTCTATTAATGTCAATTGTGCTAATAATATGCAAAACCCCAAGCTTGGGGATGCTAATTTTGCTATGTCCACTACTTAGTGCAATGGTCATGATTGGGGTGATTCTTCTTATGATCTTGAAAATTTATTTAAGCCTCATGATGATTATGATATTGATAATAATGTTTGCAATAATATTTAAAGTGGGTTTGGAAGAGCCTCAACTTTAGGGAAAAATAATACCACATATTTGGAGAGTGTTCAATCTTATGAATTTTTTTTATGAAAGTGGGTTTGGAGAGGTCATGACTTTAGTTGATGTTAATACCACTATCTTGGAAGATTATAAAATTTTTATGCATGTAGATCATGAAGAGAAAATTTTATATGATAGATATATTTTGGAATTTGATCATGATCCCACATATAATTATTATGAGGGAGGAAAATATGGTTGTAGAAATCTTAATGTTACTAAATTACCTCTTTTCATGATGAAATCGTTATTGTTTTTTCTTCTTGCTTGCGTATGCTAGATATTTCGTGTCTTGATAATTTGTTTGCTTATAAAATGCCTATGCATAGGAAGAAAGTTAGAGTTAAATATGTTTGTCACGTGTTTCATGATGCTCTCTTTGTGTTTCAATTATTATATTTTGTGTGAGCATCGTTGAAATTTTATGCCTAGCTAGGGGCATAAACGATAGCGCTTGTTGGGAGGCAACCCAATGAATAAAATAAGTTTTTCTCTTTTTATTTATATTTTTGTGTGTTCACATAATTATAGCTCTGTTATAATTGTGTTTTTTATGTTTTAATTAGTATTTGTGCCAAGTAAAGCCTTTGGGATAGCTTTGGTTATAGTTGACTTGATCCTCTTGAAAAACAGAAAATTTTGCGTCCCGTAACATAATTTTTTAAATTCACATAAGTGACGAAACATTCTGATTTATTTACACAAGATTGATATACAAATTTCCTATGTTTTCCTAATTGTTCAGAATGTTTGGAGTTACAGAAGTATGGGAACAATTCGCATCTTTACAGATTGTTCTGTTTTTGACAGATTCTGTTTTCTTTGCATTGTGTGCTTATTTTGATGAATCTATGGATTGTATCGGGGGGTATAAGCCATGGTAAAGTATTTTTGGGTTTTTGGTTTTATAGATCTGAAAATATATGATGAAAAATAGACCCGGGGGCCATAATTTTCACTAGAGGCTCTCTCTTGAAGATAGCATACGGTGGGTAAACAAATTACTGTTGAGAAGTTGATAGAAAAGCGCATAATTATGACGATATCTAAGGCAATGATCATGAATATAGGCATCACGTCCATGACAAGTAGACCGAAATGATTCTACATCTACTACTATTACTCCACACATCGACAACTATCCGGCATGCATCTAGAGTATTAAGTTCATAAGAACGGAGTAACGCCTTAAGCAAGATGACATGATGTAGAGGGATAAACTCAAGCAATATGATATAATCCCCATCTTTTTACCCTTAATGGCAACAATACAATACGTGCCTCGCTACCCCTACTATGTCACTGGGCAAGGACACCGCAAGATTGAACCCATCACAAAGCACCTCACCCATTGCAAGATAGATCAATCTAGTTGGCCAAACCAAATCAATAGATCGGACAGAAATACAAAGATATTTAAATCATGCATAAAAGAGTTCAGAGGAGACTCAAATAATATTCATAGATAATCTGATCATCTTCCTATGATTCATCGGATCTCAACAAAAACACCGCAAAAGAAGATTACATCGGATAGAACTCCAAGAATATCGAGGAGAACATGGTACTGAAGATCAAAGAGAGAGAAGAAGCCATCTAGCTACTAGCTATGGACCCGTAGGTCTGTGGTAAACTGCTCACACATCATCGGTAGGGCAGCAAGGTTGATGTAGAAGCCCTCCGTGATTGAATCCCCCTTCGGCAGATCACCGAAAAAGGCCCCAAGATGGGATCTCACGAGAACAGAAGCTTGCGGCGGCGGAAAAGTATTTTTGTGGACGCCTCTGCTGTTTAGAGAATTTATAGAGGTGGAACTAGGGTTAGAGGACCTCCGAGGGGCCCACAAGCCAGGGGGCGCCCCCCCTGGGGCGTGCCCTGCAGGCTTGTGGCCTTCTCGGGACTCTTCTAGCCCTCTCTCCAAGTTACGTAGGTGTCTTCTGGTCCAAGAAAAATCATCGCGAAAGTTTTATTCCATTTGGACTCCGTTTGATATTCCTTTCTGAAAAAGCCAAAAACAAGGAAAAAACAGCAACTGGCACTGGGCACTAGGTTAATAGGTTAGTCCCCAAAAATGATACAAAATAATACCAAAATGCATATAAAACATCCAAGATAGATAATATAATAGCATGGAACAATAAAAAATTATAGATACGTTGGAGACGTATCAAGAAGGTCCAACAAAAATCAGGGTCATTGACGCGCCGAAATTGACAGCGTTGGCCTACTCGTCTGCCAAATTCTCCAAACTTGTTATTGGATCCATAATCATTCAGGTACAACACTCTTCTTCTTCTCCTTCTTCTTCTTCTTGAAAATCATATTTTTTAATTTTTTCTCAATGTATGTTCGACCGTCATCCAAAAAATGATTCCCACAAGCTTGACCCAGTCTGTGCGCAAAGTGAAGATCTTGGCAATAAAATCTATCGGCCCCAATCTGGATCAAGTTGTTGGATTCCTTACATGCTTTTCGTGCACGGAGAAGCTTTTCATCAAGGTGAAACTCCTTTCCTATTAAATGTGAACCACAACGGAGCTCAATTTTTTCGTAATTTTCCCAAGTTACAATGACAAGTGTAGTGTTCAAAACTGCATCTACGCACTATATACTGAAAGAAATGTTTTTACTATTTATTCTCACGTGATCACCTACATTTTTTGTTGTTGTTGTAGCCATGGCTAGTCATAGTGGGAAGTAACTTAGACTAGCATCCACAATGTGCACTTTTGCTGCCTCTATAGGTTGCCTCTAAATAAGCCTTTAGAGGCTGCCTCTATACATTGCATGGACTTGCGTCTAGCAAAAAATCCATGGCATCGCCTGATACGTCCAATTTGCATCATGCTTTTATGTTGATATTTATTGCATTATGGGCTGTTATTTCACTTTATGGTACAATACTTATGCCTTTTCTCTCTTATTTTACAAGGTTTACACAAAGAGGGAGAATGCCGGCAGCTGGAATTCTGGACCGCAAAGGAGCAAATCTGAGATACCTATTCTGCACAACACCAAAAGTCTTGAAACTTTACGAAGAATTATTTTGGAATATATAAAAAATATTGGGCAAAGAAACTACTGAAGGGGGCGCACCAGGTGGCCACAAGCCTGGGGGCGCGCCCTACCCCCCAGGACGCGCCCCCAGGGCTTGTGGGCCCCCTGGCCTTTGTCTGGTGCGCCTCTTCTGCTATATGAAAGGTTTTGACCTAGAAAAAATAAAAAGGAATCTTTCGGGACTAAGCGCCGCCGTCTCGAGGCGGAACTTGGGCAGGAGCAATCTAGGGCTCTGGCAGAGCGATTCTGCCGAGGAAACTTCCCTACCGGAGGGGGAAATCGAAGACATCGTCATCACCAACAATCCTCTCATCGACGGAGGGTCAATCTTCATCAACATCTTCACCAACACCATCTCCTCTCAAACCCTAGTTCATCTCTTATATTCAATCTTTGTCTCAAAACCTCAGATTGGTACCTGTGGGTTGCTAGTAGTGTTGATTACTCCTTGTAGTTGATGCTAGTTGGTTTGTTTGGGGGAAGATCATATGTTCAGATCCTTAATGATATTCAATGCCCCTCTGATCTTGAACATGAACATGCTTTCTGAGTAGTTATGTTTGTTCCTGAGGACATGGGAGAAGTCTTGTTATAAGTAATCATGTGAATTTGGTATTCGTTCGATATTTTGATGAGATGTATGTTGTCTGTCCTCTAGTGGTGTTATGTGAATGTCGACTACATGACACTTCACCATGATTTGGGCCTAGGGGAAGGCATTGGGAAGTAATAAGTAGATGATGGGTTGCTAGAGTGACAGAAGCTTAAACCCTAGTTTATGCGTTGCTTCGTAAGGGGCTGATTTGGATCCATATGTTTCATGCAATGGTTAGATTTATCTTAATTCTTCTTTTGTAGTTGCTGATGCTTGCAAGAGGGGTTAATCATAAGTGGGAGGCTTGTACAAGTAAGGACAGCACCCAAGCACCGATCCACCCAGATATCAAATTATCAAAGTAACGAACATGAATCATATGAGCATGATAAAAACTAACTTGACGATAATTCCCATGTGTCCTCGGGAGCGCTTTGCTTTATATAAGAGTTCGTCCAGGCTTATCCTTTGCTACAAAAAGGATTGGTCCACCTTGCTGCACCTTTGTTACACTTGTTACTTGTTACCCGTTACGAATTATCTTATCACCAAACTATCTGTTACCGATAATTTCAGTGCCTGCAGAAAATACCTTGCTGAAAACCGCTTGTCATTTCCTTCTGCTCCTCGTTGGGTTCGGTACTCTTACTTGTCAAAAGGACTACGATTGATCCCCTATACTTGTGGGTCATCAAGACTCTTTTCTGGCACTGTTGCCGGGGAGTGAAGCGCCTTTGGTAAGTGGAATTTTGTAAGGAAACATTTATATTACGTGCTGAAATTTATTGTCACTTGTCACTATGGAAAGTCATCCTTTGAGGGTCTAGTTCGGGGTATCTTCACCTCGACCGGAAGAGCAAAGAGTTTCTCCTCAACCTATTGCACCTACTGAAAATATTTATTATGAAATTCCTTCGGGTATGATAGAGAAACTGCTAGCTAATCCTTATGCAGGAGATGGAACACTACATCCTGATATGCATCTAATCTATGTGGATGAAGTTTGTGGATTATTTAAGCTTGCAGGTTTTCCCGAAGATGAAGTCAAGAAGAAAGTCTTCCCTTTATCTTTGAAGGGAAAGGCATTGACATGGTATAGGCTATGTGATGATATTTGAGCTTGGAATTACAACCGATTGAAATTGGAATTTCATCAGAAGTTCTATCCTATGCATCTGGTCCATCATGATCGGAATTATATATATAATTTTAGCCTCATGAAGGAGAAAGTATCGCTCAAGCTTGGGGGAGGCTTAAGTCAATGTTATATTCATGCCCCAATCATGAGCTCTCAAGAGAAATTATTATTCATAATTTTTATGCTCGGCTTTCTCGTAATGATCAATCCATGCTCGATACTTCTTGTACTGGTTCTTTTATGAAGAAGACTATTGAATTCAAATGGGATCTCTTGGAAAGAATTAAACGCAACTCTGAAGATTGGGAGCTCGACGAAGGTAAGGAGTCAGGTATAAACCTTAAGTTTGATTGTGTTAAATCTTTTATGGATACCGATGCTTTTCGTGAATTTAGCACTAAATATGGACTTGACTCTGAGATAGTAGCTTCTTTCTGTGAATCATTTGCTACTCATGTTGATCTCCCTAAGGAGAAGTGGTTTAAATATCATCCTCCCATTGAAGTAAAAATAGTATAACCCATTAAAGCTGAAGAAGAAACCATTACTTATAATGTTGATCCAGTTATTCCTACTGCTTATATTGAGAAACCACCTTTTCCTGTAAGGATAAATGAACATGCTAAAGCTTCAGCTCTAGTCCGTAAGAGTTATACTAGAACACCTACACCCCCTGAACAAATTAAAATTGAACCTAGTATTGCTATGGTTAAAGATCTCTTGGTCGATAGTATTGATGGGCATGTTATTTATTTCTGTGATGAAGCTGCTAGAATTGCTAAACCCGATGAAAAGGATAAACATAGACCTGTTGTTGGCATGCCTGTTGTCTCTGCTAAAATAGGAGATCATTGTTATCATGGCTTATGTGATTTGCGTGCTAGTGTGAGTGCAATGCCTTTTACTTTATATCAAGAAATTATGAATGATGTTGATGTTACTATTGAGATTGCTAATAGAAGATATTGATGTTACTATTAAGATTGCTAATAGAGATACTATCTCACCAATTGGGATCGTTAGAGATGTTGAAGTCTTGTGTGGGGAAATAAAATACCCTACTGATTTTCTAGTTCTTGGTTCCCCACAAGATGATTTTTGCCCCATTATATTTGGTAGACCTTTCTTGAACATTGTTAATGCTAAGATAGATTGTGAGCAAGAAACTGTTAGTGTAAGTTTTGGGGATGTGTCTCATGAGTTTAATTTCTCCAAATCTCGTAGATAGCCTCGTGATAAAGAATTGCCCAGTAAAGATGAAATTATTGGTCTTGCTTCTATTGTCGTGCCTCCTACAGATCCTTTAGAACAATATTTGCTAGACCATGAAAATGACATGTTCATGAACGAAAGAAATGAAATAGATGAGATATTCTTTAAACAAATGCCTGTTTTAAAACACAATTTGCCTGTTGAGACTCTTGGAGATCCTCTACCACCCAAGAGTGATCATGTGTTCGATCTTAAACAATTACCTGATACTTTGAAATATGCTTATCTCGATGAAAAGAAGATATATCCTGTTATTATTAGTGCTAACCTTTCAGAACATGAAGAAAATAAATTATTGAAAACTCTGAGGAAGCACCGTGCAGCTCTTGGATATACTCTTGACGATCTTAAGGGCATTAATCTCACTCTGTGTCAGCATAAAATTAATATGGAACCTGATGCTAAACCAGTTGTTGATCACCAGCGATGGTTGAATCCTAAGATGAAAGAAGTGGTAAGGAATGAAATACTAAAGCTTTTGGAAGCCGGTATAATTTATCCTATTGCTAATAGTAGATGGGTATGTCCTGTTCATTGTGTCCCTAAGAAGGGAGGTATTACTGTTATTCCTAATGATAAAAATGAATTGATTCCGCAAAGAATTGTCACAGGTTATAGAATGGTAATTGATTTTAGAAAATTAAATAAAGCTACTAGGAAAGATCATTATCCTCTGCCATTCATTGATCAAATGCTAGAAAGACTATCAAAACATACACATTTTTGCTTTCTAGATGGTTATTCTGGTTTTTCCCAAATACCTGTGTCACAAGAGGATCAAGAAAAAACTACTTTTACATGCCCTTCTGGTAACTTTGCTTATAGACGTATGCCTTTTGGTTTATGCAATGCACCTGCTACCTTTCAAAGATGTATGACTGCTATATTCTCTGACTTTTGTGAAAAGATTGTTGAGGTTTTCATGGATGATTTCTCCGTTTACGGAACTTCTTTTGATGATTGCTTAAGCAAACTTGATCGAGTTTTGCAGAGATGTGAAGAAACTAATCTTGTCTTGAATTGGGAAAAGTGCCACTTTATGGTTAATGAAGGTATTGTCTTGGGCATAAAATTTCTGAAAGAGGTATTGAAGTTGATAAAGCTAAAGTTGATGCTATTGAAAAAAATTCGTGTCCTAAAGATATCAAAGGTATAAGAAGTTTCCTTGGTCATGTTGGTTTCTATAGGAGATTTATCAAAGACTTCTCTAAAATTTCTAGGCCTCTTACTAATCTCTTGCAAAAAGATGTTCCATTTGTTTTTTATGATGATTGTGTAGAAGCATTTGAAATCCTTAAGAAAGCCTTAATCTCTGCACCTATTGTTCAACCACCTGATTGGAACCTCCCCATTGAAATTATGTGTGATGCTAGTGATTATGCTATTGGTGCTATTCTAGGACAAAGAGTTGATAAGAAATTAAATGTTATCCATTATGCTAGTAAAACTCTAGATAGTGCTCAAAGAAATTATGCTACTACTGAAAAAGAATTTTTAGCGGTTGTTTTTGCTTGTGATAAATTTAGATCTTATATTGTTGATTCTAAACTAACTGTTCACACTGATCATGCTGCTATTAAATACCTTATGTGTCGGCGTTCTGGGAATGGGGGTACCCAGACTTGCCTGCCTGCGGCCCACGGCGTGGCTCCATCGACGGCCTAGTACGGCCCAGCTTCAGCGGCAACAACTCAAGACCCTCGCGAGGGGCCAAGCCTCGCGAGGCAGACGACACCAAGACCTCCACGAGGAGCAGCCTTCTCAGGGTGGCTCCTGAGGAGCGAAGAGTTCTATGCAATCCTCACCTCATGAGGTCCGGATGACGTGAGCCATGACGACCAAGGCAAGGCGGGCACCAGCGGGCGCAGTGTACCAGTTTCCTCTTCGGTGCTAAAGAGGCAAGCACAGGCGCGGAGTCCCGAGGAATCAGCCAAAGGTTTCCATTCCCATGCAACAAGACCAAGACTGCCAGGACGGCAGGACGGAGGTCATCACCGAGCCCATCACGGCGTCACAACCAGAGGCTTTCGCAGGCGAAGACTACTTTTGTCAGGATAGCATGTACTAGTTGTCCCCCTTTGAATTTGGCCGTTGTGGGATCCCTTCCCGCCTTTCATTTGGGAAGAGGACCAAGGCCGCTACAAATAGGACTTAGCCACCACCATAGAGGGGGACGGATCATTCAGGTCACCCTCACTCCACCAGCTCGCTCGAGCTCAAGAACACCTCTCCTCCTGAGGCTGTTCGCCACTGTAATAGTTCATCCTCAGCCCCTCGAGGCCAATCCTCCACAGAGCAGGAGTAGGGTTTTACACCGCAAGGTGGCCCGAACATGGGTAAACTGCTGTGTCCCTTTCCCTTACAGTTCGTCGAGCTAGGCTGTGAGATTAGCGAGTAGGCAGACTAGGGAGGACAAGTTCTCCGCACGCACCCGAGAGTTCGAACCTCTCAAGGGTTTGTGGAACCCGAAATCCGACATTTGGCGCGCCAGGTAGGGGTGCGTCGAAGCTTCGCCTCTCCGTCCGCCGCACTCCGCCCTCGCCGTTCAGCTCTCATGGCGGGCGCCTCTTCTCCGACTGGATCAACGGGCATGCACGGAGACTCCGTGGGTCTCCGGGCCTTCACCCCCGCCTTACGGCGAGTGCAGTGGCCGCCCAAGTTCAGGCCGGAGATGCCGCCTTGCTACGACGGCGCGACAGACCCGGTGGGGTTTCTCCAGGCGTATGAGGAGGTGGTTCTGGCAGCCGACGGCGACGACAAGGTCATGGCGAATTGGCTCCCCATGGCCCTCACGGGCGCGCCGCGCGCTTGGCTCTTGGGCCTGCTGGAATCTTTGGTGGCCTCCTGGGAGGAGCTGCGCGGCCTTTTCGTCACGCAATTCGCGGCGCCGGCACCTCACATCGTCGCAGCCATCCTCGGTGGCTCGCAGGCGCCACCCTTGGATCGCCACATCAAGCAGTTCTTTCGCCAGGCGGGTGACGCCACGTGCAGCGGGCGGCGCCGCCGGGTTGGGCGGCGCCGCCGGGTTGGGCGGCGCCCAAGGCCGACCTCACCTTCGACTCCAGGGACCACCCCGCGGTCACGGCCGGCGCCGGTGCTCTCCCGATGCTCTGCACCCCCACCATTTGCAACATGGCAGTCACCAAGACCCTCATCGACGGAGGAGCCGGCCTCAATGTGCTCTCGGTGGAAGCATTCGGCTTGCTTCATGTGCCCCATGGCCGGCTCCGCCCCACGAAGCCCTTCTCTGGAGTCGTCAATGGCTCCATCAACCCCATCGGGCAGATCCACCTCCCCGTCACCAGATGGGGCGCCGCGGTCTCAAGAAGGCGCTCCTGAGGCTCCGACTCCACCACCGGCCAACAACGCTCCTGAGACCTCAGCCAACCCCCCTGGCAGTGGGTCTCCTGAGGGCACGGCTGCCATGGCGGATGATAAGGCTCCTGAGGGCCCGCAGACTCAGGAGTTGCAAGACCTCACCAATGCTTCCTCCCTCATCGAGCACCCGGTATACTTCGTCAGCACAGTGCTGTGAGACGCGCGGGCACGCTACCCCATGCCACAGAAGCTACTGCTCGCGCTCCTCATCGCCTCCCGAAAGCTGCGCCACTACTTCCAAGGCCATCCCATCAAGGTTGTCTCAGCTTACCCTCTGGAGAGGGTGCTCCGGAGCCCCAACGCTACGGGAAGGGTCGCCGAATGGAACATTGAGCTGCAAGCGTACCAGTTGGAGTTCAGTACCACCAGGATCATCAAGGGTGCGGCCCTCGCTGACTTCGTGGCGGAATGGACTGACGTCCCTGACCGTGAAGTGTGCGAGGACCGCTCCCTCATACCCGGCGATGAGGCACCAGATGGTTGGATCATGTACTTCGACGGCGCGTTCTCACGCCAGGGTGCGGGGGCTGGAGCTGTGCTTATTTCGCCCACCACAGACAAGCTCTACTACGCCGTGCAACTCTGCTTCCAACACGGCGAGAAGGTCTCCAACAACATTGCGGAGTACGAAGGCCTGATCGCGGGACTCAAGGCCGCCGTAGCACTAGGGGTTAGGCGTCTCACCATCAGGGGCGACTCGCAGCTTCTCGTCAACTTCTCCAACAAGGAGTACACCCCGAAGGACGAGCACATGGAAGCATACCTTGAGGAGGTACGCAAAATTGAGAAACGATTCTTGGGCCTGGAATTGCAGCACGTGCCGTGAGGCACAAACAAGGAGGCGGATGACATCGCCAAGAGGGCGTCCCGGCGTCTGCCTCAGGAGCCTGGCGTCTTCGAAGAGCGGCTCTTCAAGCCATCGACAGCTCCACCCACCGCAGAACAAGTGCCGCCTCACGAGGACCTCCCCTAGGCTCCTTCGTCGGGCGCCCCGGCTTGTGGCCCGACCTCAGGAGCTCGCCTCCTCCTCGCGATGGAACCTCAGGAGGGGTGTTGGACCGAGGAGTTCAAGGCGTACCTACTTCGGGGCACCCTGCCGGAGAAGGAGGAAGACGCGGAGCGTGTGGCCCGCCAGGCCACAGCATACTGCATCCAGGACGGTGAGCTCTATCGGAGGCGTCCAAACAATGTTTCTTTACGGTGCATCTCCAGGGAGCAGGGATGCGAGCTGCTGGCCGATATACATGGTGGGGACTATGGGCATCACTCTTCATCACGCACACTCGTGGGCAAGGCATTCCGCAGCGGGTTCTACTGGCCCACGGCGCTCAACGATGCTACCGAGCTGGTAAAGTCCTGTGAAGCCTACTAGCTCCACGCTAAGCAGATCCACCAGCCCGCTCAGGGCCTCCAGACCATCCCGCTCACATGGCCGTTCGTCGTCTGGGGGCTCGACATCTTGGGGCCATTCCCACGGGCGCCCGGGGACTACCGCTACCTCTATGTCGCCATCGACAAGTTCACCAAGTGGGCGGAGGTGGAAGCCGTCCGCACCATCCCGGCCGGCTCGGCCGTCAAGTTCATCAAAGGCCTCGTGAGCCGGTTCCGGGTTCCTAACCGCATCATCACCGATAATGGCTCACAGTTCACCAGCAACCTTTTCAAAACATACTGTGCTAACCTTGGAACACAGATATGCTACGCTTCGGTGGCACACCCCAGGAGCAATGGCCAGGCCGAGCGCGCCAACGCCGAAGTCCTGAGAGGCCTCAAGACAAGGACCTTCAAGAAGAAGCTCAAGGCCTGTGGCAGGGGCTGGCTCGACGAGCTCCAGTCCGTGCTGTGGTCCATCCGCAGCACCGCAACCAAGCCGACGGGCGAGACTCCGTTCTTCCTCGTCTACGGAGCCGAAGCGGTTCTCCCTCACGAGGTCAAGCATCACTCCACATAGGTCTTGGCGTTTGACAAGGCACGCCAGGACGCCACGCGGGGGATGGACCTTGTGCTGGGGGAGGAACGCCGCCATCAAGGCTCGCTCCTAGCGGCAAGGTACCTGCAGGCGCTGCGGCGGTACCACTGCTGCAGTGTCCACTCCAGGACGCTCGAGGTGGGTGATCTCGTCCTGAGGCGGGTGCTCTCCAGGGAGGGGCTGCATAAGCTCTCACCCATGTGGGAGGGCCCGTTCAGGATCGCCCGTGTCTCCAGGCCTGGCGCCGCGCGCCTGGAGACGCAGGATGGGATCCCCATCCAAAACGCCTGGAACATCCAGCACCTCCGAAAGTTCTACCCATGAAGCAAGGCCCCGTGCCTGTGAAGGTCTCCGCTCGTGACACTCTCACGTAATAATGAGTGGGGCTGTACATGCCCCGGAGTCTCCTGAGTGTCGCTCGCGGGCCTCACGGGGGCTCCCTCCCACGTCCTAGTGGCAACACTTAGCTCCGCGCTGGTGAGAAGACTAGACTAGGTGCCGGACGCGGCTGTTCTTTTGCTTGTTTTCTGTGGTTGGTTTGCAACTTCTTAATGGAATTTGGAGTTTTCGCGTTTCTCGTTTGCCAAAGCTGGAACTTTCTTTTCCTCTGTTCGTTTGCCTCTCCAGCCTTGTCCCAGGAAGAGTGGCAGTTGCCCGTCGCTCCTCCTCGCGCATCCCGCGTGCGGGGGCTAGGTAGGTGTGTGCGCTTGGCGCTCGCCGCGACCACACCTCACCGAAGCCCTGTCGCCCCAGAGCTTCGGTCCTTAAATCCTTGCGAGACGCTCTCAAACGAGCTCGTGGGAACGCGTACCTTCTCAAGTCCGTGCCTCCGGGCATCGCGACACGATGCACCAGCCACAACCAACCCACGCTCGGGGGCTCGTGCAAGGAAGGGCATGACACCCTGTGAAGTTTTCTAATAATTCTGCAGCTGCACAATGCCTCCTGAGGCCCGACGGCTCCTGAGTCGTTAAGAAGCAAACTTCGCCAGATGTTGCTGGAGAGGCGCAGCCTCGTGAGGTGGGAAACTACAGCAAGCATATCAAGCTAAGTTACTCTAACCGCACCTAATCGGAATATCGGTATCCCGGCACAATATCAAAATAACAAACATAGCATAATGGCACGAGTGCCTTGGTTCATTACACGCCCCAGTGAGGCCCTCTACTTTTTTCAAGTGCAGGCGAAAGGAAAGGTTAAACAAAAGTGGCCCGCACGACCGCAGCAGCTCCCGAGGCCAGGCTCCGGCGGCCCCCGGGCTCAGTCCAAGTCTTCCTCCCGGTTCATCGGAGCGCGGCGATGAGACGACCCATCGCCTTCCCCGATGCGAGCCCGGCGGCATGGTGGTTGGTCGTAGCCGCCGCTGCTGGTGCTCTCGTCGGAGGATGAGCCGCCGCTGCTGAAGGAAGCGCGGCCGTTGTCAAGGCCAAGCTCATCGTCGCCGCTGCCGTCTTCCGTGCAGCACCCCGCACGACGGCCGTCCTCCCCGAACACCCTCACGTAGAGGGTCGCGAGGCCGTCGTACCTGAAATGAAGGGTGTGCCTCCCGCTCAGGCCTCGCGCGTGGGCAAACGCCTGCCAACCGCGGGTCAAGGACACGCTACCCGTCGCGGTGACTTCGACCCCAACATAGGAAGCCTTGCTGCAACAGCTGTCAGCCTGCAGCCAGAGGCCGTCAAGCCCCGCGACCGGCAGCTCACTCACGAAGAAGCGCGGGAGTGGGAGCCAGGTACCGTCGGGCCTCTCCGACCACACGACGAACTCCGGGAGCACATCCGCTGAGTGGAAGCGTGGCCGAGGAGGCCAGGCAACCACGGTGCGCCGCCCCTCATCACAGGGGCTGCCTCGCCCTTGGCGGCCCCCGCCTCGAGAAGAAGCGCCGCCGCGGCCACGCAAAGCGACGCCAGCCCCCGAAGGAGTGCGCCCGCGCCCCCGAGGAGCTACCATCGAGGTCACAGCATGCTTGCGGGGGCGGCCACGCCCTCTCTTGGGTGGCGGCAAACCCGGCCCCTCCTTGGGGGCCTTCCCTTTCTCGGCGGCAGAGAACCTCCTCGTCGGCGCCATGGATGCTACAGCAAGACTGGGAGGTGAAGAAGAAGAAGGAGCGAGTAGCGAGAAGATGGAGATGAGTGAGGGGGGCCCTGCCCCTCCCCTCATTTATAGCCGGAGGGAGGCCAACCGCCGGCCTCCACGATCCCACGTAGTGATGGTTTTTCTCTGCATGCAGCAGAGTCTCGTCAAGTCAAACGATTGCCGAGGCGGCGTGGGGAAGCAGAGACGCCCACGTCCCATCAATCGCCACGCGTCAACCAAAGCCGTAGGCGGTTAGGGCCCGCGGCGCTCCGCACTTGCCCCTTGGCTTCGCCTCGAAGCCAAGTTCAAGCGCGCCTTGGGCCCGGGGGCTACTGTCGGCATTCTGGGAACGGGGTTACCCAGACTTGCCAGCCTACGGCCCATAGCGTGGCTCCATTGACGGCCTGGTACGTCCCAGCTTCAGCGGCAACAACTCAAGACCCTCGCGAGGGGCCAAGCCTCGCAAGGCGGACGACACCAAGACCTCCACGAGGAGCAGCCTCCTCAGGCTGGCTCCTGAGGAGCAGAGAGTTCTATGCAATCCTCACCTCGTGAGGTCCGTATGATGTGAGCCATGGTGACCAAGGCCAGGCGGGCGCCAGCGGGCGTAGTGTACCAGTTTCCTCTTCGGTGCTAAAGAGGCAAGCACAGGCGCGGAGTCCCGAGGAATCAGCCAAAGGTTTCCATTCCCGTGCAACAAGACCAAGACCGCCAGGACAGCAGGACGGAGGTCATCACCGAGCCCATCACGGCGTCACAACCAGAGGCTTTTGCAGGCGAAGACTACTTTTGTCAGGATAGCATGTACTAGTTATCCCCCTTTGAATTTGGCCATTGTGGGATCCCTTCCCGCCTTTCATTTGGGAAGAGGACCAAGGCCGCTATAAATAGGACTTAGCCACCACCATAGAGGGGGACGGATCATTCAGATTACCCTCACTCCACCAGCTCGCTCGAGCTCAAGAACACCTCTCCTCCTGTGGCTGTTCACCACTGTACTAGTTCATCCTCAGCCCCTCGAGGCCAATCCACCACAAAGCAGGAGTAGGGTTTTACACCGCAAGGTGGCCTGAACCTGGGTAAACTGCTGTGTCCCTTTCCCTTACAGTTCGTCGAGCTAGGCTGTGAGATTAGCGAGTAGGCAGACTGGGGAGGACGAGTTCTCCGCACGCACCCGAGAGTTCGAACCTCTCAAGGGTTTGCGGAACCCGAAATCCGACATTATGGAAAAGAAAGATGCTAAACCTAGACTCATTATGTGGGTTCTATTGCTACAAGAATTTGATTTACATATTATTGATAGAAAGGGAGCTGAGAACCCCGTAGCAGACAACTTGTCTAGGTTAGAAAATATTCTTGATGACCCACTACCTATTGATGATAGTTTTCCTGATGAACACATAGCTGTTATAAATGCTTCTCATAGTACTCCATGGTATGAAGACTATGCTAATTATATTGTTGCTAAATTTATACCACCCAGTTTTACATACCAACAAAAGAAAAGGTTATTCTATGATTTAAGACATTACTTCTGGGATGACCCACACCTTTATAAAGGAGTAGATGGTGTTATTAGATGTTGTGTACCTGAACATGAGCAGGAACAGATCCTACGCAAGTGTCACTCCGAGGCCTACGGAGGACACCATGCTGGAGACAAAACTACACACAAGGTATTGCAATCTGGTTTTATTGGCCTACTCTTTTCAAGGATGCTCGTTAGTTTGTCTTATCTTGTGATGAATGTCAAAGAATTGGTAACATTAGTAGACATCAGGAAATGCCTATGAATTATTCACTTGTTATTGAACCATTTGATGTTTGGGGATTTGATTATATGGGACCTTTTCCTTCCTCCAATGGGTATACACATATTTTGGTTGCTGTTGATTATGTTACTAAGTGGGTAGAAGCTATTCCAACTAGTAGTGCTGATCATAACACCTCCATTAAAATGCTTAAAGAAGTTATTTTCCTGAGGTTTGGAGTCCCTAGATATTTAATGACTGATGGTGGTTCACATTTTATTCATGGTGCTTTCTGTAAATTGCTTGGTAAATATGATGTTAACCATAGAATTGCATCTCCATATCATACTCAGTCTAGTGTTCAAGTAGAATTAAGTAATAGAGAGATAAAATTGATCCTGCAAAAGACTGTTAATAGATCTAGAAAGAATTGGTCTAAGAAACTTGATGATGCATTATGGGCTTATAGAACTGCTTATAAAAATCCTATGGGTATGTCTCCATATAAAATGGTTTATGGAAAAGCATGTCACTTACCTCTTGAACTAGAACATAAAGCTTATTGGGAAATTAAAGAGCTCAACTATGATTTCAAACTTGACAGTGAGAAGAGGTTATTTGACATAAGCTCACTTGATGAATGGAGAACCCAAGCCTATGAGAATGCCAAATTGTTTAAAGAAAAGGTTAAAAGATGGCATGACAAAAGGATACAAAAGCATGAATTTAATGTAGGTGACCATGTCTTGCTATACAATTCTCGTTTAAGATTTTTTGCAGGAAAACTTCTCTCTAAATGGGAAGGGCCTTACATTATCGAAGAAGTTTGTCATTCAGGTGCCATCAAGATCAATAATGCCGAGGGAAATAACCCGAAGGTGGTGAACGGGCAAAGAATCAAACATTATATCTCAGGTACTCCCATAAATGTTGAAACCAATATTATTAATACCATAACACCAGAGGAGTACATAAGGGGAACTTTCCAGAACGCCCCAGGACCCTGAAAAGGAATAGGTATGCGATACGGTAAGTAAACTGACTCCAAAACTTTCCCCAAAGCAATTTTATCCCGTTTTGGAATATTTAAAAAATTCGGAAAATAAGAAGTAGTCTGAATAGTGCACGAGGAGGCAACAAGCCGTGGGGGCGCGCCCTACCCCCCTGGGCGCGCCTCCTAGGCTTGTGGCCATCTCGTGTGCCCTCCGGACTCTGTTTTCTCCCAGAATACTTGTTTTGCACATTAAAAATTCATTATATAATCTCCCTAAGGTTTTTACCACCGTATCATGGCAATATCCTATGTTCTTGTTTCGAGCTATTTCTACAGCAGATTTGGAGCAAGATGTCTTCGCAAGAGTCGGTCGGGGAGAGTCGTGTCTCTCACTCGACACCGGACCCAAGAGCATACATCGAAGCTGAACCCTTTGGGTGGTCAATGGAGGAAGAGATGGAAGACCTGAAAAGAGTGGACGCCATGGAGGAGGATCAAGAAGTCACTTCTCTTCCCTAACCTGATGGCTGACACGAGGAATTCACGAGCTCAGTCCTGCCTGATTCAGTCAAACCACCCGGTGCTAAGTTTATCTCTTATAATAACATGAAAAAGAGTGTTGCTTTTTCCCCCACATCCAGGATGCATCCATGGGTGGACAGCGCTCTAACTGTCACAGGCAAACTCCACAAGGAAATTATGGATCTCAAGCAATAAAATAACAAGCTTGAAGAGGAGAATCACATTCTGAAGGGCATTATTGCCAAGAACATTGGACCACCACCTCCGAAGAAAGAGACTTGAGTACATGGGTATGGGCACTCCCCTTGGCTTGTGCCAAGCTTGGGGGAGGTGCCCCGGTATCGTATCACCATCACATCTTTACCTTTATCGTTTTCCTTAGTTCGATCCTTTTGGTTATATCATTACCTAGTGGAGTAAAAGTCTTTAGTATGATCCAGTTTTCAGTTTTGCTTTGTGTTCCCTCTATGTAATCGAGTCCAAGAGTTATATAATAAAGATTAGTTTTGAGTTGAGGGCTTTGCTTTCTTGCTTTGATAATGAAAAGGAAAGCGAATAAAAGAAATAAAAAGATTATATAATGATCTTATGGAAAGTGATGACTTCACATATAAGAAGTATGTCGCATGAAATTTGTTGAGGGTTGACAAACATAGTTTTGGTCATTGTTGCAATTAATAGGAAGTAATAAAGAAAGAGAGGTCTCACATATAAATACACTATATTGGACATCTTTTGTGATTGTGAGCACTCATTAAAATAATATATGCTAATAAGTTGATGTTGAACAAGGAAGACAACATAATGGGTTATGTTTTCTTATATCCGAATAGAAGTTATACTGTCATGGATCCTCCAACATGTTGAGTTTGCTTCTCATCCTATGCTAGCCAAATCTTCTGCACCAAGTAGAGATACTACTTGTGCATCCAAAATCCCTTAACCCAGTTTTGCCATGAGAGTCCACCATACCTACCTATGGATTGAGTAAGATCCTTCAAGTAAGTTGTCATCGGTGCAAGCAATAAAAATTGCTCTCTAAATATGTATGATCTTTTAGTGTGAGGAAAATAAGCTTTATACGAACTTGTGATATGGAAGAAATAAAAGCGATGGACTGCATAATAAAGGTCCTTATCACAAGCGGCAATATAAAGTAACGTTCTCTTGCATTAAGATTTTGTGCATCCAACCATAAAAGCGCATGACAACCTTTGCTTCCCTCTGCGAAGGGCATATCTTTTATTTTACCTTCCACCTTTATACAAGAGTCATGGTGATCTTAACCTTTCCTTTTATATTTTCTCTTTTTGGCAAGCACTATGGTTTGGGGAAGATCCAGACATATATATCCACTCGGATGTAGGTGTTCATAAATTATTATTGTTAACATTACCATTGAGGTGAACGCTTGGGAGGCAAAACTATAAGCCCCTATCTTCCTATGTGTCTAATTGAAACTTTGATCTCATAAGTATCACGTGAGTGTTAGCAATTATGAAAGATTAAATGATGGTTGAGTATGTGAACTTGCTAAAGAGCTCTTGCATTGACTCTTTCCTATATTATGATAAATTGTAATTGTTTGAATGACTGAGATCATAGTTTGTTAGTTTTCAATAAAGTTTTTGATTCGTACTTTACCTTGTGAACGAATTGTCACTTTATCATGAGAAGTTATATGACAATATGTTGTTGTTCTAAAGATGATCCTGATGCCCTCATGTCCATATTTTATTTTATCGACACCCCTATCTCTAAACATGTGGACATGATTTTCGATTTCGGCTTTCGCTTGAGGACAAGCGAGGTCTAAGCTTGGGGGAGTTGATATGTCCATTTTGCATCATGCTTTTATGTTGATATTTATTGCATTATGGGCTATTATTTCACTTTATGGTACAATACTTATGCCTTTTCTCTCTTATTTTACAAGGTTTACACAAAGAGGGAGAATGCCGACAGCTGGAATTCTGGACCGTAAAGGAGCAAATCTGAGATACCTATTCTGCACAACTCCAAAAGTCCTGAAATTTTACGGAGAATTATTTTGGAATATATAAAAATTATTGAGCGAAGAGACTACCAAAGGGGACCCACCAGGTGGCCACAAGCCTGGGGGCGCGCCCTATCCCCCAGGGCGCGCCCCCAGGTCTTATGGGCCCCTTGGTCATGTCTGGTGCCCCTCTTCTACTATATGAAAGGTTTTGACCTAGAAAAAATAAAAAGGAAGCTTTCGGGATGAAGCGTCGCCGTCTCGAGGCGGAACTTGGACAGGAGCAATCTAGGGCTCCGGGAGAGTGATTCTGTCGGGGAAATTTCCCTCCCGGAGGGGGAAATCGAAGCCATCGTCATCACCAATGATCCTCTCATTGAGGGAGGGTCAATCTTCATCAACATCTTCACTAGCACCATCTCCTCTCAAATCCTAGTTCATCTCTTATATTCAATCTTTGTCTCAAAACCTCAGATTGGTACCTATGGGTTGCTAGTAGTGTTGATTACTCCTTGTAGTTGATGCTAGTTGGTTTGTTTGGTGGAAGATCATATGTTCAGATCCTTAATGATATTCAATACCCCTCTCATCTTGAACATGAACATGCTTTGTGAGTAGTTACGTTTGTTCCTGAGGACATGAGAGAAGTCTTGTTATAAGTAATCATGGGAATTTGGTATTCGTTCGATATTTTGATGAGATGTATGTTGTCTTTCCTCTAGTGGTGTTATGTGAACGTCGACTACATGACACTTCACCATGATTTGGGCCCAGGGGAAGGCATTGGGAAGTAATAAGTAGATGATGGGTTGCTAGAGTGACAGAAGCTTAAACCCTAGTTTATGCGTTGCTTCGTAAGGGGCTGATTTGGATCCATATGTTTCGTGCTATGGTTAGATTTATCTTAATTCTTCTTTCGTAGTTGCGGATGCTTGCGAGAGGGGTTAATCATAAGTGGGAGGCTTGTCCAAGTAAGGACAGCACCCAAGCACCAATCCACCCTGTAGCGACCCGACCCGAATGGATCAAAGTCTCTGTGCTTAAGTGTCATCCCTGGATCGGTATGCTGACACACACAGTACTCGAGGATTTATAACAGAGGTAAATCACATGTATAAAGTAACGTAAATACTATTACCTCAATCCAAATAGCGGAAGTAACAACAGGGTTGTGGATTCCCATCAACACCAACGGCAAAGTTGAGTGTAGAAATCGTAACCCTAACGTATCACTTACTCGTCGTAAGAATTCCTGCAACATGAGACGTTGCAGCCATGTAGGTCAGTACATTGAATGTACTGGCAAATTCACACCATAGGATAATGATGAATAATAGCTATCACTATATGCATATATGGCTGGTGGAGGCTCTACGGTTAATATGTTTTGCGAAAAGCCAATTTTTCCCTACAACAAAGGAATATATTTTATTTAACTATCATGGTGGTTGTTGAACATTGAGAAGGTAAAACCCCCTACCAATCCCAATTAAAAGTAATCATTAATCCCAACAAATTAATTTAGAGTGATGGGATTCAATATGACGATCCAAGAACCAGATACTCAAGATGTCCATAACCGGGGACACGGCTAATCATGATTAGTTTGTACACTCTGCAGAGGTTTGTGCACTTTTCCCCACAAGACTCGATCTCCTCCGTTGGATTTCTCGCACTTCATGGTGTTTGAGAAAAGGATGACCGAGACACAGTCTTTCTGAAGCATTTACTCTTTACTCTGGGTAGACAGTTACACCTACTTTCCCCTACATCTGCTAGCCTACCACTGAAAGAGGTCCTGCAACATACTCAACTATGCTAGAGCCCATAATAGCTTGTGGCTGCACACGGAAGTTTCTAGCATGAATAATCTAATGATCCCTTTGAGCCTGGGTGGCGGACCGTAGGAGGATCACACGGTATATCCCCGGGATCTCCTAGGACAACACTGGTATATCCCCAGGTGTCCGGGCAAGCCACTGGTATATCCCCAGGGTGCCCCAACCAATCCACCCAGATGTGTATTAAAGTAGCCATCTTAAGTTAACCATTAATTAACAATCTCACATCTATCATGGATACACTCAAAACCCAATCCACGTCTACGAGCATAGCATGGCAATATAAGCATAGCGTAGAAGTAACTCCCAAGGGTTTGATATTAAAAAAAAAGGCAATAGGTTCAACCTCATCATCTACTTCCCAATACCCACAAGTTAATCACATCCTAATCATGCAGTGTTTGAGGATTGTAACTAATGCATAAAAACTAGGTAATAAGGAAGTATGATCAAAGTGTGAACTTGCCTTGTACTGTTGATGAAGATCCTTCGCACTCATAATTCCTGATAGTTCTACTCGTCACACTCCGTTCAATCTAACGTGAGCAAGCAATTGCATACATAGGCACTCATGCAAAAGAATCGAAGAAAAGATCTCGAAAAACTTCGAAAACTAGCAATTAACTCTTGCAACAGAAAACAATTTCTAACAGTACCAAAATTGGGTGGATTTGGTCTTATCAGAAAGTTTAGGTCAAGAGCTTCAATTAGCAAAAAGAATCAATTAAATCGGAGTTACGAAACTCAAGTTATAGCCAAAACAAGTTTGAATATGAATCTGAACAAATTTCGAAATTTGAAAGTTGCAAAAAGTTTATTTGATAGATTCACTAGAAAGGTGGAATCCAGACAAAAATATTGGCGTTGGTTTCGTCTAATTTGGATGAACGAGTAAAAAGTTATGGCTATTTGAAAAATCAGGGCCAAGCTGTTTTACGGAAGAAAAAGAGTTATGGCTAAAAGAATTCTAGTCCTAAAATGTAAATACAAGGACTAATTTATAAATCTAATTATTCTACCGTACTAGTCTAGAAATAATAAGCTACGGGAGTATATAAAAAAATACGAAGAAAGATACCTTTATAAGGTAGAGAAAAGATGACTTCCGACAGAGAAGACAACTTTCAGAAGTCCCGCCGGATAGAAGAAAAATATTTTTATTTAGTGAATCTAGTCAAACCAAAATATATTGATTTAACCCGAATCGGATGATTTTTGGAGGCTCTATGGGTCTATATTTATAGGTGGAAAGGAGGCTTAGAGGTCAAAAGCTAGGCAATGTGGGACTAAACGTAAACAAAAGGCAGACGAAAGAAAAGAAACGACGCCGCATGGGCCTTCGGCCGGCCTGCGCGTGTGCGCGCATGTGTGCGTGCGCGGAGTTTTTTTTGTACAGAAAATAAATAAATTAAAGGACAACTGGAAAAATAATATAGTCCGACCTGCTAGCTATGTTGCGCACGCTGGCGAAGGATAGCAGTCGGTCGCTCGTACAGTTTTTTTTTTTAGAATAAAAACAAAAAAAGGTAAATGGAAAATAAGAAAATTTCCATAGGCATATTATATATCAAAATTTTCAGAAAAAGATTTCCTAAAAGATGAACATATTTTCAGCGGCAAATAAATTTCACAAAAATTTAAATAAAGCAAACAGTGCTACTGCTGCAATAAAACCTAATAAAAATCATTTTAAAAATACCAAAATGATTTCAAATTTATTTCCCTCTAATTTTATATTGAAGGGAATCATTTTACCCTAATTTCCATATATTTTATTTTTGGATAAAAACAATTTGAATAAAAACCAAATAACTCCAAATTGAAAATAATTTCAAAGGGACTTTAAATTCGATTGTTTTAAACTTCCAACTCATATTTCATATAATTTGAAGAAGTCATTTTATCTCCTCTCATGAAAATCATTGAGTTGCATAAAGTTTTCGAATTTGGAATATTTCCAAATGGAATTCAAATCTTTTCAAAAACCCCTTTTAAAATAGAAGAAGTCATGTTATCTTCACTCTAGGGTTTGTAATGAAATAAATATGAATTCATGGAGATCATAAATGCAAGGTGAAAGTTTTGGGAAAGTCATTTTATTCCCTCTCATTCAACTTTCAAAAAGTTTCCAAATTTCACTCAATTTCACACAAGCAACCACACCACAATCAAACAATAAATCAAAACTATTTATTTAATATAACATTCCAAAATTTAGAATTTTGGGATGTTACACACCCACATATAAATTATCAAAGTAACGAACGCGAATCATATGAGCATGATGAAAACTAACTTGACGATAATTCTCATGTGTCCTCGGGAGCGCTTTGCTTTATATAAGAGTTCGTCCAGGCTTATCCTTTGCTACAAAAAGGATTGGGCCACCTTGTTGCACCTTTGTTATACTTGTTACTTGTTACCCATGATGAATTATCTTATCACCAAACTATCTGTTACCGATAATTTCAGTGCCTGCAGAAAATACCTTGCTGAAAACCGCTTGTCATTTCCTTCTGCTCCTCGTTGGGTTCGACACTCTTACTTATCGAAAGGACTACGATTGATCCCCTATACTTGTGGGTCATCATCGCCTCTAAGACAAGAGGTTGCCTCCAAGCTTTTGTTTCAATTAAAACAATCATCTGTCCCTACATGTCATCCACTCTCTTGAGTCTCCCAACTGAAAAGTGAATCACATATCAACTTGATTATTGTTTTTGTGCGACCGTTGTAGAGGTTGCACTCAAATGCCATACATTGCAGCATTTTTGACTATCCATAGAGGCAGTAATGTGGACCCTAGTCATAGTGGGAAGTGGGTTGTAAGAGCATCCACAGGTAAGTTTGCCTCTAACCAGGGACCCACTGACCTGCCTCTAAGCTTATATCAAATCTTCGCAGTGTGCTGCCTCTAGTATAGTTTTAAAGTTGGACCCACAACTGAATAAAAGGAAGTGCTAGTACTAGAGTACTCCTTTGCTATGGCTTATTATACTGGCAACAAATGCTCACACTCTGGCCAACCTCTTCACGTGCTCCCAGGTAAAATGAGTAAATGAGAGGAAATTAAGAGGAGAGAGAGTGAAAAATTAGCACTAGCCTTAGAGCCAACCCTATCGTATGAGTGAATGATATTGGTAGCTCTTGATGACACGGCAATCTTATACAGCCAGCTGCTCTAATATGTTTTCTTCTTTTGCCAATAAAAAAAATACCTGAAAGTGAAAAATGTGCTGCAAAATAACAATCTCATCGAATGCCTTGATCTCCATCTTAGAGAAATTGATTTGATCGACTACCGAGGCACCACATCTGAGATTAAATTGGCCAGGTTCTTCATTCTAGAGGCAAGTGTGCTCAAGGTAATGAGGTTTGGCGTTCTCTGGCGCAACAATGAATGGCGTGATGATCACCACAAGTGTCTAAGCCTAAATGACAAAGGCTCTGCGAAAGCTGAATTTGTTTTTGAAACATCAAGTCGCAAGAGACTCAAAAATTTATTTGCCCATTGGTGACTTGTCAGGGCGGTGGATTTTAGTTTGTACAATAATGGTGCATCCACCTAAAGTAACGAAAGTTCTTACGTAAACTTCTTAATAATTCCCTCTTCGTAGGTGCAGCATTACTCCTAGCATTTGTAATATCAGTTTGAAACTTGTAATATTATGACTATCCAGCACGAGGTACTATGTTACGATAAATGTTCGTGTGCATAGGTGCGGCAACAATATACCCATTACTCGAGTACAATATTTATTATTACTCGTGGCAACGCATGGGAAATTATCTCGAACACGGCTAGTTGTAAGCAGGCTAGCTCTACAGCCATGATGATAGTGACTGCACACGGTGAGGCTGACTTTGGTATGCCGAACACGCCGCCAACACTCAGGTGTCATCTTCGGTGCAGGATCTTGTCACTTCACTGTGAGGAGCAGCATGTAATAATTTGACCAACGGGTAGTACAATACTACTACATTGGTAGTACTACTAGTACTACCACCATCTGGATTTAGTAGTACTACCACCTCCGTCTGGATTTAGTATTTGACTAGCAATATCTAGTAATGCTTCACAAAAAATATACTACTCCCTCCGTAAATAAATACATGGAGTATTGTTTTATTCGGTTTTGAATGTAGTTTCCGATGATATTATACACTCTCCCTTCCGGTAGATGGCTCAAATCTAAAATCTCATCAATCATACTACTATTATACTCCCTCCGTACTGGTGCATTAGTCATGTTAGAAAACCAAATAATCCCAAAACTTTTAGGCACGGTGCATTAACTACCCACCTCGTTCCCTGTTTTTTCCACGAAAAAAGAAATCAACCAATAGGAGATGTGGGGTGTGTATGCATTCAATGACTTGAGACTATTTAGCACAACATGTAGTGCTCAATTCTCTGCATGCAATGACATTAATTACCAAATAAACAACAAGTTCTCTCATTTTTCCCCCAACTTGGTCTCGGTGAGATGACTATACTGCACCGGTACAGAGGGAGTAAGGGCTGAGGAGTAGATGGCCAACACACACGTGAATGCAACACAGTCTGCACTTCTCATATAAAGGCTCCCCACCAGTCCAATCCATCTATGAAATCCTACGCACCCTAACCAAGGGCAAGAGTGATCACTCCAATCGCAAGATCAGTTGACCAGAAGTTAGATCCATGGAGGCGATGAGCGCGAGCATGAGCCGGCTGTGCCACATGGTCCATGATGCCGGCCTGCGGCCCGGCACCGAGGAACGTCTCCAGGTCGTGCTTGAGGCCGCCAGAGTGAGAGGCCTCTTGGATGACAGTGATACGTCTCCAACATATCTATAATTTTTTATTGTTCCATGCTATTATATTATCATTCTTGGATGTTTTACAATCATTTTATATCAACTTTATATCACTTTTTGGTACTAACCTATTGACATAGTGCCCAATGCCAGTTGCTGTTTTTTGCTTGTTTTTTAAATCACAAAATATCCCTATCAAACGGAGTCCAAACGCAGCAAAACTTTTTGGAGATTTTTTTTTGGACTAGAAGACAACTTGGGAGCCAAGGAAGCACCTGGGGAGGCCTGTGGGGCCCACAAGACACCAGAGCATGCCAGAGGCCCCTGGCGTGCCCTAATGGATTGTGGAGGCTAGAGGCCCCTGGCGTGCCCTAATGGATTGTGGGGCCCACGTGGGTCTCCTCCACCGCCTCTCAGCTCTATAAATACCCAAATATTCCAAAAACCCTAGGGGAGTCGACGAAACACAATTCTAGCCACCGCAAGTTCCAGAACCACGAGGTCCAATCTAGAGCCCTATTCCGGCACTCTGCCGGAGGGGAACACGATCACAGAGGGGTCCATCATCCTCATTGGTGCTCCTCCGATGATGCGTGAGTAGTTCACCATAGACCTACGGGTCTGTAGGCAGTAGCTAGATGGCTTCTTCTCTCTTTTTGATTCTCAATACAATGGTCTCTTGGAGATCTATTTGATGTAATGACTTTTTGCAGTGTGTTTGTTGGGATCCGATGAAGTTCGAGTTTATGATCAAATCTATATCCATGAAAGTTTTTTGATCTTCTTTGATCTCTTTTATGCATGATTATTTATAGCCTCGTATTTCTTCTCTGAATCTTTGGTTTAGTTAGGCTAACTAGATTGATTTTTCTTGCAATGGGAAGAGGTGCTTTGTGATGGGTTCGATCTTATGGTGTCCTCACCCAATGACAGAAGGGGTAGCTAGGCATGTATGTATCATTGCTATTAATGATAAGAAGATGGGATCTATTCCTACATGAATAGATCTTGTCTACATCATGTCATCATTCTTATTGCATTACTCCGTTTCTCCATGAACTTAATACACTAGATGCATGTTGGATAGCGGTCGATGTGTAGAGTAATAGTAGTAGATGCAGAATCGTTTCGGTCTACTAATCTTGGACGTGATGCCTATATTCATGATCATTGCCTGGATATCGTCATAATTATTTGTTCTTCTATCAATTGCCCAACAGTAATTTGTTTACCCACCGTATGCTATTTTCTCGAGAGAAGCCACTAGTGAAATCTACGGCCCCCGGGTCTATCTTTTATCATATTGATTTTAGATCTATTTTTTATCATATTTGTATTCAGATTTATTTATCCAATATCATACAAACCAATCTATCTTTTTACCGTGGAGGGATTGACAACCCCTCTTACGCGTCGGGTTGCAAGTATTTGTTCTTTGTGTGCAAGTACCGTTTACATAGTGTTGCTTGGTTCTCCTACTAGATTGATACCTTGATTTCATAACTGAGGGAAATACTTACCGTAGCTGTGTTGCATCATCCCTTCCTCTTTGGGGAAATGCCGACGCAGTCTAAGCCACGTTAGACAGCTTCGTCTCCTTGTTCGATGAGGCCCTCGTCGGCTTCCTCAACAAGTTCTTCGCCGTCAAGAAGCTCACGGACGACCTTGACATATGCCTCCAGCCAACGCGCCCAGGCTCTGCGATGACCGCCACCCTCAACGGCCTCTATGGTGACAGCCTCTTTGACGCACTGGTGGCCCTGCGACTGCCCGCCGTCACGCTGGAGAATGTCCACCTCGAGGTCGTGCTCACCGCGCAGCGCCTGGCGTACCATAGAATGGAGGAAATGGCCTTCTGTTCGACTGCCTATGGTCGAAATAGGATCATGTTCATCGGGAGGGGTCTGACGTACCACAAAACGGAGGAAACGGACTTCTGTTCGAGCGACTATGATCAAAACGGGATCCTATTGATTAGGAGGGGTCTGTCATGCCGCAAAACGGAGGAAACGGACTTCTGTTGGAGCGCCTACGTTCGAAATGGGGTCCTTTTCATCGGGAGGGGTGTGGCGTACCACAAAACAGGACTCCAAGGGGTACTGTTCATCCACCGTCGTCCTCCAGGCTCCACCTGCTACTGTTCATAGAGCCTCCACGGGGGTACTGTTCATCCACCCCCAACCGGCTGGGGTGTGGCGGCCTCCTCGGGGTCCTGTTCATCCAGCGCAACCTCCTACTACCATGCGGTCCTGTTCATCCAACACCCACCGGAACTGTTCATCCACAGCCAACCAACCAGCTGGACTCACCACATGTCTCGACTCATTTCTTCGTATCACGCACGCGGCAGCAACGGTCACTGTTCATCCAGTGGCAACCCAACACACCGACTGGGTACATCTCGCACGGGGGCTCGATCGGCTTCAGTGAGTAGTGAGAAGGGATCGATTGGATTCAGTTAGCAGCGAAGGAATCGACCGACTTCAGTTAGCAGCGAAGGAATCGCTTGAGTTTAGTTAGCAGCGAAGGGATGGATCGATCGGCTTTAGTACGTAGTGGGATTGATCCCTCATGTTCAGTACGTAGCTAGCTAGCTAGTGCAATCGCTCGGGTTCAATAAGTGAACGCCTCACAAGGGTTCAATTAGCGAGCGCCTCGCACACACGCACGTACGAGAGAAACGCACAAACCACACTGCATCGCTCGGCCCCGACCACCCACCGTAACCAGGAACTCCCCGATATTTTCCTTGCCCTCACTTCTACCAGGATTTTTTACGTCATGGACGGCCCAAAGAATGTCTTGCAGGTGCGTCTCTGGCCGGCCCAGGATGAAAATCCCATTTTCTGTCATGATTTTTGGTCATAGAAGTAGGAGCCCACCACATCTATGATGATACGTGTTTTTGTCACAATTATCGTCATAGAAGTGTCATAACCATGACAGATTTTTTCTGTTCGGGCCATAATGTCACAAATGTGTCTTTTTTTGTGGTGCTTCTTTGCAAGGAGGTAACGTAAAGCACGGTGATGGGTGTGGACTATCACTTTTGAATTAATAATGTAAGGACAAAAATTGTCACAAGCAAAAACAATAGCTACCAATTCTTTTTCAGTAGTTGCTAAATGTACTTGGTCTTCATCCAAACTCCTGCTAGCATAAAAGATCATGTTAAGGTTTTTATCAGCTCACTGCCCTAGGACAACACCTACAACATGATTGCTTGCGTTACACATGATCTCAAAGGGCTCATCCCACTTTGGAGGTTGTATGATGGGAGCTGTAATCAAGCCATCTCTTAATTTCCCATAAGCCTGCACACAGATCTTATCAAAAGAATAAGGCACATCTTTGTGCAATAGGTCAATCAGAGGTTTAGATATTTTGGAGAAATCTTTGATAAATCTTTTATAGGAACTAGCATGTCCCATAAAAGATTGCATACCTTTTGCATCTTAACGGTAGAGTAAATTTTCTATTACCTCAGCTCTATCTTGGTCTATCTCAATACTCTTACCTGAGACTCTATGTCCCAACACAACACCTTCAGTGACCATGAAATGACTCTTCTCCCAGTTCAGCACCAAACATGTCTCCTCACATCTCTATGTTAGATTATAGAGACAATTATCAAAGGATGTGTCGTGAACAAAAAAAAGTCCATGAACACTTCAACAATCTTTTCAATATTATCAGGAAAGACTTTAGATATACATTTTTGAAATGAGGGTGGTCCATTACATGGACCAAATGGCATTCTACGATATGCATATGTACCGTACGGGCAAGTGAAGGTAGTCTTTTCTTGGTCTTCATGTCTGATTGGCCAACAATATCCTTCTTCATATATTTGTTTAATTTCCTAAAATCAACACACATTCCATATCCAATAACAGCCCTATTAGGGAGTAGGTCATTGTTTTCATTAGTTACCAAGGAAACTCCTCGTTTCTTTGGAATGCAATGGCCCGGACTTACCCATTTGCTATCTGATATGGAATAAATTACCCCTGCATCAAGGAGACGTATTACTTCTTTTCTTACCATGTTCTTGGACACCGGATGAAGTCTCCTTTGGCTCTCAATAACTGGCTTAGCCCCTTCTTCAATAGGCATTGCATGAGAATATATAGAGGTATGTATCCCTTTTACATCTCGGATTGAATAGCCCAAAGACTTTTGATGCTTACTCGGTACTGCTAAAAGTTTTTCTTTCTCTTTCCCTGAAAGGACAGCATTAACAATAATAGGAAATATTTTTGTATTATCCATAAACTCATGCATCAACCCCTTGGGTAGTGGTTTCAAGGTCGGAGGAGGTAACTCCTTATCTCCCTTTCTCTCGAGTGCTTCATAAACTTTATTAAGGCGAGATAACACTATTGGTGTAGCATCCATTATCATTTCGATCTCCTCTTTCTCTTCTTCTTCATATAAGGATCCTGGACTCACCAATACCCGCTCAACTTCATCCTCTAGTGTTTGGAGATGGATTTCAGCCAGTTGATTTAGTTCTTGCTCCTCATTATCCCGAGCTTCCTCTTCATACGGCTTACTTAATACAAAGGAGAATGGGAACTTTACCATCTCATCTCCCCACTTCATGGAGATGGATTTCTTCTTTATGTGGGCTCCTGCAACATTCAAAAAGGAGGTTCCAAAAAGAATTGGGCAATCTTTATCCTCAGAGATCATTACTACATAAATGTCAATGGGATAAATGAGAGAGACTATTATTATGTTGACATCTTTGAGGATGCCACGGGGTTTCCTTTCGGTTTTATCTGCAAGCTTGATAATAACGTCAGTAGGTTCAAGGGTGCAAGGAGCAATCTCATCATAAATTTTAGCATAAAGACTATAAGGAATAATATTAACCGGTGAACCGGGGTCACATAACCCAAAATATGCTTTACACCCAAAAGAACATGATAGAATTTGCTTACCTGCATTTTTACTTTTGGTACACTCTTTAAGATAAGAAGTGGTATACTTGTCCAAATAGACTTCTTTATTTAGCACCGGTATAGGTATAGAAAGTTCTTTTACTATATTGACATAGGGTGGAATCCCACATTTTTTCATCTTGACTTTCTTCTTCTCCTTTCCTGAGGGTGTTCCTACCAGTTTTTTACCATTGGGCTTGCAATAAGCTTCTTTTCGCTTTGCAGGCGGAGTGGTCTTTTTCTTTATAGCTTCCACCATGCGAATAGCCTTAGACTCCCTGCTGAATTTTAAATACTTCTCCTCTGGCAAGTTTAAGAACTTAGAAAAATCTTTCCAGACATCCAGATGGGGTCAGTTCCAACATTTAGCTCATGACGTAATTTTTTTACTTTCAAAGTTCTAAGAAAAGATTTAATGCTATCATAAACAAGATCAACTTTACTCTTCTCCTTCGAACAAAGGTACCAGTTCTCAGCATTGTACCTCATCTTGTCAAGTAAGTCCCAAGCATCTGATATCTCAGTTCCCAAAAAGGAGCCTTTAGAGGCAAGATCTAAAGCTTGTTTACTTTGCAGATTAAGCCCACCATAAAAGAAATTGACTACTAAAAATTCAAGATAATGGTGTTCAGGGCAAGCGAGAAGTATTTCACGATACCTTATATATGCCTCCACTAGTTTCTCACCTTCCCGCTGTCCAAAGCTGCTTATCTTCCTCCTGATTGTATATAGCTTCCCTTAGGACAATAATGAGAGGAAAAAGCAGCCCTGATACGTCTCCAACATATCTATATTTTTTTATTGTTCCATGCTATTACAGTATCAATCTTGGATGTTTTATATGCAATTATATATCTTTTTTGGGCTATTAACTTAGTGCCAAGTGCCAGTTGCTGTTTTTTTTGCCTATTTTTGGTTTTCCAGAAAATCAGTACCAAACAAAGTCCAAATGCCATGAAACTTTTTGATGATTTTTTGTGGACACAAGAGACCCTGGAAGCTTCGGGAGAGGGCCAAAAGATGAAGGAGTGGGCCACAAGCCACCAGGGCGCGCCCAGGGGGTAAGCGCACCCTGGTGCCTTGTGGGCTCTCATTTGCTCTATTTGGCCTAATTCTGCCTCTATAAATTCTCGAAAATTGGGAAACCAACAGAGAGCCACCCGAAAAACTTTTTCCGCCGCCGCAAGCTTCTGTTCTCGCGAGATCCCATCTGGAGGCCTTTTCTGGCACTCTGCCGGAGGGGGAATCAATCACGGAGGGGCTCTACATCAACCTTGCTGCCCTTCCGATGATGTGTGAGTAGTTTACCACAGACCTATGGGTCCATAGTTAGTAGCTAGATGGCTTCTTCTCTCTATTTGATCTTCAATACAATGTTCTCCTCGATGTTCTTGGAGTTCTATTCGATGTAATACTTTTTTGCGGTGTGTTTGTTGAGATCTGATGAATTGTGAGTTTATGATCAGATTATCCATGAATATTATTTGAGTCTTATATGAACTCTTTTATGCAAGATTATTATAGCTTTGTATTTATCTCCGGTCTATCTGTTTGGTTTGGCCAACTAGATTGATTTATCTTGCAATGGGAGAGGTGCTTTGTGATGGATTCGATCTTGCGGTGCTCAATCCCAGTGACAGAAGGGGACATGACACGTATTTGTATCATTGCTATTAAGGGTAAAATGATGGGGTTTATTCATATTGATTCAGTTTACTTTGTCTACATCATGTCATCTCGCTTAAGGCGTTACTCCGTTCTTTATGAACTTATTACTCTAGATGCATGCTGGATAGCGGTCGATGTGTGGAGTAATAGTAGTAGATGTAGGCAGGACTCGGTCTACTTGTCTCGGACATGATGCCTAAATCACTACTGCAGGTTGGTCCAAATGCGACAGTCCAATCGGAGACCCTTGGACGAAACTATGTGCGATGCATTAATCACAAACGGTGATGTAATAAAACCGTTAAAAAGATACAAAACGTTTGCGATGACGGTAACATCAAACATGATTCAGATTAGAGTTGCGTGTGCGATGTGTGGCAAATGGTTAATCTAGCAGAACTGTTTGCGATGAGGCAGAACAACAGAAATGGGCAGCCAGATGAGGGTGTGTGCGATATACGGCATACAGTTCACTAGGATGAACTATGTGTGATTAGGCAACACAATAGAAACGGTCAGCCAAATCAAGGTGTGTGCGATGGAGGCATACAGTTCACTAAGATGAACTATTTGCGATCAGCCAAGACAACAGAAACAGTTCAACTGAACAAGATGTGTGTGATACGCGGCAAACTGGTCCATAATTAGAAATGTGTGTGAAGACCAATAATAACACAGACGATTTTTGCTACTAAGCCGTGTGATTTGCTCTATCAACAGAAGAATAACATATATATATAACTGAAATAAACATCCAATTACATAAGTGACTATACAGATCATTCGCACACACCTCAATAAACAATTGCATGCATTCTAAATTAGGAGAAACGATCGTCTAGTCATCTACTTATTGTGACGCTCCCGCCACTGCTCTGTGGCTCGATCCTTCGTTCGGGGCAGGAAGAAGACACTTCCTCATGTCAACGATCCGCATGTACATCTTGTAGCTTGTGTACGCGTACATCATGTCATCCAGTCTCTGATGCCAGGCACTGTGCCAGGCATTCTTGTCCTTCTTGCTCTCATCCTTCATATTCATGTAGTAGGGGTCAATGATGGCCGAGGTGAGGTCAACCAGGGAGTTCTGTTTGTTGTTGACGCTGCCCTAGACCTTGTAGTGGTCATGGATGTTGACAAGATTCTCGCAGGTCAAGCCCGAAACCTTGAGTGATTTTAGATCGTTGGTGGTGTCCACCATAGCGAAACTGTAGTCGGGGCTATTGATAAACCTGGAGAAACGCTCGCAAGGCCTTGTGGCCAGGTGGTAGTGGTAGACGAGGACGTCATGTCGCACGCACAACTCGGCAACCGCAACCTTCTGATCGTGCCTGGCACGACCGCTGGTGGACTCGAGGTCGAAGCCGACCACTTGGTACTTGTCCTCAGCAAGCAACTGCTCCATAGTTTGGATGGACCTCTCCACAGAGACCGGCTCATTTGTGTACACCACCGAGAGGGCCTTCCCCCTCATGTGGGTGTCCACTACGTGATGCATGGTGAACTGCCCCCTGTTGTCGTCGTCGGCCGCTGGGAGCTCCATTAGAGCCGCGGGGAGCGCCATTGGAACCGCTGGATGTCCTATCTGTATGTGTCGTCGTGTTTGTGCTTATTGTGTCGTGTGGCACGAGGGATGAAGGTAAATGGCTGTAGGAATAAATGGGGGCCGGGCGGCCTGGATTCTCGGCGTGTCCGCATGGCAGTTTTTGCAGCGGGTAACAGCATCGTGGTGCCGCGCCCGACGCAACCACGTGCATAATGGCAGCACGAACGTACGTGATCATGCGCCGGCCCCAAACACTGGCAGCGCGCGTGGAGGGGCGAGGGCAGAGCACCCGGAGGGACGCGAGAGCAGAGTGCGCGCGACAGGACGTGAGCAAAGCGCGATGTGGCCGCCTCAACCGCGAGCAACCACACGCATAGAGCAGTTGAACACGCAAGGAATGGTCGTCTACAAGCCGGCCGGCAGTTGCGATGTTGCGTAGAGAGTGGTCGTGTGCTACTACCTCCGTCTTTGTCTATTAGTCCCCTTTATATTATGTGCCATATTTTGACCTTAAATTTAACTAACAAAATGTTAATGCATGTTATAAAAATTATATAATTGGAAATTATGTTCAAATACGAATCCAACGATATAATCTTTGGCGACATGCATTCGTATTTTATTAGTTAAATCTCTAGTCAAAATTTGGCACAAAAATACAAAGATGACTTATAAACCAGGACGGGGGTAGTAGGTAATTAAATCGCAAATGTTTTTTTATTAACCGTATGTGTACGTGTCCTTTCGTCCTCCTCTCGCATGTCTTGTCACCCCGCTGCCGCAGACGGCTTCGAGCGCAAGCTTGAGCAGCGCGCGGGGGCATTCTTTTGGTCAAACGGTGGCTCAAAGTGGCACCAATGAATCGTCGGTGAGCCTGTTCCCGCGCAACCGTGCTGGTTCCCACGCTAGCTTCCCGCCCGACTAGGTGAAATCCCCCCAAAATCCCAATGCTTACCGGCCTGCTATATAAACCCTCACGGCCGGCGAGTCCTATGTCGCATTTTCTCCTCCCTCCCTGTAGCTTATCTCGTCAGCTTCTCCCACAATCGCCAATGGCACTGGTCCATCATCGTCGCTCAGCCACTCCGCCATCATCAAAGGACGGTCCAGCTGGGAGGCTACATCGTGGCGGCGGCGCAGTCCCCAACTTAGTGTAGTGCGCGTGGCGACCCTATTGGGTGTGCGCGGAACACCCACCACACGCTCCGCCGCCGCTGCCCGTCGGCAACTGTTGCCGGCCGCTATTGCCGCCACCCCACCGTTGAAAGTCAAAGCCATCGCCCGCTCCGCGGCCGCGGCCCGAAGGCGGGAGGTGGCCGCCGTGGCCGCCACCCCACTGTCGGCCACCGTGGCCATCACCCCGCTCCGCCACCGCGGCCCGAAGGCGGGAGGTCGTGGTCGTGGCCGCCACCCCATCGTTGGCTACCGTGGCCGCCAGCCCACCGTCGACCGCCGGGGTCATCACCTGCTCCACCACCACCGCTCGAAGGCGGGAGGCAGAGGTGGAGGCCCGCATGTGCGTCAGCGACCTTGCGCACTACATCGAGTTCCTATGGGAGGAGGAGGAGCGCCTCGTCGAGCATGCAAAGAGCCTTACTGCCACTGTGGCCGCAGCACACGCCGCCGCAGAGGCGAGGAATCAGGAGATCTACGAGGAGTCCCGCCGCATCGAGAGGGGTCGTATGGAGCGGCAGAGGGCGTTCAAGGTGAGTGTCGCTGAAGGTGCAGCAGCGGCAGGCACCGTATTGCAGTTGTCCAGCTCATCAGTAGGCTCCTCCTCCTCTGCCTCTTACTGAGCGCGCTCGACAGAGAAGAGGCTGCCGGAAGTAGTACAAAGCCCCTCCGTAGTAGTAGTATTTAGGGGCTATTTTGTTCAGTTCATCTGACTATAGATGTGGTTGAACTGTACTACGTAATTAAAATTAGCTAGTATATATAGTTGAACTAGCTATTTCAGTACGTGGTTGGCAACAATTGGGGAAAAGTTTGGTCAGGTTTAGCTGTCAAGTTGAACTGTTTGTATAAAGAACGACTGCTTAATCTATGAATGAAATCTATGCTTACTGAATTTCAGTTGCAAAATTAGATAGTTCTAGTGGTTTTTAGCTGCATATTTTGACAAATGGCAGGGTTACAAGGTTGACAAAGGGCAATGTTACTAGATCAACAAATGTCAATCATTCTAGTTTGACAAATGGCAATATACCCAATATGACAGATGCAAATCTGTCAAATTGTCTGTACGTGGTTGCACATGGATCATCTGAAAAAACCGTTTGCGTTGAAGGGATGTACAAATCATGCGTGCTAGATTTTCTCTTGGCTTAGCAGCTAAGTCTCGCTTTGCATACCGTATTCAATCTGAACCGTTTGCGTTGAAGAGATGCACAAATCCTGCGCGGCGAATTTTCCCTTGGCTTATTGGGGAAGACCATAGCTTTCACTTTACATACGGGTGTTCTATCTAAAACGATGTGATGAAGAGTTGCACAAATCCTGCTTGGCACATTTTCCCTTGGATTACTAGGGAAGCTGTCGGTTTGCATACGGGTGTTCTATCTAAAATGTTTGTGATCAAGAGCTTCACAAATCCTGCTCGGCACATTTTCCCGTGGCTTCCTGGGTTAGCTGTCGGTTTGCATACGGGTGTTCTATCTAAAACGTTTGCGATGAATGTTTTATATTTAAAAACCATTGATGTTTTTTTAAAGAAAATCATTTGATAAGTCTGTACATTCAGACAGAAAAACACTAGTTTATTCAAACCATATCTTTCATTCAGTCACACTACAAATTTATATTCATATGATCGAGATACAGTATTAAACCCAAAAAAACTAATCCCGACGGCGGCAGAGGCGGCATGCCGCGCCGGCGTTGTCGTTGTCGTCCTCCGGGACGCCGTTGTTGAAGTCTTCAAGGCAGCACAGAATGCTCTTCACTTGGAAATCAAACATCATGTCATCACGCGATCGACGGGCGGGGCACGGGAGGACGGCAACTCGCAGCGCTGCGAGGTAGCGATCGATGGCGGCATCCCATGCTGCTGAGAAGGGCACGCGCACGGGCACGGGTGCGGCAGGTGCAGGAAAACGCACGGGGAATGGCGCCGCGGTGGGTGCAGGGGCGCGAACGGGCACGGGCACGGGCGCTGACGCTGGCATGTACATGAGCTCGCGCAGGTCCGCGGAGACCTCGCTGACGCCCGCGGCTTCCAGCTCTGTGATAGTGGAGGTCTGCGAGAGGGGAACGGGAGGCGAACAGTAAGGCCGCCCGTATTAAATAGCGGCTCGGGCGCTGATACATCTCCGTCGTATCTACTTTTCCTAACGCTTTTGCTCTTGTTTTGGACTCTAATTTGCATGATTTGAATGAAACTAACCCGGATTGACGTTGTTTTCAGCAGAACTACCATTGTGTTGTTTTTGTGCAGAAATAAAAGTTCTTAGAATGAACAAAACTTTTTGGAGAATTTTTATGGAATAAAAGAAAAATAATGGAGCCAAGAACCACCGGAGGGGGGACCTGGGTGAGCACAACCCACCAGGGCGCGCCCCCACTCCTGGCGCGCCCAGGTGGGTTGTGCCCACCTGGTGGCCCCGCTAACCCTATCCCCGACACTATAAGATCCTATTTTTGGAGAAAAAAATCAGGGAGGAAGAATTATCATGTTTCACGAGACGAGGCCGCTGTCACCTCCTGTTCTTCATCGGGAGGCCAGATCTGGAGTCCGTGCGGGGCTCCGGAGAGGGGAATCTTTGATCTTCATCATCACTAACCCTTCTCCATCGCCAATTCCATGATGCTCCCCACCGGGAGTGAGTAATTCCTTCGTAGGCTCGCTGGTCGGTGTGTAGTTGGATGAGATTCATCATGTAATCGAGTTAGTTTTGTTAGGGCTTGATCCCTAGTATCCACTATGTTCTGAGATTGATGTTGCTATGACTTTGCCATGCTTAATGCTTGTCACTTTGGGCCCGGGTGCCATGATTTCAGATCTGAACCGTTTATGTTTTCACCATTATATCTATGTTCTAGATCCGATCTTGCAAGTTATATGCACCTGCTACGTGTTATGATCCGTAAACCCTGGAGTGACAGTATTCGGGATACTTTCCGGTGATGACCATAGTTTGAGGAGTTCATGTATTCACTATGTGTTAATGCTTTGTTCCGGTTCTCTATTAAAAGGAGGCCTTAATATCCCTTAGTTTCCTTATGGACCCCGCTGCCACGGGACAGTCAGACAAAAGATGTCATGCAAGTTCTTTCCATAAGCACGTGTGACTATTTACGGAATACAAGCCTACATTATATTTATGAACTGGAGCTAGTTTCGTATCGCCCTAGGTTATGACTGTTATATGATGAATATCATCCAACGAATTCACCGATCCAATGCCTACGAGTTTTTCACATATTGTTCTTGCTAAGTTACTACTGTTATAGCTACTGTCACAACTGCTACAAAATCATTGCTATCACTGTTACTGTTACCACTGCCATCAAAACTATCATATTACTGTGCTACTGATTACTTTGCCGCAGATAATTAATCTCTAGGTGTGGCTGAATTGACAACTCAGCTGCTAATACCTTCAAATATTCTTTGGCTCCCCTTGTGTCGAATCTATAAATTTGGGTTGAATACTCTACCCTCGAAAACTGTTGCGATCCCCTATACTTGTGGGTTATCAAGACCTTTTTCTGGCACCGTTGCCGGGGAGCATAGCTATATTTGTTGAGTCACTTGGAATTATTATCAATTTATCATTATGAAGAATCTAAAGGATACCAAGACTAAGATTTTTTCCTCTAAGACGAGGGGAGGTAAGGAACTGCCATCTAGCTCTGCACTTGATTCACCTTCTGTTTTGAGTAAACTTGCAACACCACCACATGCTATTAATCCTGATATGTCGCAAGTTATTGATGATGCTACTTCTGCTATGAATGACACTCATAATGATGCTAGTACCTTGCTTGATGATAATGTGCCACTAGGTGAATTTCTTGATGAACAAATTGCTAGAGCTGAAGATATTGAGAATGCTGAAACTGATGAAATTACTGAAACTGATGAAGTGCTTGAAATTGAAAATCTTGAAACACCCGTTAGACCTAGCGCTCCTAGATATGAATTGCCTAAAGTACCTGAAGGCTATGTTATGGATGAGGAGACAGCTAGAGATTTTCTTGCTTGCAATGATAGAGATGATCTTAAGAAGTTATTATGCAAACTAAAAGAAAAATCTTTGAATGCTAGAATGAAATGTGATCCTTAGTTTGCTACTTCACCTATCTTTGTTGATGATAAGGATTATGAATTCTCTGTCGACCTAGTGTTAATCACTCTGGTTGAATCTGATCCTTTCCATGGTTATGAAACTGAAACTGTTGTGGCACATCTTACTAAGTTAAATGATATAGCCACCATTTTCGCTCATGATGAGAAAATTCGCTACTATTATATCCTCAAGTTATTTCCGTTCTCATTAAAGGGTGATGCTAAGATATGGTACAATACTCTTGCTCCTGGTTGTGTGCGTAGTCCCCAGGATATGATTTATTACTTCTCTGAAAAATATTTTCCTACTCATAAGAAACAAGCTACCTTACAGGAAATATTTAATTTTGTGCAAATTGAAGAAGAGAGTCTCCCACAAGCTTGGGGGAGGCTTTTCCAATTGCTTAATGCTTTGCCTGATCATCCACTTAAGAAAAATGAAATACTTGATATCTTCTATAATGGACTAACCAATGCTTCGAGGGATTTCCTAGATAGTTGTGCTGGTTGTGTTTTCAGGGAAAGAACTATTGGACAAGCTGAGGAACTATTGAATAATATATTTAAAAATTATGATGATTGGACTCTTCCTGAACCACCGCCTAAACTGTTGGACAAGTATGAAGGAAAAAGGTATTAAAGCAGAGGATGTTAAAAATTTACCTCCTATTGAAGAAATACATGGACTGAATACACCACCTCCACAGGTGGTAGAGGTAAATTCTTTATTGAAGTTTGATGAAGGTGATATTCCTTATAATAAACAACCTAGTCAGTGCTTATATGAGTTTGACAACTACATTAGAAAACAAGATCACTTCAATGCCAATGTTATGAAACAATTGAAATATAATTCTGATATGATTGCTCGCTTGAGTGACTTGTTATTTAGAATCTCCAATGATGTTAGAGGTGTAGGAAAACATGCCTCTATGGTTCAAACTCAACTAGAACAAGTTGCTAAATCTCAAAGAGAATTGCTAGATGAAATGAATAATAATATAAAAGATTTTGCTGTTAGAGTAGCAACTAGAGGAGGTAAAATGACTCAGGAACCACTTTACCCTGAGGGACATCCTAAAAGAATTGAACAAGATTCACAAAGAATTAATAATGATGCAACTAGTCCTTCTAAAAAGAAAAAGAAAAAGAAAAATGATAGTACTATGCATACCTCTAGTGAACCTGAGAAAGAAAAACCTCCTGAGGATAATAATGTCTCTATTTCTGATGCTGAAACTCAATCTGGTAATGAACATCCACCTAGTGATAATGAAAATGAAAATGATGATGTTCATGAAGACACTCAACCAGACAATGATAAAGAACCAGATAATGAAGTTGAAATAGAACCAGCTGTTGATCTTGATAACCCACAACCTAAAAATAAAAGATACGATAAAAGAGACTTTGTTGCTAGAAAACATGGAAGAGAAAGAGAACCATGGGTTCAAAAACCCATGCCCTTTCCACCTAAATCAAATAAGAAAAAGGATGATGAAGAATTTGAATGCTTTCCTGAAATGCTTAGGCCAGTCTTTTTGCGCACTCGCTTGACTGATATTTTAAAGATGGCCCCTTATGCAAAGTATATGAAAGACATCATCACTAATAAGAGAAAAATACCTGAAGCTGAAATCTCCACCATGCTTGCTAATTATTTTTTTAATGATGGAGTACCTAAAAAACTTGGAGATCCAGGAATACCAACTATACCTTGCTCCATCAAACAAAATTATGTCAAAACTGCTTTGTGTGATTTAGGAGCTGGTGTTAGTGTTATGCCTTTCTCCTTATATAAAAGACTTGATTTGAATAAACTCACACCTACTGAAATATCTTTGCAAATGGCTGATAAATCAACTGCCATACCTATCCGTATTTGTGACGATGTGCCCGTTGTTGTTGCAAATGTTACAATTTTAACTGACTTTGTTATACTTGAGATGCCCGAGGACGACAACATGTCGATTATCCTCGGTAGACCCTTCTTGATAACTCCAGGGGCTGTTATTGATAGCAATAAAAGCAAGGTCATGTTTCATATCAATGATAATGAGCATACGGTGCACTTTCCAAAGAAATAATTCCAAGTGAATGGTATTAATGTTATTAAAAAATCTCCGACACTCACTAATGGAAGTTTTCAATTACCTCTACTTACTGCCAAAAAGAAATATGAACTGCTTATTGTTGGGGACATGCATATCCCCGTTGAGGTAACTTGGTGTTTTACGAAAGTTCTTCGGTTTCATGCTAATCGAAAGTGGTTGTTAATAAGACCTGATCAACCTTATTAATGGATCATTTTTGGGAGGTATGAAGTTGATGAATTTAGTAAGAACCACCTTCTGTTCCCAACTTTTATTTTCTGTTTTTCTTAGTTAAATAAAATAAAATGCCATGTTTTGTCTGTTTTCTGATTTTCCCGTGCAATAAAAAATGACCCAAAAATAAAAGTTCTCAGAATGCCCTGAAAATTTAATACGATTTTTTCCTGAATATTTAAGAATTTTTTATGCAAATAACATCAGAGGGGAGTGCATCAGGTGGGCACAACCCACCTGGGCGCGCCAGCAGTCCCAGGCGCGCCCTGGTGGGTTGTGGTCCCCCTCACTTATCTCTTTAGCCCATGTCATTACCTACCTCCAGAAAAAAAAAATCACCATTGCTCTCTCTCTCGTGTTCTTGCTCTCAAACCCGCGGATTTCGATCTCTTTGCTTGAAGCTCCATTTCTGAAACAGTTTTGGGGGATTGCTACTTGGTATGTGACTCCTCCATTGGTCCAATTAGTTTTTGCTTTAGTGGATTATATTTTGAATAATTAGCTACTCTTGGTGTTGCTGTAGATGAGCTTGCATGTTGAATTCTTAGAGTTCTAAGTAGTTTGAATGCTCAATATAGCCTCTATGCCTCCTCATGAGTAGTTGCTATCAATCTTGTGAAGTTTTGTTGACAAAAAATTTTGTGACCCAAATTTTTTTTCCAGAAAATTGTACACAAATATGATGAACTTCTTTGCAAGGAGTTATTCAGGGCGGAGGTCCTCGGAGGCATCTTCTAGTAGTGGCTCAACCCGTCAGTCTTATGTTGAACCAAGTGCAAGATCAATACGGGATGCCGCCACCAAATCATGCTTATGGTCATGCGACGATTTCATGATGTTGGCAGGTATTAAAGAAGAATTTGAGCACTATGGTCACAAGGCCGAGCTCGGACCCTACATTGAAGATAAGTGCAACCAGCATCTCAGTCTCACAGAATCGTTTACTAAAGAGTTTAAATTTCATCCTCGTGAGTCTAGGGTTTCGTTTAAACTTTATGACCGTTCAATTACCATGCCTCTAGACGTGTTTAGTGGTGTGTGTAAAATTCCATTTTGGGGTTCATTGGACGAACCACCAAGGTCTGAGTATGAGTCATTTTTGACTAGTCTTTGCTACGGTGAGAATAGAGGGGTAACACAAGGTAGAATAAAAAGTATTCATTTCCCATCAATTCAATACTTTGCACTATTTAATGGAAAATGCATCATAGGCAAACAAGACTGTAGTACACTATGTGCTCCTGACTTGAGCCTCATACACACTGCTCTCACCGGTATTAAATGTTATAACCTTGGAGCGATTGTTGCACACAGATTGCAACACAACGCTGGTAGTGGATATTTTTTTGGTGGGATTTATGCTTCACGTTTAGCAGAGGAGTTTGGTGTATCACTTTGGCCTAATGACCCCATCCTACCTACTCAGTACTTAGACTTTGAGGCCATGAAGCGCCATAAGTTCCTTAAGGGCGAGATCACTGATTATACTTATAACTTGATGTTCAATAAAGAATCCATTGTGCATACCTTTTTGCCTGTGCCTTCTCTCTTTGATTATCACAGCAAAGGAAGATATTATGTTCTCGAGAGCGAGGCCCGCGCACACAACACAGAGGTTGTGGCTGCTCGGCGGGCTGAGGAGGCTACACCGAGAGCCTCCGTGAGCTATCACTCCGATTATTACGCAGGCTGCAGATGGTGATTACCAAGCTAGGCTAAGGCCTAAGCTTGGGGGAGTACGTATTGCCACCGATATTATATTCATGTTCACACATTTCATTCCAGTTGTCGGTGTTCACACTTTTTCATTGTATTATCCATGCTAGATTTATTTTCTTCTCGCTTTCTTCTTGTGTGTTTGAAAAACTTTGAGAAAACCCAAAAAAAATGTTGCTTGCTTCTTTTCAGCTTTTCTGTCTAGCTTAATTAGTTGTATCACTAAAAGAAAATTCAAAAGGATTTCCTTGTTCTTCTTTTGCTTGTTGGGAGTTCTCCCGTGTAAATAATTTTTCTCATTTTTTTTCCTTTTTCTTTAGTTTGCTTTCTTCAAGAAAAACTAAAAAACTCCAAAAATATTTCAGTGTGTTTCTCTGAAATTCTTTTCTTCTTATTGAGTCATACCAAGGAGAAGACCACGATGAAAATGTTGAGTGGCTCTCACATGCATTGATATTGATCTAACAAAGAGCCATATTAACTTGTCTTCTCCCTCTTGAATAAAATGTTTTGCAGATTCCAGCTTAGTCCATGGCACTCTTGCACTATTATTATTTTCATCATTCAGTCGTGCAAGTGAAAGGCAATAATGATGATATTTGATGAACTGGCTGTGGCAGAGAGAAACAAGTATGAATTCAACTTGTTCTGTTTTTGTAAATATGTTTAACCTAGTATCCATGATTCAGCCTATTATGATCAAACATGTTTGCAATGACAATTAGAGATTATATTTTCTCATGCCATGCTTAAATAGCTAGGAGTGGATAATGATTTATCTTGGATGTCAACATTGTGTTAAAATGATTGTGATGTAGTATGATGATATGGTATCCTCCTCTGAATGTTCGAGTGGCTTGACTTGGCACATGTTCATGCATGTAGTTGAATCAAAACCAACATAGCCTCTATGATATTTATGTTAATGGTGTTCATATCCTACTCATGCTAGTACTCAATGTTTATTATGCATAATGCATGTTCATGACCATTTTCGCTCTCTAGCTGGCCGCTTCTCAACCTATTTGCTAGCCTTCGCCTGTACTAAGTGGAAATACTGCTTGTGCATCAAAATCCTAAAACCCAAAGTTATTCCACATGAGTCCACTATATCTACCTATATGCGGTATTACCTTGCCGTTCTAAGTAAATTTGCATATGCCACCTCTAAAAACTTTAACTAAACATCTGTTTTTGTGTGCCTGGATTGTTCATAGAGCGACAGGAGGTAGTCGGTATCTTCCATGCTAAGCGGGTTATTCTCATGATGAGTGTTTATTCACTTGTCCTTACACGAGAGGGGCGGTAATAGGGATTCCCAGCCCCGAATTAAAATTGCAAATAATTAAACAAAACTCCCCCAGGAATGATGTTGGTATGGATGGTACCCGTGGATTCGGCTAGCCGTGGAATGTGTTTGTTGGTGGAGGGGAGTAAACCTTTAGTTTTATCGCTTGGGAACCGCCACTAATGTGTTTAGCATGGAAGATATCGATAACTAATGGTCGCGAAGTAAACAGGAAGGGTGCATTTCTCATAATTTCATTTATCTCTGTTTTAAAAATCTGAGCTCTGGCACCGCTGCAAATCCCTGCTTCCCTCTGCGAACGGACTATCTATTTACTTTTATGTTGAGTCATCACCTTCTCAAATAAGTGCCAGATCTGAGAGCACACTACTAGGGAAAAGCTTATAGGCAGACACTTACAAGTAGTGCGGGTTTATACCCCTCGCTACTGCTACTTACTAGTAGCGCGGGTTTTTACCCCTCGCTACTACTAAGTTGATAGTAGTAGCGCGGGTTTTTACCCCTTGCTACTACTAAGCGGTCTCTACCGTGCCCCCCCGGGACATGCCATAGTAGTAGCGAGGGGTATAAACCCGTGCTACTACTAAGTTGATAGTACTAGCGCGGTTTTATGCCCCTCGCTACTACTAAGTATGAGGTAGGTGAAGTCCCCATATCCTCCGCCGAATCCCTCCTCTCTTCCTCACTCTCCCCCTCTCTCCATAGGTTCTCCCATGGTGCTCCTGCCCAAGCACATCTCCTCCTCCATGGTGCCCAACGAGTCCGCCTCCTCGCGTCGCTGGCGTCTAGGAGCTCGCCCGTCTTCCCCCTCGCCTCCATGCCACCACGACGGAGCACCTCACCACCGATGACCAGCCCCAATGCGCCCTCCATTTCCTTCCTTTCTCCCTTGTTTCTCTTTTTCCCTCTCCCTCCCCTCTCCCTTCGGTTTTACTCACCTCCCATGCCTGCGCAGGTCGTCAACATGGCCAACCAGGAGCTCTCCGCCTTGGCCGCGAAGAGGATCCTCACACCGTCGTCTTGCTCTACACTGGATCCGGTCCCTCTCCAATAGCCGTCGCCGGATCTGGTCTGCCGCTACCCGTCCGCACCTTCGGCGACCCTTGTCGTCGCTGGATCGAACAATTGACACCATTGACAACATGCACGGGGTCAAGATTTTGTTTTGTTTTTGAAATTAATAGTAGTAGCGCGGGTCACAGACACGCGCTACAGATAGTTAGTAGCAGCGCGTGTGGAATCCGTGCTACTACTAACACACGTACTAGCAGTGCGGGATGCACCGCGCTACAACTACCAGTTAGCTGTAGCGTCGTAGTAGTAGCGCGGGCACCCGCGCTACTACTAGCTGTTTAACCCGCGCTACTACTAGGCTTTTTATAAGTAGTGGCACTATTGTCATCCTCATACATTGTGTATAGTTAATGTTGGGTGCATCATGACTGGATCTTTTCTACCATGAATTACAATGTTTAGTCGCTGCTTGAACTTTGGAGGTGCTCTGCATTTATGTTTTGCGGTCTCAGAAAGGGCTAGCGAGATACCACTGTTGTCATATTATATCATGGTTGTTTTGACAAAGTGTTGTCATTTGAGATATCTTATTATTGCTCGCTAGTTGATTATGCCATTGATATGAGTTAATATAATTTTTAAGAGTTATTGTCGACATGGTTAGTCATAATCTTTGCTGAAAACCTGGGTGCTACTTAAGCTTATTTATGTAAACAAGAGCAAAAGAGTTCGTAAAAGTTTTTCTTTTTCACTTTCAGTTTATCAACTGAATTGCTTGAGGACAAGCAAAGGTTTAAGCTTGGGGGAGTTGATACTTCTCCGTCGTATCTACTTTTCCTAATGCTTTTGCTCTTGTTTTGGACTCTAATTTGCATGATTTGAATGAAACTAACTCGGACTGGCGCTATTTTCAACAGAATTACCATGGTGTTGTTTTTGTGCAGAAATAAAAGTTCTCGGAATGGAACGAAACTTTTTGGAGAATTTTTATGGAATAAAAGAAAAATAATGGAGCCAAGAACCACCGGAGGGGGCCCCTGGGTGAGCACAACCCACCAGGGCGCCCCCCCCCCTCCTGGCGCGCCCAGGTGGGTTGTGCCCACCTGGTGGCCCCACAGACCCTATACCCGATGCTATAAAATCCTATTTTCGGAGAAAAAAATCAGGGAGGAAGAATTATCATATTTCACGAGACGGGGCCGCCGTCACCTCCTGTTCTTCATCGGGAGGCCAGATCTGGAGTCCGTTTGGGGCTCCGGAGAGGGGAATCTTCGATCTTCGTCATCACCAACCCTTCTCCATCACCAATTCCATGATGCTCCCCACCAGGAGTGAGTAATTCCTTCATAGGCTCGCTGGTCGATGAGGAGTTGGATGAGATTCATAATGTAATCAAGTTAGTTTTGTTAGGGCTTGATCCCTAGTATCCACTATGTTTTGAGATTGATGTTGCTATGATTTTGTCATGCTTAATGCTTGTCACTTTGGGCCCGGGTGCCATGATTTCATATCTAAACCGTTTATGTTTTCACCATTATATCTATGTTCTAGATCTGATCTTGCAAGTTATATGCACCTGCTACGTGTTATGATCCATAAACCCCGGAGTGACAGTACTCAGGATACTTTCCGGTGATGACCGTAGTTTGAGGAGTTCATGTATTCACTATGTGTTAATGCTTTGTTTCGGTTCTCTATTAAAAGGAGGCCTTAATATCCCTTAGTTTCCTTATGGACCCCGCTACCACGGGAGGGTAGGACAAAAGAAGTCATGCAAGTACTTTCCATAAGCACGTGTGACTATTTACAGAATACATGCCTACATTATATTTATGAACTGGAGCTAGTTTCGTATCGCCCTAGGTTATGACTGTTATATGATGAATATCATCCAACGAATTCACCGATCCAATGCCTACGAGTTTTTCACATATTGTTCTTGCTAAGTTACTACTGTTATTGTTACTGTCACAACTGCTACAAAATCATTGCTATCACTATTACTGTTACTATTATTGTTACCACTGCCATCAAAACTATCATATTTATTATGCTACTAATTACTTTGCTGTAGATAATTAATCTCCAGGTGTGGTTGAATTGACAACTCAGCTGCTAATACCTTCAAATATTCTTTGCCTCCCCTTGTGTCGAATCTATAAATTTGGGTTGAATACTCTACCCTCAAAAACTATTGCAATCCCCTATACTTGTGGGTTATCAGGCGCCATTAATGGAGAGGATGCGAGCAAGGCGGGCGGCCATGGAATTCAAAGGGCTCGCTTCCCAGTGAGCCTATGCAGTGTATAGCTCGCATGCTTCCCGGTGAGCCTGTGCATTGGAGGACAGCTTGCACGCCTCTCGGTCAGCCTACACAGCAGACTGCGCTTGCACGCCTCCTGTTAAGTCAAGCAGCTATCTGCATGGCACCTCCTAGCCATTAAAAGAGTGACGCGTGGCGTCACGTGAATGGTTATCAGAACGCACATGATTTAAATTATATAAAATGTTTGAGATGTTAAAGTGGCAGCTATTTGTTTCAAAATGCCTTTGTTGGCTGTTATTCGAGTGTGCCTTCTCTTAAAATGGACACGAAAAATACCACAGCATGTCGGGTGCCATTCCATGATAGCTTGCCAAGTTTCCAGAATTTCAGACGAGTTTTGGATTTACTAGAATTTAAAAACAAAGTATCTCAATGTTTTGCCGGCAATCAACAGTGCCCTGGTGTTTGAAATTCATTCTCATTTCTTGCATGGGACCTAAGCATGCACCCAAGGACACACATTTGATATGTCAACCCATTTTTCTGCACTAGAGCATGTGCATGTATTTCAAATTTTAATTATGCACATAAAATGCCTAGAAAACTCAGTTAATGTATAAAAATGTCCAAACGAACCCCAAAATTGCAAATTTTAACACGACACTCCTGTGGCTCTATGTTGCCACTAGTAAAAAAATTGAAAACAAGAAGAGGAAACGGATATCGTTTCATCCACCAAGGAGGCACATTCCCTACCGGAACCATGAGGCTTGTTGTCAGAAGCTCTGGTGTGTGAGATGCTTATACCCAAACCTACCCCAAATGGGACAAATTTTTTACCACACCATGTTGATGCCGTTCCATGATAGCATGCCAAGTTTCATGAATTTCAGACGAGTTTTGGATTTACTAGAATTTGAAAACCATGTATCTCAATGTTTGCAGCCGAGCGACGGTGACAAGGTGTTTGACATTCATTCCCATTTCTTGCATGGGACCTAAGTATGCAACCAAGGACACAGATTTGATTTTTAAACCAATTTATATGCACTGGAGCATGTGCTTGTAGTTCAAATTTGAATTATGCACATAAATGCATAGAAAACTCAGTTAATGTATAAAAATGTCCAAACGAACCCCAAAAAAATCCAAAATTTAACACAACACTCCTGTTGTTCTTTGTTGACACTAGAAAAAAAATTGAAATGGATTGGAGTATCACCAAAGAACTAGCTTTGGACAGGGGTGCATGGAAGCTTGCTATCCATGTGCTAGAGCCATGAGTTGGTCGCGAGATCTTATGGGTTTCACCTCTAGCCTACCCCAACTTGTTTGGACTAAAGGCTTTGTTGTTGTTTGTTGTTGTTGTAGTTGTTGCTGCAAGAAGAGGCAACGGATATCATTTCGTCCAGAAAGGTGAAACGTTCCCTACCATAACCATGAGGCTTGTTGTGAGAAGCTCTGGTTTGTGAGAAGCTTATACCACAACCTCCCCCAAATGGGACAATATTTTTACCACTGCATGTTGATGCCGTTCCATAATAGCATGTCAAGTTTCATAAATTTCAGATGCTTTTTCAATTTACTAGAATTTAAAAACCATGTATCTCAATGTTAGCGGCCGAGCGACGGTGGCAAGGTGTTTGACATTCATTCCCATTTCTTGCATGGGACCTAAGCATGCAACCAAGGACACACATTTGAATTTTGAACCCATTTATATGCACTGGAGCATGTGCATGTAGTTCAAATTTTAATTTTGCACATAAATGCATAGAAAACTCAATTAATGTATAAAAATGTCCAAGCGAACCACGAAAAATCCAAAAGATTGACACAACACTCCTGTTGTTCTATGTTGACACTAGAAAAATTTTGAAAGCAAGAAGAGGCAACGGATATCGTTACGTCTACAAAGGTGGCATGTTCCCTACCGAAACCATCAGGCTTGTTGTGACAAGCTTATACCCAAACCTACCCCAAATAGGACAATATTTTTACCACAGCATGTTGATGCCGTTCCATGATATCATGTCAAGTTTCATGAATTTCAGACGAGTTTTCGATTTACTAGAATTTTCAAACCATGTATCTCAATGTTAGCGGCCGAGCGACAGTGTCAAGGTGTTTGACATTCATTCTCATTTCTTGCATGTGACCTAAGCATGCAACCAAGGACACACATTTGATTTTTTCAACCCATTTTTAGGCACTGGAGCATGTGCATGTAGTTCAAATTTGAATTATGCACATAAATGCCTACAAAACTTAGTTAACATATAAAAATGTCCAAACGAACCCCGAAAAATTCTGAAATTTAACACGACACTCCTGTTGTTCTATGTTGACACCAGAAAAACATTTGAAAGCAAGAAGAGGTGACGAATATAGTTTTGTCCACAATGGTGGCAGATACATCTCCAACGTATCTATAATTTTTGATTGTTCCATGCTGTTATATTATCATTCTTGGATGTTTTACAATCATTTTATAGCAACTTTATATCATTTTTTGGACTAACCTATTGACATAGTGCCCAGTGCCAGTTACTGTTTTTTGCTTGTTTTTTACTTCACAGAATATCCATATCAAACGGAGCCCTGGACCAGAGGACACCACATGGGCCAAAGAAGTACCAGAGGGGAGGCCCGAGGTGGGCACAACCCACCAGGGCGTGCCCAGGGGGGTTGTGCCCCCCTCGGTGACCTCCCGCACCGCCTATTTGCTCTATAAATACCCCAATATTCCAGAGACCCTAGGGGAGTCGACGAAAAACAATTCCAGCCGCCGCAAGTTCCAGAACCACGAGATCCAATCTAGACACCATCACGGAGGGGTTCATCATCCTCATTGGTGCCTCTCTGATGATGCGTGCGTAGTTCACCATAGACCTACGAGTCCGTAGGCAGTAGCTAGATGGCTTATTCTCTCTTTTTTATTCTCAATACAATGGTCTCTTGGAGATCTATTTGATGTAACTCTTTTTGCGGTGTGTTTGTTGGGATCCGATGAAGTTTGAGTTTATGATCAGATCTATATCCATGAAAGTTATTTGAGTTTTCTTTGATCTCTTATATGCATGATTAATTATAGCCTCATATTTCTTCTTCGAATCTTTGGTTTAGTTAGGCCAACTAGATCGATTTTTCTTGCCATGGGAAGAGGTGCTTTGTGATGGGTTCGATCTTGCGGTGTTCTTTCCCAGTGATAGAAGGGGCAGCAAGACACGCATGTATCATTGCTATTAAGGATAACAAGATGGGGGCTATTCCTACATGAATAGATCTCTTCTACATCATGTCATCATTCTTATTGCATTACTCCATTTTTCCATGAACTTAATACACTAGATGCATGCTGGATAACGGTCGATGTGTGGAGTAATAGTAGTAGATGCAGGCAGGAGTTGGCCTATATAATGATCATTGTCTGGATATCGTCATAATTATTCGATCTTCTATCAATTGCCCAACAGTAATTTGTTTACCTACCGTATGCTATTTTTCTCGAGAGAAGCCACTAGTGAAATGTACGGCCCCCGGGGCTATTCTTTATCATATTTGCTTTCCGATCAATTATTTGCCTCTTTTATTTTCAGACCTATTATTCCTAAACCCAAAAATACCTTGCTGCAATTTTTTGTTATTTATTTTATTTCGCGTTTTCGCGAGATCTATTTATCCAATCTACTACAGATTTATCTATCTTTTACACAGGAGGGATTGACAACCCCTCTTACGCATCGGGTTGCAAGTATTTGTTCTTTGTGTGCAGGTACCATTTACATAGTGTTGCTTGGTTCTCCTACTGGTTCCATAACCTTGGTCTCATCACTGATGGCAATACCTACCGTAGCTGTGCTGCATCATCCCTTCCTCTTCGGGGAAAATACTGACGCGGACACGAGCCATCAATAAAGGATTTCTGGCGCTGTTGCCGGGGAGACATCATCAACATCTATCAGGTTCCTAATAAAAAATCTCATCTCCTTGCAATTTACATTATTTGCCATTTGCCTCTCATTTTCATCTCCCCCACTTCAAAAAATTTTGCCTTTTTATTCGCCTTCTTTTCGTTTGCCTTTTTCTTGTTTGATCTTTTGTTTGTTTGTGTGGCCATGTGCCTTCTATATGCTTACATCTTCGCTTGCTAAAAATCTATTGATATGGATCCCCATCCACTTGCTAATCTTTTTAAAAGATCCAATCATAATGAACCAATTGCTAGTGAGTTGAGTGCACTATATTATCTTTATGAAGTTTTGCTTGAGATTCGTGAATCTGAAAATTATGATGAAGAAATTTATGAAGTGATTCATGACAGCTCCTTGAATGAAAAGCATGATTGCAATGATTTTACTATAAATTCTATTAATGTCAATTGTGCTAATAATATGCAAAACCCCAAGCTTGGGGATGCTAATTTTGCTATGTCCACTACTTATTGCAATGGTCATGATTGGGGTGATTCTTCTTATGATCTTGAAAATTTATTTAAGCCTCATGATGAATATGATATTGATAATAATGTTTGCAATAATATTTAAAGTGGGTTTGGAAGAGCCTCAACTTTAGGGAAAAATAATACCACATATTTGGAGAGTGTTCAATCTTATGAATTTTTTTATGAAAGTGGGTTTGGAGAGGTCATGACTTTAGTTGATGTTAATACCACTATCTTGGAAGATTATAAAATTTTTATGCATGTAGATCATGAAGAGAAAATTTTATATGATAGATATATTTTGGAATTTGATCATGATCCCACATATAATTATTATGAGGGAGGAAAATATGGTTGTAGAAATCTTAATGTTACTAAATTACCTCTTTTCATGATGAAATCGTTATTGTTTTTTCTTCTTGCTTGCGTATGCTAGATATTTCGTGTCTTGATAATTTGTTTGCTTATAAAATGCCTATGCATAGGAAGAAAGTTAGAGTTAGATATGTTTGTCACGTGTTTCATGATGCTCTCTTTGTGTTTCAATTATTATATTTTGTGTGAGCATCGTTGAAATTTTATGCCTAGCTAGGGGCATAAACGATAGCGCTTGTTGGGAGGCAACCCAATGAATAAAATAAGTTTTTCTCTTTTTATTTCTATTTTTGTGTGTTCACATAATTATAGCTCTGTTATAATTGTGTTTTTTATGTTTTAATTAGTATTTGTGCCAAGTAAAGCCTTTGGGATAGCTTTGGTTATAGTTGACTTGATCCTGTTGAAAAACAGAAAATTTTGCGTCCCGTAACATAATTTTTTAAATTCACATAAGTGACGAAATATTCTGATTTATTTACACAAGATTGATATAAAAATTTCCTATGTTTTCCTAATTGTTCAGAATTTTTGGAGTTACAGAAATATGGGAACAATTCGCATCTTTACAGATTGTTCTGTTTTTGACAGATTCTGTTTTCTTTGCATTGTGTGCTTATTTTGATGAATCTATGGATTGTATCGGGGGGTATAAGCCATGGTAAAGTTAGAATATAGTAGATATAATGCAATAATAAAATATGAATGGGTTTGCAACAGTACTTAAAGTGAAGATTGGTTTTCTTATACTAACGGATCTCACGAAGGTTTTGTTAAGTTTTGTGTGATTGACGTTTTCAAGTTTTGGGTGAGATCGCGATGGATTAAGGAATAAGGAGTGAAAAGAGCCTAAGCTTGGGGATGCCCCATGGCACCCCAAGATAATATTCAAGGAGAAACAAGTAACTAATCTTCGGGATGCCCCGAGTGGCATCCCCTCTTTCTTCTAACGACCATCGGTATTTTACTTGGAGCTATATTTTTATTCGTCACATGTCATGAGTTTTGCTTGGAGCGTCTTGTATCATATGAGTCTTTGTTTGTTTTTCTTTTTAGTTTGTCACAAGTATCCTTGCTGGACACACCTATTTGAGAGAGCTAAAATTATACTATGATTTGTTAGAATTGCTCTATGCTTCACTTAAATTTTTTTGAGCTATGGAATTGCTCTAGTGCTTCACTTATATCTTTTTGAGCATGGTGTGCTTTAATATGTTTTGAAGAAATGCTCTCATGCTTCACTTAGATTTATTTTAGAATTAGTAAATTTTTGAATAAATTCTCTCATGCTTCACTTATATTATTTTGAGAGATGAAAATTTTATGCTCATGTTCTTAACTTAGATTTGTTTGAGCTTGTCAAAAGCAACTGCAATATATGAAACTAGTCCCAAAGTGATAGATATTCAAGAAGGATATAATAAAAACTTTCATGAAGATCATTGGATAAAATAAACTTGATTCTTTGTAATAGTTTTGAGATATGATGATAGTGATATGTGAGTCATGTTGGTGAGTAATTATGCTTTAGTAAGAATATTGGTGTTAAGGTTTGTGATTCCCTATGCAAGCACGAAAGTCAATAGTTATGCAATGAAATTACATCCTACTTGTGGTGCATTATTCGGTGTTAGTTATGCTTAATGCTCGCTTATGTGATTTTTTGTTTCTTGGTTGGTTGCTTCTCAATCTTTTTGCTAGCCTGCACTTGTACTAAGTAGAAATACTACTTGTGCATCCAAAATCTTTAAACCTAGTTTTGCCATATGAATCCACCATACCTACCTATATGCGGTATTTCCGTGCCGTTCTAAAAAAATTTGTATGTGCCATCTCTAATTTTCAAAATGAATTTCAATTTTGTGTGCCCGTACTGCTCATGAAGCGGCAGGGGGTGGCCAATATTTTCCATGCTAGATGTGTTATTCGCAAGATGAGTGTTTATTCACTTGTCATTGCACGAGAGTACGGCGGTAATAGGGATGCCCAGTTCCGAAATGAGAAAGAAATTTACTTTATGTTGTCAAATAATAAATTCCTTGGAAAGTGTTGGTATGGACGGTAGCCGTGGATACGGCTAGCCGTGGAGTGTGAAAGTATGGTGGAAAAAGGAATAAACTTTATTTTCTATTTGGGAACCGCCTAAGATATATCTAGCATGGAAAGTGTTGGGAATTACTCGGTCGTTTTCGTTGATGGGAAAAGTATGCCTCTCAAATTTTTTTATCTCTCAATTTAAGCTTTGAGCTCTGGCACCTCTATAAATCCCTACTTCCCTCTGCGAAGGGCCTATCTATTTACTTTATGCAATTTTTATTTTTAATTGAGTCTCCATCTTCTCTTACAAAGCACCAACTAAGGGCCACTATGATCATACTTGAGCATTGGATGTAGCTAATATGCGAGTGTGTTTCATGAATGGATCAATGATTGAGCATGATGGGCTAGGGATAACTTTCTTTAGTGTTGATGTTTCGAAAGACATGGTTTCTTGTTGATATGCTTGAGTATTGAAATCTTCATGTCAAAACTAGACTATTGCTTTGAACCATATAAAAGTCCAAATGTCCATGCTACAAAAAAAATTAATATGTGACGAACATGTTAGGCAGCATTCCACATAAAAATTCTATTTTTATCATTTACCTACTCGAGGACGAGCAGGAATTAAGCTTGGCGATGCTGATACGTCTCCAACGTATCTATAATTTTTTATTGTTCCATGCTATTATATTAGCATTCTTGGATGTTTTATAATCACTTTATAGCAACTTTATATCATTTTTTTGGACTAACCTATTGACATAGTGCCCAGTGTCAATTGCTTTTTTTGCTTGTTTTTTACTTCGTAGAATATCCATATCAAACGAAGTCCAAACGCAGCGAAACTTTTTGGAGATTTTTTTGGACCAGAAGACACCAAATGGGCCAAAGAAGTACCAGAGGGGAGGCCTGAGGTGGGCACAACCCACCAGGGTGTGCCCAGGGGGGTTGTGCCCCCCTCGGTGACCTCCCGCACTGCCTCTTTGCTCTATAAATACCCCAATATTCCAGAAACCCTAGGGGAGTCGACGAAAAACAATTCCAGCTGCCGCAAGTTCCAGAACCACGAGATCCAATCTAGACACCATCACGGAGGGGTTCATCATCCTCATTGGTGCCCCTCCGATGATGCGTGAGTAGTTCACCAGAGACCTACGGGTCCGTAGGCAGTAGCTAGATGGCTTCTTCTCTCTTTTTGATTAACAATACATTGGTCTCTTGGAGATCTATTTGATGTAACTCTTTTTGCGGTGTGTTTGTTGGGATCCGATGAACTTTGAGTTTATGATCAGATCTATATCCATGAAAGTTATTTGAGTTTTCTTTGATCTCTTATATGCATGATTACTTATAGCCTCATATTTCTTCTTTGAATCTTTGGTTTAGTTAGGCCAACTAGATCGATTTTTCTTGCCATGAGAAGAGGTGCTTTGTGATGGGTTCGATCTTGCGGTGTTCTTTCCCAGTGACAGAAGGGGCAGCAAGACACGCATGTATCGTTGCTATTAAGGATAACAAGATGGGGGCTATTCCTACATGAATAGATCTCGTCTACATCATGTCATCAATCTTATTGCATTACTCCATTTTTCCATGAACTTAATACACTAGATGCATGCTGGATAGCGGTCGATGTGTGGAGTAATAGTAGTAGATGAAGGCAGGAGTCGGTCTACTAATCTTGGACGTGATGCCTATATAATGATCATTGCCTGGATATCATCATAATTATTTGATCTTCTCTCAATTGCCCAGCAGTAATTTGTTTACCCACCGTATGCTATTTTCTCGAGAGAAGCCACTAGTGAAATCTATGGCCCCGGGGTCTATTCTTTATCATATTTGCTTTGAGATCTATTTTTATTCGCTTTTATTTTCAGATCTATTATTCCTAAAACCCAAAAATACCTTGCTGCACTTTTTTTATTACTTATTTTATTTCACGCTTTATCGAGAGCTATTTATCCAATCTACCACAAATTTTATCCCATCAACTTGCCAATTTCTGGTGCCGTTACCGAGGAGGGATTGACAACCCCTCTTACGCGTTGGGTTGCAAGTATTTGTTCTTTGTGTGCAGGTACCGTTTACATAGTGTTGCTTGGTTCTCCTACTAGATTGATACCTTGGTTTCATAACTGAGGGAAATACCTACCGTAGTTGTACTGCATCATCCCTTCCTCTTTGGGGAAATACCGCCGCAGTTTCAAGCGACATCAATGACACATTTCCCTACCGGAACCATGAGGCTTCTTGTGAGAAGCTCTGGTTTGTGACAAGCTTATACCATAACCTACCCCAAATGCGACAAAAAATTTTACCCCAGCATGTTGATGCCATTCCATGATAGCATGCCAAGGTTCATGAATTTCAGACGAGTTTTGGATTTACTAGAATTACAAAAGCAAGTACATCAACGTTTGCCAGAGAGCCACGCTGCTGTGGTGTTTGAAATTCATCCCCATTTCTTGCATGGGACATAAGCATCAACCCATGGACACATATATGATTTTACAACCCATTTTGGTGCACCGGAGCATGTGCATGTAGTTTAATTTTTAATTGTGCACCTGAAATGCCTAGAAAACCAAGTTAATGTATAAAAATGTCCAAACGAACCCTGAATAATTCCAATTTTTTTGACGACACACCTATAGTTGCATGTTCACTGTAGGTAAAAGTTCTAGCAATTCAAACACTCTCCTTTGCCGCTGTGATCCCATTATGTAATTCAAATCAAGACGAAAAATCAAGTAGATCGCACACAGTTTATTATCACCAACCGTGTGAGATGCAGCACAAAATATCTTGGAGCACCGTCGGAGTATAGTACGCATATGGCTTACGCGAGAAGGTGCATTGGATACAGTCCACAGCCGGCGTGTCAAGCACACTAGCTCGCTCCCCAAATATCATTTCACTATTCAATCATCGCCGGTGAAAGATGATGTGGACCCGCGTCGTGAGGGCAACTTCGACGGCCCACTCCGGCGAGAGCGCGGCCACAGCCGCCATGCACGCGCTAACAAGCCACGTGAGCGCGGCCGCAATCTACGACCGGGCGGCCAAGGCAGCCCAAACGACCGTTGTTGCTTCTCAGGTGGCGTCAGCAACATCTGCCTCGGGGATAGCAACTGGCGAGAGCGGCACAACAACTGACTGTTCTGCAGCGGTGGCCTTCGCCCTGATGGAGGCCGCACACGACCATGTCGAGGCCGCCCATGCCCAGCTCATGGCGGTCAGCACACAAATCGAACGAAGCTTCTCCGACAATGGTCGGCAACCCATGGCCGAAGAGTTGGCACTCGCCGAGAGCGTTCGAGCAGCCGTCTGTTCCTTCGCGGCATACCTTGCCACGACAGAGCCCGTCCAAGCCCAGATCGTGGCCGCCCACGCCCAGCTCGTGGTGGCCTTTTCCAAATAGATGGCGGACACGGATGGCGAGATGCTTGCCGAGTATGGTGCGATTGATGCCATGGAGCCCCTTCCCCAGGAGATCGTCGGGCGCGAGCTAGACATGGAGGAGGCAGCGGAGATCGACGAGCGCCAGCCGAAGTAGTACTCTTTATTTAATGTAGAGCGTCGGTCTTTAATTTTTAGGTTAATGTTTAGGTCAGCTAGCTTTTTTTAATTGCTGAACTTGCTCGATTAAGAAGTGTGGGTGTGCTGTAGGCTCCACTGTGTACCCAAATTATGCAATGACGTGGACGACCACTGTAACCAAGGATATTCGGACCAAAATTTGCATGTTCAAACTCATCACACATGGGGTAAGCTATATGAATCATTTGTGATGTTCACATATCGTGCACAGTGTTGAATAAGGGACCGTGTCTGATGACACTTTGCGCGCCAGTTTTTTCGCTGCACCGATCCAAAATTTTCGGCTTCCGCGGAAATATCTACCTCCCTGCCCCCGCCCCCTCCCCCTTACCAAAAGCTACATTTCCCCTTTTTCCGCCTTCCTTTCCAAGTTGAAAACCTTCACTCATTGCATGCAGCGCCGCCTCCTCACCGGCGACCCTCCTTCACGCTGCTCGGCCTCGTCGATCCAGGCAGGTAATCCACACTTGACCCCCATCCTCCTCCTCCTTCCACATCCCACATGCCCCGACTGCTCGCACGACACCTTCCACCCAAATCACCGACCCTTCCCCCAAATAAGCGCCACCCTAAGCCATGGTGCACGCAGTATAGCCAGGAGCTCAAGGAGCATTTGGCAGCGGAGAAGCAAATCGCGGCCGCATGCGCGGATGAGGTTGCGATGGCTGCCATTCGTGTCGACCCCCAGATATTGGAGGAGCACCTAGCCGTCGAGGCCACCATCGATGCCTCGCACGCCAACACCGTGACGCGGTTGGCTTCTTTAAATGACAGTTCGTGGTGTTTTCTCGAGGCCACCGCCGGTGCCTTCGACGAATAGTACGAGGTGTTTTCTCAGCGTGCCCGTTCTTACCTCAACTCGAAAGCCAGCAGGTTGGTGCCCGGAGCGGCTCAGGCAACTCACCACTATGACGAGAGCACCCATGATGTGGAGGCCTCGCCCTCTTCCATGTCCAAGGAGCCAATCATCATCGATATCTCCGACGATGAGGAGTAACTTGTCTTATTAGCTCACTATAAGGACCTATGTTCAGTTTGCTAGCTACGTCGGTCAAGCATGCTCGGTTTAACCGTTGCATGTGCTGCTCCTGCCTTTCCTTAACAAATTCTAGTGAATTGTCCTATCTACTTTTACCATGCAATCTATTGCTCTAGTGTATATGTTCTATATGTCGTGCAATGTGGTGCTCACTTATTAACTGTTTGGTTAATTACTTGTCGTGTTCAGTTAACCGTTTGGTTCAATTCTGCAAATGTGATGTTCAATTCTTCAGGGTGCAATTTTGTATTGTCTTCCATGTGAGAAATAAATCGAATTTATCTGTTCAAAATACATGAGAAATAAATACAATTGCTATATTTCCAAGTTGTCAAGCATGCTTGGTTTGGTTAACTGTCTGATCTTCTAGTATGTTCACTGGTACAACGAGGTGCTATACAAATGGTTTTTAACCCCTTTCCGCGACGGTGTTTTGAACCATCACCAAGTGAGTGACTGCAATATGGGGGTCCTTCCCACGTGACCCAGAAACCGTCGGGGATAGGGAGCCTTGATGCATATAGTTGTCCCTATAAAACTGTTTATGATATCTCGAATATCCCAAACGCTTCATCCTTGCTACTCGTTTGTGCTCGCATTGCCATTGCAGTCGGTATTCTGTGGTGCTACGTTTATGATGCGCGGCCCATCACAAACGGTTCACGATTATAGAATGTGTATGATAAGCAGACAATCACACACATTCACTTTTCCCTAACAGTATGCGATAACTAATTAAGAAGATTAGCTAATCATCGTACGAGTGTCGGATAGGATTACGAAACGTCGGACCATCGTAACATCGTTGTACATGATAACTATCGCACACACTATTCTGTGGTGCAATGTTTACGATGCGTACCACATCAGAAATAGTTCATGGTTGCGAATCGTGTACGATAAGGCAACTATCACAAACGTTTAGTTTGCCCGCACCGTTTGTGATATTGTCTGAAATCACACACGGTTTGCAAACGGCAACTGTGTGCATGCTCGCACATGTTTCCTCAGTGTGAACCATCGGATTATGGTGTATATCACAAACATTTGTGTTTTACTGACCGTGTGCGTCGTAACGACCTGCAGAGCGTAATTTCACCGTAATTTAATTGCTGCTATTTCAAATTTTACTGGATTTGAATTTGAAAGTATGCTATAACTTTATTCATATCCATCAGGTTCAAACAACCAATGCATTATTTGATTCTCAGGTACATATGTTCAAGAATTACATAAGCACCAAATAAAGAATGATGAACCACAGTTGTATACTTGTAATATTAAAGACGGTAAAGAAAGAGGCGAAATACATTCTGGTTGCTGAACAAGGTGAAGCGGAATGCCCATATTGTGCCCTCCTCCATGTAGAAGGCACGTACGACTCTAGTCCGACCCCTTGTGATGGCCGACCGCCCATCCTTCACTGTCTTCATGAAAACATCTAGATAATCATCATGTTCTGGTAGAAATACTTTAACCTTTGCATGCCCACCAATCATGTAGTTTGAGAGGTAATCTTGAGTAAACTGCTTTGGGAACCACTGGAAAGGAAAAAGATTCTGACATTGTCATCTAACACAGCTCATTATGGGCAGTAAAAAGAAGGCTGCAGAGTTCTTACTTACCATCCTGCAGTTCGATGTTGTCTTGGATAAAGTGTAAACAAATAGTTTAATTGCCATCTTTTGACCCATTTTACTAACAATCTTTATCAGCTTCCTCACTTGATGCTAGTTCATCAATATCTCATTGCCCCATACGCAGAAAGGGTCGAAGCACAGATCTTTACACAATAACATATGTACCTGATGTTTGCTTGAACTACGTCGGTATTTCCCCAAAGAGGAAGGGATGATGCAGCACAGCAACGGTAGGTATTTCCCTCAGTGATCAGACCAAGGTTATCGAACCAGTAGGAGAACCACGTAAACAGCTCCTGCACACAAAGAACAAATACTTGCAACCCGACGTAAGAGAGGGGTTGTCAATCCCTCACGGGTAAAAGGATAGGTAAAATTGTAGTAGATTGGATAAATAGATCTCGCGGGAACGCGAGATAAAATAAATAAGTAAAAATTGCAGCAATGTATTTTTGTATTTTCGGATTAATAGATCTGAAAATAAAAGCAAATAAAAATATATCACAAAGGCAAATATATTAAAGAAGAGACCCGGGGGCCGTAGGTTTCACTAGTGGCTTCTCTCGAGAAAAATAGCAAACGGTGGGTAAACAAATTACTGTTGGGCAATTGATAGAACTTCAAATAATCATGACGATATCCAGGCAATGATCATTATATAGGCATCACGTCCAAGATTAGTAGACCGACTCCTGCCTGCATCTACTACTATTACTCCACACATCGACCGCTATCCAGCATACATCTAGTGTATTAAGTTCATGGAGAAACGGAGTAATGCAATAAGAACGATGACATGATGTAGACAAGATCTATTTATGTAGAAATAGACCCCATCTTGTTATCCTTAATAGCAACGATACATATGTGTCGTTTTCCCTTCTGTCACTGGGATCAAGCACCGTAAGATCGAACCCATCACAAAGCACCTCTTCCCATTGCAAGATAAATAGATCAAGTTGGCCAAACAAAACCCAAATATCGGAGAAGAAATACGAGGCTATAAGTAATCATGCATATAAGAGATCAAAAGACTCAAATAACTTTCATGGATAAAAACATAGATCTGATCATAAACTCAAAGTTCATCGGATCCCAACAAACACACCGCAAAAAAAGAGTTACATCAAATAGATCTCCGAGAGACCGTTGTATTGAGAATCAAAAGAGAGAGAGAAAGCCATCTAGCTACTAACTACGGACCCGTAGGTCTACAATGAACTACTCACGCATCATCAGAGAGGCACCAATGAGGATGATGAACCCCTCCGTGATGGTGTCTAGATTGGATATGTGGTTTCTGGAACTTGCGGTGGCTGGAATTGATTTTCGTCGACTCCCCTAGGGTTTCTGGAATATTGGGGTATTTATAGAGCAAAGAGGCGGTGCGGGAGGTCACCGAGGTGGGCACAACCCATCAGGGCGCGCCTGGGGGCCCAGGCGCGCCCTGGTGTCTTGTACTCACCTCGGGCCCCCTCTTTGGTACTTCTTTGGCCCACTGGATGTCTTCTGGTCCAAAAAAAATCTCCAAAATGTTTCGCTGCATTTGGACTCCATTTGGTATTGATTTCCTGCGAAGTAAAAAACAAGCAAAAAACAGCAACTGGCACTGGGCACTATGTCAATAGGTTAGTCCCAAAAAATGATATAAAGTTGCTATAAAATGATTGTAAAACATCCAAGAATGATAATATAACAGCATGGAACAATCAAAAATTATAGATACGTTGGAGACGTACCAGCATCCCCAAGCTTAATTCCTGCTCGTCCTCGGGTAGGTAAATGATAAAAACAGAATTTTTGATGTGGAATGCTGCCTAACATGTTCATCACATATTCTTTTCTTCGTATCATGGACATTTGGACTTTTATATGATTCAAAGCAATAATCTAGTTTTGACATGAGGACTTTAATACTCAAGCATATCAACAAGCAACCATGTCTTTCAAAATATCAACGCTAAAGCAAGCTATCCCTAGCCCATTATGCTCAATCATTGGTCCATTCATGAAACACACTCGCATATTAGCTACACCCAATGCTCAAATACGATCATAGTGCCCCTTAGTTGGCGCTTTACAAGAGAAGATGGAGACTCAAATAAAAATTGCATAAAGTAAATAGAAAGGCCTTTCGCGGAGGGAAGTAGGGATTTGTAGAGGTGCCAGAGCTCAAAGCGAAAAAATAAATAGAGATAAAAACATTTTGGGAGGCGTGCTTTTCCTGCCAACAAGAACGATCGAGAAGTTCCCAATACTTTCCATGCTAGATATATCATAGGCGGTTCCCAAACAGAAAATAAAGTTTATTCCTTTTTCCACCATACTTTCACTTTCCCTGGCTAACCGTATCCACGGGTGCCCTCCATACCAACACTTTTACAAGGAATTTATTATTTGACAACATAAAGTAAATTCATTTTTCATTTTGGGACTGGGCATCCCTAATACCTTTGCCGTACTCTCGTGCAATGATAAATGAATAAACACTCATCGTGAGAATAACACATCTAGCATGGAAATATATTAGCCACCCCCTACCGTTTCACGAGCGGTGCGAGCACACAAAATAGAAGTTTATTTTGAAATTTAGAGATGGCACATACAAATTTGCTTAGAACGGCACGAAAATACCGCATATAGGTAGGTATAGTGGACTCATATGGCAAAAACTGGTTTAAAGGATTTGGATGCACAAGTAGTGATCATACTTAGTGCAAAATGAAGGCTAGCAAAAGATTGAGAAGCACCCAACCAAGAAACAAAAAATCTCATACGCGAGCATTAAGCATAACTAACACTGAATAATGCACCACAAGTAGGATGTAATTTCATTGCATAACTATTGACTTTCGTGCTTGCATAGGGAATCATGAACCTTAACACCAATATTCTTACTAAAGCATAATTACTCATCAACATGTCTCACATATCACTATCATCATATCTCAAAACTAATACAAAGAATCAACTTTATTTTGTCCAATGATCTTCATGAAAGTTTTTATTATATCCTCCTTGGATATCTATCACTTTGGGACTAATTTCATATGTTGCTTTTAATAAGCTCAAACAAATATAAGTGAAGAACATGAGCATCATATTTCTTTCTCTCAAATTAATTTAAGTGAAGCAAGAGAGAATTTCTTCAAAATTTTACTAACTCCCAAATAAATATAAGTGAAGCATGAGAGCATTTCTTCAAAAATAATAACGCACACCATGCTCAAAAAGATATAAGTGAAGCACTAGAGCAATTACAAGGCTCTAAAGATTTAAGCGAAGCATAGGAGCAAGCATAGCATAATTTTTGGCTCCCTCAAAAAGGTGTGTCCAGCAAGGATTCAAGACTCAAAATAAAAAGCAAAACAAGCAAAGACTCATATCATACAAGATGCTCCAAGCAAAACTCATAATATGTGATGAATAAAAATATAGTTCCAAGTAAAATACCGATGGTCGTTAGAAGAAAGAGGGGATGCCACTCGGGGGCATCCCCAAGGTTAGTTGCTTGATACTTCTTGAATATTACCTTGGGGTGCCTCGGGAATCCCCAAGCTTAGCCTTTTGCTAATTCTTATTCCTTCATCCATCATGATCTCACCCAAAACTTGAAAACTTCAATCACACAAAACTCAACAAACCTTCGTGAGATCCGTTAGTATAAGAAAGCAAATCACTACTATAAGTACTATTGCAAACCCATTCATATTTTATTTTTGCATTATATCTACTGTATTCCAACTTTTCTATGGCAAAAACTCTTCAAAGGAAACCATAGAATCGTCAAAACAAGCACACAACGCAAAGAAAACAGAATCTGTCAGAAACAGAACAGTCTGTAGCAATCTGAAAACTTTGAATACTTATGTAACTCCAAAAATTCTGAAAAAATAGGAAAACGCCAGAAATTTGTTTATTAATCTTCTGCAAAAAGAATCAAATCAAAATCACTCTTCTGTTAAAAATAAGAATTATTTTCCTTAGTGCAAAAGTTTCTGTTTTTCAGCAAGATCAAATCAACTATCACCCAAATCATCCCAAAGGCTTTGCTTGGCACAAACACTAATTTAAACCACAAAAACACATCTAACCAGAGGCTTAATTGGGTATTTTATTGAAAACAGCAAGAAAACCAAAAATCAAAAAGATACAAGTTGGGTTGCCTCCCAACGAGCGCTATTGTTTTACACCCCTAGCTAGGCATAATGCAAAGGATCTAAGTATTGTCATCTTTGTTTCGAGATCCATAAGATGCCCTCATGATTGATTCATATGGTGGCTTAATTCTAGTTCTAGGGAAGTGTTCCATACCCTTCCTTAGTGGAAATTGAAATTTAATATTGCCTTCTTTCATATCAATCACGGCACCAATAGTACGTAAAAACGGTCTACCAAGAATAATTGGACAAGACGGATTGCAATCAATATCAAGAACAATAAAATCTATGGGCACATAATTCCTATTTGCAAGAATAAGAACATCATTAATTCTTCCCATAGGTTTTTTAATAGTAGAATCCGCCAAGTGCAAATTTAAAGAACATTCTTCAATATTGGTAAGACCAAGCACATCACATAAAGATTTTGGAATTGAAGAAACACTAGCACCCAAGTCACATAAAGCAAAGCACTCATAATTTTTTATCTTGACTTTGATAGTAGGTTCCCATTCATCATGCAATTTTCTAGGAATTGAAACCTCTAATTCCAACTTTTCTTCAAAAGCTTTCATCATAGCATCAACAATATGTTTAGTAAAAGTTTTATTTTGTTCATAAGCATGGGGTGAATTTATCATGGATTGCAACAAAGAAATACAATCAACCAATGAGCAACTATCATAATTAAAGTCTTTGTAATCCAAAAGAGTGGGCACATCACTAGTTAAAGTTTTGACCTCTTCAAACCCACTTTTATCAAAATTTTCAACAAGATTTTCACCCTCCAAATTATCGGGACGCCTTCTAGCTAAAGTTGATTCTTCTCCAGTCCCTTTTTCATCAATCTTAATTTTAATAAACAAGGAATCAATAGAATAAGCACCAATCATTTTATGATCTTCATCACTTTTATGAAAGCAATCACTAGAAAACGCTTTTTCTAAAAATTCTCTTTTAGCTCTAAGCATAGCGGTTCTTTTCTTACTTTCATCCATAGAAACATATAAAGCTTTAATTGATTCCTCAACCTTAGGCACAAAAATTTTCATCTTGAGATTTTCTACATCATGAGAAATTCTATCAATACTTCTAGACATATCATCAATCTTATTCAGTTTTTCTTCTATTGTAGTATTGAAAACTTTTTGAGTATTGTCGGAGTAAATGACCACGGGTAGCCACATCCGCCCCCCATGGTATTTCAAGATATCGGGGCCGGCCGCGCCCCTCACGCCCTCCGGAAGCACGAACGTCTTCTTGGGCCGGCTAGTCCAAAGGGCCGGCTGCTAGAAAGCGGCAAGACCACAGAAGGCGGCCGCAAGGGGACCGACTCCTGGCAGACGGCCCCTTGCCCCCTCGAAGTCAGCACCACATTACCACGACAAGACAAGGCATGGCTATAGTATGACCTGCCACCCACGAACCCAGGATGGGACTTGGCTGCAGAGCCGTGTACTAGGCGGACACCCCCCGCCCAGTGCGACACTGTAACCACGCAATCCGTGACATCACTAGCGCCAGGGGGAGCCACGCTCCCACGACGGGCGGTCAGTACGGCCCGCAGGCGGCGGGCCCTACCTGTCCGCGAGCCACCCGAAGGCGGCCCACCTCAAGCAGGCAGCAATAAGGGAGGGCCGACTCCTAGCAGGCGGCCCTTCTCCCCCTTGGAGTCTGTGCGCCATCAACCAGATGAGACGAGGTATGGCTACAGTGAGCGCCCGTCAGGCGGCGGACTGTAGCCACGCTCCCTCCGACAAAGCCTTCGTCGTCAGGGGCGAGGCTACAGTATAAAGTAGTCAACATGGCCCGCAGGCGGCGGGCCCTACCTGACGGCTGAGATCATGGCAGTCGGCGGGGCCCACCAGGCGGCGGGCCCCAGCGGTCGGCGGAGAAGCCAGCAACCAGAGACACTGACGGCCAGGTCCTACAACCGGCCAGATTACCATTGTACCCCTGGGGGGTAGGCCTATATAAACCCCCCAGGCTCACCCATGCAAGGGGTTCGGGCCAGCACCCACGCCATTCACACATACACGTAGAGAGAGGAGTAGAGCTAGCCTTGCGCTTCTCCCTCCTCTAGCCGAAACAGCTCAAGGAGCAAGCTTGTAGCTACTTTGTTGATCATAGTCATCATGCGGAGACCCCGCAGAGCAGGACTAGGGGTGTTATCTCCTAGGAGAGCCCCGAACCTGGGTAAGATTCGTAGGCGTATGCGGTCTCGCTCACTCCCGCTTCTAGAGCCCGGCGACGTACTCTTGTCCCCATCCATGAGAAGCCACCCCCTGGCATATGTCGCACGATATCCCCGACATTTGGCGCCCACCGTGGGGCAAGGTGCACCGTCGCCCGGAAACACGTTCTGGACGGGAACCCTCTTCCTTCCTGGCAAGCGCAGCCAGCCCGGCACGCCCGACAGCGTTTGCGCCGACATGCTGCGTGGCGCAGAAGCCGCCTATGCCGCGAGCTGCCTCGCTGATCTCATCGGCGGGATCCGCCTCCCCGACGAGCCCGCACCCGACGCGGGCGCTGCCGGCTCCGAGAGCTACCTTGTCGACCTACTCGGCAAGCTTCACATCGCCAACAAGCCGGCCTCCGACCTGGAGTCCATTGGCTCCACCGACCCGCTCGTCGACATGGTCATCGACGCCGACGCCGCGTCTTCTGATGCCTTCCCCGGTGACGTGGTGATCTTCGATGACCCGCTTCCTGTTGCAGACAGCAGTGCCAGCACCGGCACCGTTACCGAGGTGCTAGTCATGAGCCACGATGGAGCCTCCAGCGAGGCCGGCCGGGACCCGTTGCAGGCGGCAATGCGGGACCTGTCCGCGCCCATAGCGCTCGGTGCGAACGGCGAAACGCTGGAAGCGTGCTGTGTTGCACTCCTCGACAGCGCCAACAAGTTGGCAGCCATGAGACGCCTCACCGAGGCCTACCAGCGCGAGATCGATCACGCCGTCTGCAGCACGCCGGCTGCCGGCGAACCCAGCCGCGTGGGCACGGTCCGGAAGCACGGCGCAGCCATCGCCAGCATGCTGGCGGCCGACCGCCCGGTCTACGCCACGCCAATGGAGAACTTACGCGCCGCCCAGGCGGCAGCAGATGAGCTGGACCGCCTGGAGGGCGACGAGCGCCGCTGCATGACGGAGCGCGTCCAGCAGCTCATCAACGCGGCCGTCGCGCAGCAAGAGGCTGGCCGCCGCGTGGTGGAACCCGGCTTGCAGGACGAGAACCTTCCCCCTCGCCGAGAGCACGGCGCGACCTCGCGGACGCCGACAGCCGGCGTCCGTGATCGAGGAAATCAAGAGCTGGCCGTTAGCCATGGCCGCACACGCATCACCATCGAGCGCGACCAAGACGGCCGCCCACGAGCAGTGGAACGGCGGGACGATCGACCGCCTCCCCCGCGCAGGGAGAGGCGCGCCTCCCCCCCACCTGTTGAGCATCCGATTCTCGGAGACAGGCTGCGACCCCGTGAAGGAGTCGGAGAGAACGACGCCCGCCTCCGGATGGACCGCTTGGCTCGATCCCTGGCGTTAGAAGAAGAAGATGCGATCGGCCCGCCTTGTTTCGGCCCCCGCATTCGCGACGAGCCCTTCCCCAAAGGGTTCTCGCTTCCTCGAGACACCCCCAAGTACAACGGTTCCGTGAAGCCGGAGGATTGGCTGGTTGATTACTCCACCACTGTCAGCATAGCAAACGGCAACAAGCGCGTTGCCGTGAAGTACGTTCCGCTCATGCTCCAGGGCACGGCCAGGACATGGCTGAACAACCTCAAGCCCTACAGCGTCAACAGCTGGCTGGACTTCACCGAAGTTTTCATCCGCAACTTCACCAGCACCTACAAACGGCCGCCCAAGCCTCACCAGCTCTCCCTGTGCGTCCAAGGCCCAAACGAGTCCACCCGCGAATACTTGACGCGGTGGGCCGAACTGCGCAACTCTTGCGAAGGGGTGCATGAGGTGCAAGCCAGAGTACTTCACTACCGGGTGCCGAGAAGGCACCTTACTCAAGCACCGACTCCTCTGCGACGAGCCAGCCACACTCGATGAGCTGCTGATCATAGCGGACAAGTACGCCACCGCCGACTCCTCCATGAAGTCGGAGCCCCGAGTGGACGCATCAAGAAAGATGCTCCCTCCGGCCCCTCAGACGCCTGCCGGTGACTCCAGTTGGTGCCAGCAGTCGAACGACAACAAACGCAAGGCCCAGCAGCCGGCTTCCACCAGCCGGCAGGTGGCAGCAGTTGAAGACCAACAGCCAGAAGAGCAGCCCGGCATCAAGCATCAAAAAGGCGGCAAGCCTGCTTGGTTGCCCGCCTTCTCCTTCGAGCAAACCCTTGATGCTCCCTGCAAGTTCCACAGCGGCGCGAAGCCGTCCAATCACACCACCCGGAAGTGCCACTGGCTCACCCCCATTGCCAAAGGTGAAGGACTGCCCCCTCCGCCTGCTGGCCCGCCGGCTCCGCCTCCTCAGCAGCCGGCGGCCTGCCCCGTCGGCGCAATCTAAGATGAATTCCCTGAAGAACACAGAGCCTACATCGTCTTCACCAGTGTGGCCGACGACAGGCGCGGCCAGCGTCAGCAGCACCGCGAGGTGAACGCGGTCGCTTCTGAGGTCCCAGAGTTCATGCACTGGTCCGAGAGGCCCATCAGCTGGAGCCGCGCTGACCACCCAGAGGAGATGCCTTCTCCGGGTTCCTACACCCTGGTGCTGGATGCCACCTTTTCAACGGAGCGGCGAGCCTGTCGCTTCTCCCGAGTTCTGATAGACGGCGGTAGGAGCATCAACATCCTCTATCGTGACACCCTGGAGAAGCTGTGCATCAAGGAGAAGCAGCTCCAGCCCAGTCGGACTGTCTTCCATGGCATTGTACCTAGCTTTTCCGGCTCTCCAATCGGCAAGATCAAGATAGATGTCCTCTTCGGAGACAAAGATCACTTCCGCCGCGAGCCATTCTGGTTCGAGGTGGTGGACCAGGAGAGCCCCTACCATGCACTCCTTGGCCGGCCTGCTCTGGCCAAGTTCATGGCGGTGCCACACTACGCCTACCTCAAGATGAAGATGCTAGGTACCAAGGGCATTATCACCGTAGCCGGCGACTACCAGAAATTGGCCACGTGTGCTATTGCCAGCAGTCGGCTGGCCGAGTCCCTCGTCATCACTGCGGAAAGGTGGCTCCTTGACCGGGTTGTGGCCATGACCGGCAAGCAGCCGGACCTGTCACCGGATCCCAAGGAGTCAGAGGCCCAGGGCTCCTTCCAGCCGGCCAAAGAAACCAAGAAGATTCCCTTGGACCCTAAGCACCCGGAGAGATTCGCTGTCGTGGGGGCCCACCTCGACAGTAAATAGGAAAGTGAGCTCGTCTATTTCCTCCGTGAGAATCGGGACATCTTCGCATGGTCTCCCAAGGACATGCCGGGTGTTCCAACGGATTTCGCCGAGCACAAGCTACATGTCAGATCGGATGCAAAACCAGTTAAGCAACCCCTCCGCCGCCTGTCAGAAGAGAAGAGAAGAATCGTTGGCGAAGAGATCACCCGGCTTCTGGCGGCCGGCTTCATCATGGAAGTGTTCTTTCCAGAATGGCTTGACAACCCAGTCCTTGTACTGAAGAAGAAGAACAAGTGGTGCATGTGCATTGATTACACTAGCCTCAACAAAGCTTGCCCCAAAGATCCATTTGCTCTGCCTCGGATAGACCAAGTGATTGACTCCACAGCCGGATGCGAGCTGTTGAGTTTTTTGGATGCCTACTCTGGCTACCACCAGATCAAGCTGAACCCAGCCGATCGGCTGAAGACCGCCTTCATCACACCATTCGGAGCCTTCTGCTACCTGACCATGACATTCAGCCTGAGAAATGCCGGTGTCACGTTTCAGCGTTGCAATGTAGAAGTGCCTCCTCAAGCAACTCGGCAGAAATGCCCACGTCTATGTAGACGACATTGTGGTGAAGACGGAGAAGCATGGTACCCTCCTGGAGGATCTCAAGGAGACCTTCGATAATCTGCGCCATTTTCAAATCAAGCTAAACCCAGAAAAGTGTGTCTTCGGAGTCCCAGCCGGCCAGCTCCTTGGTTTCCTTGTCTCAGAGCGCGGCATCGAGTGCAACCCTGTGAAGATCAAGGCCATTGAACGGATGGAGAGGCCCACCCGGCTGCGAGACATCCAGAAGTTCACCGGGTGCTTGGCATCCCTCAGCCGTTTCATCAGTCGGCTGGGCGAGAAGGCTCTTCCCCTGTACCAGCTAATGAAGAAAACCACTCACTTCGAGTGGAACAACAAGGCGGACGAGGCCTTCCTCCAGCTCAAGAAAATGCTGACTACGCCGCCTGTCTTGGTGGCTCCGGCTGCTAAGGAGCCCATGTTCCTCTACATCGCCGCCACCAGCCGGGTGGTCAGCACTGTCATTGTGGTCGAGCGTCCGGAGGACGGCAAGGCACAGCTGGTCCAGAGGCCCGTCTACTACCTGAGCGAAGTACTGTCGGCCTCCAAGCAGAATTACCCACACTACCAGAAGATGTGCTATCGCGTATACTTTGCCGCCAAGAAGCTCAAGCAGTACTTTCAAGAGCACTCCATCACGGTTGTCTGCACTGCCCCACTTGCCGAGATCATGGGCAACAGAGATGCATCAGGCCGGGTGGCCAAGTGGGCCATCGAGCTTGCTCCCCACACCATCCTCTACCAGCCCCGCACCACCATCAAGTCCCAAGCGCTGGCCGACTTCCTCGTCGACTGGGTCGAGACCCAGTACCTGCCGCCGGCGCCGGATTCCACCCATTGGCGAATGCACTTTGATGGCTCAAAGATGCGCACTGGTCTGGGAGCCGGCATCGTCCTCACCTCTCCCAAAGGCAACAAGCTCAAGTACACGTTGCAAATTCACTTTGCCGCCTCCAACAACGTGGCCGAGTACGAGGTGCTCGTACACGGACTCCGACTGGCCAAAGAGATTGGCATACGCCGGATTCTATGCTACGGCGACTCGGACTTGGTAGTCCAGCAGTCGTCTGGCGACTGGGACGCCAAGGATGCAAATATGGCGAGCTATCCGCTTCCTCGTCCAGCAGATCAGTGGATACTTTGACGGGTGCGAGTTCCTTCACGTACCACGAGCCGAGAACGAGCAAGCTGATGCCCTGGCAAGAATCGGCTCCACCCGCCAAGCGATACCAGCTGGCGTTTCCCTTCAATACCTCTGCAAGCCGTCTATCAAGCCTTCGCCGGAATCAGAGTCCATCTTCGTGCCGGCTGCTCCCGGAACAGTCGGATCCGACTCGGGGGCTGCAACAGCCGGCCTGGGGACTTCTGCAGGCGGCTCGGGGACTGCAGCAGTCGCACCCGGCCCGGGGGCTGGGGCAGTCGGCCCAGGGACGCCGGTAGGCGGCTCGGGGACTGTAGCAGTCACACCTGGCCCGAGGGCTGCGGCAGTCGGCCCAGGGACGCCGGCAGGCGGCTCGGGGACTACAGCAGTCGCACCCGGCCTGGGGACTTCAGAACCCGGCCCGGGGGCTGCAGCAGTCAGCCCGGGGACTTCAGCAACACAACAAGCGGTGGCTGACTCCAACCCGCCTCCTCCCAACCCAACCGCCCTGGTTCCGCTGGCCGTGATGACAGTGGTCGAAGCACCGTCATGGCCGTAGCCCATCCTCAACTTCCTGGTATGCGGAGAGCTACCAGCCGACAAGACTTTGGCCCGGCAAGTGCAACGCCGGGCAGCAGCATACACGATAGTGAACAGAGAGCTTGTCAGACGCAGCGTGACTGGCGTCTTTCAGCGCTGCGTTGAGCCAAAAAAAGGCAAGGCAATCCTCAAAGACATCCATCAAGGCGAATGCGGCCACCACACGGCCTCCAGATCCCTTGTCGCCAAAGCTTTTCGCCATGGATTCTTCTGGCCGACTGCTTTGGACGACACCAAGGACTTGGTCAAGAAGTGCAAAGGGTGCCAGAAATTCAGCTCCAAGCAACACCTGTCGGCTTCCGCACACAAGACCATCCCCCTCACTTGGCCATTTGCCGTCTGGGGGCTGGACATGGTGGACCCGTTCAAAATGGCACGCGGCGGCATGACCCATCTGCTGGTCGCTGTGGATAAATTCACCAAGTGGATTGAAGCAAAGCTAATTAAGAAGCTGAACGGTCCAACTGCGGTGACCTTCATCACTGATATCACCGTCCGGTACGGCATACCGCACAGCATCATCACCGACAATGGCACAAACTTTGCCAAAGGTGCCTTGGCCCGTTTCTACGCGACGCAGGACATCCGACTGGACTTAGCATCCGTTGCCCATCTGCAGTCAAATGGCCAAGTCGAGCGAGCAAACGGCCTCATCTTGTCCGGCATCAAGCCCTGACTGGTCGAGCCGCTGGAGCGCTCGGCCGACTGCTGGATCGAGGAGCTACCGGCCGTCCTCTGGAGTCTCCGGACCATGCCGAACAAATCGACTGGCTTCACTCCCTTTTTCCTCTGGAGTCTCCAAAAAGTTTCGCTGCGTTTGGACTCTATTTGGTATTGATTTCCTGCGAAGTAAAAAACAAGCAAAAACAGCAACTGGCACTGGGCACTATGTCAATAGGTTAGTCCCAAAAAATGATATAAAGTTGCTATAAAATGATTGTAAACATCCAAGAATGATAATATAACAGCTTGGAACAATCAAAAAATTATAGATACGTTGGAGAAGTATCAGTACCTAAAAGCACCAAGTTAATATTAGAAGCTAAACAGCAATTGCACAATGATGTAGTACAACACTCCCTTCGTCCCATTATATAATATCTTATAACATCCAATATACTCACATATTGGATGAATTAACATCTTATATTATGGGCCGGAGGGAGTTTATCGAATTTTTACAAATTATGGGTTGATTAACTGCTGATGTGTCGTTGTTGTTGTTCTTGCTGCTCTTCTATGTATATCTAGACATCATCAGAACATTAAGGTAACACTCTTCCTTGTTGCTATGTAGCCTAGGATTGCATATTTAGACATTCAATACAGTGCATGTTGCTATGTAGCCTCATATATATTACATATGGCCCTAGTTAACCTAACGATAAATGGGTTACAGATATATTCAGTTAAAAGTCGGATTCACCGATTAGTCCCTTATCAGCCCCCGACCTATATGGTACCAGCTACTGATATCCTGAACAGTGAGTATATATAAGCCATGGGATGAAACTAACCTCGATGGAAAACAGCAGTCGTTCCCAAAATTGTCTTGTGTAAGTACATCGAGAGGCATGTTAAGCACAACAGGCTAAATATCAACCAAATATATCCATGGTAGACAAAATAATCTCCAAAAGATAGCTTCAGTGTGCAGGTTTAAGCACGCTAGTTAAGCAAAACAAGTGGAAAGGTGTGTTAACTACAATAGGCCTAACATTTAACAACAAGCAAACAAGTCATTCAAACTGGTATTGTGCCAGTCTAAGTACACTGGTTATTGTAAAATAAAAATGGAAAGGCGTGTTAACTACAACATGCAGCAACCAAATGTAGTCATTCATAGTGGTATTGGTGAAACTGGTATTGATGAAATTGAACTGCACAGTTCATACTTGCACATATAGAACATCACGTTGTGAATAACTGGAATAAACAAGGCATACTACAAACAACAGAAGATAGCATTTGAAACTGGACATATGCTAACTACAAACAACCGAACAACCAAAAACTTTAAAAGAGGCATATGCTAGCTATAACAGGCTTAACAGCAAGCAAATATATGCATTCCTATGGGTATGTTTAAAACTGGTATTGATGAAAATGTACTGCATAGTAAATAGTTGCACATATAAAGCATCACATTGTGAACAACTGAAATAAACAAGGCATACTGCAAACAACCAAATATAGCAATTAAAACTAGACATATTCTCACTACACTACAAAAGGGACTCGACAAAACAAATCATGGGTTCCCCCTTGTGAAGAGGCACGGCAAAACAAATCATGGGTTTCCTCACTTGTCACAAATGGGCTCGTTCCCGTGGGAAGAGCACGGACCCTGGGTGCGCTCCATGTTGTCGCAGATGGGCTCCTTCCCCTTGGAAGAGCACGGCTGTAGGGTACCCTCCCTGAAGTCACAGACGGGCTCCTTCTCCTTGGAAGAGCAGATGGGCTCTTTCCCCTTGGAAGAGCCGGAGAGGGTGCCCTCCTCGTGGTCGCCGTCGATGAGGTCTGACTTGGAAGCTGTGGATCCCAAGCTAGCGTCGCAGAACGTGTCCTTCAGAAATGACAAAAGGGGCTCGATGGCGATGTAGGATGGCAAATTATTGACAGCAAGCCAGAGGAGATCAGCGACGGGGCCATGGATGAGATCGACGGGGGTTGAACCCAAGGGGTTGGGGGTGGGCCACTTAACCTGTGACATAGCCCTCGTCAGGCCGTCGCTATCGACGACCTTGATGTTGTAGCCGGCGTCCGCGACATACCCGCATACTCTAGCCCGCTGATTGAGTGCCTGCGGCCAGTAATGGTCATCAGCTTCCTCGGCAGCCACCTCGGTGACGTCGGGCGAAGAGGCCGCGATACACCACTTTTGGGCCAGTCGCTCCTCGAGCTCCACGAGAAGGGTAGCCGGGCTTAGGCTGCGACGCTCTGGAGTGGGGGATAGGGATCTATGGGAAAGGGGGTGTTTGGCAGGCGTCATCTAAGAAACTCAGGGCGGCCTGGGTATGGAGGTCGGTGGGTAAGCTGCATGGGCAAACCGGTAGATGTTGACAATGGAGGCCTTGCGGCGGTGGCGGTGACCTTGCTAGGGTTTCGAGTGAGAGAGGGGTTGTGGTGTGTGTGTGTGTGTGTGTGTGTGTGCGCGCGCGCGCGTGCGCCCGAGGAGCTTTTGGGGTGTGTGTGTGGAGGGGGGTGTTTGAGGAAATGACGTGGCTACTGAAAATTTTACTACGCGGGAGTCAAATGCGGGAGTGAAATGCCGGGGCTATTGAAAATTTGGATGATGGTGCATCGCACACGGTCCGTAAATAACAACCGTGTGTTATGAAACAGAAAAACCCTCGAGTCGGGCAGATATTTTCGAGGGATGCAGGCGGGTGCGGGAACAACAAACATCACACACGGTCGAAACATAATAACCGTGTGTTATCAAACAGAAAAAACCTGTAGGCGGGTAGATATTTTTGAGAGGGGAAGCCTTGTGGAGCCCAATGTACTGTGATGATGTGTGTGACAGAGGCACCGGCGTGGCACACGGTTAGTGTGAGTGAACCGTGTCTGTTGCGTCATCTGACTTGTCTAATGTTCATAAATTTGGCAAAAATGACGCGGGAAAGGGTCAGAACACGAACACACTTGCATGTGGACCAAATATATGTATGAAAAGGGTGGTTTGATGTTCAAATGCCAAATGCAACTTCGATGTGGCACCTATCTCGCAAAGCGCACGGTATTGCTTGCCCCCCCCCCTCGTGTCGGTAGGAGGGGAATCCTAAGCTATGAATGCATGCCCGCCCCCACGGAGGTTCACCTAGCAAAGTGCGAAGTAGCAGTCCCCCCCATCACACACACACGCACACACACGCGCGCGCGCGCACACACACTTTCAGTAGGTGGGAGAGGGCATCTCACCAAGATGTATTGTAAAATGGACCAAGAATAATCCACCTTGGTCATACAACCTCTCTCTTGTTGTTGGTCAAAGTGATGGCCATCCATGCGACCCCAGAGATGGGCTATCTCGCCAATAATCACACAAGTAGCTAGTCCCCTGTCGGGGCCGGATTTCGGGGATACAACATATTCCCAGAAATTAACCCCTCGTGTCATCACCAGCCCAGGATTACTGTTACTGGTGGACACGTCCTTGTTACAGATTACCAAGCTATTACAAGAGTTGAATACAAGACCATAAAGGTCCAATGATACAACAATGATGTCTGGTGGTGGATGACAGAATTAACTCGTGGTTCTCCAACGTCGATGGGGCTCCATTCCCACAGGAACAACTGACCCGGATAATTCCTATCCCGCATGGCTGCTATCCTAGGCTCCGCACGGTCGTCGTTGTGGTACTCCTCGTAGAAATCCTGACCTGGCCAAGTAAATAGCCAGGGACAAGCCTGTGAGTACGTTTGAATGTACTCGCAAACATCAGGAACAAAAGATATACCGAATGCAACAATTAAATTATATGATCATGATGAACCACACTATATGCGTATGCTCATGATGGACTTAAATGCCTACTGACAGGAATTAACTCATGGCATGATAAAATATTAGCATATGCAAACATATGAAATTGTTAGTGATAAACAAGGAAAGTCAAAGGAAACAAAATAAAAGAAATGCCGGTCGGATGTCAAGTGACACCACGGTAGGTCTTGAAGAGAAATGCCAATCGGGTGTCTAAAAGAGAAATCGGACGAGACAGGACCATCCGAGAACTCAGGCGACGCCACGAGAGGTCTTGAAAAGAAATGCCAGTCGGGTGTCAAGTGACACCACGGTCGGACTTGAAGAGAAATGCCAATCGGGTGTCCACAAGAGCAGTGGCGTGATAAACCGCCTGTTAACTCGAGGGACGCCACGAGAGGTCTTGAAAATAAAATTGAGTGCCCAGGGTAGTCTAGCCAGCCCCTGAGACACTCAGGAAAATTAAAATAAGAGAAACAGGTTAGTTCACAATAATATGCATAACCATAAAAAAAATTCACAACAATAGTATTCAAATAACCATGACGGCGTTAGTGATGATAACAATATCCTGCAAAAATAGTTTAGGCCCAAATAATTATTTTCCTCCGAAGACCGACGCTAAGACCGACACTTGACCAACCCAGACTGTAGCCCTTAACCGCGGACACGGCTATTCGAATAGGTTTAAACTCTGCAGAGGGTGTACTCTTTACCCACAAGTAAAGGATTTCTTTAGTCAGCACCGTGACACTGACTAATTCCCATTACGGTCTTTGGGTTGAAAACACACCTGACCAGCACACACCAGATTAACTTTCCGGATGCCAGGAATCACCCAAAGCATCGTTCAAGAAAACTCTAAGGCGGAGAGACCAACGTCCTGCATGGGATCACTATTAATACATGCGGATTCCAAGGGGTGCCCCCCTCTCAGTCACTACTGGAAACACCCATGCCCCCTGACCCGATGACAGGATTTAGTCCGCGGCCGCGGAAACCCTCATCGTGGCCCTCTGTACGGTGTGTGCATGGAAAAGGGGTTATCAACTTACTGAACCATACCCTACCTGTGGCAGGAACCTGTGGCAGCACGAAACAAGTATGGGGGTTACCGGAACAAGACTCGATCTACGGTCGACTCAGGAGGCATTAAGTTTCCTGCAACGGTTAGCACAACAAGGTATTCTTTCAACAGGGCCACAACCCTTGCAGGCTCCAACATGCACAACAAACAAGGCATGATCACGCTCCAACGTGATCATCCTCCTGCCGGTAACGGTATTTCTCTTATGCCTGCTCCTCCAAGTTAGTCATGACTACACACGATGCACGGTACGATGAAACATGCGAACACTACACACATGCAAAAATTAGCCATATGCCAGTTTTATTTGAATTCAACATAGTCATGATCAAATTATTCTAGCAAATAAACTACCATGCATTCACCATATCAAGTGTTCAAGATGCTTGCCTTGAGCATGCAGAAATATTGGGTGCACTCCAAAAGTTTTGAGAATTTTGTCTTCCCTCCATTTCCTATTTTCAAAAATATTTGAATTACCATATGAAACAAAAATAGTGCTAAAAAGGTGTTTCAAATATTTTTGAAATAAATACCAAAATAAACTAGATGAAAAATCAAAAATAACAGAAAAAGAATCAATTTATTTGGAGTTAATATGAATTAATTATGGGATTTATAAGTTGAAAAGAATAAAGAAAAGGACTATTTAATAGATTCAGTAGGGATAAAGCCTAGGAAAAAATGTTCACCTAGTCTTAAATAATAGGGCATGATTTTAGAAGTATTCAGAAACTTTAATCATCGGATTTGGATTTGAAATGAGTGCTGTGGAAATATTTGAATATAGCTGAAAAAGGAAAAGAGCTAAGGAACGCCCTGTGCGCGTTTTAGATGGACGGCGTCACTGGGCCGGGCCCAGTCGCTTCGGCTGCGCAGGAGGTGGCTGGCGACGTCGATGGCGTAATGCTGGGATTACGCCTCCCAGGCGTGAAGATGACTTCCCGAATTACGCCTCCACTTGTCCATGCTGGCGTGGACTTCCAGTCACCGATGAGCGGGTCCCGCCTGTCGGGTTTGTCCCCTTCCTCCCGCGCACCTGGACTGGAACAGAGGGGCGCTCCGGCGATGATTGCCGGCGTTGTAGGGCATCTCCGGCGACGCTCGGTACATGGATAGGTTTAGGCGGACGTGCCGCACCCGATGGTGGTGGATATGGATGCCGGCGAGCTCGGGATGGAGCAGGGCATTGGCGGAGGTGGAGCACGGTCTCCGTCATGCTGGGGTCGAGGCTATGGCTATCCCTAGAGCAAAAAGAGGCTCGGGAGGTCTCTGTAGTGGTGGTGGAAAGCTACTGATGTAGTGGTTTTGAAAACGATGAGGTGGTTGTGATGAATTTTGGCAGAGGGGTTGCGGCGGCTGTCTTCATCGGAGGCGAAGAAGGAGGGGCTTCCGGTCGGTTGGGGTCCTCCCTGAGGCGACTGGAGGACGAGTGGGTGATGTATGTAGAACGGGACAAGCTCGGGGGCCATTTTATAGCTAGCGAGGATCGGTTCCGAGGCTTCCTGAAACAGAGCACGCGGCGGAGGCCATTGATGGAGAGCCGCAGTCGGTGGCGAGGTAGGCGAGCAGCGGATGAGCTCAGGGGGTTGAGAATTAATTGCATGTTGCGCTGGTGGCCTCGGGTTTGTCCATGTGCTGTGGACGGTGCCGTCCCCGAGTGGATTGCGGCGGCGCCATTAATGGCAAGCGAGGACGATGGCGAGGCCGTTGGTGGACGGCGGGGTCGGTGGTGTCGGTAGGGAGGTCGGTGAAGGGATGGAAGAGCTCTGGCTATTGGCATTTAAGCGAGGCAGAGTCGTGGCGGAGAAGGCAGCGTCGGGCGGCGGCTCCGGTCAGTGTGGGCGGCGGCGGGCGGCGCTAGCGGCCAAGTCTCGGCGTCTGCGAGAGCGGTGACTTCCCAGGAAGCTAGCAGAGGAGGGACACGAGCGCGGGAGGCGGCAGAGGCACGGCGCCAGGGCGATGCCGATGCCTGCAATACCAGTGCTCTGACCGTGCTCAGAGCATGCACTTGAAGTGCTCGATCAAATGCCAATGGCATCTACAGTGATCTAATCATGCTGGGTTTTGGCAGGTGGATGCTCCTGGGGATCCCAGAGATGATGGACAATATGGTTTGGCCATATGATCAAGTTCCTAATGTAGTTTTGATAGGTAACCAAATTCTGTCATGCACATGAGCTGTTTGATAAAATGCTAGCGCAATCTAGGGGACTTTGCTGGGTGTGAAATTTACCAGGATGGTGTCTCCTTAGTGGGTATAGATGATGGTGGAGTTGTTTTGGCAAGAGGAGAAACTTGCTAGTGCAAGTTTTACTGATATTCATTCCTGGACAGAGAGTTCAGAGGAATATTTGGTGAACTAAAGTGATTCCAATGGAGCTAAAATTATGGACTTAAGGGTTTGGTTGGAAGAACTATAAGTGGGAAAATTTCAGGATTTTTGGGGAAAGGAAAATTAGGGATGTAGTAGAAACTCATATACAGGACAGAATTGAAAAGAGGTTGTTTCACTCAAAATTTCAAAAGACAAAGTTTGGTTTTTGCATAAAAGTGATATGTAGGCATCACATGACCTCCCATAATTTTTGTGGGATTTAAAAAGAATTATTTAAAATGGTTGTAGTGCAATAGAGGCATTTAAAATATTTGAAAAAGCTATTAAAAGAATTGTTTTGGGCAAATTTTTATTCTAAAAATAATTCTTATTGTTATTAAAATGTAATTGAAATGATTTGAGAAAACTACCAAAGCCACAATATTATTCCAAAAATTTCTATATGGAGGGAAGAATTTTGAAAAACAGAAACAGAAAATGGTTCTGATATTAATAAAAGACCTAGTAAAAATTTAAAATTTTAATTCTGGCCAAATTTTATTTAGTAAAAACATGATTAAAATTTTGGGGTGTTACATCCCCGAAGACAACCACTGCCTGCGTGTGGCCCAAACATATGTATGGAGGTGTTGATGTTTGAATACACAATGGAACAACTTTGATGTGGCACCGTGCTTTGGAACCAAAAATTCCCACACTAAGCAAGGGTTAGTTGACGATGCATATGTATGTCACACCACACTTCGAGCCGATGACGGGGATTAATACATGCATGCATGCATAATATGCGCTCAAACTTAATTAGGTCTGAATCTCACCATGACCTACTACGATAACACGAACCAAAGGAAGAATCCACCATGGTAACCTATATATCTTGTTATCGGTCAAAGTGATCATGGATGTCCACGCGGGCCCATGAATATATAGGCTTCTCACCGATAACCACATGAGGGAGTGTACCGTTCGAAGACAACCACTACATGCATATGTATGTATGAAGGTGATGCGTGCATGCATGTTTGAATACCATTCGAAACATGCATTGTTGTAGCGCGTGCGTCGAAAATCGTACAGTCCCCACACAGAGCGAGATCGGTTCATGACGTGTCGTGGTACTGGCCACTTACACTCGATGGGAGGGATTCATGCATACACATGCATGTGTGCTCAAACTATATCATGTCATCCCAGAGCATGACCTATATATCGTAATACAAACAAAAAAATAATCCCCTCCTAAGTCAAATTAACCTCTCTTGTTGTCACGCAAAGTAGTGATGGACCAAGCGGGCCCACAGATGGAAAGCATCGATATCACTGATAACCGCGTGAGTGGGTGCGAGAGGACAACCACCATCACTTTGCATGTGGGCCAAACATATGTTGAATACCCAAAATGCACAACTTTGATGTGGCACATGCCTCGAACACCGTAAAGTCCCCACACAGAGTGAGGTTCATGAAGCGTACTACATATGCTGGTCCCCTTCCCCCTCTTCGACCCATACAATATACTCCTACCGTAATACAACCCAAAAAGAATCCTCCTTGATGGTGAAATTAATTAACCTCTCCCGATGTAGGTCAAAGTGATGCATGCATCGACGATGACCTCGCGGGCCCACAGATGGAAGCGTCACACATGAGTGTCCTAGGATAACCACCGCCTGCATGCATGTGGCCCAAAGAGGTGTTGTGTGATGTTTGAATAGCCAATGCACAACTTTGATGTGGCACGTTCCTCGAAAACCGAAAAGTCCCGACACTGAGTGAGGTGTACGTGTTCACGGACGCGTACGTAGTATATATATGCTAGTCCCCTCCCACCTCTTTGACACGTACTATATACTCCCACCATAACACAAACAAAAAATATTCTAAGCTTGCTGGTCAAATTAACCTCTCTGTCGGCTGTTGGTCAAAGTGATGGACGACGACCTCGCGGGCCCACAGAAAGCGTCGCACGCAAGTGAGTGTCGTGTAGGACAACCACCGACTGCATGTGGCCAAAACATGTATGTATGAAAGGGTTGTGTAATGTTTTAAATAACGAATTCACGACTCTGATGTGGCACCTGCCTCACAAAACGGCCAACCCACACGATGGCTCACGACTCGTAGTGTACGGCCAGCCACCGCCCCCCCCCCCCAAGACGCGCGCGCGCACACACACACACACACACCATGCATCCACCGCAACTACCAAAGGAGGGATGTTTTAATTTTGAAAAAAAATAGAGATCATTAAGACATTTTAGTACATTGATTGATTTTCTAGGGGTATAATGTGCAAAAATCAAATTTGAACTACATGCACACATGACAGTGCACCTAAATGGATTGGAAAAACACATGTGTCTCACTGGGTGCATGTTTACTCCCCGTGCAAGAAATTTCAAACATTGAGAATCTTGATTTTTAAAATCTAGTACATCCAAAGCTTATTTGAAATTCATGAAACTTATCGTGTTGTCATAAGGACGCAAATACACAGTGGCATTGTACTTTTTTGTCAAATTTGAGACAAGTTTTTATGTAATCTTTATCTTCTTACAAATGGGAGATTATTAATAACTGGGAAACAATATCGCAAACGGATTATTTATTCGAACCGTGGGTGTTAGACCAACAATGGATACGTGCCATGCTTCGGTTAACAAATAAAGCGGCAGCATTAATCATCAAAATAGAAAAACAATGTACGTCCCACCACACGACCCGTGTGGCGTGAGAGCAGGCGTGAGTTGACGGGACGCATGCGAGCAGTGCACCGCGCAGGCAGACCGGGAGGCGTGCATGCAGGTGTGTGAATTGACGGGAGGCATGCTCGCTGCGCAGTGTCATCGGGAGGCGTGCGAGTAGCTGTGTGAAATGACGGTAGGCATGCCAGCAGTCCGGTGCACAGGCTCACCGGGAGGCGAGCCAGCGGTTTGACCGCTGCCCGCCTCTCTCCCACTACTCCATATTAATGGGGCGCCCGAGCGGCCGCACCTCCCATCCTCGCCACACACACAATCCTCTCTCTCCGCTTGCATCCTTGACGCCGCTCTCAGTCCTCAAAGCCATCAGTGTATGAGGATGTTGCCGAAGCGCCCCATCGGAGGGAGTGGCGACGCCGGGGCTGCTGAAGCACCAGAGCACGGCATGGAGATGGATACAGAGGTTGCCGTCGCCGCCGGCGAGGTATCACTACAAAAAAAAGACACATCCGTGACATTTTGGGCCGAACAATTTTTTTTCTGTCATGCTTATGACACTTCTATGACGATAATTGTAACAAAAGCACGTATCATAATAGATGTGGTGGGCTCCTACTTCTATGACAAAAAATCATGATAGAAAATGGGCTTTTCGTCCTGGGCGAGCCGGGGACGCACCTGCATGACATTCTTTGGGTTGTCCATGACGGAAAAAATCGTGGTAGAAGCGAGGGCGAGGAAAATATCTGGGAGTTCCCGGTTACGGTGGGTGGTCGGGGCCGAGCGATGCACGGAGGTTTGCGCGTTTCTCTCATACACGTACGCGCGTGTGTGCGAGGCGTTGGGCTCTAACTGAACCCGAGCGAGGCATTCACTTACTGATCCCGAGTGATTGCACTAGCTACGTTACTGAACCCGAGCGATCGATCCCTGGCTGTTAACTGAACCCGAGCGATTCCTTCACTACTGCTGCTAACTGAAGCCAATCGAACCTGCTGCCTCTTGATGAACAGTTCCCGGTGGGGGTTGGATGAACAGGACCTCGTGGTAGTAGTAGTAGGCTGTTGCCACTGGATGAAAAGGACCCTGATCGAGAGGAGGCCGCCACACCCGAGCTGGTTGGGGTGGATGAACAGGACCCTGTGGAGGGCTGGTTGAACAGTAGCCGGTGGAGGCGACCCCGTGGATGAACAGTAGCTGGTTGAGGTAGGAGAAAGTCGACGGTGGATGAACAGTAGCAGTTGGAGGCTGGAGGAAGTCGACGGTGGATGAACAGTAGCTCGTGGAGTCCCGTTTTGCAGTACGCCACACCCCTCCCAATGAACAGGACCCCGTTTCGACCGTAGGCGCTCCAACACAAGTCTGTTTCCTCTGTTTTGCGGCACGCCACACCCCTCCCGATCAACAGCACCCCGTTAGGACCGTAGGAGCTCGAACACAAGTCCGTTCCTCCGTACTGCAGTACGCCAGACCCCATTTCGGCTGTTCCGTCCAAGCCGGTTGGCTCCCGATGAACACGACGCATTCCGACCCAGTCTGTTGCCTCCCGATGAACAGGATGCTGTTTCTCCATTTCGACCCAGCCGGTTGGCATCCGATGAACAGGACGCCGTTGCTGCCGTCCGTAGCCTCTCCATGTACACGAGCCCTGGCCGTACATATGCGTGAGTAGGCGTTCGAGACCCCGCTCGTATGTATGTACGTGGCCATATTTTTTAGCATGTGGCTGTACGTATGTGTACATGGTTTAGAAGGGACTGCCTGAACTGCTACGTCGGGGGCTCTACTACTACACGTGCCATTGCTTGCTCGGCCACGGTTCATCGTTGCAGAGAGACTGATCGACCAGTATGTACGTCCACATTCGCGACAACACTACGTACGCTTCGACCGGGTGGGTCCCAGCTGTCAGGGAGGATAAGGACGCACTTCCTTGCGTGCGAAGATATAGCTAGTGGGTCCCAGCTATCATGGGGAAGAATCATTTTTTTGCCCGTAATATGGACGCACTTCCTTGCGTGCGAAGATGTAGCTGGTGGGTCCATCTGTCAGCCTCACCGCGTAGAGTCCTCTTCCGATGGCTGTCGTTCGTTGACCACGTTGACCACGCCGCGCGGACAGCACCCAGGCGGTGGACGACGGCGAGGCCTTGGAAGGGAACGACACGGAGCCAGGGAAGACGAGGCAAGTGGATGCCCACGCGGAGGGGAGTACGAGGGTTCACTGGTTCAGCTGCAGTGTGAGGCTGCCGTCGCCGGAGAATAACAGGAGGTGTTGGTGACTAGAGGAATGGCCTGGAGGGCAATGGGAGAAGGGTGGGCCGGTGAGTCCTGCGCGGCAGCACAGCCGGCCACGGGAGGCGGTAGCAGGCGGTACCACCGGCGGTGGTTTGGGCGGCTGAAGCAAGAATATCCTAGATTGAAGAAGCACGACATCCGTTGGATGGACATCCTACGGCCACTGCTGCTAGAATCGTGTGTTGACTAAAAGTTGACAAAGCCTTGCGCACGCGTCAACTTACTAGGCCCACAAGTGTGTGGCAGAGAACATATAGCCCATTTGCGATTTGTAATAATGTACAACCCATTTTTGAATTCTAATGGAATTTACTACAGCCCATGTACAGTTTGTTAAATTTACAACCCATTTTCTAGCCAGGACAACGATTAATAATTTCAACCAACCACTCAAAACAGAATTCAATAAAATTCCCCACATTTTGATGGGATCCAAAATATTTTTATCCCAAAATTTTGAGTCGGATTAAATATAATTTCAAAATAAATTTGTATTACGTAAAAATCCAACGAAATATTGCGCGCAAAAAAGTAATGAAATTAAAATTTTCAAAATCCAAAAATAATATTTTTTTAACTAATTACGTGTTTGGTGCATTTTTTTATAGTTACAACCCAGTTTTTATAATTACATCTCATTTATTATTTCTTAAATCCCATTTTCTTGTTAAGCCTAATGCATCCCTCCTAGGAAAGATTTGCAGCCCAGCGGGGCGGAGAATAACAAGTTGACCTGGGCTGGGTATTCCTCAAAAAAAAGTATAGCTGGGCTAGCCATTTTCACCTTGAAAAAATTTATATCTGGGCTGGATATTTGGTCGACATAAAATAATAGCCTGGGCTAGACGGGACACAGCCCGCCCAGTTGATACCCTGCTCCTCTGAACAACAAGAAAAAGATCGCTCAAGAAAAACTCCGCTCACACCTCAAAAACACAAATACTGCTCGAGCTGCTGGGTCCCAGCTGTCGGCCACTCCTTGTGCAATTCTCTCGTTTATTGACTATATAGGTTGACAATGGTGTGGGACCGTGATGTCAGGAAACCAGGAGGAAGCAAAAAAATTATAGTTGTATATAATAAGGAGGCACTTGCGTACGTGCGGCTATGGCCCTGGTGGGTCTCCACTGTCATCCTCTCCAAGTTAAGTCATCTCCTGATTCCTCATGTTCGTTGACCATGTTGACAACGCGAGTCTAATACAGCGCCCGCTGCTCATTCAGGAAGCCAAGATCATAGGGCCACATGTCCGCGACGGCATTGTTGTTCGCTTGTTCACCGATGATTCATCCTTTCGCGAGCCGGTGCTCGTTGAGGAGACGGAGGTTGCAGCACAGGTCCTCCTGCACTGGTAGCTCTTCCGCCATTAGGGCATCGAAGTGCAGCCGCACCTGCTCTATGGTGAACACGGCATGAACCGGCTTGGGCGGTGGCGCCGGCTCCTGGTCGGTCCATCGTCTGATTGTCGTTGCTGAGCTCAGCGAGCTCGCTGGCGAGCCAGCATGTTCGGCTGCTGGATCGGACTGCTGCCAAGCACGAGTCTGACCGCCCTGGCCCACCATGACCCCCTCCCTCGCCCGCGCGTGCTTTTCGCCCGAAACGGTCAGCACCGCCGGCGCCGCTTCCCGGTGCATGCGATTGCTCTGTGTTCAAACGACACAAGTGCCATCCGTCCGTCCATCTGCCGCCCACATTAATGATATGCGGTTGCTGAGGTCGCTACTCCGGCGCCACCCGTCCATCCCTCTGCCGCCCACCATTGCTATATAAACTGCTGCGCTGGCCATAGCCGCAGTCATCTGCCTCCATTCCCTTTCTCCTGTCCACACCACTCCCACCATGGCTTCCTCGTGCTCCAGCGCTCTTCGGGACGGGCGGACGACGGACCAGAAGGAGATGGCAGCGATTGCTGCCTACTGGCTGGCTGGCTGGCAGCCGAAGGACGATGACGCCCCAATGGAGAACGTGGTAGTCAACGATCCGGCGCCAACCCCCTCCTCTGCGCCATCCTCGCCGGTGTATTGCACCATGACCATCGACGAGGCCCTTGCCCAATACATGGACATGGTGAGGCAGAAGCGTGAGGAGCAATTCCGAGAGACACAGGCCGACGCCGCCTACAACCACCATGTCCTCCAGGAGCACCTGCAGGCGGAGGAGCAGATCGCCGCCGAGCGGGCGGAGCAGGAGGCCCTGCTCGAATCGTACCGCTCCGCCCGCGAGAGCCGCCTCGCGCGCTGGCGGTACTGCATGCGGGTGGCAAAGGTTACGGCCGCCTACAAAGAGGGTGATGAAGAGGGCGAGGCGCTGTTTGGTGAGACCGACGATGAGGCGGAGGACAATGCCGGCTCCGCCGAGGCCCCGCCCCGCCAGCACTGAGGTGGAGGACTTCGCCGGCTTCGGTGAGACCCTGCTCCGCCGAGGCACCGCCCCGCCAACAATGAGGCAGAGGACATCGCCAGCTCTACGGAGGCCCCGCCCTGCCGGCAATGAGGGGGAGGATTTCCCCCGCTCCGCCGAGGCGCCGCCCCTCCGGCAACGAGACAGAGGACATCATCGGCTCCGTCGAGGCCCCGCCCCGCTGCCAACGAGGCCGCGCCACACAGAAAACGAGGAAGAGTAGAACACGGTAGGTTGCCGCCGCTCGGGTCCAAGTAAGGCCACCGCTGCTACCCTTCGGTTGAAGCCAAGCTTGGAGGGTTAAACAATGACAGCCGATTAGCTTCTTGGCAGCGACGTGGAGTTGGAGAGCTGAGCTGGAGAAGAAGCTTCTGTTTGGCTCAGCCGGACATGGGAAATGGGCGCTGGAGATCATAGATTAGGTTAATTAATTGTACCTCTAGCGCACCCCTTTTTAGTTGAAGAATGTATGAAATGTAATGAAATCCAGCATGTTTATATGAAATCCGGCCGTGTATGAAAGAATTTAGTTCGATTAGTTCGAATTCTTGTATCACTGGCATTGGATGAACACGCAAAACAATACGTACTAGCATTATTCTCAGGACGCATGGTGATCACCTCGTTTGCAGCAGTTTCACGCGTACAAAAAGTTTGAGCAGCTTTTTAGCGTGCCTGTACATTGCAATCAAACTCACAGGCCTGGCAATTCATAGAAAACATTCAAAACAATCAATGATTATGCATCTCAATGATTCACACGTCAGAGCCAATATTTACTTCACAACTAAAGAATAAAGAAAAATCGATCGATGCTGCTGATGGCAAAGGGCGTCCCATTCCAAAATATCAAACGCATGTCTTCTTGCAAACATCAATGAGCAAAATTTGAGAAGGTTGTCCATTCCAAAATATCAAATGCGTGTCTTTTTGCGTACATCAATGAGCAAACTTTGACAAGGTTTTCCCATTCCAAAATATCAAATGCTTTTTGCGTACATCAATGAGCAAACTTTGACAAGGTTTTCCCATTCCAAAATATCAAATGCCTACGATTGTGGAATGGGTCGGGTTTGCCATCAGTTCGGACATTGACATGTCACCTCGTGCTAAATAAACCAGCTATTCTTTTTGTGCAGTTCCACAAAAATCAACCAACTTCGCGCGTAGCTTGTATGATTTCGTCTTTATATGTTGCAAGGCCTTGAACATATCGGCACCTCTTTCTTGTAGCTAATTTTGTGGCTGGAGGTGGAAATGAATGATTCGAGAACATTCAATGTATTGTGCATGATGAAGTATAATGGAGGGCACGAACCATTAGAACATTTTGTGCAGTTCCCATTGAAATCAAGTTGAGCATCCCTGTTTGCATAAATACAAAAAAGTTATTAGTACAAAGCAAATTGTATTATGAATTTACAGTTTAAACAGGCACCCTACATGATCCATGCAGAGCACACATTTAAAAAATAGAACTCACCAGAAAGAATCATAAAACAACAACATTGTATTGGCCATCATAGCAACAAAGATGAAGATCTGTGAGTCCTTCTGAGCTGAAGTTACTTTATTCTTGTGGGCAGTAATGTAACCATCCTTCAACTCCTCCTTCTGATAAGAAGAGAAGGGCTTGGCTTCTTCATCCTGGCATAATCGGAACTAGGCACTTCACGCACTCCATATTCTTCTTCAGAGGAGGATGATCCTGTTGTGCAAAGACAAGAGAACAACTAAATGCTAGCATCCATGTTTGCTCGAAAAGAAGGAAAGGAAATATTTAAAACATCCATTACATTAACAATGGGAGTAACTATCGTGGGAAACCACGGCCACCTATGGGACCAGGAGGCCCCTTGCTGGTTCAGCAGGGGGGGCGTCGCGTTGCACAAAGAGCCGACGAGTGTGTGGCAGCACGGCAGAGATCACACAGGCATTTTTACCCAGGTTCGGGCCGCCGTGAGGCGTAAAACCCTACTCCTGCTTTGGTGGATTGATGGTGGAAAGGTGGTGGTGGAGCGTAGTACACTTGCCTGGCAAGGGTTGCCTCAGGGCGGCAGTGGCTACGCGCGTATGGGGGTCTGAGTTATCCAACCTTCTAACCCTCTCTCCGGTTGCCATGGGCCTCCTTTTATAGATTAAGGGGTCACCACAATGGCAAAACAGTCATCATGCACTGATAAGATAGCAAACAGCGCTATCATACCTAACTTTGTGGGCTGACAGGGCGCATTAAATGCACCGCTTAACGTCACATCGTTGGTTGCCCGGCAAGGCTTGCCGGGCTATCTCGCCAGCTCCACGCCTGCTCACTTGACACGTTGCAAGATGGGTGTCATCTGCAGGTGTTTCCTGTAGGGAGAGGCTGCCATATGGTGAATGGTTGCCACTTAGTCACTCCGCGGTTTAACACCGCACTGATTGACGACGTGGGTCGTGGTGAAGTAGTTGGTGAGGTGGTTTTGCCTCCGTGTGCCCCGGCAGGCCCTGCCGGGACGTCTTGGACGTCGTCTTTCGGGGGTGGCCTCGCCCCTTGCCGAGCTCGCCTGCCCGGCAAAGGAGGCCCTTCTCCTAATGGTGCCTTGCTTCTTTGGCTTGATCTTGGTCCCTCTGATCTGCATGTTAGTCCTTTGAACCTCTTAGTCCCTTGTATTCTGACTTGGGTTGCTGCTTCAATCTCGTCCCCGTGCCTGTGCACAGTCTGGGCAACAGACCCAGGGTTTGTTGCACCGACAGAAGCCCCCGGGCCTGCCCTGAACGCGCTGCCGAGCGTCGTCTGGGTAGGGCCTAATAAGTGCACAGGCGGGGTCGCTGAAGAGGCTGGTCTCTTGAGGTCTTCTTTGCTTCTTCATTAGCCTTGATTCCGGGCCAGTTTTTGGTTTCTCCGCGCATCGTGTAAGGCCAATGGTGGTGGGGCCGCTCTAGTGATGGCCCGTGAATGACTTTAACGCACGGGGGAGAAACTGCCAATTCACTCTTCCCACCACGCCCTTATCCTTAGCCACGTATGCTGCATGCGTCGCGCGGGGTAGGTAACGGAGGCGCATGGTGTGGGAAAACATCATGGCAAGGGCCCGGTCGTCTTGAGTTGGCGGAAGAGGACGGTGGCCACTCGTTGAGGGAGAGGCTCCCCTCCCCGATTCGCCTATAAAAGGAGGGGTGGAGGAGGGCGGAGTCATCCACCCTCGCATTCTTCTTCCCCTCCGCTGTCTGCCTCTGCTGGTTATGCTGAAGAGGAGAGCCTGGGGCCAGCCCCCGGGCTCTTGGTTGGGGCTAGTGTTGCCAAATGCCGGTGCTGGCGCTCGAGGAGTGAGCCTGGTCCTTGTTGTGGCGAACCTCTTGGTTCCTTCGAGGCTCGGCCGGGAGGCGGGGCTGGAGACCATAGGTAATCCCAGCACCGCCCCTCCCGGAGGTCTTGGGGCTGATGTTGATGAGAGGCGCACCTTCCTGCCCGCCAAGGCAGGGAGCAGGGCGCCTCAAGCCCCCTAGCTGCTCGCCGTCTCCCCGGGGAAGGCGCCGGGCTGATCTATCCGTGCCTATGCTGGAGCCCCTCGCTCGGTCCTGGAGGTGGTGATCCTGGGGCCGCCAGGGCGCTCCGCACATCTTCCTCCTTCGTAGCCTCGCCACTCTCGATCTTGTCAGGCTGTGTCCGACAGCTTCTGACAGGGATCGGGGTGGCGTTGTGCCGGCGCGTCACCCACCCTCTTCTCTTCCCACCGCACTACCTGGGATAAGAGGGACAGGGAGAGGATTTTATGGAGCACCTATCTTTTTTCAATCTTAAACTTGTAGGCAATTGCCAAATTTTAATTCAACTAATGTAATCTCTCTAGTCCATGTTTGTGTTCTGTAATGCTTGTACTTGTATCAGCATATTAATGAAAAAGATGAACCTTGCCGGGAACCCGTGCATGTGTACGTCCATGCAGAGGCGAGATGCCTCTTTAGTGTAAATAAACGAGTTTTCCACGGTAGGCTATCCTGCCGGCACCTTTTCTGTCTGCCGGAGAGCTGTGTCTACCGGGCAACAGGCAAAGGGGCCAGCCCCCCGCCAACTTCTTTTTACCAAAGGCCACTACGACCATCCTGTCCGAAGCAATGTTCGAGTCAGGGATGGGAGCACCTAAGTCTCAAAAGAGTGGCGGGGTTTTCTTATGCACAAGTTATAACTTACAGAACACTAATGGACAGGAGGTAGAACTTATCTGTTTGGCTTGCCGGGGATCACAGTGCCGGGCAATCTTCTCAACTCCTTGTCAAAGCCAAGTTCACGGCAGGAACCTGCAGCTTCATGCGGATGAGAATGAATGCAGGATGCGATCCTATCTATATGCATATGCAAATGCTCATGAAATGCTTATGCAGTGATCTTGGAATGCTCATGCATGCATGCAATCTTGGTCGGGGGCCCCCCACAGCGCTTCTTTATTTTCTCTTGCACAGGGTCATCGCCCTGGCTTTGTACAAGGGGTTACATGCAGCTGAGGCAAGGCCTGTACAAAAGGGTGGCTTCCGGGCAGGGCCCGACAGCCGCGCCTTATGGGTAGAACTTGCGGAGATGCTCAATATTCCATGAGTTTTGCAACAGAATGCCATCTCCGGTCTCCAAACGGACTGCGCCAGGTCTGGTGACTCGTACTACCCGTTAAGGGCCTTCCCACTTTGGTGACAACTTGTTTGTACCCTTGGCGGACTGAACGCGCCTAAGGACAAGGTCACCTTCCTCAAAACACCGGGCGTGAACCCTGGGGCTATGATAGCTACGCAGGGCTTGCTGATAGTGTGCAGCACGCGTAGCAGCCTGGAGACGGTCCTCCTCGAGTAGCACAGCGTCGTCACGCCGGTGCTGATCTTGCGCTACTTCATCATAGGCAAGCACTCAAGGTGACCCGTAAATGAGTTCCGTGGGGGTAACTGCTTCTGCCCCATAGACCAGGGAGAAGGGAGTCTCCCCGGTAGCTCGGTTTGATGTCGTTCTGAGGGACCAGAGAACTACCGGCAACTCCTCGATCCACCGCCTATCGTGCTTCTGCAGCGTATCAAAGGTTCTCATCTTGAGTCCACGCAGCACTTCAGCATTCGCCCTCTCAGCTTGCCCATTGCTCCGGGGGTGTGCCATAGAGGCAAATGAGATTTTGCATCCAAGGGCATGAACATATTGCATGAAGGCGCGGCTCGTGAATTGGGTGCCGTTGTCGGTAATGATCCTTGCCGAAACTCCAAAATGACACACCAATTCTTTCAAGAACTTGATAGCTAACTGAGCAGTCACCTTTCTCGCGGCAGTCACTTCTGGCCACTTTGTAAACTTGTCGATACAACGAACAAGACTTCAAAGCCCCCGATTGCTCGGGGGAAGGGGCCAAGGATATCGAGCCCCCAGACCGAAAATGGCCATGATAGAGGGATTGTCTGAAGAGCTTGGGCAGGCATCTGGGTTTTCTTGGAATGGAACTGGCAGGCTTCACATTTGGTGACTAGCTCGACCGCATCTTGGAGGGCTGTGGGCCAATAGAATCCTTGCCGGAATGCTTTCCCAACTAGTGCCCTTGATCCAATGTGGGAGCCGCACATGCCTTTGTGTATCTCAGCCAGCAGTTCCTTTCCTTCTTCCTGGCAGACACACTTTAATTTCACACCGTTGGGCCTCCTTCTATACAGAGTGTCATTGACAAACTGATACATACTGGCCCTCCGGGCTACTTTTTCAGCTTCGTCTTGGTTGCTGGGAAGCTCTCCGATTTGGAGGAAGTGGACAATGTGCCTTGCCCAAGTTGGAGCCTGGGGCTTGGTAACAAGGACTAGCGGCACCTCCTCTGCTGTGGGAGCACATGCCTTGTTCGCGGGGTCCATGGGCCCGGCTGGAGGGTGTGGTCCGGCAGACTGCGAGGAGTTGTTTCCGGCAGGGTTTCTGCCAGGAGCGGACGGCTCTACCGGGAGAGGCTTACCGGAGTCCAACTTTCTCCTTTTTCGGGCCATTGTTGCTGGGGATACGGAGGGCTGAGTGAGATGGAGAACAAAAGTCCCTGGTTCCACAGGGAGCTTCTGCGCAGCACACTTTGACAGATGTCAGCTATGCTGTTTTCCGCATGGGGTACGTGCTCTGTTTGCAATCCGTCAAAGTGCTCCTCCAATCTCCTCACTTCCTCGACGTATGCCTCCATCAATGGACTTTGGTAATCCTTGTTAACTTGTCTCACCACAAGCTGTGAATCTCCTCGAATGGTCAGCTTCTTAATTCCCAATTCAGCTGCAATCCTGAGCCCGGCAAGGAGCCCTTCATATTTCTGCTGTATTGTTGGTTGCTTCTTCCCGAGCAAAATGCATTTGGACGACGTACCTCAAGTGCTCCCCGGAGGGGGCAACAAGAAGCATGCCAGCTCCTGCACCTTGCAGGGAAAAAGCACCATCAAAATACATAATCCATTCTTGGGGCGATTCCTTGCCGGGGGTAGCTGTCTCCGTCACTTCCTCATCAGGGGTTCGCGTCCATTCTGCAATAAACTCTGCCAATGCCCTGCTCTGAATAGTTGACATGCTTTCAAACTTCAAACCAAAACTGGATAACTCCAAAGCCCACTCCACTATTCTGCCAGTAGCCTCAGGGTTTCGAAGTATCCGTTGCAACGGGAAATAAGTGACAACCGTGATCTCATGGGCTTGGAAGTAGTGGCGCAGTTTCCTTGAGGCCATGACGAGACCAAAAATCAACTTTTGCACGCCAGAGTACCTTGATCTAGCCCCCTGTAATAAGGAGCTGACGAAGTACACTGGGCGCTGCACCACTTTCTTCCTTGCCGCGTCCTTGGGGTTGCTCTCGTTGCCGTGCTCATTGTTGTCCTGATCCTTCTCTGACTCTGCCGGTCTATGCTCACTCTCTGCCTCATCCACTTCTCGCTGCGCTACCAAAGCTACACTGACTACTTGGTTGGTTGCCGCTAAGTACAGCAGCAACGGCTCCTGGGGTTTGGGAGCGACCAAGGTAGGCATGGAGGACAAGTAGGCCTTCAACTCTTGCAAAGCTGCACTTGCTTCCGGGGTCCACTTCATGGGTCCTGCCTTCTTCAAAATTTTGAAGAACAGCAGGGCGCGCTCGGCAGACTTGGAGATGAATCTGCTTAGTGCGGCAACGCATCCTGTCAGACGCCTCACATCCTTAACTGTCCTTGGTGCTTGGATCTGCTCGATAGCCTTGATCTTGTCAGGATTGGCTTCGATCCCGCGATGGGATACAAAGAACCCCAGCAACTTGCCGGAGGGAACACCAAATACACACTTCTCCAGGTTGAGCTTCAAATTGATTTTGCACAGATTAGCAAACGTCTCCTCCAAATCTTGAATAAGGGTGGCCCTACCATTGGTCTTGACCACAATATCATCCATATAGGCTTCTATGTTTCTGTGCAACTGTGGCTCAAAACCAATCTGGACTACCCTTGCAAAAGTGGACCCGGCACTCTTTAATCCGAATGGCATGCGGACAAAACAGTACGTACCACATGGAGTGATGAACGACGTCTTCTCTTCATCTTCCTTGGACATGAAGATCTGGTGATACCCAGAATACACATCGAGAAAGGAGAGCAAATCACAACCTGAAGTGGAATCCACAATCTGATCGATACGCGGCAAGGGAAACGGGTCCTTCGGGCAAGCCTTGTTGAGATCTGTGAAGTCTATGCAAAGCCACCACTTCCTGTTAGCCTTCCGGACTACCACTGGGTTTGCCAACCACGTGGGATGCAGTACTCCTCTGACCAATCCAGCTGCCTCTAGTCTCTTGATCTCTTCTGCAATGAACTGCTGCCTCTCCAAGGCCTGCTTCCAGACTTTTTGCTTGACAGGTCAGGCATGTGGGCAGACAGCAAGGTGGTGCTCGATTACATCCCTGGGAACACTGGGGATATCAGATGGTTGCCAGGCAAACACATCGATATTCGCCCGCAGGAAGGCAACGAGCGCGCTTTCCTATTTGTCATCGAGGGTGGCGCTGATAGTGAAGGTACCATCAATGCCAGCCAGCCCTGCTGGGACCTTCTTCACTTGGGGTGCAGCGACCTTGGATCTCTTGCCATTGGAACACTCCGGCACGTCGTCAACGGGTGCCGTGCACTCGGTGGGGGCACACTTCCCGGACTCTTTGCCGGAGTCCCTGCAATCCCTCTTCTTTCCTTTGCTTTCCTTAGCGGGAGCTGCTGCTGCCGCTGCCTCTGCTGCGACCGCATCCTGGTACATCTTGTCCACACAAATGATTGCATCCCTCTCATCTGATGGGATGGTGATGACTCCCAGTGGCCCAGGCATCTTCAAGGTGTTGTAGGCATAGTGAGATGCTGCCATGAACTTAGCTAGGGCCGGGTGTCCAAGAATCCCATTGTATGGCAGGGGAGATCAACCACATCAAACACAATCCTCTCAGTCCGGTAGTTCAGTTCTCCCCCAAATGTTACCGGCAACGTGATCTTTCCCTTAGGACGGCACCTGCCGGGATTAACTCCTTGAAATGTGCCGGTAACCTCCAGCTCTTCCTATGCTATCTGAAGCTTGCTGATAACTGCTGGGGAAATCAAATTCAACCCGGCCCCGCCGTCCACCAACATCTTCGTGACCTTGAGGTTGCAGATTGTTGGGGAGACCAACAATGGCAAACACCCTACCGCGGTGGTACGGCTAGGATGATCCTCCTCGTCAAAGATGATGGGCGTACGGGACCACTTGAGCTGCTTCCGGGCCTCGGGCGCTGGCTACACGGCATTGACTTCTCGCGCCCACCGCTTGAGTTGGCAGTGAGAGGTGTGCAAAGATGCACCCCTGTCAAAGTACAGGGCGTCGGTGGCCTTCTGAAACTCTTTCTCACTGGTTTCCTCTTCATCCCCTCCATCACTCTCATCACCACAGGCTTCCTTCTGTCGACCACTGGCGGGTTTTCCTTGGTTCCGAAAGGGTTTGCCGGGGCGATTTACTTCACCACCTCGGCCCTTGCCGCCAGCAACATTCTGGCCCTTTTCCTTGTCACACTTCTCATACTCTGCTTTCTGTCTTTTGACAAGTTGCTCAACCTGATAACACTCTTCAAGGTCGTGGCCCTTGGTCCGATGAATCTTGCAATACGGCCCATCACCTTTCCCGGCTTTCTCGGCAGCAGTGGCTTCCCGGCAGTCAGCGCACACGGCAGCTTCCTTGCCGGGGGCCTCAGCTTTGGCCTTCTTGCCGGTACTAGGCGTACCCGATCCTTCAACAGTCATTACTATCTTATCCCTTCGCTTCTTACTGCGCTTCTTGCTCTTCTTCTGACTGGTTGATTCATCCTCATCCTCTGAATCAATATTGGTGCAATCTTCCTCTCTGGGCAACTTTCTTCCCTCCTCCATCCGAGCACACTTATCCACCAACGTGTAGAGCTCCTTCACAGTCTTGGGCAACCGCACGTTCATCTTGGAACGAATCCGGCGGTTGCGCACATTGGACAGGAAGGCGGCTATCACGGCTACCGGATGGATATTTGGGATATTGCTATGAACTTTGTTGAATCTCTGTAAATACTTATGGAGGGTCTCTCCTTCCTTTTGTTGGAGAAGCTGCAAGTCGCTGGGTCGGCCCGGCTCTTGGTGGCCACCGGTGAAGGCACCGATGAATTCATGGCACAGGTCTGCCCATGACGAAATGGAGTTCTCCGGCAGGTGCATCAGCCAAGACCTCATATTGGACTTGAGGGCCAAAGGAAAGTAGTTGGCGAACACCTTCTCATCTCTTCCCCCGGCAGCCTGAACAGCGATGGTGTAGATGCTCAGGAACTCTATCGGGTTCAGCCTCCCATCGTACTTCTCAGGTATCTCTGGCTTGAACATGTGAACGGACGGCCAACGGACTTGCCGCAGCTCACGGGTAAAGGCAGGGCAGCCAACCTCGAAAGGTAGGCACCCGCCAATACCGAGCGTGGGCTCGTCGACGTCTGGGCCGTCGCACCCATTGATCCGGTGGAGGTCGTCTTGGCGTTGCTCGACAACGGCGCACGTGTCTCCTCTCCGCCTATCCTCCGGGGCTCGTCGTTGGCATGGACGTGCTTGAGGGTTAGAAGAGGCCATCGAGACGTCGTCAGGGTCTTGATTCTGTTGCGCCCGCGCTGGCTGCCGTGGCGGGGACTGCGCCGTGGGGACGGCCCCTTCTGTATGGTTAGCAGCATGAGCCGTTGCTGTCGCTTGGGGCAGCTGTGGCGGGCCAGCTCGCCGTGAGCCCCCAGCTTCGGCGAAACCGAGCAGACTTTGGATGGTGGCATGCCATTCATCCATTTGCTCGGCCGCTGGCGGAAACCTCAACAACAGCTGAGCCCGCGCCATGGCCTCCGAGGCTGTACTTGGCATGGGTGATGATGAAGTCGATCGTACCGTCGCTCGGCTGCTGACGGTGCCAGTAGCAGCAGCATTGCGCCCCCGCTACTGCGGGGCGACCACCTGGATGGCAGGGTGGTGTAGCGAAGGCGCTCGAAGGCCAGTGGCTCCGTCGGGCGCAGCGGCTAGGTCGACCCGTCCTGGGGGAGGTGCACGCGCTGCGACCGCACACGTGGTGGGAGCGGTCGGAGGGCGGCGATTCGCCCCGGCCCGAGCGCCGTTGCTGCGGCTATGCCCGTCGGCGGGCGGAAGGGGCGCAGATGGAGTAACCCCTTCACTCGGACCTTGTGGAGCGTGGCCGTCGGGATGTTGCTGATGCTGCTCTCCTCCGATGTCTCCTGCTCCTGCGTCAGCCACGGGGGAAATGGTGATGGTGCCGCCTGCTCCGACCACATCCCCAGCAGTGTTCGCGTCCTCGCGTGTCTCTGCACCCCCCGCAGCGTTAGAAGCCGCGGGCGGCGGAGCCTTCGAGGTGGAAGGACGAGCGGAAGAACCGGGTTTCTTCTTGGGCGCCATGGTCGATGGCATCGTCGATGATGCTGATGGTGATGAAGGTGATGCGCTACACATGCCTTCAGGTTCGCGCAAGCGGTCCCCCTACCTGGCACGCCAAAGATGTCGCGGGAAACCACGGCCACCTATGGGACCAGGAGGCCCCTTGCTGGTTCGGCAGGGGGCGTCGCGTTGCACAAAGAGCAGACGAGCGTGTGGCAGCACGGCAGAGATCACACAGTCATTTTTACCCAGGTTCGGGCTGCCGTGAGGCGTAAAACCCTACTCCTGCTTTGGTGGATTGATGGTGGAAAGGTGGTGGTGGAGCGTAGTACACTTGCCCGGCAAGGGTTGCCTCAGGGCGGCAGTGGCTACACGCGTATGGGGGTCTGAGTTATCCAACCTTCTAACCCTCTCTACGATTGCCATGGGCCTCCTTTTATAGATTAAGGGGTCACCACAATGGCAAAACAGTCATTATGCACTGATAAGATAGCAAACAGTGCTATCATACATAACTCTGCGGGCTGACAGGGCGCATTAAATGCACCGCTTAACATCACATCGTTGGTTGCCCGGCAAGGCTTGCCGGGCTATCTCGCCAGCTCCACGCCTGCTCACTTGACACGTCGCAGGACGGGTGTCATCTGCAGGTGTTTCCTGTAGGGAGAGGCTGCCATATGGTGAATGGCTGCCACTTAGTCACTCCGCGGTTTGACACCGCACTGATTGACGACGTGGGTCGTGGTGAAATAGTTGGTGAGGTGGTTTTGCCTCCGTGTGCCCCGGCAGGCCCTGCCGGGACGTCTTGGACGTCGTCTTCTGGGGGTGGCCTCGCCCCTTGCCGAGCTCGCCTGCCCGGCAAAGGAGGCCCTTCTCCTGATGATGCCTTGCTTCTTTGGCTTGATTTTGGTCCCTCTGATCTGCATGTTAGTCCTTTGAACCTCTTAGTCCCTTGTATTCTAACTTGGGTTGGTGCTTCAATCTCATCCCCATGCCTGTGCACAGTCTGGGCAACAGACCCAGGGTTTGTTGCACCGACAGTAACTGATGAAATGTATAGTCACAAAGAGATGCATCCTCATTATCCTCATAGTTAATGATATGATACCAAACACAACAGCTCAACTTGAACCGTATTATTACTTAATTTTATCAGTGGCTATAACAGTGGCAAACCGGTGCCTCAATTTATTAGCAGCCTTAGATTAACATGCGAAACAATACCACTTTCTCATGACAGTAGCTAAACAGTAGCACAACACCAATAGAGATGACAAAGCTCGATCATATGGATGAAATCCGTGGGCTGGTACCAACCTTTGTTAGGAGGCTTATTGTGTAGAGCATGCAGATGAAGAACTTCTCCAGAACCATCCGTTATTATCTACTGTGGTTGCCATGCTTACTATAAACTCCTCGATTAGTTTAATGTTTCCAACATCTTCTTGTGCAGTTCCACTAAAATATATGTTATCTTCAAACAAGATCCATGTTTGCACAAGTAGAGATAATTACATATCTTCTATATCTAAATAGGAGCCCCCCACTACCTGATTTTCTTGGATTCTCGCGCAGCCACATCACCTGAATTATTAGTAGCCATTCGATCAAGTATGAACGCAATCATCTGTCATGCGCTAACTCTCGCTGCCTTCCCTGACTTCCATCGCTTGGGCTTTGCCCGAGCTGCATGTGGGTTGTGTTTGCGCACATGGGGCCCGATTCAATGTTAGTATGTTACGCATGTGGGCTGTATAGCCCATGGGGGTCAACCACGGCACTAGGTCATCTTCTCCGCTATGATTTTCTCAAAAAATAAAACTTCTCTGCTATGAATCATCGTCGCCGTTATCTCTTCCACTGTCGCGGCCGAATCTCTCCCTGGCGCAAATGCACATGAAACCGAAACATTCATCGTGCCTCATTACTTCACCCTCCGTTACCGAAAGAAGAGGCTAGATTAAACGGCACGGCCACAGCCTTCGCGTCTCCAAACATGTCTCTGCTACCGTCTTCTCGCACCATCGATGCTCTTCCTCTCTCTCGATGCCACTATGGGAGCGGGTCGCGACACGATTCCGTTGCCGAGCACCCACATCGTGGTGGAAGACATGTCGTTGTGCACCCCATTGCTCTGCTTCAAATCTCCTCCCGCACACCAGCCGGTTTTCCTCGCCTCGCCTCTGGTGTCTCTTTGATTGTGGGAACACAAGATGGACTGTCGTTCCGTTATGGAATACCCAGAATCCCAGATCATCAAAGAACGGCACAACTGCTGAGGCTTCGGAACGTCTTTGCTATGCCCCTGAGGTTGCCGTCGGTGACGAGGAGAGGTGGGGAATCCAATTCAACCAGCAAACATGCCTTCCAGTGGTACTCCACGGTTGGGGATAGCGCACCAGCTCTGTGTGGTAGGTCATTCCGATTTTGCCTTTCCGGTCACTTCCCAGTCCCTACTTTGTAATCTGCAACATTTGCTCATCCGCTCCACACACATCCGACACTCTCTGGTCTAGGCTTATAAGCTCCATGTGCTCCCATATGGACTTCATGAAGATGCTCTTTTACTTGGACATAAGGTACCAGATATCATTTTAGATTGTTAATGCAATTTTGATTTACTTTTTCCCATTCGTCTCACACAAGTGCTTGATTGATAATATATGTCTCTGAATTTCTCATGCCTTTTCAGCAGTGGAGATCTCTTTCACTTGGACATAAGGCAACATATATCATTTTAGATTATACAACGTGATTTTGATTTGTACCCTATTCATGCCTTGGCAAAATGCACCATGTTCTTCCTTGATGCCTTTTCTTACACTTATATATTTATAGTAGTATGTGGCATGCATTTCAATAGAAGATACATTGTTTTGTTTTGTTGCTTGTCTGAAAAAGAATCGGCTCTAGAAGCTCAGGTCAGTGCTTTGATGTTTAAAGCATTATTTCCCATTCATAATGTGATCTAATGTTATCTTATAATTTTTTGATCTGCTATTGGTTGCAGAACTAAATGTAAGATTGATTCCGTCCATGTAGTAGAGGGAAAATTTCGCAAGTAGTTCCATACAATAAACATTGATGGCCACCCATTCATGATTGGTTTCTAAGACCCCATAACTGAATTGAGACTTCTTCCCACTAATTTGTTGGAGATTCCTTATGCAATTGTAATGCTCAATGTAGCCGCTTGATGCTTTAGGATACGCCGTGTTTTGCAACTGTTTGATGCTTAAACACGCTTCCGTTACTTTTACTTAGTTCTCTTATAATACTTCCATTGTGGTTAATGCAGTTCCAAATTAATATTTGCGATTAGTTATATCCATTCCAAATTTCTGTATGAACCATTTCTTTTTATAGATAACATAAATTTCACAGCCATGAGGATGATTTTTTCACACAGAGTGCTAAGGATCAAGACTAATTGTATCTCAGTGTTCTTATGCATGGGATTCATTTTTTCGCCAGCAGTAGCCATGCCGTTCCAAATTAATTATTGTGGTTAATTGTATTGATTCAAAGTTTGTAACCAAAGTTTTTTTATATAGATAAAAGAAAATTTTCACATTGACAAGCATGATTTTTCATATGGAGTGCTAGGGATCAGTAGAAATTGTAACACCGAGCCACATATCGTAAGTTTTGTTTATGTGGATTCTCAATGTTATTTCCATTGTATATGAGACATGTACGGGATTCTTTTTGCACCCGCGGCAATCCACGGGGCACCTAGAAAATGTTCTTTATATTTTATAATTGTTTTATCTCTAATTCTACAAATATATATTTACGCATTCTGTCCCGCAGCAACGTGCGGGGAATCATCTAGTTACATTAAGAGTGGCATCAAATCACAGTGGCAAAACAATTGCTCGTTCCAGCCATAGCAATAAATTAAGATGCAAAACTATATCATTACTTGTGTCATCACAGTTCCAGTGCTTCATTACAGCACCGGGAGTTGATTTTTGTTCTTCTTCCGCTTGTTCTTCCCCTTCATCACTTGGTTCAATAACAGACAAGCTTCGCCTTCAATGTAAGATTTGGCATGTTAATTAGGGAGCACAAGTATAGCACTAAACAACAACATCACTTTTCTGATGACAGTAGCAATATACAGGCCAACAGTTGTGAAATATCATTATCTTACCTCAATGGGATATTACGGTGCACATACAGATTGGAAGTCTGGTCTCCTTTTGTGCAGTTCACTAAAATCAAGCAACATTACCGTATAAGTAGTCAAACATATGAAAGCACACTGCACAATCATGTGGAAGAAGGCCAGTACTGACCTCTCATGACGCGGAATTCAAACAACTCACAAGAAGAAGATCTGAAACAAATTTGCCAACACGGATAGGAAGTCAGATCTCCTCTTGTGCAGTTCCACTAAGATCAAGCAATCAAGCAATGTTGTCGATGTGACATTTTGGTTGAACTGCACAAAACACTCTTAAAACAAAAGTGTTTTGTGCAGTGCAACAAAAGGTCACAATAGCAACGAGGTGAAGTAGATAACCCTATTTACACAGAGGTGCAAAGGAAACAATTACTGGTCAATATCGGTGGATGACACAGAAGCCCACAAAAAGAAGCATCTAACTTATCTAAATGGGAAAGAAAGCAAGATAGTAGCATTTCTCAAACAATGGCATTGATTCATATTAACAGAGAGATTATATTAACAATAAAATTTGTTAAACATGTAATTTGCTTTTAACTATGGCATTGCATTAATTTTCCAGCGGCATTATTAGATTAACAACAGCTAAAGAGTTGTACGGGACAGTGGACGCACCAGCACCATGTGCATCTACCGATGTATAAAGGGGTAATGCATAGTCTGTTGCAACAAAGAACAAACAACCAAGAAGCATATTTGTGTTGGCCCCAGTTTTGTTATCTTTAGACACCTTTCCCTATGTGAGGGCAGCAAATCTAGTCCTGCTCAAACTCTACAGCCTTGTCCCCCACCCACAGAAAGATTAGTTCGTTACAGATGTGTGTATTGCGTTTGTCATTGTTTTCCCTTTTTGACCAACATAGGTGTTGGATAGCCAGTATGTACTACTTTCCCCCCTTCCTTTCCTCTTTGAACCACGTCCTAGATTCATGCTATACAACTTTCCCCACTACTTTCCTGTTTGATCAAACACCTAGATTCGAGTGCAGAAGCAAAAAAAATCCACATGCAGCTAGAGCAATGCATGTGGATTAAGTAAATTATACCTTAAGGTTATCGGTGTGTGGCTTCGTGGGCGGCCGGAGGCCGATCTGCCCACACTATGTACGACAGCGAGGAAGAAGGGGTCAGAGGCCCTCCCGCGCCGCCGCTGGGTGAAAGAGAACAGCGGCGCCAGTAGTGGATTCCCTCCCTCGCTGACGGCGACAGCGTTAAGCCTCCTTCCCTTCCCCAGCGGATGGGATGCTGCTAGCTCTTTGACCAGCAGCGAGGGGAGAGAGGCCAACGCAGTCTTGTTTAGATCTGGAGAGGGTGAGAGTGTGAAGAGAGCAACTGCAAGCGCTGAGGCTCCAACGTATATCTCTATCTCTACTCTTATAAAAGACCGAGTTGGTGATGATGGTGTGCCTGCCATCGTGTAATATAGAGCGTCCAATCTATATCTGACGGATAGAAAGCAAACTATGGCAATTTTGCAAAAAGATACCCGCACCTCTCTCCACACTTGCAGATAAGGACTTCCCTCATTCATCCTTTTCTCTCACAAGATAAACTACTCATACAAATGCATCTTGATGTTTCGTGCAACGCACGGGCATCTTGCTAGTATATATATAGTGGAGAGAGTGTGAAGAGAGCAAACCCTAGAAAACAAGCGCTGAGGCTGCAGCGTATCTCTACTCTCTATATCTATATCTCTACCCTTATAAAAACAGAGTTGGTGATGATGGTGTGCCTGCCATCCTGCAATATAGGCCGTCCGATTTATATCTGATGGATAGGAAGGAAACTATGGCAATTTTGCAAAAAGATACCCACACCCCTCTCCATACACTGGTACAGCGAGGTGCTATATAAACGGTTTTTAACCCCTTTCCGCGACGGCATTCTGAACCGTCGCCGAGTGAGTGTGTGCGATAGGGGGGTCCTTCCCACACGACCCAGAAACCATCGGGGATAGGCCCTCTTGGCACACACGCTCGGCAAAATGAGGTCATGTGCGACGGGCGAGCGATGAAATACGAGTATACGTACCGTTGTGCTAAAAAATACAATTGTATAGGCCAAATCATTTCCGGTCGTAAGTACATCCCACACAGTCAGTCCCGGCTAAACATTTCTGTTCGTATGTACATTCCACACGGTCAATCCAAGGAATACGTTTTCGTTAGTATGTACATCCCACACAGTCAATCCAAGAACTACGTTTCTGTTCGTATATACATCCCACACAGTCACTCCAAGGAAAATGTTTCCGCTCGCAGGTACATCACACACAATTTTCCCCATTAAATCGTTTGTGATAGCGTTGCCATTGCAGACGATATTAACAATTTTATCATTTGCGTTATTGAATGCATCACACACGGTGCGTAGAAGAAACTTTGTGGCATAGGGTGTCCATCACACACACTTTTTATGTGGTAAACATTTGCGCAAGGTGGCCTAACGCAAACAGTTTTCAAGAGGAAGTCATGTGTGATTGTTCATTGATCCAACACGGTTTATTCCTAGAAACTGTGTGCGTTACCTGAGGTCATCGCCCATGATGTTTTCTCAATAACTGTTTGCAATAGAAAAACCTAATTAGCAGGCTAATCAGCCATTAGTAGGCTAATTGTCCTATTATTAATAATCCATTTATTACTCTAATTGAAATTTCATATTAAGCACACAATATATATCATTTTTGTATTAAGGAAGCAGGATTTCATAATTGAAATACATCAGAGTACAACATCATATAGCTTCAGCACTCAGCTACCCTATTACACAACTACACCAGCACCAAGTTTCACATGGAACATCTATAACCTTTCGAAATTAGCATCATAGATGGTACATAGACAGATGAATCTCATCCGGAAAATTGCTGAAGCGGAAGGCAAATATTGAGCCTTCATTGATGTTGAAGGTCTTTGCAACTTTAGGCCAGTGCCTGTGGATGATTGACCATCCATCCTTCGTTCTCTTCGGGAACACTTCAATATTGAACCGTGGGTGTTGTATGAATACCTTCCTGGCCTCCTGACCATACAGGTGGTTTGAGTGGTAATCATCAGTGAACTGCTTTGGAAAGGCCTGAAAACAAGGATGTGCATAAATATCTTCTCTAGATTGGAAATGGGGCAAAGGAATAAAAAAGGCAAGTTATAATAGTTAGTACCATCCTGTAGTGAACTGATGTCTTCTTCATTGTGCAGACAAAGATCTTGTTGTTTTTTGTCGCTAATTTCTTTATCCTAACAATCTTTCTGAGTTTCTTGACTTGACTGATATTCATGGACAACTCATTTCCCCATATGCAAAAAGGGTCTAACAATGGGTCAAAACCTCTGACAGCAGGACCTACATGTGCAAGACCAAATTGTTAAAAACCTAAATATTAGAATGGTTCCTGCAATTGCACAATAATGTGCTATTAGACAAAGGACCATGCATGTGCAAACCTCGATTGTAAACCTCAGTGCTTCCCATTGTTTCCCTGCAACACATATAAGGTAGTTAGTGATCAGGTTAAGTGAGGGTTCGCATGCTATCAGTAAAATATGTTGATGAAAAATAAGAACATTGCAGATTCATCAGATTAATTTGAGCCACATGGAAAACTCATTTATTCAAACAAAGCATGATTAAGAACTAGGAAATATAGCAATTGCATATGTTTCTCATGTATTAAGTGCAGCCAAATTCGATTTATTCCTCACATGCACAACAATACAAAATTTTACCCACGACAATTGGACATCGCATTGCAGAATTGAACCAAGCAGTTAACTAAACACCACAACAAATGAACCAAACATTAACTGAGCACCACATTGCACAATATAACTTACTCCTAATAGAAGATCAGACAGTTAACCAAACCAAGCATGCTTAACAACTTGGAAATATAGCAATTGTATTTGTTTCTCATGTATTTAGTACAGCCAAATTCGATTTATTTCTCACATGGTATACAATAACAAAATACACCCACAACAATTGAACATCGCATTGCAGAATTCAACCAAACAGTTAACTAAACACCACAACAAATGAACCAAACGTTAACTGAGCACCGCATTGCACAATATATAACATACTAGAAGATCAGACAGTTAACCAAACCAAGCATGCTTGACAACTTGGAAATAAAGCAATTGTATTTGTTTCTCATGTATTTTGTAAAGATAAATTCAATTTATTTCTCACATGGAAGACAATACAAAATTGCACCCTGAAGAATTGAACATCACATTTGTAGAATTGAACCAAACAGTTAACTGAAGACGACAACTAATTAACCAAACAGTTAATAAGTGAGCACCACATTGCACGACATATAGAACATATACACTAGAGCAACAGATTGCATTGGTAAAAGTAGATAGGACAATTCACTAGAATTTGTTAAGGAAAGGCAGGAGCAGCACATGCAATGGGTAAACCGAGCATGCTTAACCGGCGTAGCTAGCAAACTGAACATAGGTCCTTATAATGAGCTAATAAGACAAGCTACTCCTCATCGTCAGAGATATCGATGATGATTGGCTCCTTGGACATGGAAGAGGGCGAGGCCTCAACATCGTGGGTGCCCTCGTCGTAGTGGTGAGTTGCCTGAGCTGCTCCGGGCACCAACCTGCTGCCTCTCGAGCTGAGGTAAGCACGAGCACGCTGAGAAAACACCTCGTAGTCTTCATCGAAGGCACCGATGGTGGCCTCGAGGAAACGCCATGAACTGTCGTTTAAAGCAGCCAACCACATCGCGGTGTCAGCATGTGAGGCATCGACGGTGGCCTCGACAGCGAGGTGCTCCTCCAAGATCTGGGGGTCGGCACGAATGGCAGCCATCACGACCTCATCCGCGCGTGCGGCCGCGATTTGCTTCTCCACTGCCAAATGCTCCTTGAGCTCCTGTCTATACTACGTGCACCATGGCTTAGGGCGGTGCTTATTTGGGGGAAGGGTCGGTGATTTGGGTGGATGGTGTCATGCGGGCGGTCGAGGCATGTGGGATGTGGAAGGAGGAGGAGGATGGGGTCGTGTCGTGTGTGGATTACTTGCCTGGATCGACGAGGCCGAGCAGCGTGAAGGAGGGTCGCCGGCGAGGAGGCGGCGCTGCATGCAATGAGTGAAGGTTTTCAACTTGGAAAGGAAGGCGGAAAAAGGGGAAATGTAGCTTTTGGTAAGGGGGAGGGGGCGGGGAGGTAGATATTTCCGCGAAAGCCGAAAATTTTAGATCGGTGCAGCGAAAAAACTGGCGCGCAAAGTGTCATCAGACACGGTCCCTTATTCAGCACTGTGTATGATATGTGAACATCACAAATGATTCATATAGCTTACCCCGTGTGTGATGAGTTTGAATGTGCAAATTTTGGTCCGAATATCCCTGGTTACAGTGGTCATCCACGTTATTGCATAATTTGGGTACACAATGGAGCCTACAGCACACCCACACTTCTTAATCAAGCAAGTTCAGTAATTAAACAAAGCTAGCTGACCAAAACATTAACCTAACAAATTAAAGACTGGCGCTCTTAATTAAACAAAAAAATAGTACTACTACGGCTGGTGCTCGTCGATCTCGCCGCCTCCTCCATGTCTAGCTCGCGCCCGACGATCTCCTGGGGAAGGGGCTCCATGGCATCCATCGCACCATACTCGGCAAGCATCTCGCCATCCATGTCCGCCATCTGTTTGGAAAAGACCGCCACGAGCTGGGCGTGGGTGGCCGTGATCTGGGCTTAGACGGGCTTCGTCGTGGCAAGGTATGCTGCGGAGGAACGGACGGCTGCTCGAACGCTCTCGATGATTGCCAACTCTTCGGTCGTGGAATGCCGACCGTTGTCGGAGAAGCTTCGTTCGATTTGTGCGGTGACTGCCACGAGCTGGGCGTGGGAGGCCTGGACATGGTCGTGGGTGGCCTCCATCAGGGCTAAGGCCACCGCTGCGGAATGGACAGCTACTGTGCCGCTCTTGCTAGTTGCTATCCCCGAGGCAGATGTTGCTGCCGCCACCTGAGAAGCAACAGCGGCCGTTTGGGCTGCCTTGGCCGCCCGGTCGCAGATTGCGGCCGCGCTCACAAACCTTGTTAGCACGCGCCTGGCGGTTGCGGCCGCGCTCTCGCCGGAGTGGGCCGCCGAAGTTGCCCTCACAAAGCGGGTCCATGTCCCCATCTTTCACCGGTGACGATTGAACAGTGAAATGATATTTGGGGAGCGAGCTAGTGTGCTTGACACGCTGGCTATGGACTGTAGCCGACGCACCTTCTCGCGTAAGCCATATGCATACTATACTCCAACGGTGCTCCAAGATATTTTGTGCTGCATCTCACACGGTTGGTGATAATTAAATGTGTGCGATCTACTTGATTTTTCGTCTTGATTTGAATTACATAATGGGGTCACAACGGCAAAGGAGGGTGTTTGAATTGCTAGAACTTTTATCTGTAGTGAACATGCAACTATAGGTGTGTCGTCAAAAAAATTGGAATTATTCAGGGTTCGTTTGGGCATTTTTATACATTAACTTGGTTTTCTAGGCATTTCAGGTGCACAATTCAAAATTAAACTACATGCACATGCTTCGGTGCACCAAAATGGGTTGTAAAATCATATATGTGTCCATGGGTTGATGGTTATGTCCCATGCAAGAAATGGGGATGAATTTCAAACACCACGGCACCGTGGCTCTCCGGCAAATGTTGAGGTACTTACTTTTGTAATTCTCGTAAATCCAAAACTCGTCTGAAATTCATGAACCTTGGCATGCTATCATGTAATGGCATTAACATGCTGGGGTAAAAATATTGTCCCATTTGGGGTAGGTTATGGTATAAGCTTCTCACAAACCAGAGCTTCTCACAAGAAGCCTCATGGTTCCGGTAGGGAAACGTGTCACCTTTGTGGATGAAACGATATCCGTTGCCTCTTCTTGCTTTCAAAAATTTTCTAGTGTCAACGTAGAACAGCAGGAGTGTTGTGTCATTTTTTGGGATTTTTCGTGGTTCTCTAGGACATTTTTATACATTAACTAAGTTTTCTATGCATTTATGTGCATAATTCAAATTTGAACTACATGCACATGCTCCAGTGCATATAAACGGGTTGAAAAATCAAATGTGTGTCCTTGGTTGCAAGCTTAGGTCCCATGCAAGAAATGGGAATGAATGTCAAACACCTTTGCCACCGTCGCTCGGCCGCTAACATTGAGATACATGGTTTTAAAATTCTAGTAAATCGAAAACTCGTCTGAAATTCATGAAACTTGACATGATATCATGGAACGGCATCAACATGCCATGGTAAAAATATTGTCCCATTTGGGGCAGGTTTGGGTATAAGCTTCTCACAAACCAGAGCTTCTCACAACAAGCCTCATGGTTACGTTAGGGAATGTTTCACCTTTCTGGATGAAAGGATATCCGTTGCCTCTTCTTTATTTCAAAAAAAAATTCTACTATCAACATAGAACAACAGGAGTGGTGTGTTAAATTTTGGAATTTTTGGGGGTTCATTTGGACATTTTTATACATTAACTTAGTTTTCTATGCATTTATGTGCATAATTCAAATTTGAACTGCAGGCACATGCTCCAGTGCATATAAATTGGTTGAAAAATCAAATATGTGTCCTTGGTTGCATGCTTAGGTCCCATGCAAGAAATTGGAATGGATGTCAAACACCTTGCCATCGTCGCTCGGCCGCAAACATTGAGATACATGGTTTTTAAATTCTAGTAAATCAAAAACTCGTCTGAAATTCATGAAACTTGGCATGCTATCATGGAGCGGCATCAACATGCCGCGGTAAAAATTTTGTCCCATTTGGGGCAGTTTTGGGTATAAGCTTCTCACAAACCAGAGCTTCTCACAACAAGCCTGGTGGTTTCGGTAGGGAACATGCCACCTGTGGGGACGAAACGATATCCGTTACCTCTTCTTGCTTTCAAAAATCTTCTTGTGTCAACATAGAACAACAGGAGTGTTGTGTTAAATTTTGGAATTTTTCAGGGTTTGTTTGGACATTTTTATACATTAACTAGGTTTTCTAGGCATTTTATGTGCATAATTCAAATTTGAACTACATGCACATGCTCCAGTGCATATAAATTGGTTGAAAAATTAAATCTGTGTCCTTGGGTGCATGCTTAGGTCCCATGCAAGAAATGGGAATGAATGTCAAGCACCTTGCCACCGTCGCTCGGCCGCAAACGTTGAGATACTTTGTTTTTAAATTCTAGTAAATCCAAAACTCGTCTGAAATTCATGAAACTTGCCATGCTATCATGGAGCGGCATCAACATGCTGTGGTAAAAAAATCCCATTTGGGGCAGGTTTGGGTATAAGCTTCTCGCAAACCAGAGCTTATCACAACAAGCCTGATGGTTTCGGTAGGGAACGTGCCACCTTTGGGGACGAAACGATATCCGTTGCCTCTTCTTACTTTCAAAACTTTTCTAGTGTCAACATAGAACATCAGGAGTGTTGTGTTAATTTTTGGGATTTTTCGAGGTTCGCTACGACATTTTTATATATTAACTAGGTTTTCTAGGCATTTTATGTGCATAATTCAAATTTGAACTACATGCACATGCTCCAGTGCAGAAAAATGGGTTGAAAAATCAAATGTGTGTCCTTGGGTGCATGCTTAGGTCCCATGCAAGAAATGGGAATGAATTTCAAACACCAGGGCACCGTTGATTGCCGGCAAAATGTTTAGATACTTTGGTTTTAAATTCTAGTAAATCCAAAACTCGTCTGAGATTCATGAAACTTGGCATGCTATCATGGAATGGCACCCGACATGCTGTGGTATTTTTCGTGTCCATTTTGAGAGAAGGCGCACTCGAATAACAGCCAACAAAGGCATTTTGAAACAAATAGCTACCACTTTAACATCTCAAACATTTTGTATAATTTAAATCATGTGCGTTCTGTTAACCATTCACGTGACGCCACGCCTCACTCTTTTAATGGCTAGGAGTGCCGTGCGGACAGGTGCTTGACTGAACGGGAGGCGTGCGAGCTGTACTCCAATGCGCAGGCTCACCGGGAAGCGTGCGAGCTGTACGCCGCGCAGGCTCACTGGGAAGCGAGCCCTTTGACTTCCATGGCCGCCCGCCTTGCTCGCATCCTCTCCATTAATGGCGCCCAAGCCACAGTTTAATACGGGCGGCCTTACTGTTCGCCTCCCATTCCCCTCTCGCAGACCTCCACCAACGCCATGGCGCAGAAGGATCATCTTCCACTAGTCTTCCAATGGTTTTTAAATATAAAACACTCATCGCAAATGTTGGTTAGAACACCCGTATGCAAACCGACAGCTTCCCCAGGAAGCCAAGGGAAAATATGCCGAGCAAGATTTGTGCAGCTCTTGATCGCAAATGTTTTAGATAGAACACCCGCATGTAAACCAACAGCTTCCCCAGTAAGCCAAGGGAAAATGTGCCGAGCAGGATTTGTGCAGCTCTTGTTCGCAAAAGTTTTAGATAGAACACCTGTATGAAAAGTGAGAGCTATGGTCTTCCCCAGTAAGCCAAGGGAAAATTCGCCACGCAGGATTTGTGCATCTCTTCAATGCAAACGGTTTAGATTGAATACGGTATGCAAAGCGAGACTTTGGCGCTAAGCCAAGAGAAAATCTGGCAAGTAGCATTTGTATCTCCCTTCAAAGATGACCCGTGTGCAACCACGTATAGACAATTTGGTAAGATTTGCATCTGTCATATTGGGTATATTGCCATTTGTCAAACTGGAAAGATTGACATTTGTTGATCTAGTAACATTGCCATTTGTCAAGCTTGTAACACTGCCATTTTTCAAAATATGCAGCTAAAATTCACTAGCACTATATATTTTTTGCAACTAAAATTCAGTAATTAAGCATAGATTTCATTCATAGATTAACCAGTTGTTCTTTTATACAAACAGTTCAACTCGACAGCTGAACCGACCAAACTTTTCCCCAATTGTTGCCAACCACATACTGAAATGGCTAGTTCAACTATATATACTAGCTAATTTTAAGTATGTTGTACAGTTCCACCACATCTATAGTCAGATGAACTGAACAAAATAGCCCCTAAATACTACTACTACAGAGGGGCTTTGTACTACTTCCGGCAGCCTCTCCTCTGCCGAGTGTGCTCAGTAAGAGGCAGAGGAGGAGGAGCCTAGCGACGAGCTGGACAAGTGCAATACGGTGCCTGCCGCTGCTGCACCTTCAGCGACGCTCACCTCGAACACCCTCTGTCGCTCCAGACGACCCCTCTCGAAGCGGTGGGACTCCTCGTAGATCTCTTGATTCCTCGCCTCTGTGTCGGCGTGTGCTGCGGCCATGGCGGCGGTAAGGCTCTTTGCGTGCTCGAGGAGGCGCTCCTCCTCCTCTCGCAGGAACTCGATGTAGCACGCAAGGTCGCTGACGCACATGCGGGCCTCCACCTCCGCCTCCCACCTTCGGGCGACGGTGGCGGAGCGGGTGATGACCCCGGTGGTCGACGGTGGGCTGTCAGCCACGGCGGCCGACGATGGGGTGGCGGCCATGACCAACACCTCCCGCCTTTGGGCCGTGGTGGCGGAGCGGGTGATGGCCATGATGGCCTGCAGTGGGGTGGCGGCCACGACGACCACCTCTTGCCTTCGGGCCACGGCGGTGGAGCGGGCGATGGCCCTGGCTTTCGATGGTGGTGTGGCGGCCACGGCGGCAGATGGTGGGGTGGCGGCAACGGCGGCCGGCAACAACTGCAGACAGGCAGCGGCGGCGGAGCGTGTGGTGGGTGTTCTGCGAACACCCAATAGGGACGCCACGCGCACTACACTACGCGGGGGACTGCGTCGCCGCCGCGGTGTAGCCTCCCAGCAGGAGCTATCCTCTGATGACGGCGGAGTGGCTGAGCGACGACGACGGACCGGTGCCATTGGCGATTGTGGGAGAAGCAGACGAGATAAGCTACTGGGAGGGAGGGGAAAATGCGACGCAGGACTCGCCGACCCTGAGGGTTTATACAGCAGGCTGGTAAGCATTGGGATTTTGGGGGATTTCACCGAGTCGGGCGGGAAGCTTGCTCGGGAACCTGCACGGTTGCGCGGGAACGGGCTCACCACCGTTTGGCCAAAAGAACGCCCCCGCAGACTGCTCAAGCTTGCGCTCGAAGCCGTCTGCGGCAGCGGGGTGACAAGACATGCGAGAGGAGGACGAAAGGACACGTACACATATGGTTAATAAAAAAACATTCGCGATTTATACCTACTACCCCCGTCCTGGATTATAAGTAGGATTTAACTAATAAAATACGAATGCATGTCGCCAAAGATTATATCGTTGGATTCGTATTTGAACATAGTTTCCAATTATATAATTTTAATAACATGCATTAACATTTTGTTGGTTAAATTTAAGGTCAAAATATGGCACAGAATATAAAGGGGACTAATAGACCAAGACGGAGGTAGTAGTGTTGGGGAACGTAGCATGCAATTTCAAAAAAATTCCTACGATCACGCAAGATCTATCTAGGAGATGCATAGCAACGAGCGGGGAGAGTGTGTCCACGTACCCTCGTAGACCGAAAGCGGAAGCATTTGACAACGTGGTTGATGTAGTCGTACACCTTCACGATCCGTCCTGATCAAGTACCGAACATACGGCACCTCCGTGTTCAGCACACGTTCAGCTCGATGACGTCCTCACCTTCTTGATCCAGCAAGACGGGCGAAGTAGTAGATGAGTTCCGGTAGCACGACGGCGTGGTGACGGTGTTGGTGAAGAACAATCTCTGCAGGGCTTCGCCAAGCACTACAGAAACTATGACGGAGGATAAACTAGAGGGGACGCGGTTGCCGGCACACGGCTTGGTGAATCTTGATGTCTCTTTGGTGCTAGCCCTGCCCCTCTATATATATATGTTGAGCCCTGGGGTCGAAACTTGGAGCAAAAGCCTCCTCAAAGTCGGTTTTGCCCGAAAGACAAGAGTCCCACTCAGACTCCAGGACCAAACACCACAATCCTTGGCGTCTGGCCCAGACGCCATGGGCCTCGGCGTCTGGACCAGGGCCAGACGCCAAGGTCTCCGGTGTTTGGCCCCCTGGCCTCCGCAAAACTCCTTTTGCACCGACTTATCGCCCCGTGGGCCTGACCCCTTGGCCTAACCATATCATCCAATATATGAATCTTTACCTCCGGACCATTCCGGAGCTCCTCGACATGTCTGTGATCTCATCCGAGACTCCGAACAACATTTGATCACCAACATACATAACTCATATAGTACTATATCGTCAACGAATGTTAAGTGTGCGGACCCTATGGGTTCGAGAACTATGTAGACATGACCGAGACACCTCTCCGGTCAATAACCAATAGGGGAACCTGGATGCTCATATTGGCTCCCACATATTCTACGAAGATCTTTATCGGTCGAACCGTTATGACAACATACGTTATTCCCTTTGTCATCGGTATGTTACTTCCCCGAGATTCGATCGTCGGTATCTTCATACCTAGTTCAATCTCGTTACTAGCAAGTCTCTTTACTTGTTCTGTAATACATCATCCCACAACTAACTCATTAGTCACATTGCTTGCAAGGCTTATTATGATGTGTATTACCGAGAGGGCCCAGAGATACCTCTCCGATACTCGGAGTGACAAATCCTAATCTCGATCTATGCCAACCCAACAAACACCTTCGGAGACACCTGTAGAGCATCTTTATAATCACCCAGTTACGTTGTGACGTTTGATAGCACACAAGGTGTTCCTCCGGTATTCGGGAGTTGCATAATCTCATAGTCAGAGGAATATGTATAAGTCATGAAGAAAGCTTTAGCAATAAAACTTAACGATCATTATGCTAAGCTAACGGTTGGGTCTTGTCCATCACATCATTCTCCTAATGATGTGATCCCGTTCATCAAATGACAACACATGTCTATGGTTAGGAAACTTAACCATCTTTGATTAACGAGCTAGTCAAGTAGAGGCATACTAGAGACACAATGTTTTGTCTATGTATCCACACATGTATCAAGTTTCCGGTTAATACAATTCTAGCATGAATAATAAACATTTATCATGATGTAAGGAAATATAAAATAACAACTTTATTATTGCCTCTAGGGCATATTTCCTTCAGTCTCCCACTTGCACTAGAGTCAATAATCTAGTTCACATCGCCATGTGATTTAACACCAATAGTTCACATCTGTATGTGATTAACACCCATAGTTCACATTGCCATGTGACCAACACCCAAAGGGTTTACTAGAGTCAAAAATCTAGTTCACATCGCTATGTGATTAACACCCAAAGAGTACTATGGTGTGATCATGTTTTGCTTGTGAGAGAAATTTAGTCAACGGGTCTGCCACATTCAGAGCCGTATGTATTTTGCAAATTTTCTATGTCTACAATGCTCTGCATGGAGCTACTCTAGCTAATTGCTCCCACTTTCAATATGTATCCAGATTGAGACTCAGAGTCATCTGGATCAGTGTAAAAGCTTGAATCGACGTAACCCTTTACGACGAACTCTTTATCACCTCCATAACCGAGAAATATTTCCTTAGTCCTCTTAGGTAACTAAGGATAACTTTGACCGCTGTCCAGTGATCTACTCTTGGATCACTATCGTACCCCCTTGCCAAACTCATGATAAGGTACACAATAGGTCTGGTACACAGCATAGCATACTTTATAGAACCTATGGCTGAGGCATAGGGAATGACTTTTCATTCTCTCTCTATCTTCTGCCGTGGTCGGGCTTTGAGTCTTACTCAACTTCACACCTTACTACTCAGGCAAGAACTCCTTCTTTGACTGATTCATTTTGAACTCCTTCAAAATCTTATCAAGGTATGTACTCATCGAAAGTTTTATCAAGCATCTTGATCTATCTCTATAGATCTTGATGCCCAATATGTAAGCAGCTTCACTGAGGTCTTTCTTTGAAAAACTTCTTATTCAAGTATCCTTTTATGCTATCTAGAAATTCTATATTATTTCCGATCAACAATATGTCATCCACATATACTATCAGAAATGCTACAGAGCTCTCACTCACTTTCTTGTAAATACAGGCTTCACCGCAAGTCTGTATAAAACTATATGCTTTGATCAACTTATCAAAGCGTATATTCCAACTCCGAGATGCTTGCACCAGTCCATAGATGGATCGCTGGAGCTTGCACATTTTGTTAGCACCTTTAGGATTGACAAAACCTTCTGATTGCATCATATACAACTCTTCTTTAAGAAATCCATTAAGGAATGCAATTTTGACATCTATTTGCCAGATTTCATAAAATGCGGCAATTGCTAACATGATTCCGACAGACTTAAGCATCGCTACAAGTGAGAAAATCTCATCATAGTCAGCACCTTGAACTTGTCGAAAACCTTTTGCGACAATTTGAGCTTTGTAGATAGTAACACTACTATCAGTGTCTGTCTTCCTCTTGAAGATCCATTTATTCTTAATGGCTTACTGATCATCGGGCAAGTTCACCAAAGTCCACACTTTGTTCTCATACATGGATCCTATCTCAGATTTTATGGCCTCAAGCCATTTTGCGGAATTTGGGCTCATCATCGCTTCTTCATAGTTCGTAGGTTCATCATGGTCTAGTAACATGACTTCTAGAACAGGATTACCATACCACTCTGGTGCGGAATGTACTCTGGTTGACCTACGAGGTTTGGTAGTAACTTGATCTGAAGTTTCATGATCATCATCATTAACTTCCTCACTATTTGGTGTAGGCATCACTGGAACTGATTTCTGTGATGAATTACTTTCCAATTCGGGAGAAGGTACAATTACCTAATCAAGTTCTACTTTCGTCCCACTCACTTCTTTCAAGAGAAACTCCTTCTCTAGAAAGGATCCATTCTTAGCAACGAATATCTTGCCTTCGGATCTGTGATAGAAGGTGTACCCAACAGTCTCCTTTGGGTATCCTATGAAGACGCATTTCTTCGATTTGGGTTCGAGCTTATCAGGTTGAAGCTTTTTCACATAAGCATCGCAGCCCCAAACTTTAAGAAACGACAGCTTAGGTTTCTTGCCAAACCACAGTTCATACGGTGTCGTCTCAACGGATTTAGGTGGTGCCCTATTTAATGTGAATGCAGCTGTCTCTAATGCATAACCCCAAAACGATAGTGGTAAATCGGTAAGAGACATCATAGATCGCACCATATCTAATAAAGTACGGTTACGACGTTCGGACACACCATTACGCTGTGGTGTTCCAGGTGGCGTGAGTTGCGAAACTATTCCACATTGTTTTAAATGAAGACCAAACTGGTAACTCAAATATTCGCCTCTGCGATCAGATCGTAGAAACTTTATTTTCTTGTTACGATGATTTTCCACTTCACTCTGAAATTCTTTGAACTTTTCAAACGTTTCAGACTTGTGTTTCATTAAGTAGATATACCCATATCTGCTTAAATCATCTGTGAAGGTCAGAAAATAACGATACCCGCCGCGAGCCTCAACACTCATCGGACCGCATACATTGGTATGTATTATTTCCAATAAGTCATTCGCTCGCTCCATTGTTCCGGAGAACGGAGTTTTAGTCATCTTGCCCATGAGGCATGGTTCGCAAGTATCAAATGATTCATAATCAAGTGATTCCAAAATCCCATCTGCATGGAGTTTCTTCATGCGCTTTACACCAATATGACCTAAACGGCAGTGCCACAAATATGTTGCACTATCATTATCAACTTTGCATCTTTTGGCATCAATATTATGAATATGTGTATCACTACGATCGAGATTCAATAAACCATTTATATTGAGTGTATGACCATAGAAGGTTTTATTCATGTAAACAGAACAACAATTATTCTCTGACTTAAATGAATAACCGTATCGCAATAAACATGATCCAATCATATTCATGCTCAACACAAACACCAAATAACATTTATTTAGGTCCAACACTAATCCCGAAGGTAGAGGGAGTGTGCGATGGTGATCTTATCAACCTTGGAATCACTTCCAACACACATCATCACCTCGTCATTAACTAGTCTCTGTTCATTTTGCAACTCCTGTTTTTAGTTACTAATGTTAGCAACTGAACCGGTATCAAATACCCAGGGGCTACTATGAACACTAGTAAAATACACATCAATAACATGTATATCAAATATACCTTTGTTCACTTTGCCATCCTTCTTATCCGCCAAGTATTTGGGGCAGTTCCGCTTCCAGTAACCATTTCCTTTGCAGTATAAGCACTCAGTTTCAGGCTTGTGTCCAGCTTTGGGCTTCTTCATGGGAGTGACAACTTGCTTGTCATTCTTCTCGAAGTTCCCTTTCTTTCCCTCGCCCTTTTTCTTGAAACTAGTGGTCTTGTCAACCATCAACACTTGATGCTTTTTCTTGATTTCTACCTTCACCGATTTCAGTATCGCGAAGAGCTTGGGAATCGTTTTCATCATCCCTTGCATATTATAGTTAATCATGAAGTTCTTGGTGATGGTGACTAGAGAACTTTGTCAATCACTATTTTATCTAGAAGATTAACTCCCACTTGATTCAAGCAATTGTAGTACCCAGACAATCTGAGCACATGCTCACTGGTTGAGCTATTCTCCTCCATCTTGTAGGCAAAGTACTGTCAGAGGTCTCATACCTCTCGACACGGGCATGAGTCTGAAATACTAATTTCAACTCTTGGAACATCTCATATGCTCCATGGTGTTCAAAACATTTTTGAAGTCCCGATTCTAAGCCGTAAAGCATGGTGCACTAAACTATCAAGTAGTCATCATACCGAGCTTGTCAAATGTTCATAACGTCTGCATCTGCTCCTGCAATAGATCTATCACCTAGCAGTGCATCAAGGACATAATTCTTCTGTGCAGCAATGAGGATAATCCTCAGATCACGGACCCAGTCCGCATCATTGCTACTAACATCTTTCAACTTAGTTTTCTCTAGGCACATATCAAAAAACATAGGGGAGCTACAACGCGAGCTATTGATCTACAACATAGATATGCAAAAACTATCAGGACTAAGTTCATGATAAATTAAGTTCAATTAATCATATTACTTAAGAACTCCCACTTAGATAGACATCCCTCGAGTCATCTAAATGATCACGTGATCCATATCAACTAAACCATGTCCGATCATCACGTGAGATGGAGCAGTTTTCAATGGTGAACATCTCTATGTTGATCATATCTACTATATGATTCACGTTCGACCTTTCGGTCTCAGTGTTCCGAGGCCATATCTGCATATGCTAGGCTCGTCAAGTTTAACCCGAGTATTCTGCACGTGAAAATCTGGCTTGCACCCGTTGTATGTGAACGTAGAGCTTATCACACCCGATCATCACGTGGTGTCTCGGCACGAAGAACTGTAGCAACGATGCATACTCAGGGAGAACACTTATACCTTGAAATTTAGTGAGGGATCATCTTATAATGCTATCGTTGTACTAAGCAAAATAAGATGCATAAAGGATAAACATCACATGCAATCATAATATGTGACATGATATGGCCATCATCATCTTGTGCCTTTGATCTCCATCTCCAAAGCACCGTCATGATCTCCATCGTCACCGGCTTGACACCTTGATCTCCATCGTAGCATCGTTGTCGTCTCGCCAACTATTGCTTCTACTTCTATCGCTACCGCATAGTGATAAAGTAAAACAATTACATGGCATTTGCATTGCATACAATAAAGCGACAACCATAAGGCTCCTGCCAGTTGCTGATAACTTTTACAAAACATGATCATCTCATACAATAACGTGTATCACATCATGTCTTAACCATATCACATCACAACATGCCCTGGAAAAACAAGTTAGACGTCCTCTACTTTGTTGTTGCAAGTTTTACGTGGCTGCTACGGGCTTCTAGTAAGAACAATTCTTACCTACGCATCAAAACCACAACGATTTTTCGTCAAGTGTGCTGTTTTAACCTTCAACAAGGACCGGCCGTAGTCAAAGTCGATTCAACTAAAGTTGGAGAAACAGACACCCGCCAGCCACCTGTGTGCAAAGCACGTTGGTAGAACCAGTCTCATGAACGCGGTCATGTAATCTCGGTCCGGGCCGCTTCATCCAACAATACCGCCGAATCAAAGTAAGACGTTGGTGGTAAGCAATATGACTATTATCGCCCACAACTCTTTGTGTTCTACTCGTGCATATCATCTACGCATAGACCTGGCTCGGATGCCACTGTTGGGGAACATAGCATGCAATTTCAAAAAAATTCCTACGATCACGCAAGATCTATCTAGGAGATGCATAGCAACGAGCGGGGAGAGTGTGTCCACGTACCCTCATAGACCGAAAGAGGAAGCGTTTGACAACGCGGTTGATGTAGTCGTACACCTTCACGATCCGTCCCGATCAAGTACAGAACGTACGGCACCTCCGCGTTCAGCACACGTTCAGCTCAATGACGTCCTCGCCTTCTTGATCCAGCAATACGGGCGAAGTAGTAGATGAGTTCTGGCAGCACGACGGCGTGGTGACGGTGTTGGTGAAGAACAATCTCCGCAGGGCTTCGCCAAGCACTACAGAAACTATGACGGAGGATAAACTAGATGGGACGGGGTTGCCGGCACACAGCTTGGTGAATCTTGATGTCTCTTTGGTGCTAGCCCTGCCCCTCTATATATATGTTGAGCCCTGGGGTTGAAACTTGGAGCAAAAGCCTCCTCAAACTCGGTTTTGCCCGAAAGGCAAGAGTCCCACTCGGACTCCAGGACCAAACGCCACAATCCTTGGCGTCTGGCCCAGACGCCATGGGCCTCAGCGTCTGGACCAGGGCCAGACGCCAAGGTCTCCGGCGTTTGGCCCCCTGGCCTCCGCAAAACTCCTTTTGCACCGACTTATCGCCCCGTGGGCCTGACCCCTTGGCCTAACCATATCATCCAATATATGAATCTTTACCTCCGGACCATTCCGGAGCTCCTCGTCATGTCCGTGATCTCATCCGGGACTCCGAACAGCATTCGGTCACCAACATACATAACTCATATAGTACTATATCGTCAATGAATGTTAAGCGTGCGGACCCTACGGGTTCGAGAACTATGTAGACATGACCGAGACACCTCTCCGATCAATAACCAATAGTGGAACCTGGATGCTCATATTGGCTCCCACATATTCTACGAAGATCTTTATCGGTCGAACCGTTATGACAACATACGTTATTCCCTTTGTCATCGGTATGTTACTTGCCCGAGATTCGATCGTCGGTATCTTCATACCTAGTTCAATCTCGTTACCGGCAAGTCTCTTTACTCGTTCCGTAATACATCATCCCGCAACTAACTCATTATTCACATTGCTTGCAAGGCTTATTATGATGTGTATTACTGAGAGGGCCCAGAGATACCTCTCCGATACTCAGAGTGACAAATCCTAATCTCGATCTATGCCAACCCAACAAACACCTTCGGAGACACCTGTAGAGCATCTTTATAATCACCCAGTTACGTTGTGATGTTTGATAGCACACAAGGTGTTCCTCCGGTATTCGGGAGTTGCATAATCTCATAGTCAGAGGAATATGTATAAGTCATGAAGAAAGCTTTAGCAATAAAACTTAACGATCATTATGCTAAGCTAACGGTTGGGTCTTGTCCATCACATCATTCTCCTAATGATGTGATCCCATTCATCAAATGACAACACATGTCTATGGTTAGGAAACTTAACCATCTTTGATTAACGAGCTAGTCAAGTAGAGGCATACTAGGGACACAATGTTTTGTCTATGTATCCACACATGTATCAAGTTTCCGGTTAATACAATTCTAGCATGAATAATAAACATTTATCATGATGTAAGGAAATATAAAATAACAACTTTAATATTGCCTCTAGGGCATATTTCCTTCAAGTAGCACACGGCCGCTCTCTACGCAGTGATGCAACTGCCGGCCGGCTTGTAGACGATCATTCCCTGCGTGTTCAACTGCTCTATGCGTGTGGTTGCTCGCGGTTGATGTGGCCGCGGCGCGCTCTGCTCGCGTCCCGCCTGACTCGGTGTTAGCAGCAATCGTAGACAGAGCAAATCACACGGCTCATTAGCAGCAATCATCTGTGTTATTATTGGTCTCCGCACACATTTCTGATTACGGACCTGTTTGCCGCGTATCACACACATCTTGTTCAGTTGAACTGTTTTTGTTGTCTTGGCTCATCGCAAACAGTTCATTCGAGTGAACTATATGCCCTCCATCGCACACACCTTGATCTGGCTGACCATTTCTATTGTGTTGCCTAATCGCACACAGTTCATCCTAGTGAACTGTATGCCGTATATCGCACACACCCTCATCTGGCTGCCCGTTTCTGTTGTTCTGCCTCATCGCAAACAGTTCTGCTAGATTAACCGTTTGCCATGCATCGCACACGCAACTCTAATCTGAACCGTGTTTGATGTCACCGCCATCGCAAATGTTTTGTATCTTTTTTGACGGTTTTATTACATCACCGTTTGGGATTAATGCATCGCACACAGTTTTAGCGAAGGGTCTGTGATTGGACTGTCGCGTTTGGACCAACCTGCAGTATTGACATTTGCAAATAAGGCCTTCCCTCGTTCATCGTTTTCTCCCACAAGATAAACTACTCATACAAATGCATCTTGATGTTCCGTGCAACGCACGGGCATCTTGCTAGTATATACTCCTATATAGTTGGAGTGGTTATATTTTTCTTTCCATCAAAATCATTTTAAATTGTGCACGAAACGGAACTCTTTATTTAATTTCTCCCTCCGTCACAGTTTACAGGGCACGCATCAACAATCTCTCGGACCAAGGTGATTAGCGATTGGACTGAAAAATAGCATCGGGAGTTATACCATGGCGCCCAATTACTGGAGAAATTAATGCGTACACACATGCATGGAGTGCTTTCATCAGTCCAGTACACACATGCATGCATTTATTCCACCCTGCGTACACACATGCATGGAGAGAAAAATTTGGGCTTGGTTGCGGTTACGATGCCCTAATTAATTGGGCATTAAACCAAATGCGCCTAAAATCCCTCCGGTGCTGGAAATGCATGAGAATTGAAGCGCTCCCTGTAAACTGTGACGGAGGGCAATGCTAATACGCGAAGAAAATTTAACGCTTGAAGGAGTCAATTCGCAATTAACGCTCCACGCCTCCCGGTCGCACTTACTATCGTTCACGTGTGGTACACGACCCTCCGAAGTGAACAACAACTAAAACTGCATGCCACGTGGAGGCGTTGCCATTGTTGTGCGACCCGGTATCCAGACAATCCATGGCAAGGCGCAGTCGCAGGCGGCCGGAATGCTCCAAATCCGGCAGCCGCGTGCGTCAAATCCCGCGGCTACAGATATAGCAGTTGACCACTGGCGCATGAACCTGTGTGTGCGTGTGTGTGTTACAGAGAGCGACACATCGACCTACAGAGAGATTGTGTGTAGTACTACAATTTAGCCGCGAGAGTCGGTGCATCCTCTCATTTCCGGGTGTCCGGTCGGGACAGCAGCCATGCACGCTCCTGACCACCCTGGCCCACCCAAACCCCCTCCATCGGCCGCGCGCGCTTCCCGCCCGAAACAGTCAGCGCCTCTCTAGAGAATCGGTGCCGCATTCATACCCGTGCAGAGCGGACTTGACCTCTCACTAGCGCCTGCGTTGAAGGGAGAAGCGGATTCAACGAAGAGTGATGGTTGCTTTGTCCGTCCAACTTACTATCAGGTCTATGTGATTTGACGGCTCATTGGTCATTTTTACTGAGGTGGTACGAGCGTGCTGAGTCTCAGTTGCACTGTACACTTTCGTTTGGTGCATGACACGTGCACCGGATGCTGGATGTCCCACGTTTCGGCGAAAGGAGGTAGAGCGTCTCCACTCTTTACAATTTTCTCCACTCTTACTGCAGAGGAGTGCGAAAACAGTGAAAACACGGCAGCTCAGTGATTACATGGCCCACCTCACACTATCACCATATTTTTTGGACACCGTGCAACACCTAACTCTTTAGTAGTACATCGTACGTACTGTAGTTTCTCAGCGAGATAAATTTGTACAATGCTATGAAGCTTCCAGCTTCTGTTTCATGCATCTTGCGTCCAAGGTTGCCCCGTTGCAACATTCCATCAAATACAAAGGAGACTAACATGCATGCTATTGCATCTCAATGATTCACAGATCATAGCCAATATGTACTCCCTCCGTTCCAAAATCAACTTTATGCCAACTTTAGTACAAAGCTGTACTACTAAAGTTGACACTTATTTTGGAACAGAGATAGCTAAAGAAAAAAACGATCCATGCAGTCCCTAGGCCTTGAACCCTAAACCCTAACCGGGCTTTAATTTGCTGGCGATGTTGAACCTTCCGAAGAAATAAAGTTTGCAACCCTTTGGCCATCGGATCATTTTGTGCAGTTTCACTATGTCAGTGTACTAAGAATTGGGCCACTAGTACCCCGTACTTGTGCATGGGCAGTTGTAGCCATCCTCGCGGCAAGGCTTGCTGGGCACAGCTCGAGGTCGATTCAAGCCATCAAGGAAATCATCAAGTCAGAGATCTGAGGATCAGCAGATAAAGCAAAGCTGGAATTCGAAGGCCAACTTCCCCGGCAAGATCCTTGCCGGGATGGCCTGTGGAGCCCGGCAAGGCTCGGCGCCCGGCAAGGCTTGGTTCCCAGCAAGCCCTGGCGCCCGGCAAGGTTTGGTGCCCGGCAAGGATCGGCGCCTGGCGAGATTCCGCCACTGTGCCACCGCTTCGGCACAGTAACAAACCTGACATTCTGGGTCCTTCTCTGGATGCGTGGCGACGCGCCAGTGGAGGAGAGCTTAAGCGGTGCTGATGGAATGGCCCCTTTTTCCATCCCCAAGAAAGTGAGGACACCTAAGCGGACACCTCATAGTGCATTAAATGCGCTTGTCCTAATCCTTCAGGGGTTAGGTATGATACCCTGTAGCTACTTTACACCTCAATGTATGTACATTTTGCCACTGTGGAGACCCCTTTGAGCATATAAAAGGAGGCCCAAGGCAACTGCTACAGGGAAGGAGAACTTCTGGCCCATTCTACATGTGTAGCTGCTCTTTGAACGTACTGTTCATTGCGAGCGCTCCTGAAGGCTGGGCTCAAGAACATCAATAAGAACACAAAGCAGGAGTAGGGTTTTACGCTGATCAGCGGCCTGAACCTGGGTAAAAACTTCCCGCGTCGGTCACTGGTTCTGCTCTTTGCGTATACCTCTCCCCCGCCAAATCGTAAAGGGGTCTCTCGGGATCCCATAGGTGTCGTGCCCCGACATCTTTGGCGCGCCAGGTAGGGGGATTGAAGGTTGCGTGAACCTGATCTGGTGATCGGCGCCTTAGTTTCTTCATCATCATGCCACCCAAGAAGAAGAGCGCTGCGACAGCGCAACCGTCCGGGTCCGTTTTGCCTACACCTTCGTGCACTGGCGACGGCGTGGGTGCAGAAGGAAGAGGACTAGAACCCCCGCGGCGTTCTGGTGATCCGAGCCAAGCGAGCGGTATCGTTCGCAGTGGCAGTGGTAACCTGCACGCCGCTGGATCTAGAGATGGCGCTGTGTTGCCTACGGGTGGCACAACAAACTCGAGAGATCGAAGGGCGCCTGCTGGAGCTCCCGCGCCGGCCCAAGCCTCACGACCTACCCAGGTCGTGCGTGATGAGCGGCGTCATGGCGCTAGTGGTTCAGGGCATCCCCATGAAAAGGTTTCTGCGCATAGATCCCAAGATGTGCGGGACCAGCATGCACACCGAGCTGCCGGCGGAGGTGGCGCACGGTCGCATGACCGTGGTGGTGCTCGTTCTAACTTGGTTAGGAGTCAGAGCACCTCACATACCTCGCACTTGTCGCCTCCACCTACGCCAGCGGAAGCCTTGGCACATGCGCAGCTGCTCCTCGATTTTCCTCCTGCCCCGGAGAAGATGGAGGAGTGGCGAGCTACCATCCAGAGCCTCATCGGCTTCGCCAACAAAGATGGACCACAAGAGGCAGGGCCCTCGCAGCGGAGGCCCATCGATCCGGCGCGAGCCGATGTAGAGAAAACCGGAGGTGGTGCAACCACAGTGCACTCCCCTCCGCGGCACCAGTGGCGGCCGACAACTCAGCAAGTCGACCGCCATGAAGAAGTTTCCACGGCGTCGTCCAATCCACGGATGCGCCGCGATCAGCGTCAAGTTCTCCAGGAGCGAGGCAAGGAGGACGCTCGAACTACCATCGAGCGGCGACGGGAAGCGCGCTATCAGTCTGATAAGCACGCGGGGCCGGCTGTTGATGAGCCTGCGCCAGGGGACATAGGAGACTTGCCTTATGAGGTAGGGACTCCAGCGTTTACCCGTGAGCTACGGCAAGTCCGGTGGCCCAATTCCCGAACCTTTAAGCCAGAGGTCCCGGAGAAGTATGACGGAAAGACCCATCCCTCGGAGTTCTTGAGCATCTACACCATTGCGGTGCAGGCTGCCGGGGGCCGAGATGACAAGATACTTGCCAACTACTTCCCGTTGGTGCTCAAGCCCAACGTCAGGTCGTGGTTGATGCATCTGCCGGAGAATTCTATTTCTTCCTGGTCAGATTTGTGCCATCAGTTTGTTGGCGCCTTCGTTGGAGGCCACCAAGCTCCTGGCCAAGAGAGCGATTTGCACATCATTCCTCAGAAGGAGGGCGAGTCCCTGCGCAAGTTCATCCAGAGATTTAGCCAGGTGCAGTACAATATTCCTGACGTTCATCCTGCCGCTGTTGTTAGCGCGTTCCATCAGAACGTGCGTAACCGCAAAATGCGGGAAGAGCTGGCAATGAACAAAGTCAGGAGTATCGCCGAGCTTTACGCTCTGGCCGACAAGTGCGCTCGAGCTGAAGAGGGGAGGAAACTCCCTGGTGAGGCTGTTGGCGCGGCAGGCGAGTCTGAAGATGAAGACGTCGAGGCCCCGTCAAGGAAAGGCCGGCGGCGGAACAGGAAGCGCGGAGGCAAGGCCGTGCTTGCTGTCGAGGAATCCGACAACCCCGGCGCCGCCAAGAAGGCTAAGGTTGGTGACCCTGGCAAGGATCTTGCCGGGTGCCCTTCCTGTCAGGCCTTGGCGGCTGCCGACAAGTCGGAGAACTCCGGCAAGCAGTATTGCAAGATCCATCGCACCAAGGGCCACGATCTCCAGAACTGTCGGCAAGTCGAGCAGCTTGCCGAGAAGCAGAGGGCCGAATACGAGAAGCGAGATAAGGAGAAGGCCCAAGATGGTGCTGAGGGGTCCAGCAAGAAGCGCGGTGGCCGAGGGGGTCACCGCGGCAAGGCCAAGCAGCAAAAGGATCGGCCACCTCGGGGCCGAGATAAAGAAGGAGATGATGATGAGGAAGATGATGAATCCAGTGAACAAGAATTCCAGAAGGCTACGGAGGCCATGTGCATTGATGGGGGTGCCTCGCTGCATTCCTCCCACCGCCAACTCAAGCAGTGGGTGCGGGAGGTCAATGCGGCAGAGCCATCCCCCGATGTGTGTAGGCCCCTGAAGTGGTCCAGCACGCCTATCATCTTCGACGCCGAGGATCACCCTGATCGCACAACTGCGGTCGGGTGTTTGCCATTGTTGGTCTCACCAACAATTCGCAACCTCAAGGTGACGAAGATGTTAGTTGACGGCGGGGCCGGCCTAAACTTAATCTCACCGGATGTGCTCAGAAGGCTTCAGATTCCTGATGAAGATCTCGAGGAAACGGGCACGTTTCAAGGGGTCAACCCGGGAAGAACCCAGCCTAAGGGCAAGATCACGCTGCCAGTAACATTTGGCAGCGAGCTTAACTTCAGGACCGAGAAGGTGGTGTTTGATGTCGCCAAGATCCCCATGTCATATAATGGGATCCTTGGTCGGCCAGCGCTGGCTAAGTTTATGGCGGCATCACACTACGCATACAACGTCTTGAAGATGCCTGGGCCGTTGAGCGTCATCACTATCCATTCTGATAAGAAGGATGCGCTCATCTGTGCCGATCAACTTTACCGGGAAGCAGTTGCAGCACCTGCCGTCAAGGCATCTGCTCCTGCCGCTGAAACTCCCGGGGGGAAGAAGACGACCGGTAGGAACCTTGGTGCGAACTCCGGCAAGCACACCTCCTCGGAGTGCTGCGCTTCCGTCGAGGACGTACCAGAGAGTTCCACCGGCAAGAACAAGAAGTCCAAGGCTGCTCCGCCGGAAACCAAGAAGGTGCCTGCCAGGGAGGACGGAACGGGGGGAACTTTCACCATAAGTTCCACTCTAGATGACAAATAGGAAAGCGCGCTCGTTGCTTTCCTGTTGCTTTCCTGTGGGTGAATGTCGACGTGTTTGCATGGCAACCGTCTGACATCCCCGGTGTTCCCAGGAAGGTAATTGAGCACCACCTTGCTGTCTGTCCTCATGCGCGGCCCGTCAAGCAAAGGGTCAGAAAGCAGGCCTTGGAGCGGCAAGAATTCATTGCCGAAGAAATTAAGAAGCTGGAGGCGACAGGACTGGTCAAAGGAGTGCTTCATCCAACCTGGTTGGCCAATCCGGTTGTAGTGCGGAAAGCAAATGGGAAATGGAGGCTTTGTATCGATTATACAGATATCAATAAAGCTTGTCCAAAAGATCCTTTTCCCTTGCCGCGCATCGACCAGATTGTGGATGCCACCGCTGGTTGTGATCTCCTGTCCTTCCTTGATGCCTATTCAGGGTATCATCAGATTTTTATGGCAAAAGAAGATGAAGAGAAGACCGCCTTTATCACCCCATGTGGTACGTATTGTTTTATACGAATGCCTTTCGGGTTGAAAAGTGCTGGTTCAACATTCGCCAGAGCAATCCAGATTGGTTTTGAGCCACAACTCCATAGAAATATGGAGGCGTATATGGATGATATAGTGGTCAAAACCAAAGATAAAGCAACGCTCATTCAAGATTTAGAAGAAACATTTGCAAACTTGCGCAAGATCAATTTGAAGCTCAATCCTGAGAAGTGCGTGTTCGGTGTTCCTTCCGGCAAGCTCCTCGGATTCTTTGTATCTTGCCGGGGAATCGAAGCGAACCCCGACAAGATCAAAGCTATTGAGCAAATTGAAGCACCGAGACGCGTCAAGGATGTGCGTCGTCTTGCCGGCTGTGTTGCTGCTCTAAGCAGGTTTATTTCCAAATCTGCTGAGCGCGCCCTGCCCTTCTTCAAAATTTTGAAGAAGGCAGGTCTGATGAAATGGACTCCGGAGGCGGAGGCTGCGCTGCAAGATTTGAAGAAATACCTTTCCTCTCCGCCGACGCTAGTTGCGCCTAAACCACAAGAGCCGTTGCTGCTGTATCTGGCAGCAACAAATCAGGTGGTTAGCGCTGCGCTAGTGGCACAGAGAGAAGCTGATGAGGAAGCAACACCAGCGGCAGGACCGCCAAATGACGCTGCAAGATCTTCCCCGGCAAGGGTTGATCCCGACAAGACAGGATCTACGCAAACAGAAGAACCCGTGCAGAAGAAGAAGGTGGTGCAGCGCCCAGTTTATTTTGTCAGCTCTCTTTTACAAGGAGCTAGGTCAAGATATTCTGGTGTGCAGAAGTTGCTTTTCGGCCTCCTTATGGCCTCGAGGAAGCTGCGCCATTATTTTCAAGCACATGAGATCACCATCGTCACTCACTTTCCGTTGCAACGGATTTTGCAAAATCCAGAGGCAACCGACAGGATCGTGGAGTGGGCGTTGGAGTTGTCCAGCTTTGGCCTTAAGTTTGAAAGCACTTCGACGATTCAGAGCAGGGCCTTGGCGGAGTTCATTGCAGAATGGGCCCCAACGCCAGACGAAGAAGTTCAAGAAACAATTCTCCCCGGCAAGGAAATCGATCAGCAATGGGTTATGTACTTTGACGGGGCTTTCTCGCTGCAAGGCGCCGGTGCTGGCGTGCTGCTTGTCGCACCCACCGGAGAGCACCTCAAGTACGTAGTCCAAATGCACTTTCCCCGGGAGAGTTCGACCAACAACACTGCAGAATACGAGGGTTTCCTTGCCGGTCTCAGGATCGCGGCAGACCTTGGTATCAGAAAGCTCATCATCAAAGGCAATTCACAACTTGTCGTCAGGCAAGTTAACAAGAGTTATCAAAGTCCATTGATGCAGGCCTACGTAGATGAAGTGAGGAAATTGGAAGAGCGCTTTGACGGTCTGCAGATGGAGCATGTTCCTCGTGCCGAGAACGATATTGCTGACGACCTGTCAAAGCGTGCCGCCCTCAAGTTGCCTGTGGAACCAGGAACTTTTGTGCTCCAATTGACTCAACCATCCGTGGCGCCATCGATGCGGCAAGAGAAGAGAAGAAAGTTGAACTCTGGCCAGTACTTCCCGGCGGAGCTCCCCGGAGCCGCCGGCAAGGAAGTTGCCGGGATCGACATGCCTGCCGGGGAACAACAGGCTCCGGCAGGGCCTCAGGCCCTCGCTGTTGAGACAAACGTTTCCCCGGCAGAGGAGATGCCTTTAGTCCTAGCTGTCGAGCCTCAGGCTCCAGCATGGGCGCAGCCCATCGTCCATTTCCTTCAGACAGGTGAACTCCCTGAGGAACAGGAAGAAGCAGAGAGAGTAGCCCGTTGGTCTGTTATGTACAAGTTCGTCGATAACGTCCTGTACAGAAAGAGACCAAACGGTGTGAAATTGAAGTGCATTCCTCGGGAGGATGGACTAGAGCTGTTGGCGGAGATACATGGGGGCATATGTGGCTCTCACATAGGGTCAAGAGCGCTTGCCGGGAAAGCATTCCGGCAAGGTTTCTTTTGGCCTACCGCTCTCCAGGATGCAACTGCACTAGTAACCAAGTGTGAAGCGTGCCAGTTTCATTCGAAGAAATTACATCAACCAGCTCAAGCTCTTCAGACAATCCCTCTCTCCTGGCCATTTTCGGTCTGGGGGCTCGACATACTGGGCCCTTTCCCCCGTGCTACCGGGGGCTTTTAGTACTTGTACGTTGCTATCAACAAGTTCACAAAGTGGCCGGAGGTGGAAGCAGTGAGGAAGGTGACAGCACAATCAGCCAACAAGTTCTTCAAGGGAATTGTTTGCCGTTTTGGTGTGCCCAACAGGATCATCACCAATAACGGCACGCAGTTCACAAGTCGCACCTTCATGCAGTACGTCCAAGACCTTGGTGGCAAGATTTGTTTTTCCTCTGTTGCTCACCCAAGAAGCAACGGCCAAGCGGAGAGGGCCAATGCTGAAGTGTTGCGCGGTCTCAGGACCAGAACCTTCGACAGGCTGAAAAAGTGCGAAAGACGCTGGATTGATGAGTTGCCGGCGGTTCTTTGGTCAATCAGAACGACACCAAATCGAGCCACCGGCCAGATGCCCTTCGTTCTAGTCTACGGAGCGGAAGCAGTTCTCCCCACGGAACTCATATACGGATCTCCTCGAGTGCTCGCTTATGATGAGCTCGAGCAAGAGCAACTGCGGCAAGATGACGCTGTGCTCCTTGAGGAGAATCGTCTTCAGGCTGCTGTGCGAGCTGCACGCTACCAGCAAGCTTTGCGCCGCTACCATAGCCGCAAAGTTCATGCCCGAAGCCTTGAGGAAGGCGACCTTGTTCTTCGACGGATTCAGTCCGCCAAGAATTCAAACAAGTTGACGCCAAAGTGGGAAGGCCCTTATCAGGTAGCACGAGTCACCAGGCCTGGCGCTGTCCACCTGGAGACCGAAGATGGCGTTCCAGTGAGTAATTCCTGGAATATCGAACATCTTCGCAAGTTCTACCCATAAGGCGCGGTTGCCGGGGGCTCCCGGCAACCACCTTTTTGTACAAGTCTTGCCGGCAAGGCATGTGATCCTTTGTACAAAGCCAGGCGCAGACCCTAAGCACAGATGAATAAATTTAAGTGTTGTACATTCCCTTATTGATTCCCATGTTCATATTTATATATATGCATGTTTATCTAAGATGTTGTATGACACCTGATCCCGGTAAGTTCTAACGAACCGCCAAGGTTTCATCCCTTTATTTTCTCTTCTTTCTTTTTCACAAAAGACAGAAGGATTCCTTGCGTGCACATTTGCCGGGGGGGAAGGGAGATATGAATACCAGTTGGCGACATCCGGAATCGATGCTTGCCGGAGGAAGAACAAAGACAGGAAGCTAAGTCTTAAAAACTGTTTTTCTTTTATTACCAAGTTATTTCCTTGGACGATTCCGACTCTTGTATGGAAAATCTGCACGCGAAGGAACCCTTGTTGTAATCAGTTGCGCCCTTATTTTGTTTCGAGTCCGCTCAATGATTTAAGTGGCTGCACTGAGAATGCCAAGGAGTCTTGCCGGCCGCTGCTCCTCCAGCAGGCTGCTAAAGTCCCGCACCCAGCGCTCGCGGCAGGTTGCGCGCCGGCAAGTTTTTCAAAAAGCGTAGGATGAACTCCATACATAAAGGAATCAGACAAGGAAAGTAGCAAGCATGAGCCTAAACATAGTCAAATTGTATTACATCCATAAGTTGCCGCAATTCTAACTTGAGACTTAATTGTCTTTTACATGGAATAATGACGGCAAGAAAAGGGAGAAGCACTCAATCCCTGCGCTGGCCTTCGATCCTTCTGATGGAGTCCACCTTCTCAAGGATAGGCGCGATGCACTCTTCAAGCGCCTCAACATTTGCATCCTTTGGTAGATGGTCGAGCGCGTTGGAGAGGTCAATGCCAGGATTGCTGTGCACCACCTTGATGAGCACCTTGCGGAGGACAGCCCGGCAAAGCCGGCGAGTCTTGTTCGCCAGTTGGGTCGCCCGGCTAGACTGGAGCACCCTCAACGCGTTGATGATGCTTTCAAAGAACATCGTCAGCCTGGCACTTGGAGATATTCTTTCCTCGGAAGAATACTTGAAGTTCGACAAGCCCATGGTTGACAGTTCTGCGGTAAGCTTCTCCGCGGTGGCGATGAGACGGCCAGTCCAGGTCTCCACTCCCTTCTCGTACTCGTTTTGGGCAGCGGCGGCGCTCTTGAGCAGGTTCCTCTCTCCTTGGAGATCCTTGAGTAGAGCCTTCTCACGGGCCTTGCCAGCCTCGAGAGACTTCTGCAGCGTGGTCAGCTTCAGCTCCAGAACCGCAATATTATCAGCCGCAGAGGAGAGCTGCTTGGTCTTGTCGGACAGGGCAACTTGCATCTCCGCCAAGGAGTGGAGGGTTTTTTCCCTGTCCCCCTTGAGCGTCGAGAGCTCCTTGCCGTGCTCTTCGAGATCTATTTCCAGCCTCTTCACTTTGTCGTTCAGCTCGTTCTTGGCGGCCTCTGCGGCTTCGGCAGCATCGATGGCCTCCTTGAGCTTGCCGGCATGACTTGCAGTCAGAGCTTCGAGCGCCTCCTTATGTTTTCGCTCCAGCTCCTGGGTCCGCCGCGCGACAAGATTTTCAATATCCTCATCCTTGCTACGAAGCTTGGCGGCGAGCGCCTGCTCACATGCAGTGAGATCTTCCTCATGAGCATCAAGAGCAACGCGGCGCCCCGTCAGGAGGGCATCTTTGGCAGCAATCCTTTGAACAGCTTCATCATGCGCCTTCTCCATATCTGATTGCTTCAGGAGGATCTCATTCCACTGCTGGCTCACTTGTTCCCAGCCGGCAACCAACTCTTGGAGGGCCTCGGCGTGCCAGATCTGCATTTGTGCGACACGCCTTTAGAAATCTGCTTCGGCCGCCTCAACAACTGCCATTCTGGAGTCCGCTTTGTCTTTTCGGGCGCGATGGAGAGCCTGGAGTTTGCGGAAGTTCTCGCCCATGGCCTGAAGGAGCTGATCCTCTTCAGATTTGCCGCTGCTAGTGTTGGGATCGTCGACAACTTCAAGCCCAGCAGCAGCGATGATTTCTTCGAAAACTTCTCCTTCGGCTGGTGCCCCAGCGCTTGCCGTCCCCGGCAAGTTGATGAATATGTTCTCGCCAACCTTGAGGTACTTGCTGGATGAGGGGCCTTCAGATGTTGATGGCTAGTCTTCAGTGGCCGCCTCACCAGTGACAGGGGGCTCTGTGGCCAGTGCAGCGCCTAGCGCTCCTGTGGCAGGAATGCTATCAGTGCGGTCCTCGGCCTCCCTGTCGCCCCCTCCAGCAGGTTCTTCAGCGGTTTCCTCTTGTGCTGTCTTGGCGGCCTCCCCGTCAAAAGCACCACCAGCCTCGACAATGTCATACTTGGTGGCCTCGCTGGCAGCGATCCTATCTGCTTCGGCGGTGGCATCCCTGGCGGTCTCCTCGATCACAACGTCGACGTCCATGTGTTCCATCACAGGGAACTCTGAAGGGCGAAGGAGGAAAACAGAATAAGATCAAAGTTGAAGTTTGAAGTGACCAAAGACAGAGAGATAAGAGAAAAAGAGTAACAAGCACCCTGAGGCAATAGAGTACCTGCGTCGGGCTGTCGGGAGACGGTTTCACCCCTCCTGGCAACTCCGGTTGCCGGGGGCGTGTCGCCGGAGTCCGCGCTTGCCGGCTCCTCCTCAGTTAGGACGGGCTCGCCGGCAGGATCTCTTGCCGGGGACGTGCTTGTGGGCGGAGCGGTCGATGAAGGAGGCACAATGGGGATGTCTTCTCCTTGTTGCCGTTCTTCTCCTGCGAACCCAAAGATGTTAGTAGGCAAGAATGAAAACCTCGGCACCCGCCAGCGGAAGAAGAACAATGAACTTACGCTGGGGGCTGTGCTGGGGGCTACGCTGGGGGCTGCGTTGAGGACTAGACTCCGGGCTCACGATGACGGTTTCCGGCACGCTAGTGGAGCCTGACGGGGGCTCGTCGCCCGTAGAAGTCCTTGACCTCTTCGCCATCCTCTCCAGCAAGGTTTTTGTGTCACTGCAGAGACAATACAAGCAAGTCAGTAAGATTGATGCAAGATTGGAAGGTAAAAGCTGTGGCAAAGTACTTACTCTTCTTCCTCTCGCTCCAGACTAAAGCCGGAGATGTCGAAGTCGACCTCCGTTGCGGTGTCTGAGTGGGGAGGCGGAGGAGGAGTCCTAGGCCGCTTGGCTGTGGCAGGCGTCGGGGCAGCTTCCGGTGCGGTGGTACGAGACCCTCCTGCCGCCCCAGCAGTGGCCGCTGGTGTGGGTCTCGCGCGCCGTGCAGGCTGTTGATGAGCCCCCTGCCGCGGTCCAGTCTTGCCGGCCACTTTCTTGCCGGGGGCTTCGCCGCTCGAAGAAGGCTGGCTTGCCGTGATGCCAGATGCAGCCTTCCAAAGAACACGCTTCGTCTTCTTCTTCGGGGGTGGGGGCTCTTCTCGCGTCTCTTCTTCTTCGACCGAGTCCTCGCCGAACGAGCTTTCAGCGGCTGCGCTGCTCTCCTCCCCGGCAACCTCGCCCTCCCCGGCAGGCTTCACCTCCACTACCACCTCTGCGTCGCTAGCTTCCCACTCTATGAAGCCGACGTTGCTAGCCTCTGCGGCAAGATTTGCCTCTTCCACCCTAGTAGCAATGTAAGCTACTTCTTGGTCGGTGGTGGCTCGGATGAAATCTGATTCTTTCCGGACAGGCCTCTCCGTCAAGCTGTCAAAGAACTTCTGCGCTTCCTCCTCGCTTGGCTCGGCCCAGGTCGGGTCAAGGCCGTGGGCGTTGAACATCGGCAGGAAGGCAATGATTGACCCCAAGGCAGAGTTGTTGCACAAGGGGACAATCCTTGCTGGCAGCCGGTGCTTGTCTTCGCGCTGGAATAACTTCTGACGGAGAGCGCCAAGCTGCATAGCGGTCAGATTGTTGTTCAACCCGGGGCGCAATCTCATGATATCCGCCGCGTTCTTGTATTCCCAGGCTGGCCTTCCCCTGTTCTGCAGAGGGGCGATGCGGCGGCGGAGAAAGTCGAAGCCGATCATCTCCATCGTCAGCCCGGCAGCCTTCAAGCGAAGGATCCTGGTGGTGGCGATTGTGAGCCTCTCGTCTTCCGCAGCGAGATCACTCCAATCCTTGCCGCGGACCACCTTCTGTTGCCGGGGATGACAAAAAGGATGGGGATCTGCTTCCTGGATCCAGCACCATTCGGCCCGCCACTCATCCCACTTTTCGCGGTAAACTCCCTCTGGGTATATTTCTTTATTCCAAGCCCTTGGAATCCAGGCAATAGAACCAGAGAGAGCCTCTCCTTTTTGGATACGAGGGAAGAAATAATGGCGAAAAAGAGCAGAATTGGGGATCACGCCAATGAAATTCTCACAAAGATGGGCAAATATAGACATGCAAAGTACTGCATTCGGCGTAAAATCAAGAAGGCGGAAGCCGTATGTGTACATGATGTCATTGAAGAAGTCAGAAAAGGGGGGACAGAGCCCGCAATAGAAATATGCAGTGAAAAAAGGGTATCTGTCCGATCCACCTTTGGAGCAAGCACCTGGGATTATGCGTGTGGCGGGGTGAGCTTGTGTTCCCTTCGCCCACATGCATTGGTATCGCCCCTTCAAAGCTTCAGCATCGAGCGTCAGAGGGAAGACGATGAGCCTCTTCCGCATCTTCGCCAGTTCGCTCTCCGGAACTTCGGCTTTCGCCTCCTTGCCCTTGCCTTTGCTGGCCTTGGGCGGCATGGCGACTGTGAGGACGGAAGCTGGGGGCGGAGCGAGCGCGGGAGCAGCGGGCGGAAGGGGAAAAGGTTTCTCTCTGAGCTCAAGAGGAGGAAGGCGATGGCGATGGCCAGATTGAGAAGAAGAGGGGGGTAAATAGGTTTGTGCCTCTGTGACTTCCCCTTTTTATGGGGAAGGAGCGGGGCCGCCTTTTTTATTCCCCAATGTGAATGTGCCTCTATAGGCGCGAGACAGTTGCACCCTTTTTGGCACGCTTCCCACGTCGCGCGCTCTGTGCGCGTAGTGGGGGGCACAGTAAAATGACATATTTACGAGCAGTTAATCCCCTGCCACGCGTGCCCGTGCACTGTTTGGGCCTAGCCCAACAACGCCTCGCACTCGTGTATGGCCTAGGCCGGGGGGCTCCTGTCGGTGTACTAAGAATTGGGCCACTAGTACCCCGTACTTGTGCACGGGCAGTTGTAGCCTTCCTCGCGGCAAGGCTTGCCGGGAACAGCTCGAGGTCGATTCAAGCCATCAAGGAAATCATCAAGTCAGAGATCTGAGGATCAGCAGATAAAGCAAAGCTGGAATTCGAAGGCCAACTTCCCCGGCAAGATCCTTGCCGGGATGGCCTGTGGAGCCCGGCAAGGCTCGGCGCCCGGCAAGGCTTGGTTCCCACCAAACCCTGGCGCCCGGCAAGGCTTGGCGCTCGGCAAGGTTTGGTGCCCGGCAAGGATCGGCGCCTGGCGAGATTCCGCCACTGTGCCACCGCTTCGGCACAGTAACAAACCTGACATTCTGGGTCCTTCTCTGGATGCGTGGCGATGCGCCAGTGGAGGAGAGCTTAAGCGGTGCTGATGGGATGGCCCCTTTTTCCATCCCCAAGAAAGTGAGGACACCTAAGCGGACACCTCACAGTGCATTAAATGCGCTTGTCCTAATCCGTCAGGGGTTAGGTATGATACCCTGTAGCTACTTTACACCTCAATGTATGTACATTTTGCCACTGTGGAGACCCCTTTGAGCATATAAAAGGAGGCCCAAGGCAACTGCTACAGGGAAGGAGAACTTCTGGCCCATTCTGCATGTGTAGCTGCTCTTTGAACGTACTGTTCATTGTGAGCGCTCCTGAAGGCTGGGCTCAAGAACATCAATAAGAACACAAAGCAGGAGTAGGGTTTTACGCTGATCAGCGGCCCGAACCTGGGTAAAAACTTCCCGCGTCGGTCACTGGTTCTGCTCTTTGCGTATACCTCTCCCCCCGCCGAATAGTAAAGGGGTCTCTCGGGATCCCATAGGTGTCGTGCCCCGACACACTAAAATCGAGCTAAGCATCCCTGTGGCAAAGAAATTGAAGAAGCGTGATTAGAATAAGACTAGTGGGACTAGTTGATGAGAGATAAACTCATCACAAATACAGTAGAAGCCATTAGAGGTACGTGCGGGGCAAAGAAGTAGAGAAATATCCACATGGAGCGATGTGGGCAGCTGGGGCAGTGGTGCAAGCCGGCTGTAAAGGAATTTGTACCTGAGGGATTTCGGGATGTAGCTAGCTTAGAGGAGGGCGGCGAGAGGCGGCAACTGCCCACATCGCGGCAGTGAGCAAGGGACGAAGGCAACCGCACCGGCTTTGTGAGAGAGAACGGCGGGGACCCCTAATCGGGACGCGCCGAAAGTGGGTTTTCGCCGTCGGCGACGGCGAACGCATCTACACAAAGCATCCACCCCTTCCCCCGGCGGACGTGATCTGCCCGGATGTTAGAGATGTGGCCACATTTGTTTTGTGCGAGAGAGTGTGAAGAGAGCAACCCCAGCAAGCAACCGTGTAGGCTCCTGGCTATGTATATAGTGGAGCGGTTTCTTTTTCTCTCCATATGAACCTATTTATATTGCGTACGTTCATGCGTGGTTCCTGACCCTCCATTAAGTGAGTAACTACTACTAGATGCGTCAAATTATCACGTGGGCTGCATCCTCATACAGAAATGAGCTCCACCGTGTCACGTGTGTGGTTGGGGAAGACGCAAAGAGCTAGTACTACGTGTGTGGGTGCATGCACCTCTTCTCTTTGAGCATGGTTATTAAAAGTATAGCCCACTACTCTACCACGCGGTTATTATATGGGCAAAGAGTATAGGCAGTAATAATGACTAATAAGCCTTCAAATCACGAGGCCCACCTTTCTCTATGTTTGACTGAGGAAGCAGCCATCATTTTACTCCTCGTTGAATATCCATCCGCTGCTACCTCCGCAAATAAATAAAAATCCGCTGCTACCTCTGCAGCATGGTTAATAATATAGCCATGTCAATCACAACGTAGAAATATCATTCACTGATACAATAGGGCTCGCTCTAAGCCTGGTGATTTTGTTTTACTTTGTCTCTTTCTCTTTTTGTCTCATTTACTCATTTTACATAGGAGCACGTGTAGAGGATGGCTATTCTTTTCGATGGGACTTCTTCATGGGGTTTAAGACAAAGCAGCTCCAAATTATTCCCGCTGCCCACCACTCTGAATCATGCCATCTATGATAGTACTCCCATTGCAACAATGAGGTCCACTAGGTCTAGCACGTCCTGTAAGAAGAGACTGTCACGCAAAACATACATTCTTGTTGCCTTCTTCCTCATACAGTACGTACTACTACTAGTACTAGTACTACTCGTTCTCCTATAAACCTATTGCTTGGCATCTCAAAAATATTAACCTTGTGCTTGGCTCTTCGCCTCTTCGGGAAGTCGAGCAATGATGGTACTATAACAGTATATGGTTCTGGCTATCTGAGACCGAATGAATTGCTGCACGTCCACCACGTGGGTGAGGGTCGAGGGACGAGGGGCGAGGGAGAGTGCGTACTACTATGTCTGTTTCAATATGAACTGCATACGGAGCAAAATGAGTGAATCTACACTCTAAAATACGTCTATATACATCAGTGTTTGGAGTATGTACTAGTAGTTCATATCAAAATCTGCTAAAAGACATACTCCCTCTGTCCCATAATATAAGAGTGTTTTTGACACTACACTAGTGTCAAAAACGCTTTTATATTATGAGACGGAGGGAGTATATTTCAAACAATATGATAATCTCTCTAACCAAGGTAGGGACGAGGAGTATATACGTCTAACGGAGGGAGTAGTAAAATTTTCTCCTCGTCCTGCGAGCCACCGCGCGCCTGGGCGAGGGAGCGGGCGTAGGCGTAGTAAGCAAGCTTCTCCTCGTCCTGCGACTCTGCGAGCCACCGCGCCCGTGGGCGGGGGAGAGGGCGTACTAAGCAAGCTTCTCCTCATTTTGCGAGTTGACGGGACGCATCAAAAGTAATACAGAGCATCTCAAGTGTATAGAGCCTTGCCTCTAAGGTAGGCCCCACATGGTTTGCCTCTTTTTTTAAATAACGCGTCAAGTAGCAATTTGTTTGTTCACCCGTGGTACACGATCCTCCATCAAGTGGACAACCAGTACACGTGTCAAATTACCACGTGGGCTGCCTTTTCGTATAGAAATGAGCTACACGGTGTACCCGCGCGAGTGTGGTTGGGAAAGAGACGGGAGTACGTGCGCCATGCGTGCACCTCTTCTCTTCGTGCACGTCCCCCACCTACGTGGGTGTGTGTGAGATGTAACACCCCTGAGTATTAGCCACTGTGATCAATTGCTAATAATGCCAAGTCATATCATTTGCAGTGCTTAGTCATAGCGGTTAACCAAAACAATTCAAACTCTATTCTGGAAATCATCTCAAATTCAAAAGTGCAAAATAAATTTGCTCAAACACTGTTGGGAAAATGTTTCTTAAATAGCAAATATTCCAGAAGCACTCATAAAAATATAAACAATGATGATGGAGTTAGTTAAATGACTCAAACCACATGAAGCAGCACCAAAACAGCATTATTTAAATCATTTATAATAATATCAAATCCAAAAGAAAACCAACTTTGCCCAAACAAGTTTTTGGTGACAAGGAATATTGCATTGTAATATTTGGGCCTAACCCCACATTTTACAAAATAGCAAAGTGCCCTAAACAATTACCTAACCGAAATAAATAAAAGAAAATAGAAAACAGAAATAGAAAAAAAAATGAGGCACTGTGCACTGGGCCTAAGTGCACAGTGCTCCGATCTGGCCCAGCTGGCCCATCCCCTCTTTCTCTCCCCTGCGTGTCGGTCGCGCCATGGCCGCGCGCGCGCGCCAGCCGGGCGTCGACACGGCGACGGCCGCGACGGCCACCGACAGCCGAGGGGGATAAGGCCGAAGCCGTTCCTCCCCCTAGCCTCCTTCCCGTCACTCTTCCTCTCCCTCTCTCGTTTGCCCCGCCTCTCTCACCCAGATCCGTGGCACCCGAGCGCCGTCGTCGCCGCGCTACGCCACCGTCATGGCCACCGGCCTCCCCGCATCGCCTGAGGGTGCCTGGGAGGAGCGTCGTGGTCGACCGCATCCCCTGGAGCAACTGGAGGGAGCTGAGGAGCACGGCATCGCCACGAACGCGCCGTCTTCTTCCTCGGACCGCCGGCGCCTCTCTGACGCGCGCCGACAACTCCGCAGCTCCTAATCTTTCAAGGGCCTTCGGCGTGCCGCTCGGTGAGCTCCGTCACCTGCTCCCCGTTCTCCCTTGACCTGCCGCGCCTGTAGCTCGCCGCTCCGCATGTGGCCGAACCCACCGCCGCGTGAGCTCGTCGCCGACGTGCCTCCGGTGACCAAAAGGTCCCGGGGCCGTGTCCACCGTCTTCGCACGCGTGCGTAGGGCACGCCTACCCATTTAGTTTGAGCCGTAGCGTGCTGCCTTGCCATCTCACCGTCGCCCGAAGCCGCACCGCCGCGGACCTCATCGCCGGCGTCGATTCAGGCCGAGTCCGGCTGCGCCACCACCACCAGTCGACGCGGCTCGTTCGACTCGTTCGAGCGAGCCCAGCCACGCACCGAACGGCGCCGTATAGCGCATTTTCGATGCTGGTTGTGCATCGCCGCCGCGTTTTGAGGTCGCCGGCGTCGCACCGGCGTCGTCGCCGACATGGCGCAGGTGGGGCCCACCCCTGGGTCACTGACTAGTGGGTCCGGGGGGTCCAGTTGACTGGGTTGACCCAGTCAACTGCTGACTAGGCAGCCCTGTGTCACTGAGACGCGGGCCCCACCGCCCTGTTAATTAACTAAAACATTTTATAAATAAAAATAAACTAAAAATGCTAAGTAGCCTATGACATGTGGGGCCAGCTGCTAATTAACTCTCTCGATTAATTTTAATCCACTCTGTTAAGCCGCTGTCACTGACATGTGGGTCCTACTAGACCCACATGTCAGGTTTGACTCTGGTCAGCCGCAGTTGACCTGCTGACGTCACAGTGACATCATGCTGACCTCATAATTCCTTTTTCTGTTAAATTAGATAATTCCAGAAAATCATTTAAATCTTTGAAAATTAATAACTTTTAAACCGTAGCTCAGATCGAAAAACTTAAAACATGAAAGTTGCTCAGAACGACGAGACAAGTCTAATCGTGTCATCTGTTTCCATGTCGGAACCCCCTACGTAGGAGAACTCATAACTTTGAGCCCGATTCCGGTAGATGAATAGTGCACACATACCGGTTAATAAATCCCACGTTGTTTCTAAAATAACTAAAATGACCTAGATGCATCTTTAGGCAACCCTGCACTGCATCCTAGTCTTGACATGTTCTGTGTTGCATCGTTAGCTGTGTATTTATATGTTTCTTCCCCCTCTTCTCTCTCGATAGACCCTGACGTCGACGTAGCTCCCGAGACTGACGCAGCTCCGGAGGTCGACTACGCTCCTGACGATCAGACTCTTGCCGTCGAGTAGACAGGCAAGCACCCCCATTTTGAGCATTCCAATATCGCCCACTCTCTTCTCTCTTATGCTTGCATTAGAATCTGCTGCTATTACTGTATCCTATATCTGCTGCATAGCCTGTTTACTTGTAACCTGCTGTTGATACTTACCTGTTATCCTAAACTGCTTAGAATAGGTTGGGTAGAGACCATCAGAGACCCCCACATATCCCGACTGCCCCGCCGGATGATCAGAAGACCCAAGCAACGGGATCGAAGACTAGGGCCCGACACCGCACGACACTTCCCTTACTTGCTCGACACTACTAGGTTACTATCAAGTGCCGAGAGTGATACCTCGTCAGCACTTTTGATGATAACCTTGTAGGTTATTTAATTGGTCGTGGTCAGTGAGGGTGATTCCTCCTACACCACCCCCGAAACCGACACTGTCGTGCAACTCCTCAAGAGTGGACCTCGAGGGTGATTCCTCTTACGTTCACCTTGACATTTATGTCAGGTGGGGATCCAATGAGGGTGATGCCTTGGATTCCTTCTTGGTGCGGTAGCCACACAGATGACTTACATTACTGATATTGTTGTTCATACTGGATAAAGACGGGTCGGCCCTGAGGGGTACCCGCGCGAGCATGAATGCGAAGTGATGTGGAGTCGGGTTGACCTGAGAGGTGCCCGCGAGATAACTACGAGGCGTGGTCGGGCGTTCCTCGCCCTTGCCACAAGTCCTCGAGACGGGGTGACGGGGTCACATCTTTCGTGAGTCTCTGCTCGTTACCGCGCGCTCCTAATCCACTAACGGTTTGGATATTTGATCCGAGGGGCCTCTGGCCTGATAGCACTAACCATCACGTGGGCATAGTATGGGCGTTCTGCGTCCTATACTTCAGCCGAAGCTTAATAGACGTCAACGACTGAGCGGGGCGTGCTAGATTGGACTGGTTACGCAACCGCGCTTGTATTAAGGGGTTGCTAGGTCTGCTTCCGGCCGCCCACGCAACGCGCTGGAGTTCCCGGGGCGAAGGTCCAAGACCCCTGGGGGCAAAGGTTAGTCCGGCGTGCTGACCTCTCTGTTAAGTATTTGGTCGGGTTGCGGCGTATCGTTTGGCCGAGGCCGGGCATGACCCAGAAAAGTGTGTCCGGCCGGAGTTAATCGAGCGTGGTGGATAAGTTGGTGCACCCCTGCAGGGAAGAAACAATCTATCGATAGTCTGTCCTACGGTAAGGGACACTCGGAGTTGTATCTCGATCGGTACAACTAGAACTTGAGATGAATTGGATAGTATGGCTCTGGGATTGCTTTCTCGCAGGGAGTCGAGGAAGAATCTCTGGCTGAGGTTGTTGATACATTACTACTACTTTACATTATGATAATCTGCACTCTTCTAATGCTGCAAGACCGATGAAGATGATTGAAGATGCTAGTCTTCGATAGGACTAGGCTTTCCCCCTCTACTCTGGCTTTTCTGCAGCCCAGTCCACATATACAGTCCCCTTTGAAAATGTTGCATATGTAGTGTAGATCCTTGCTTGCTGAGTACTTCGGATGAGTACTCACGTTTGCTTTATTTTCTTTTTCTCCCCATATCCATTTGACGCCGCCAGATGACGGAGCCCCTGAGTTAGCAGCCCCCGTCGACGACTACGGCTACTACTACTACCCTCCAGGCGAGTACTACTATGAGGAGCCGACAGACGACCAGGAGTAGGATTCGGAGGATCCTAGGCAGGAGGCCTACGCCTTTCGATCGTAGAGTTTTATTTTGCCCCGCCTTTCTAAGGGCTTATCTCTATTTCTGTAATATATCTGATGCTTCCGCTGACACTTGTATGCCATCGAGCTATGTATTCGAGCCCTCGAGGCCCTGGCTTGTAATATAAAGCTTGTATGAATTTATTTATGTTTTAGAGTTGTGTTGTGATATCTTCAAGTGAGTCCTTAGGCTTGATCGTGTGCATTTGCGTGTATGGTTAGTGCACGATTAAGCCGGGGTATCACAGGTTGGTACCAGAGCCGACTGCCTCTAGGAACCCCCTATCCAATTCCTTGGCCGAAGTTGAGTCTAATGGTCGAAACTGTTTTACTAACTTGGCTGTGTGGCTTACGGGCCCACGTCGCCAACTGGGTGGTATTAGGATCTTTTATTCCTCGTATATACTCTGGGACTCTGATCTCTCTTCTATTTGGGTTAAATAAATTTACTAACACCGACACTTAGGATCTCATAAATTCCATCCATTCGGAGAGCTAGATTCTGTGCGATTTCCCTGTCATTGATCTGATTAGTCTGATAATCATTTTCCTTTCCATTGTTTTGTTTAACCTTTCTTTCCGAGATCTGATATATTTCTCATCGTCATATGACAACCCTGAACTTATTTGTTTCAGATGGATTGTCTGTTCCCGCCACATCCCATGACGCAGCTTGTGCTTCGAACTTGGGCTCGTGATGCCCCTGGGTTTCCAGCTGTTCTGATCGCTCTTTTGACCAGACTGGGTTACCGCTGGTACACTGAGTACATGGTCTATGAGGTTTACCGCGAGTTCAACCAGGAGCAGTACTATGCTGATGTTCGCATCTATGATCATCAGGATGACTCGGACACTGAGCTATACCTTTTCCACAGTATCGGCGTGACGATTGAGATGGCAGTCCATGATGCCACCTACTCTGCTGTCGCACGTCTCCGAGGAGAGCACAGAGCTAGCTTGGATGCTTTTGAGTATCGATACATTCCGTATGCCCCTGCTGGAGATGCTACTGGATACTACACAGCTATCTGTGCCCCGTACGAGCCTCGTCGCTACGATCAGCGAGTTCTGATTCAGTGTACTCAGGCTCTGGATCGCACTGTTCGCGCTCTTGCCGTCGAGTTGTTTGCCACTCGAGTACGACTCTACGAGGCTATGACGCAGTTGTTACCAGCTGTTCATGCAGGGATACATCCGGAGCATATTCTTTACCCGTGCAGGACCAAGATGCCACCAGGGATCGATTGCCCTGCTGTGGGAGGTCACACACCTGCACGTGGACCTCTTCTTTCAGCTCAAGACCGGGTTCTGCATCAGAGTGCACATGGAGCACAGGATCCTTCTGCGACGAACGTTTGTCGTCCGCAGTTGCAGCTACCCCGTTTCCGTTGTTTTCTCCTACGTTGATGTAGCCTTTGCTATGTCTCGTTGTGTACTTCCTTACCGCGTGCCTGTGCGCCGCCTAGTATGTCTAGCTTTTAATTTTGCGCCGTTATGCTGCCCGAATGTAACCGGCTCTGTATAGATCTGTATGACTTAATGACGGCTATTAAGCATCTGTTGTACTACTTACATTTCATCGCGTTACATCATGCATGTCGCTAAACACTCGCATTGCCTTCTGCTAAACTACCCCTGTTGATTTTGTAGGATGGCAGATAACAATCCACCACCGCCGCCACCGCCTGACTATATGGCAGCTATGATGCAACAATTCGAACTCAACCGTCAGTTTATGACTGGGATTATGAATCAGTTTCCTTGTCCCAATGCCAACCAGCAGCCACCTTCAATTACGCTGCCAGAGTTCGTGCGGCTCAACCCATAGATATTCCGCAACACTGTTAACCCGCTGGATGCTGATGATTGGCTGCGTGACATCTTCTATGAGATGGAGTCAGCTGATGTTCTCCCTGTCAGCTATGTCACCTTTGCAACATACTTCCTGAAGGGTCCCGCAGCGCAATGGTGGGCCACTCACTGATAGACCCTACCTCCTGGAACTGTTGTCACATGGGAGGAATTCAAGATTGCTTTTCGCGCCCGCTATATTCCTCAAGCAGTTATAGCACGCAAGAAGGCTGAGTTCCGCAACCTTGTTCAAGGTAACAAGACCGTAGAAGTCTATCAGCGAGAGTTCCTTGACTTGTCTCGCTACGCTGAAGAAGACATCCCCACTGATGCCCGAAGGCAGGAGAAGTTCCATGAAGGGCTACACCATGACATTCAGTTAGCCCTGCTCGTCCAAGACTATCCTGACTTCGCCACCTTGGTGAATAAGGCTATCATGGTCGAGACTGGTCTGAAGAAACACAAGGAAGCGACCAGACGCACTCGTGAAGCGGGCTCATCTTCGGGCTCATGTTCCCAGAAGCGCTGCATATGGATTCCACATAGCATGTACCGTCTAGTCGCTCCAGTGTATAGGCCAGCATATGCTGCACCTTGTCTGCCTCCACCACCACCGAGGCAGCCTCCTCGAGCTCCACCACCTCGAGCTCCCGCACCACGTCCTGACAGTGGACTATGCTTCAAGTGTGGCCAGCCAGGTCACCGTGCCAGAGATTGTTCTCAGAATCAGAATCAACTAGCCCTGCCTTCTACTGGCCGAGGTAATGGTCGTGGAATTCATCAGCAGCATAACAACAATGCTAGACCTTCTTATGGTCATGGGCAGAACTATCACGTCAACATGGCTGAAGCTCAGGATCAACCTGAAACTGTGATGGGTACACTTCTTGTTAATTCAGTACCAGCATCTGTTTTATTTGATTCAGGAGCATCGCATTCATTCATGTCAGAACATTTTGCACTCTTGCATGACGTTAAGTGTGAAACGCTACAACATCCGTTAGTAGTAAACACTCCCGCGGGACGATGCCGAACTTCTATATTCAGCCCCCGAGTCACTGTTGAGATTGAAGGGTTGCACTTTCATGCAAACCCCATTATTCTGCAATCTTCAAAAATTGACCTTATTCTGGGAATGGATTGGTTGAAGGCTCACTACGCCTCAATCAACTATGCCACTAAAGTTGTTCATCTTCTTCATCCATCAAATGAGTTGGTGAATTACCGTGCTCATATCACTCAGAACGCCGAGGCTCAGATTTATGTCTTAAATGCATTGAACGCTTCTCCGCTTGAGCGGATCGAAAGCGTTCCAGTTGTCTGTGAATTCCAGGATGTTTTTCCAGAAGAACTTCCAGGAATACCCCCTGCTAGAGCTGTCGAGTTTGTTATTGACTTGAAGCCTGGCACTACTCCTATTGCGAAGCGTCCTTACAAGATGCCTCCGCACGACTTACTTGAGCTTAAGGAAGAAATTGACAAATCACTTAAGATGGGCTTCATCCGTCCTAGTTCCTCTGCCTGGGGAGCACCGTCTCTCTTTGTCAAGAAGAAAGATGGTACGAATAGGTTGGTTCAAGATTACCGTCCCATCAACCAGGCAACCATTCAGAATAAATATCCGCTTCCCCGGATCAATGACTTATATGATCAACTTGCTGGATCTTCGGTGTTCTCTAAACTCGACTTGAGGTTGGGGTATCACCAGATCCGTGTCCGTGAAGAAGATATTCCCAAGACTGCATTCGTCACTCGTTATGGTTCTTACGAGTACACCGTCATGTCATTTGGCCTAACGAATGCTCCAGCTACGTTCTCCCGCCTGATGAATTATATATTCATGGATTACCTCAACAAGTTCGTCGTGGTATATCTGGATGATATTCTGGTATATTTGAAGAATAAGGAAGAACATGCCGAACATCTTCGCCTTGTTCTAGAGAGGCTTCGAGAACACAAGTTGTATGCCAAGTACTCCAAATGTGAATTCTGGCTTTCTGAAGTGACCTACCTTGGACATGTGATTTCCAAGGACGGTATCGCCGTTAACCCGAAGCGTGTTCAGGCTATTCTTGACTGGACTCCTCCGAAGAACGCCAAGCAAGTCCGAAGTTTTCTCGGCCTTGCAAGTTATTGCCGTCGATTTGTCAAGAATTTTTCCAAGATTGCCAAGCCCCTGACTAATCTGCTCCACAAAGGCGTTAAGTTTGAGTGGACAGACAAATGTCAGGTGAGTTTCTAGACCCTCAAGGATTTTGTGATATATTGTGACGCCTCTCGTCAAGGATTAGGCTATGTCCTAATGCAAGAGCGTAAAGTAATTGCATATGCCTCGCGACAGTTACATCTGCATGAGGAAAACTATCCAGTGCATGATCTCGAACTCGCTGCTGTGATCTATGCTTTGAAACAGTGGCGGCATTACCTTCTTGGAAATCGGTGTGAGATTTATACCGATCATCAAAGTCTAAAGTACTTGTTCACCCAACCGGATCTTAATCTTCGTCAACAACGATGGTTGGAAACAATTACGGACTATGACTGTGGAATTTATTATACCCCTGGCAAGGCTAATGTGATGGCTGATGCCTTGAGCCGCAAGTCCTATTGCAATAACCTCATGGTTAAGCAAGCTCAACCCCAGCTATATGAAGAATTGCGCAAGTTGAACATCTGTATCATTCTGTAGGGTTCTCTTAATAACCTTGTGGTACAGCCAGACCTTGAGAAAGCTGTTAAAGAAGCACAAGCCAAAGATGCTGAAATCGATCTGATGAAGAAAGAACTTCACCTTGATAAGTACAGGGATTTCTCAATTGCTGAAGATGGAACCTTATATTTCAGAGACCGCATCGTGGTACCTCGATTCGAGCTTATGACAGACAAGGTCATGAAGGAGGCTCATGATACACCTCTATCTATCCATCCGGGTAGCACCAAGATGTATCGTGATCTTCGACAGAGGTACTGGTGAACTAAAATGAAGCAGGACATTGCTTGCTATGTTGTTGAATGTGATGTTTGTCGTCGCGTGAAAGCAGAACATCAGAAGCCTGCTGGAATTCTTCAACCACTCCCTATTCCTTTGTGGAAGTGGGATAACATGCAAATGGATTTCATTACTGGTCTTCCCAAGTCTCAGAAAGGTCACGATGCTATTCTTGTCGTCGTCGACCAACTTTCCAAGGTTGCTCATTTTCTACCTGTCAAGGAGACTATCACTGCTAGCCAGCTAGCAGAGTTGTATATCTCCAGAATTGTTTCACTCCACGGTATTCCGAAGGAGATCAGTTCAGATCATGGCGGTCTTTTCACGTCCAAGTTCTGGGAAAGTTTCCAAGAAGCTATGGGAACTCACATTACCTGGAGTTCAGCATATCATCCTCAATCCCAAGGCCAAGTCGAGCGAGTAAATCAAGTACTTGAAGATATGCTTCGGGCTTGTGTTATATTATTCGGTAAGAAGTGGGAGGAATCTCTCCCGTTTGCCGAATTCTCTTATAATAATAGTTATCAAGCCAGCTTGAAAATGGCCCCCTTCGAAGTGCTATACGGGCGTAAATGTTGAACCCCTCTGAATTGGTCAGAAACTGGGGAACGACCTCTCGTGGGACCGGACATTATTCAACATGCCGAAGAACAAGTCAGAATTGTCCGAGAAAATCTCAAGGCGGCTCAGGACCGCCAGGAGAGCAATTATGATCGCAAGCAATGGGGACTGACTTATCAACCAGGTGATCAAGCTTATCTTCGTGTCACTCCTATGAAGGGCACCCGTCGTTTCGGAATCAAGGGCAAGCTAGCTCCTTGCTATATTGGTCCTTTCCACATTGTTGCTAGACGTGGACAGGTGGCATATAAATTGGAGTTGCCACCACAATTCTCTCATATCCATGATGTCTTCCACGTGTCGCAGCTTCGTAAATGCTTCAAGGAATCTCCACACCGCACAGTGGATCATGAGATGCTCCAGTTGCAAGATGATCTTTCTTATAAGGAGCACCCCATCCGCATTCTCGATGAAGCTGAGCGTCGAACTCGTCAGAAGACGACCAAGTTCCTGAAAGTATAGTGGTCGAATCACACTGAAGATGAAGCCACTTGGGAACGCGAGGATCATCTTCGGGAAGAATATCCCGACCTCTTTCCTTCTACCTCCTAAATTCTCGGGACGAGAATTTCTTTTAGAGGAGGAGAACTTGTAACACCCCTGAGTATTAGCCACTGTGATCAATTGCTAATAATGCCAAGTCATATCATTTGCAGTGCTTAGTCATAGCGGTTAACCAAAACAATTCAAACTCTATTCTGGAAATCACCTCAAATTCAAAAGTGCAAAATAAATTTGCTCAAACACTGTTGGGAAAATGTTCCTTAAATAGCAAATATTCCAGAAGCACTCATAAAAATATAAACAATGATGATGGAGTTAGTTAAATGACTCAAACCACATGAAACAGCACCAAAACAGCATTATTTAAATCATTTATAATAATATCAAATCCAAAAGAAAACCAACTTTGCCCAAACAAGTTTTTGGTGACAAGGAATATTGCATTGTAATATTTGGGCCTAGTCCCACATTTTACAAAATAGCAAAGTGCCCTAAACAATTACCTAACAGAAATAAATAAAAGAAAATAGAAAATAGAAAACAGAAATAGAAAAACAAAACGAGGCACTGTGCACTGGGCCTAAGTGCACAGTGCCCCAATCCGGCCCAGCTGGCCCATCCCCTCTTTCTCTCCCCTGCGTGTCGGCCGCGCCATGGCCACCGACAGCCGAGGGGGATAAGGCCGAAGCCGTTCCTCCCCTTGGCCTCCTTCCCGTCACTCTCCCTCTCTCGTTCGCCCCGCCTCTCTCACCCAGATCCGTGGCACCCGAGCGCCGTCGTCGCCGCGCTATGCCATCGCTGTGGCCACCGGCCTCCCCGCGTCGCCTGAGGATGCCTGGGAGGAGCGTCGTGGTCGACCGCATCCCCTGGTGCAACTGGAGGGAGCTAAGGAGCACGGCATCGCCCCAAACGCGCCGTCTTCTTCCTCGGATCGGCGGCACCTCTCCGACGCGCGCCGACAACTCCGCAGCTCCTAATCTTTCAAGGGCCTTCGGCGTGCCGCTCGGTGAGCTCCGTCACCTGCTCCCCCTTCTCCCTTGACCTACCGCGCCCGTAGCTCACCGCTCCGCATGTGGCCGAACCCACCGCCGCGTGAGCTCGTCGCCGACGTGCCTCCGGTGACCAAAAGGTCCCGGGGCCGTGTCCACCGTCTTCGCACGCGTGCGTAGGGCACGCCTACCCATTTAGTTTGAGTCGTAGCGCGCTGCCTTGCCATCTCACCGTCGCCCAAAGCCGCACCGCCGCGGACCTCGTCGCCGGCGTTGATTCAGGCCAAGTCCGGCTGCGCCACCACCACCAGTCGACGCGGCTCGTTCGACTCGTTCGAGCGAGCCCAGCCACGCACCGAACGGCGCCGTATAGCGCATTTCCGATGCTGGTTGTGCGTCGCCGCCGCGTTTTGAGGTCGCCGGCGTCGCACCGGCGTCGTCGCAGATGTGGCGCAGGTGGGGCCCACCCCTGGGTCACTGACTAGTGGGTCCGGGGGGTCTAGTTGACTGGGTTGACCCAGTCAACTGCTGACTGGGCAGCCCCGTGTCACTGACACGCGGGCCCCACTGCCCTGTTAATTAACTAAAATGTTTTATAAATAAAAATAAACTAAAAATGCTAAGTAGCCTATGACATGTGGGGCCAGCTGCTAATTAATTCTCTCGATTAATTTTAATCCACTCTGTTAAGCCGCTGTCACTGACATGTGGGTCCCACTGGACCCACATGTCAGGTTTGACTCTGGTCAGCCGCAGTTGACCTGCTGACGTCACAATGACATCATGCTGACGTCATAATTCCTTTTTCTGTTAAATTAGATAATTCCAGAAAATCATTTAAATCTTTGAAAATTAATAACTTTTAAACCGTAGCTCAGATCGAAAAACTTAAAACATGAAAGTTGCTCAGAACGAGGAGACAAGTTTGATCGTGTCATCTGTTTCCATGTCAGAACCCCCTACGTAGGAGAACTCATAACTTTGAGCCCGATTCCGGTAGATGAATAGTGCACACATACCGGTTAATAAATCCCACGTTGTTTCTAAAATAACTAAAATGACCTAGATGCATCTTTAGGCAACCCTGCACTGCATCCTAGTCTTGACATGTTCTGTGTTGCATCGTTAGCTGTGTATTTATATGTTTCTTCCCCCTCTTCTCTCTCGATAGACCCTGACATCGACGTAGCTCCCGAGACTGACGCAGCTCCAGAGGTCGACTACGCTCCTGACGATCAGACTCTTGCCGTCGAGTAGACAGGCAAGCACCCCCATTTTGAGCATTCCAATATCGCCCACTCTCTTCTCTCTTATGCTTGCATTAGAATCTGCTGCTATTACTGTATCCTATATCTGCTGCATAGCTTGTTTACTTGTAACCTGCTGTTGATACTTACCTGTTATCCTAAACTGCTTAGAATAGGTTGGGTAGAGACCATCAGAGACCCCCACATATCCCGACTGCCCTGCCGGATGATCAGAAGACCCAAGCAACGGGATCGAAGACCAGGGCCCGACACCGCATGACACTTCCCTTACTTGCTCGACACTACTAGGTTACTATCAAGTGCCGAGGGTGATACCTCGTCAGCACTTTTGATGATAACCTTGTAGGTTATTTAATCGGTCGTGGTCAGTGAGGGTGATTCCTCCTACACCACCCCTGAAACCGACACTGTCGTGCAACTCCTCAAGAGTGGACCTCGAGGGTGATTCCTCTTACGTTCACCTTGACGTTTATGTCAGGTGGGGATCCAATGAGGGTGATGCCTCGGATTCCTTCTTGGTGCGGTAGCCACACGGATGACTTACACTACTCATATTGTTGTTCATACTGGATAAAGACGGGTCGGCCCTGAGGGGTACCCGCGCGAGCATGAATGCAAAGTGATGTGGAGTCGAGTTGACCTAAGAGATGCCCACGAGATAACTACGAGGCGTAGCTGGGCATTCCTCGCCCTTGCTGCAAGTCCTCGAGATGGGGCGACGGGGTCACATCTTTCGTGAGTCTCTGCTCATTACCGCGCGCTCCTAATCCACTAACGGTTTGGATATTTGATCCGAGGGGCCTCTGGCCTGATAGCACTAACCATCACGTGGGCATAGTATGGGCGTTCTGCGTCGTATACTTCAGCCGAAGCTTAATAGACGTCAGAGACTGAGCGGCGCGTGCTGGATTGGACTGGTTACGCAACCACGCTTGTATTAAGGGGTTGCTAGGTCTGCTTCCGGCCGCCCACACAACACGCAGGAGTTCCTGGGGCGAAGGCCCAAGACCCCTGGGGGCAAAGGTTAGTCCGACGTGCTGACCTCTCTGTTAAGTATTTGGTCGGGTTGCGGCGTATCGTTTGGCCGAGGCCAGGCATGACCCAGAAAAGTGTGTCCGGCCGGAGTTAATCGAGCGTGGTGGGTAAGTTGGTGCACCCCTGCAGGGAAGAAACAATCTATCGATAGCCTGTCCTACGGTAATGGACACTCGGAGTTGTATCCCGATCGGTACAACTAGAACTTGAGATGAATTGGATAGTATGGCTCTGGGATTGCTTTCTCGCAGGGAGTCGAGGAAGAATCTCTGGCCGAGGTTGTTGATACATTACTACTACTTTACATTATGATAATCTGCACTCTTCTAATGCTGCAAGACCGATGAAGATGATTGAAGATGCTAGTCTTCGATAGGACTAGGCTTTCCCCCTCTACTCTGGCTTTTCTGCAGCCCAGTCCACATATACAGTCCCCTTTGAAAATGTTGCATATGTAGTGTAGATCCTTGCTTGCTGAGTACTTCGGATGAGTACTCATGTTTGCTTTATTTTCTTTTTCTCTCCATATCCATTTGACGCCACCAGATGACGGAGCCCCTCAGTTAGCAGCCCCCATCGATGACTACGGCTACTACTACTACCCTCCAGGCGAGTACTACTACGAGGAGCCGACAGACGACCAGGAGTAGGATTCAGAGGATCCTAGGCAGGAGGCCTACGCCTTTCGATCGTAGAGTTTTATTTTGCCCCGCCTTTCTAAGGGCTTATCTCTATTTCTGTAATATATATGTACCCAGATATCTGATGCTTCCGCTGACACTTGTATGCCATCGAGCTATGTATTCGAGCCCTCGAGGCCCTGGCTTGTAATATAAAGCTTGTATGAATTTATTTATGTTTTAGAGTTGTGTTGTGATATCTTCAAGTGAGTCCTTAGGCTTGATCGTGTGCATTTGCATGTATGGTTAGTGCACGATTAAGCCGGGGTCGTCACATGAGAGATATACAAACCTAGAGAGATGGCGTGTGCATTCGCGAGTGTTTTTTGTTATTGGGGGGTGATTTCATGAATGTATTTGTGGGAATATGTGTCGATGATATCTCAAACAAAATTTTGACACATGCAATGTGTGTGAAATAGAGGCCTATCTATATCATATATAGAGGGGGGCGATCCATGAGAAGAGAGGGAGGGGTCATAGATATCGATAGAGTCGAAGAGAGGATCAAGTGTGTGGGTGCGAGATCGATGAAGAGAGCCATCGAAATTGTGTGTGTGCGCGTCAAAGATATAGGGCGACTGACCTACCGGAACGTCAGAGGGCAGAGGGCAAGTTTGTGTGTGGCAGGGAGACATGACTTGAGCGCTCAATGTATCGGTGTGTGGGGGGGGGACGGGGGGGAGGCAGAGACCTAACTAGAGGTAGATTGACTCGTATATGTGTTGAGAAGGAGAGATCTAGCTATGTCTTGAGGGAGATTGGTCGACATCCATACATAAGTGAAGGATGGGAAATAGGTTGGGACACACACACACACACACAGAGAGAGAGAGAGAGAGAGTGCCGGAGGGGTGGTGGAGTTGCTTCTCAGAGATGGTGGGAGAGGCCTACTAGACAAACAGAGGGTACAACTGCAATATCAAGAAGAGAGGGGGTGTGTTTCTGTGTGTGCGTGTGCGTGATAGATGTGTTGGGAGGCATGCATGGATGATGAAGGGGACCATATGTGTTTGGTAAGCAGACCTAACTAGATCGGTAGATCAATTGTTGTGTGTCGGAGGAAGGGAGAGACATAACTAATGAGGTAGATCGATCGGCGCGTGGGGAAACGAGTTATAAACGACATGTATAGTGGGAGATCAGTCGGTGTACATCCATTTGTTAGAGGAAAATAAGGCCCAGAGAGACGGATATAGAGAAAGGGATGGAGCTAGGAGGTGGTGCGAGAGGCCTACTAGCTAGATAGGGGGAGGAGTGTGCGATTGTGAGATCGATGAAAAGAGGGGCGAGAGTTTACACGTGTATGGGACCGTATGAGAGACACGAAGCATGGACAGAGAAAGGAGGAGATGGTAAGTGTGTGTGTGTGTGTATGTGGTAGGCAGACATCGCTGGAGAGGTTTATCGATCGGTGTGTGTCGGAAAGAAGGAGTTGTGGAGACCGTGGGAGAATGACCTCAAGAAAAAAAATGAATGTGCGCGATGGATAGAATGCTGAGGGAGGGAGGCGAGGAGGGCGTGTGCATGCATGAGAGAAAGTTAGTGCTAGCTACAAAGGTTAGAGGATTGTGTGGGTGTAAGGGACTAACAAAGATCATAATTTGATATGAAAGTGGATTCATATATTTGAATAAGAGATCATAGTGTTATAAACCTATGCATGCATGAATATAGCGGTGATACGCGTGGTGTGGTTTTGGACATGTTATACTATAATGTGATAATGTGTGGCGTTTGCAACTCATAGCTAAATATCGAACAATCTAAACCATACTATATATCGAACAATCTCACATTTTATTTGAATTTGTGATAATGTGTGGCGTTTGCAGCTCAAAACTAAATATCAAACAATCTAAACCATACTATATATCGAACAATCTCATATTTTATTTGAATTTGTGATAATGTGTGGCGTTTGCAACTCACGGCTAAATACTTGTAGGCGTAGGGGGCGGGGCACCATACATTATGTGATAAACACATTATACATATGAGACATGGTTTAGATTATGCAGATCTAGCTAGAGCTTGAAATGTACTGTGATTTGAAATCAACATGAAGTTGATTCAAAAAATCGAGTTCGAGTTCATATAGTACACACAGTTCATATCTAACTCGAAAGTAATCATGTGGTGTGCTGTGAAGATAATATACAAACGATGGTTTAACTTGACAATAATGATGATTGTAGATCTTATTAAAATAGAGAAACGAATTCAAATGGTTTAACTTGACAACAATCATGATTGTAGATCTTATTCAAATAGAGAAACGAATTCAAATTTAGTTCATATTGAAGCGGTAGCATATACATTTGGAATGCACTAAAATGTTCATTTGAGTAGCAGGTTGCATGCATTATACACGTAGCGAAATATTTTAATTGAACATAACATGGATTCAAAGTTATGAATGGCATTTGTAATGCGAATTGATTTGGTACAGTACATGGGACTAGACTCTCTTGTGTGGTGCGAATTGATTTCTTTTTGGTTTTTTCGTTGAGGGAAGTGCGAATTGATTTGATATAGTATACACGTTAGGCTTGTCCGGAAATTTCAACCCATGCCTTGTTATACCGAAATTTTAAGATATCTCTTTGTCTCGTTGTGCTCCTAAAATTCCCTCCATCTCAACCCGCGCCTTGCTATCCCAAAATTACAACGCGCGTGAAAACTCCCACCTCCTGTGAAATCCCGACACGCGAAATTCCCATGATACCCCTGAACCGAAAGAACCACCTAGTTAAATCGATGGGGCTACTTTCGTAACTTACCCCACATTTCGGACAAGCGCGTCCCTAAGCCATGGTTCCCCCTCCCATCCCCTCCCCCCCCATTCGTACACTGAGGCCGCGAAAACCCACGAAGCCCCAAACCGCCTCCCAGCCAGAGCCTCTTCCACGACGACATCGTCCACCGCAACAGCTCGACGTCCCTCATCCACCGCACCGGATGAGGATCCGTCATCGATCTCGTCGTGCCGTCGATTCAGCCACCCCGTCCTCCACCTCCAAGGAGTTGCCCCGACATTCGCCTCGTCTTTCGCACCACCTCCATTCCCACAGCGCCGCCTTCACCTGCACCACCAGAAGAGCAGCACCATCACCGATTCCTTGGATGAAGCTGAGGCCTAATCGGTGCCACCAAAGAGGTTCTACACTAATCGCTGCATTTTCTTCTTGATTCGATCTCACGGTGCTACCGGCGCTCGGTCCCGAGCCGCCATGGTGCGGCTCCATCTACGACGACGTCGCCGGCCACTTCCTCCATGGCGTCGCTCCCTCGGTGGTGATGTCCACATCAGTCGGAGCTGCTACTGCTGCTCCGGCTCTCGCTGGCCCTACTGCTGCTACTTTGGCTCTCACTCGCGCTGCTGCTCTGCTCTTGATCTGGGTCCCCTGCCTGGTCTGCTCTGGCTCTTGCTCTCGGTCCCCTGCTGGTCTGCTCTGGCACTTGCTCGCGCTGCTGCTCTTGCTCTTGCTCTTGCTTGCGCTGCTACTCTACTCTTGCTCGCGCTACTGCTGCATGAGCAGGAGCTCCGGCTCTCGCTCGAGCTCCTGCTGCTGCTACCAGAGATGCTGCTACAAGACCAGCTGCCCCGGCTCTCGCACGCGCTGCTGCTCTGAGCGCTGCTGCTGCTCTGCCCCGGCTGCTCTCTGGTAGTACGGTCCCTGTTGGAGTGGCTACCGATTTAGATCACTGCAACTCTGCCACTAGTGCTCGAGCGGCCAAAACTATTAGTGCACTGCTTTTCTGCTACTAGTGCGTTCAGTTTCGATAGTAAAATTCAGTTTCGACAGCAAAATTCAGTTTCGACAGTAAAATTTAGTTTCGACAGTTAAATATAGTTTTGACAGTTAAGTTCAGAGATGAGCGGCTGATGTATTTTACATCTAGCACTTTTTGGTTATGTATTTTACATCATCTATCGGAGATGGTATTAGAATACCACTTCAGGTTAACGTTGTCTCTCTTGTCCTGCTTCAGCCTTGCCGTCGTACACCTCACCGGAGCTGCTCCAACGATGAAACCCTCCATCACAGCGGAGCAGTACCCTTGGCTCCATCTCCAGGCGCCTAAGATCTTCTTCCCCTCCTTCGACTGCCACATCAGCCGCAGCATCCTCAGCAACCAACCCAATGATGCTGAGATCGACATGGCTTCGCCAAAGAGGTTGTACACTTGCTGCATCACTTTTTTAGTCGACATGTTTGATATGTCTCCAACGTATCTATAATTTTTTATTGTTCCATGCTGTTATATTATCATTCTTGGATGTTTTACAATCATTTTATAGCAACTTTATATCATTTTTTGGGACTAACCTATTGACATAGTGCCCAGTGCCAGTTGTTGTTTTCTGCTTGTTTTTTACTTCACAGGAAATCAATACCAAACGGAGTCCAAACGCAGCGAAACTTTTTGGAATTTTTTTTTGGACCAGAAGACATCCAATGGGCCAAAGAAGTACCAAAGAGGGGGCCCGAGGTGAGCACAGGACACCAGGGCGGGCCCGGGCCCCCAGGCGCGCCCTGATGGGTTGTGCCCATCTCGGTGACCTCCCGCACCGCCTCTTTGCTCTATAAATACCCCAATATTCCAGAAACTCTAGAGGAGTCGACGAAAATCAATTCCAGCCGCCGCAAGTTTCAGAAACCACAGATCCAATCTAGACACCATCATGGAGGGGTTCATCATCCTCATTTGTGCCTCTCCGATGATGCGTGAGTAGTTCATTGTAGACCTATGGGTCTGTAGTTAGTAGCTAGATGGCTTTCTCTCTCTCTCTTTTGATTCTCAATACAACGGTCTCTCGGAGATCTATTTGATGTAACTCTTTTTTGCGGTGTGTTTGTTGGGATCCGATGAACTTTGAGTTTATGATCAGATCTATGTTTTTATCCATGAAAGTTATTTGAGTCTTTTGATCTCTTATATGCATGATTACTTATATCCTCGTATTTCTTCTCCGATATTTGGGTTTTGTTTGGCCAACTTGATCTATTTATCTTGCAATGGGAAGAGGTGCTTTGTGATGGGTTCGATCTTACGGTGCTTGATCCCAGTGACAGAAGGGGAAACGACACGTATGTATCGTTGCTATTAAGGATAACAAGATGGGGTCTATTTCTACATAAATAGATCTTGTCTACATCATGTCATCGTTCGTATTGCATTACTCTGTTTCTCCATGAAATTAATACACTAGATGCATGCTGGATAGCGGTCCATGTGTGGAGTAATAGTAGTAGATGCAGGCAGGAGTCGGTCTACTAATCTTGGACGTGATGCCTATATAATGATCATCGCCTGGATATCGTCATGATTATTTGAAGTTCTTTCAATTGCCCAACAGTAATTTGTTTACCCACCGTTTACTATTTTTCTCTAGAGAAGCCACTAGTGAAACCTACGGCCCCCGGGTCTCTTCTTTAATATATTTGCCTTTGCGATCTATTTTTATTTACTTTTATTTTAAGATCTATTAATCCAAAAATATAAAAATACCTTAATGCAATTTTTACTTATTTATTTTATCTCGCGTTCCCACGAGATCTATTTATCCAATCTACTACAATTTTACCAATCTTTTTACCCGTGAGGGATTGACAGCCCCTTTCTTACGTCGGGTTGCAAGTATTTGTTCTTTGTGTGCAGGAGCTATTTATGTGGTGTTGCGTGGTTCTCCTATAGGTTCGATAACCTTGGTCTCATCACTGAGGGAAATACCTACCGTTGCTGTGCTGCATCATCCCTTCCTCTTTGGGGAAATACCGACGTAGTTCAAGCAAACATCAAAAGGAATTTCTGGCGCCGTTGCTGGGGAGACATCATCAACATCTACCAGGTTCCTAATCACAAATCTCATCTCCTTGCAATTTACATTATTTGCCATTTGCCTCTCGTTTTCCTCTCCCCCACTTCACAAAAAAATTGCCGTTTTATTCGCCCTCTTTTTCGTTCGCCGTTTTCTCGTCAGATCCGTTCTTGTGTGCACTTTTGTTTGCTTAGTCATGATGCCTCAAAGAAAATATTATGATGTTCCTTACCCCAATATTTTGCTTGAAATTGAGAAAAGTACTAAGGAATATATGACTACACAATTTGAGCACAACAAATATTTTACTGAAGAACTTAAGGAACACTCTGTTGTGCTGGAAGCTATAACTAAACAACTTGATGATATGAGTAGAGAGGTTTGCAATCTCCAATCTAAGTATGCTTTTGCTGAAAGTTTGCTAGGTAAAATATCCGATGCACACCTAGTAAATCAAATGGCCGCTAAACCAATCTCGTTAGAAGATAAACGTGATGAAGATCTTAAAATGATTAGTGCTTCTTCTATTGAATCCTCGTTTAGTAAAATTAAGATTGATGAAAAAGGGACTGGAGAAGAGTCAACTTTAGCTAGAAGGCGTCCCGATAATTTGGAGAGTGAAAATCTTGTTGAAAATTTTGATAAAAGTGGGTTTGAAGAGGTTAAAACTTTAACTAGTGATGTGCCCACTCTTTTGGATTACAAAGACTTTAATTATGATAGTTGCTCTTTGGTTGATTGTATTTCTTTGTTGCAATCCATGATAAATTCACCCCATTCTTATGAACAAAATAAAGCTTTTACAAAACATATTGTTAATGCTATGATGAAAGCTTTAGAAGAAAAGTTGGAATTAGAGGTTTCAATTCCTAGAAAATTGCATGATGAATGGGAACCTACTATCAAAGTCAAGATCAAAAATTATGAGTGCTTTGCTTTATGTGACTTGGGTGCTAGTGTTTCTACAATTCCGAAATCTTTATGTGATGTGCTTGGTCTTACCGATATTGAAGAATGTTCTTTAAATTTGCACTTGGAGGATTCTACTATTAAAAAACCTATGGGAAGAATTAATGATATTCTTATTCTTGCAAATAGTAATTATGTGCCCATAGATTTTATTGTTCTTGATATTGATTGCAATCCGTCTTGTCCAATTATTCTTGGTAGACCGTTTTTACGTACTATTGGTGTCGTGATTGATATGAAAGAAGGCAATATTAAATTTCAATTTCCACTAAGGAAGGGTATGGAACACTTACCTAGAACTAGAATTAAGCCACCATATGAATCAATCATGAGGGCATCTTATGGATTTCGAAACAAAGATGACAATACTTAGATCCTTTGCATTATGCCTAGCTAGGGGCGTAAAACAATAGCGCTCGTTGGGAGGCAACCCAACTTGTATCTTTTTGCTTTTGGGTTTTCTTGCTGTTTTCAATAAAATACCCAATTATGCCTCTGGTTAGATGTGTTTTTGTGGTTTAAATTAGTGTTTGTGCCAAGCAAAGCCTTTGGGATGATTTGGGTGATAGTTGATTTCATCTTGCTGAAAAACAGAAACTTTTGCACTCAGGAAAACAATTCTTATTTTTAAAAGAAGAGTGATTTTGATTTGTTTATTTTTTCAGAAGATTAATAAACAAATTTCTCACGTTTTCCTAATTTCTCAGAATTTTTGGAGTTACAGAAATATTCGAAGTTTTCAGATTGCTACAGACAGTTCTGTTTTTGACAGATTCTGTTTTCTTTGCGTTGTGTGCTTGTTTTGATGATTCTATGGTTTCCTTTGAAGAGTTTTTGCCATAGAAAAGTTGGAATACTGTAGATATAATGCAAAAATAAAATATGAATGGGTTTGCAACAGTATTTATAGTAGTGATTTGCTTTCTTATACTAACGGATCTCACGAAGGTTTTGTTGAGTTTTGTGTGATTGAATTTTTCAAGTTTTGGGTGAGATCACGATGGATGAAGGAATAAGGATTAGCAAAAGGCTAAGCTTGGGGATGCCCGAGGCACCCCAAGATAATATTCAAGAAGTATCAAGCAACTAAGCTTGGGGATGCCCCCGAGTGGCATCCCCTCTTTCTTCTAACGACCATCGGTATTTTATTTGGAACTATATTTTTATTCGTCACATATTATGAGTTTTGCTTAGAGCGTCTTGTATGATATGAGTCTTTGCTTGTTTTGCTTTTTATTTTGAGTCTTGAATCCTTGCTGGACACACCTTTTTGAGAGAGCCAAAAATTATGCTATGCTTGCTCCTATGCTTCACTTAAATCTTTAGAGCCTTGGAATTGCTCTAGTGCTTCACTTATATCTTTTTGAGCGCGGTGTGCTTTATTATTTTTGAAGAAATGCTCTCATGCTTCACTTATATTTATTTGGGAGTTAGTAAAATTTTGAAGAAATTCTCTCTTGCTTCACTAAAATTAATTTGAGAGAAAGAAATATGATGCTCATGTTCTTCACTTATATTTGTTTGAGCTTATTAAAAGCAACATATGAAATTAGTCCCAAAGTGATAGATATCCAAGGAGGATATAATAAAAACTTTCATGAAGATCATTGGACAAAATAAACTTGATTCTTTGTAATAATTTTGAGATATGATGATAGTGATATGTGAGACATGTTGATGAGTAATTATGCTTTAGTAAGAATATTGGTGTTAAGGTTCATGATTCCCTATGCAAGCACGAAAGTCAATAGTTATGCAATGAAATTATATCCTACTTGTGGTGCATTATTCGGTGTTAGTTATGCTTAATGCTCACGTATGAGATTTTTCGTTTCTTGGTTGGGTGCTTCTCAATCTTTTGCTAGCCTTCATTTTCCACTAAGTATGATCACTACTTGTGCATCGAAATCCTTTAAACCAGTTTTTTCCATATGAGTCCACTATACCTACCTATATGCGGTATTTCCGTGTCGTTCTAAGCAAATTTGTATGTGCCATCTCTAATTTTCAAAATAAACTTCTCTTTTGTGTGCTCGTACCGCTCGCGAAACGGTAGGGGGTGGCTAATATATTTCCATGCTAGATGTGTTATTCTCACGATGAGTGTTTATTCACTTGTCATTGCATGAGAGTACGGCAAAGGTATTAGGGATGCCCAATCTTGAAATGAAAAATGAATTTACTTTATGTTGTCAAATAATAAATTCCTTGGAAAAGTGTTGGTATGGAGGGCACCCATGGATACGGTTAGCCATGGAAAGTGAAAGTATGGTGGAAAAAGGAATAAACTTTATTTTCTGTTTGGGAACCGCCTATGATATATCTAGCATGGAAAGTATTGGGAACTTCTCGATCGTTCTTGTTGGCAGGAAAAGCATGCCTCCCAAAATGTTTTTATATCTATTATTTTTTTGCTTTGAGCTCTGGCACCTCTACAAATCCCTAGTTCCCTCCGCGAAGGGCCTTTCCATTTACTTTATGCAATTTTTATTTGAGTCTCCATCTTCTCTTATAAAGCGCCAACTAAGGGGCACTATGATCGTATTTGAGCATTGGGTGTAGCTAATATGCGATTGTGTTTCATGAATGGATCAATGATTGAGCATAATGGGCTAGGGATAGCATGCTTTAATGTTGATATTTTGAAAGACATGGTTGCTTGTTGATATGCTTGAGTATTAAAGTCCTCATGTCAAAACTAGATTATTGCTTTGAATCATATAAAAGTCCAAATGTCTATGCTACAAAGAAAAGAATATGTGATGAACATGTTAGGCAGCATTCCACATCAAAAATTCTGTTTTTATCATTTACCTACTCGAGGACGAGCAGGAATTAAGCTTGGGGATGCTGATACGTCTCCAACGTATCTATAATTTTTGATTGTTCCATGCTGTTATATTATCATTCTTGGATGTTTTACAATCATTTTACAGCAACTTTATATCATTTTTTGGGACTAACCTATTGACATAGTGCCCAGTGCCAGTTGTTGTTTTCCACTTGTTTTTTACTTCACAGGAAATCAATACCAAACGGAGTCCAAACGCAACAAAATTTTTTGGAGATTTTTATTGGACCAGAAGACATCCAGTGGGCCAAAGAAGTACCAAAGAGGGGGCCCGAGGTGAGCACAAGACACCAGGGCGCGCCTGGGCCCCCAGGCGCGCTCTGATGGGTTGTGCTCACCTCGGTGACCTCCCGCACTGCCTCTTTGCTCTATAAATACCCCAATATTCCAGAAACCCTAGGGGAGTCGACGAAAATCAATTCCAGCCACCGCAAGTTCCAGAAACCACAGATCCAATCTAGACACCATCACGGAGGGGTTCATCATCCTCATTGGTGCCTCTCCGATGATGCATGAGTAGTTCATTGTAGACCTACGGGTCCGTAGTTAGTAGCTAGATGGCTTTCTCTCTCTCTTTTGATTCTCAATACAATGGTCTCCCGGAGATCTATTTGATGTAACTCTTTTTTGCGGTGTGTTTGTTGGGATCCGATGAACTTTGAGTTTATGATCACATCTATGTTTTTATCCATGAAAGTTATTAAAGTATTTTGATCTCTTATATGCATGATTACTTATAGCCTCATATTTCTTCTCCGATATTTGGGTTTTGTTTGGCCAACTTGATCTATTTATCTTGCAATGGGAAGAGGTGCTTTGTGATGGGTTCGATCTTACGGTGCTTGATCCCAGTGACAGAAGGGGAAACGACACGTATGTATCATTGCTATTAAGGATAACAAGATGGGGTCTATTTCTGCATAAATAGATCTTGTCTACATCATGTCATCGTTCTTATTGCATTACTCCGTTTCTCCATGAACTTAATACACTAGATGCATGCTGGATAGCGGTCGATGTGTGGAGTAATAGTAGTAGATGCAGGCAAGAGTCGGTCTACTAATCTTGGATGTGATGCCTATATAATGATCATTGCCTGGATATCGTCATGATTATTTGAAGTTCTTTCAATTGCCCAACAGTAATTTGTTTACCCACCGTTTGCTATTTTTCTCGAGAGAAGCCACTAGTGAAACCTACGGCCCCCGGGTCTCTTCTTTAATATATTTGCCTTTGCGATCTATTTTTATTTGCTTTTATTTTTAGATCTATTAATCCAAAAATACAAAAAGACCTTGCTGCAATTTTTACTTATTTATTTTATCTCGCGTTCCCACGAGATCTATTTATCCAATCTACTACAATTTTACCTATCCTTTTACCCGTGAGGGATTGACAACCCCTCTCTTACGTCGGGTTGCAAGTATTTGTTCTTTGTGTGCAGGAGCTGTTTACGTGGTGTTGTGTGGTTCTCCTACTGGTTCGATAACCTTGGTATCATCACTGAGGGAAATACCTACCATTGCTGTGCTGCATCATCCCTTCCTCTTTGGGGAAATACCGACGTAGTTCAAGCAAACATCAATGTTATATATATTATCCACTGAGCACACGTAGTAACATGAAATATGATTAGTTTCTCCTATATAACAAGCAGGGAGGTACCAGGCAACTTAGCTATCCGTGATGGACTCTCTCGAAAGCCATCATTATTTATTTCTGCGCGTTTGAGCTATGCATGTGTAGATGGACCTGGGAGTTGAGTTAGTAGGGCAGTGGCCTGGGTCCAAAGTAGTACAAGTAGCACAAAAACATTTTTGGAGTGTAGGCTTTTGCCTGTTCAAGCCTGCCTACTAGAATTGCCAATGGTTGAAAGGAAAAGTGAAGGAAAAACATAGGAATTGGAAAGTTTCCTATGGTACTACTATTAATGTATTTGGTTCAAAGGAATGGAGCAAAGGAAAACTATAGGATTTGTTCCTTTAGTGTCTCTTTCAAAGAAAACCCGTAGGAATTTTAATATCCACTTGGCCCTCCTTTTCAAATTCCTATTCATGAAGAACATGACTAAGTGATAGTAGCATAATAGCATTATAAATGTACATTTTCTTGTGGTTTGAATTAATTTGACCATGCTTCTTTGCATTCCTGTGACCTTCCAATTCCTGTGAACCAAACACCCAGATTGACAGAAATCATGTGATTTTAAATTCTCTGTTTTGCACATGCATTCCTATCCTATTACTGTGTATTTCCTATCCCTGCGTTGTTAGAATCCTCCAATTCAAACGAGCCCTTACAGAATTACTTCTCTTACAGATAGTTGTCAAAGAAAACCTTGTGTGGTTTGTCCCGCTCCTGCTGCGCCGTCGTCCACCCCAGCTCAGCTGCTCCAACGACAGAAGGGTCCACCACAGAAGGGATCCGCCCTCCAGACTGTCTTTCGCGCCTCAGATCTTCATCCCCACCGCCGGCAGCCACGACAACTGCATTACCATCATCAACTGAGCAGATGACCTCGAGGACTACACGGGTCCGCAAGAGAGGTCGCACTCTTTCGTGTCTGCTTACATTATGCATCGCTTAATATTACATGTTACTTTATCATCCTGTTCACTGATTAAACTCTGAGTCGGCTCCAAACTAATGCTCAAACTTGAGTTTTTAAATGGTTGTGGGGTACATATCGGGGCCGCAATCAATAGTATATGTCTACTATCTGGTTAATCTCTGGTGTCTACTATGAGTTTCATGTTGGGTGGGAAACAAACAGTAAAGAAGCCATTATCTGTATTTTTTAACCGGAGCCATTATCTGCCTGCTATCATTGGTTTTGGGTCTATCCATAGGTTGCTACCATTACTCTGGATTTCTGCATGCACTCCTTGCATAATCTCACTATGTTTTATTCCTATGCATGTCAGTTATTGTACACAATGGAACTGAACATGTAGAGCAAAAGAGACGAGCCTTGCGTGGCAATAAAATTTCATGCAGACGTCGCTCCATGGTGGGCGCAAAGGCAGCCCCCCTCCACCCATTTCAGATTGTAATCAAGAGCAAGATAACTGTTCTGAGGGGGATTCAGAAGGAGCAGACCACTCCTATTTACCCCCTGAGGTCTTCGCTCTAACTTGGCATGCTGATGTCGGTCATATCATGCATATGGTGCCTTGCATTGCTTACTTTATAGATCAAATATGTCATCTGCTTAGTTTAGACATGCTTTGTGTGAATGCCATCTGTTTAATTTTTGTATCGTATATGTGAATTATGCAACGCCATCTTGTTTAGCCAGGCATCATATATGTGAATTTTGCAATGCCATCCTACTTAACCAGTCATCTTATATGTGAATTATATCACGCCATCCTTTTTATTCATTACGTATTACATTTGTCAACAATGTTAGTACATTCAACTACTCTTCGTGTGCATCAGCCATTTGACACGATGATGGAAAAATATGGAGTGAAAACAAGGTCTTCAGAGCAGACTATGCTATCTGACGAAGCGCATATCTCGCTGGTTACGGATAGCTCCTCAGAGGAGGGTTCAGAGACAGATGACCAGTCCTATTTCCCCCCCGAGGTGTATGCTCTAACTTGACAGGGTTATGTTGCTCATATCGTGCATATGGTGTCTTGCATTGCTATGTCATTTGCTTAGTTTAGACATGCTTTGTGTGAATGCCACATGTTTAGTGTCTAATTACCATATATGTGAATTATGCAATGCCATCTTGTTTCAAGACATTATATATGTGAATTATGCAATGCTATCTTGTTGCAAGGCATTATATATGTGAATTATGCAATGCCATGCTGTTTAGCCAATCATCATATATGTGAATTATATCATGCTATCCTTTTTTTGTATTACGTATTCCGTTTGTCGACAACATTTGTATATTCAACTACTCTTCCTGTGCATCAGCCATTTGAAGCGGTGATGGAAGTATCTGGAGTGAAAACAAGGTCTTCAGAGCAGACAATGCTACCTGCTGAAGCAGACATCTTGCTGGTTATAGATAGCTCCTCAGAGGAGGATTCAGAGGCAGATGACCAGTCCTATTTCCCCCCTGAGGTCTATGCTCAAACTTGGCAGGGTTATATTACTCATATCATGCATATGTTGTCTTGCATTGCTTAGTTTTTACATCATATATGCGATTGCCATCTGCTTACTTGCTTAGTATATAAATCATATATTTGAATTATATCATGCCATCATGTTTACATAGACATCATCTATCTAAATTATGGCATGCCAACCCATTTAATAAAGACATCATATAGTTATATCATCTCATCCTGTTTAGTGTTTACAGTCATCATATTTTGAATTATGTCATTCTATCCGTGAATTATATCATGCTATCATGTTTCCATAGGCGGCATGTATGTGAATTATGGCATGCCAACCTATTTAATAAACACATCATATAGTTATATCATGTCATCCTGTTTACATAGTCATCATATTTTGAATTATGTCTTTCTATCCTATTTAGTTAGCCATCATATATGTGAAATTGTGTCATGCTATCCTGTTTAGTTAGCCATCATATATGTGAAATTGTGTCATGCTATCCTATTTGGTTAGACAACATAAATGTGAATTATTTCATGCCCTCTTTTATTCCCCACTATCCATTGCACCTGTCTATCATACAATGTCTATACATTCAATTACTTTTCTTGTTTATCAGCCATTTGAATTGGAGGGGGTGATGGCAGTATCTAAGGGAGTAACAACACGGTCTTCAGAAAAGATAGTGCTACCAGTCGATGCAGATAGAACCACGGTTGTACTTGCCCAAGAACCAGCCCCACCACACATAACCCAGACTCACGCAGATTGTACCCCTACCCAGTTGGACAGAGAACCAGCTACACCCCTTCTAACCCCAACCCCAGCAGATAGTAACCCAGTTCCAGTTGACACAGCACTGTCTCCACCACAGAGCACCCAAACACGAGCAGTTAGTAAGGCAACTGCAGTGCCCAAAGCACGAGGACCACCACTCTGAACCCCAACTCAACGCTTAAAGCAGAAGAAGAATTGTTCTCAGGTCAGGTTCTGTAGCTATGGTTCATACTCCTTTGCTCTTGCATCACTGTATTTACTCATACCAACTATTTTCAAATTTGAAGGATGGAATTGAAACTCCAATGGCGTAACAGGTATGTTTTAAACCTGTTTCTTTAACTGGTTTGCTGTTGTAACTTGCTCTATGTTGATTTCAGTTTCAACTGAATAAACAGTTATGTTCTCATGTCATGCACATTACAAGTGTTGTTATTGCTGTGTAGTTTCCCACACTTATATTCTATCTATGCTGCTTTCTCTTAAACAGATATTATTTGAACTGTGTCTCTATCTTGATTTGGCAACAAAAACTAGAATGATATAGACCATACAGTGACCATGGTACATAGATATATGTTTGTTTCATGTTGTTATCCTGTCCACTTTACTACTGAACTGATTTACCAAAATGAGTTTCATATACAACATGGTAAACCTGTGATGTGTCTGCTTGTTTCTCTTTTAGAATGCGGATAAAATATTGGAGAAGAGTACCCTGTTATGCATTGGTAAAGGAAGTAATGCAGATAAGGTTCAAGATAGTGAGACATCCCTGTTGGTCTCCAAGAAAGCTGATAAAAACTATCTTAACGATAGTGAGACAACCACAAAGTCTTGTCTTGATGTAGTGTTCGAGTTACTGGCCACTACTGCTGGCACAAGCTCTTCGAACTCGCTGCCTGAATCAGATCGTCTTCTTGAGTCTCAACTTCAAGTTGAAAGACATCGATCAGATGTGCTGCGACACGAAGCCGAAGGACTGAGGAAGTCCCTGCAGAATTCAGATGCATACTTTCTGGTGCAATAGCAAGCGCTGGAGGATTTAAGCGCCAAACAAGAGAAAGTTAATAAGCTTGCTAAGCATCTTGCCAGCATGCTGGATACCCAGGATATTGTTTCTTGAGCTCTTCTGAAGTGGTTTCATTTCTGGACTTGTTTTGCTGTGGCGTTTATTTGCACTGCTCGCCAACTTTGACAACCAGTGTATGTGATATGCTGCTTTGTTCCCTATATTTGCACTGGTGGTGAACTTTGATGCCCAGTGGATGTAATATGTGTAATAGCCGTAATAGCCTAGCGTTAGTTGCTTGCTTATTTATTTCCTTATTGTCTTGTTTAGTTGTTTGCTTGTAGTCACTGCAGTTCTTTTTCCGCGTTTTTCTAGTGGCCACAATAACCTATTTTTTATAACTAGGCCACAATAACCATGGGCAACATACGGACCGTTGTCACCATGGTCCAGCTACCTGCTGTAGTGACCATGGACCTCCTACGGGCCGTAGGATCCATGGGCCCTCAACGGGCCGTATAATCAATAACGGTCCGCAAAATGGGCCGTAAATGGGCTAGAGTGGAAATCGTGTGTTTATGGCCCGACCATAACGGGCCGTTAATAGGCCGAAATGTATAACGTGCTTAATTCTATCGACATGCATCACGGGTCGTTAATGGGCCGTATTTGATGACGCTATGAAAACAGCCCAACGGGTTAATGGGCCACAGACGGGCCGACTATAACCATGGGCTGAATTTGGCCCACAAGCGGAACAGGCCAGTAACGGACCGTAAGTAACCGAATGCTAGAAATGAGCCCAAGAATAAATGGGCCCTTAGAAGGCCAAAAGGTAACACGGGCTGGAAATGGCCCAACGGAATAATGGGTCGTTAATGGGTGTAAAGCGATACACTATTCATCATGGCCCAGTTTCTCCACGGGCCTTTAATGGGCCTAGAGTTACAAAGGGCCTCGTATGGGCCGAAAGACGTCATGGGCCATACATGGGCCGGAAGTTACAATGGGCTGGAATCATATTGGATGGCCCAAATGACGCTACTGGGCCCAATTCGGATAGGCCATAACGGACCGTGAGTTAGCAGGCTGTAAATGGGCTATATGCGAACAGGCTGTTAACAGGCTTTCCGTGGGCCGGCCCGCTACCTTTTAACCAAGTCAAATGGGCCGGCCTTTTCACCTGAATGAGCCTCTATTGGGCCGTGCCACGTGTCGACCTATCATAGGCGCCTCCCGTCCAATGAGTGGATGACAACTGTCCCAACGCTGAGTCGACACGTGGTTCCTCTGGCCATTGAGAATTTTACACGTGGAAAATCCCCATTGGTCCAGGCTGTTAATGGGTTATCGGATCCAAACTAGAACCTGGTAGCTTAACGGCGACCCGTTACGGTGGATGCCACATGTCGGTTACCCTTGACGAAAGCACTTCCATGACGCGCCATTTATCGTTATGGAAGTGGACACTTCCGTGATGATAATTTTAGTATTGTCATGGAACACTTCTACGACAGCACAGGTATGACTATCTTGATTCTGTCATAAAATCATCATGGATGTACATGCATGACAGAAAACAGGACCTACTGTGACAAACACGTATCATCACGGAAGTGTACCTTTTTTGTAGTGTATCACTGCACCCTGGCGGCGTCGACGGCGTCGTGCTTCCACAGCCGGAGCCGGAGGTCCACACTGACTCCAGTGACGACTCGGGCGACGTCTCCGGCGATGACTCCGACGACGATGGAGAACCGGTTAGTCATCTATACCCATTTATGTGTCAAATACATCCTAGGGTTTCTCTGGTTACTCCTGCGTACTGCCTCCCCCTTTCTGGAATAGAAATCCTATGGTTATGTTCTCCTAATCCATGAAATCTGAGTAAGTTTCATTAGATCCATGTAGTGTATTGATTGTTTGAATGGTACAAGTGATAAGTGATTAGTTGTTTCATCTGTGCAAATGATTTCTGCTAATAATCTGACTAGGGTTAGTGTTCGTGCTAATAATTCCTAGCCAGGTCTTGACAATTGATTTTGAATGACCTACATATATGTTTGTGCCATTATTTTCTTCAAGATTGGTCTGTACATAGATGATTGTGCTTAAAAATCAAACCATAATATCTGGATATGTCTAAAAAAATAGCCATAAATTCCTAATCCTACTTTACGGCATGTAAACATTGATTTGATGCCAAATTTTGCCAACTGCCAAATGTTCGCTAGAGATTAGTTTGTATTCCAAATTTGACGCCACCTTTTTTTACTATATGTATAGGTGCTGTCTGACGATGTCGACAACGAGGATGAAGATGGCCAGAGGAGGTACAAGAGGCAAATCCTCAGGGAGCTTTATGCGGGAATGCATAACAGGCGTATTAGGACCTGGGACGGCGGCTATCGATGCCCATTTTGCAACCAAAAGCTTCATGACGCGTATCAAAGTGTTCTGGCGCATGCAAGAGGACGAGCCGTTGGCTCCTTCAAGCAGAAGTATTCTCGCAGGGTGGCGCACGCCGCGCACGCCGTGTACCTGGAGAAACTTCAGGATCATGCCGGCAGATGAGATGAGATGTGGGATCGAACTATGTATGGCTATGTAGTGTCTTAATTATAAATGTGCTTGAGTATGCTTAATGATGGTTGAACTATGCTTGTGTACGCTTATTATCTATGTCTGAGTATGTTTAATCTATGTTTACTTATGTCTAAATGTGGGATATGGATGCAATCAGTTCGGTTGATGGAATGTACCTCCGTCCTGGTTTGTTGGTCCCCTTTGTAATTTGTGTTAAATTTTGACCAAAGATTTAACTGACAAAATGTTAGTGCAGGTCAGCAAAAATTATATCGTTGGATGCGTATTTGAACATAGTGTTCAATGATATAATTTTTGGTGACATGCATAAACATTTGCTAGTTAAATCTTTGGTCAAAATTTGGCACAAATTACAAAGGGGACCAATAAACCAGGACAGAGGTAGTACGTCAATCACACATGGTTCCCAAAATTGGAACCATGTGCAATGACTTTCATTTTCCCTGTTACGTCCATCACACACGGTTGGCTCTGGCAAACCGTTGCCTCCGAAACTCTTTGTGGGACAGAAAACCCTCACCACCCAATTAAAAAAAGAAAACCCTCACCATCCCCACGTCACAAAAACCCTCACCCCACCCGCCACACCCTTCGGTCCCCATTCACACCTGCACAAGCTCCTCCGCATCTAAGCATGGCACCGCCTATCGCCGCGGCAACCACTTAGCTCGACGCCTATCGCCGCCGCCAGGCTGCCGGCAAACCCCACCGCATTTCGCCACTTCTGCTTGCCGCCGCCTATCGCCATTGACTTTCTTGACGCTGCTCGCGGTCGACCCAGCTCCGCCCAGTTGGGGAATCCGCCGTATTGAGGGTTTTTTTCTCATGGATAACAATGTAACTAATTTAATGAGATAGTATCTCATCTCTTATCCCAGTTCATCTGCCTCCTTTAAGCACCAGGCCGAAATCGCGGTGAATTCATTTTTATTTGAGCTGATTTGAGGGTTTTCTTTCATTCATAGAGTGTACAGTGCGCGGACACATCAGGACTTTGCGGCCTCGGCCAGACATCCATGGAGTTTCATCTCACCGTACCAGATGACTTGAGGATGCGTGCGGTATGTTCAATCTCACCCTAAATTGGTTGGCATGGCCTACTTTCCTGAACATATACTAAATATTGCTACATTTGGATAAAAGGTGCCACATGCAGCATATACGTCAAAGGGGATTTTTTTCCTCAATATTAGGCAAATTAATGATGTATTGTTCTTTCGATTACTCTCATATTTCCATGACATCATGGTTACCCTATCTATTTAATTATAGATTTTTGTCCTTTGATTTCAACTGTTGTACAGTTCTTTCAATTTCACCCATATTTGCATGTTACCATATTCTTTAACAACCCTACCATTTTCTGCAGCGTGTCCCTTGCTATGCAACAGAATCTGTAGTACACACTCTTGCCCTTTACATAAATCAAGACTGCAGGGATCTCATACTGAACACAAACCATGGATTTACAATCGTTGCTACGGTAAGACTTGATGAATGTGGTGACTCCTATTTTGTCACTAGCCTTTGGACAAAAATTTCTAAGTTTTATGTACTGAAAGCTGGCACTAAAATTGCACTGCACATAAAAGAGCCTGGTCATGAGATATATGCTAACTTCCTCGACGATATCATCCGTCCAGACTTTGTTCGAAGTAAGTATTCTTTTCAAGTATATGCATGTTGACTTACCCAGCAATATCAAAGGAATTGTGTAGTATTTAAGCAACCAATTGTTATTCCATTTTCTTACTCTGTTCCTACCTACTAACTTCTAGTTACCAATACACTTTTCTATTGCCCTGTTTTAACTAAATATTCCATGTACTCCCACTTCTATCAGAAAGCGCAGCTAACGAGGAGACTCCGAAGGTGGAGAATGGGGCTGCCAACAAGCGGAGGCGGGTCGAGCAAGAACTGCAAGCGACTCCAGCAGGCCTTGACTTCATCAGCAGCCTCCCTGATGATATGTTGATAGTCATCATCTCCCTCCTCCCAATCAAATATGGGGTGCGGACAATCGTCCTTTCCCGGCGGTGGCGCCCCCTATGGCACTCCACCCCTCTCGACCTCATCGACACCCACGAGCTCTGCCATGGCTATCGAAAAAGCTTGAATGCGTTCTCCCAGATCCTCGGCAGTTACCATGGCCCAACTAGAGGCCTTAGCATGGGCAAATTGCGTTCCAACGGCAAGGACTGAGCCAAGCTTAACGAGTGGTTCTGATCCCCCGCCCTAGATCAGCTCGAGGAGCTCACTTTTGATGATGGGCATATGCGCTCGCTGCCAACGTCCGCGCTCCGCCTCGCGCCCATGCTGTGCGTCGCCAAGTTCAGGAACTGCCATCCCCCCCCCCCTTAATGATGCGCTTGCTCTTATTCTACCACGACTGAAGCACCTCGAGCTCGTCGCGGTCTGCCTCCCTGACGGTGACATGGAGGGCCTGCTCCATGGCTGTACTGCACTCGAGTACCTTCGTCTTTAGGCGATCAATGGGTTGAGTAGCTTCCAAATCACCTCCGTGACTCTCCGGACTATTTATGTGTGTTGCTGGTGCTGCAAGAAGACATCACAAAATGTGTACCACGGTATGGTCATTGAGGACACACCTTCACTTGAGAGATTACTTGTAGTTGATCAAGAAGGTCCAACAAGAATCAATGTCATTTCTGCGCCGAAATTGATAGTGGTGGGCTACTCGTCTGACAAATACTCCTAACTTGTTATTGGATCCACACCCGTTCAGGTACAACAGCCGCCTTCTACCTCTCCTTCTAGAAATTAACATTATTTCTAATTTTGAAGATGTATGTTTGTCTGTCATCCAGAAAATGATTCTGACAAGCTTGACCCCGAAACTATGCACAGTGAAGGTCTTGGCACTAGAATCTATCGGCCCCAACCTGGACCAAGTTGTTAGTTTCCTGAGATGCTTTCCGTGCCTAGAGAAGCTATATATCGAGGTGATGTTCTTTTCCTGTTAAATGTTAACCATAAGGGAGTTTAATTTTTGACACCTTTTTCCAAGTTTACAATGACAATGTACTATGATTTCTGAAGGATTTTTGGAGGATTTCAGTACATACATGTTTCCCCCCTCCCATATTGGTTGCTTGATCCATATGGTCACAATCCATAAGCATTTCTCCTTTGGATTCATCTGTATTAGTTTTCTTAGGGAACTTTTCATCCACTCCAACCTCTTGTGAAGAAGGCTACATTTTTCTAGATTGTAATCAAATGTCCATGTTAATCATGTCGGATCGAAGATGGCACGTTAGTGCATTTTAAAAATCCTGCAAACCAAATATGCATGTAGTAGTGTTCAAAACTGCATTTAGGCACTAACATGTTTTATTCTTTTGCAGATAAGATTAGGCCCGGTGGTGGATAATGTGATACAATATAACAATCACATCGAATGCCTAGATCTGCATCTCTCAGAAATTACTTTGAACTCCTACCCAGGGACCTTACCAGAGATTATATTCGCCAAGTTCTTTGTTGTCAGAGCAAGGGTGCTGAAGGTAATGAGGTTTGCCCTACATTTATTTCGCAAAAATGAATGGTTTGTTGATCAGCGCCGGCGGCTGCGGCAGAATGGAATAGGCTCCGAAAAAGCTGAATTTCATTTTGGAACTTCAGATGACAGAGTAATTGGAAGTCATTGTGTCAACCCCATACATGACTTCTCAGTGGCTGACCCCTTTGCAAAAATTATGAGGTTTCAAAACTAGCCTTACAAGTGGTAATTGTAACACCCCCAGTGGTTAACTACAGTAATCACCCTTTTGATTATGCCATGTCATCATGTTTAACAGTGCATGATCATCATTTGCATCATAATGCATTTCAACTTCTAACTCAAATTCAAATTAAATTAAAGTGGAAAATAAAAGTTGTCCAACATAGAAACTAAATTGTTCATTAAATAGCAAATAAATCAGAGACGATTCTAAAATTGAAACCAACATCATTGGAGTTGGGTAAGTGACTCAAACATCTTCAAACAGCGACTAAAAACAATATTTAATAACCCTTTATTAAATCTAATTTAAGTATGAAATGATGTTTTGCCCAAACTAATTTTAGGTGTTAGGAAATAAAGCACTGGTATTTATGGACCAGGTCACATGTTTTACAAAATTCAATTTGAGCCCTAACTATTTACAAAACAGGGGTATGGATAAATAAAAAGAGAAAAGAAAATAAAGCCCCCCCCCCCCCTCGCTGGGCCTCGGCCCAGCTGGCCACTGGGCAGAGCCGGCCGGCCCAGCTGCCTCTCCCCTGGCCTATAAGGCCTCGGCCCGATCCCCCCAGGCCGAACCCTAGCCTCATATCCCTCGACCCCTCCTTCCTCCTCCCCGGCGCCTGACGCCGCCGTTCCCGCCCGGAGCTCCGCGCCGGCGCCGCCTCCTCCGCCCCTCCTCCTCCCCGCGCCCGCTGCCCCGTGCCCTACCGCCGCTGTGAGGAACCCCCCCTCCTTCTCCTCCGTCTCCCCCCCCCTCTAGACCCCGCGCGCCGGGACGCGCTTCGCCCGCGCCCGGCCCGCGCCCGCGCGCTCCGCTGCCCTGGCCCGCCTGCTCCTCTCTCCTTGGCTTCTCTCCCCCCCTCTCCCCTCTCCTCCCCTCCCGCCTCTCCCGCCCCCCTCCCGCTCCCCTCACTTCCCCCGCCTCCCCTCCTCTTCCATCTCCTCCCCCTGCTCCTCTCCCCTCCACGGCCTCCGGCGCCTCCGCCGCTGCCCTCCTGCCCCCGCTCCCCCCCTCTCTCACCCTGCTGGATTGTTATCCCCCGGACTGCCCCTCCCCCCGCCGCCCCCCCGCCGCCCCCGCGCGTGCCATTTGGGCACGGACATGTCCGTCCCAAATGGCCCGCTCCGACTGTCGCCCCATTGGTGCGCGTCCGGACGTGTTCCGCCCTAGCCATGTGCTAGCAAAAAAAAAAAATTATTAATAATAATAATAAATTTAATTAATTAATTAACTTAATTAATCCTGTTTAATTAACCTAACCTAATTAACCTAATTAACTACTGTTAATTAACCCTAATGACTGCTGACATCAGCATGATGTCATGCTGATGTCATCAGTTACTATTCTGGATAATTCGAAATTAAATAATAAAAATAAATTCAGAAATTAATAAAAACTTTAGAAAATCATATAAAATAATCCGTAACTCAGATCGAAAAACTTTGTACATGAAAGTTGCTCAGAACGACGAACGATCTGAATACGCGATCCGTTCTTCCGTCACACGTCCCTAACTATCCGAACTTGCAACCGTTCCCCTTTTATCCTCTGTCCGATAATTTCAAAGACCCGGAAATATCGTCAGATATTCTCCCGCTCCCGTCTGTTACGTTGTGATGCTGCGTTAGACTATACCCCTAGCACCGTGTATCGTATTTTTCATGCTCATGTTTGCTCTATATTTTATACTGTTTCCTCCTCCCTCTCTCTCCTCTCTCGATAGCCCCCCGACCCCGACGTCGTCCCCGAGACCGACGCAGCTCCGGACTCCCGAAGACACCATAAGACGACCTTGCCCTTGCCGCCGAGCAACCCGGCAGCCCTCCCTTGAGCATACCGATATCGCCCATTCTAAATTTCTCATGCTTGCATTAGAATTACTTCTCTGCTGCTGCGCTGCTTTACCTATTCTGATGCTAGCCTGTTCATTGTAACCTACTGTTAATAATTACCTACATATCCTAAACTGTTTAGTCTAGGCTGGGTAGAGACCTTCAGTGACCCCACTTATCCCGACTGCCGCGCCGCTGAATCGTCAAAGACCCGATCAATGGATTGGAGACCAGGACCCGACACCGCATCACATCACCCCCCCCCCTTAGTTGTAACGACACTTGCAAAAAACACGCGTTACTATTCGAGTGCCGAGGGTGAAACCTCCTTGTAGCACTTCTGATTTTAACTCTGTAGAGTAGCTATTCGGTCGTGGTCATCGAGGGTGATTCCTCCTTCAACACCGCTTCCGATAACGACGCTGTCGTACAACCACCTCAAAGTGGTGGACCCAGTGAGGGTGATTCCTTCCTATTTCACTTGACGGATACATCGAGTGGGAATTCAATGAGGGTGATACCTCGGATTCCCTGATGTTTATGACGAACAATACGGATACTTGGACCTTACAATGTTTACTTTGGAAAGGCGGGTCGACCCTGAGGGGTACCCGCGTGTGATGTGAAGGCGGGTTGCCAGTGTGTTGCCCGAGTGGTGAAATACGAGGCCGCGGCCGGGCATTCTTGGCCCTTGCCGCAATCCCCTCGGAGACGGGGCGACGGGGTCACATCTTTTTCGTGAGTCTCTTGCTTCGTTACCGCATAGCCCTAGTCCATTACGATTTGGATATTTGATCCGAGCCAGCGCCTCTGGTCTGATGGCACTAACCATCACGTGGGCATAGTATGGGCGTTCTGCATCGTATGCATCAGCCGAAAGCTCTTTCAGACGTCATTCAGCAGTGGCGGCCATATGGAGTGATTTGGCGCCATTTTCGGGGTGCCTTGGATCTGGCATGTACGCAAACGACCCGGAGGGCGAGGGGCGATGGCCAAGACCCCCTTGCCGCTTAGGATGTAGACCGGCGGGGACCTCTCCTGCTGAGCTGTAGGTAGGGTTGCGATGTGTCGTTTGGCCGAGGCCGGGCATGACCCAGGAAAGTGTGTCCGCCGAAGTTAATCGGACCGTGTTGGGTAAGTTGGTGCACCCCTGCAGGAGAAAACCTTCTATCGATAGCCGGTCCTAACGGTAAAGACCTCGGTGTTGTATCCCTGATTGATACAATTTAGAACTGGATACCTGTGATGAACCTGTAGTAATGGCTTCTGGGATTGGCTTTCTCGAATGGGAGTCGAGAAAGGATCTCTGGGTGAGTTGATATCATTACTGCTACATTATAATTGTATTTTCTACTCTCTTCTACTCTGCAAGATCGCTGAAGATGCTAGTCGTTCGATAGGACTAGGCCTTCTCTCTATTTCTGGCATTTCTGCAGCCCAGTCCACATATACAGACACTCCCCCCTTGATAATGTTGCTATGTAGTGTAGATCCTTGCTTGCTTGAGTACTTTCACAGAGTACTCACGGTTGCTTTGTTTTTCCTTTTTCATCCCCCTATCAGTTGACGTGACCAGAGGACGGAGCCCCCTGAGACAGATGCCCCTGACGATCGCTACTTACTACTACCAAGGAATGGATACTACTCACGGTTAGTTTGACTGACGACCAGGAGTAGGATCGGAGGGTCCCAGGCAGGAGGCCTTGTGCCTTTCGATCGTAGTGTTTTCTTTTGCCCCGCCTTTCTAAAGGCCTTTCTGTTTCTATTTCATATCTGTACTCAGATATCTGATGCTTCCGCTGACGCTTGTTCGCAAGCTTATGTATTCGAGCCCTCGAGGCCCCTGGCTTGTAATATAAAGCTTGTATGACTTTATTTATGTTTTAGAGTTGTGTTGTGATATCTTCCCGTGAGTCCTTAGGCTTGATCGTGTGCATTTGCGTGTATGATTAGTGCACGATCGGGCCGGGGGCGTCACAAGTTGGTATCAGAGCCGACTGACTGTAGGAACCCCCTTTTCAACTCCTTGGCCGAAGTTGAGTCTAGAAACCGGAAAACTATTTTACTAACTTGGTTGTGTGGCTTACGGGCCCACGTCGCCAATTGGGTGGTATTAGGATCTTTTACTCCTCGACCTTTACTCTGGGACTCTGACCTCTCTTCTATTCGGGTTAAATGATTTTACTAACTCCAGCATTAGGCTCTCGTGCTCACATCCACCCGGAGTTCTGAAATATTCCCCCTTGCTTCAAGATTGTGGGCCAGGTTCTGCTTACAGGATCCTTTTATCGAGGGCACCCTGTGTTGTCACGTGCAGATTCCTCGCTCCAACAGTTTTCTCCGACGTGGATCTAGCCTTTGCTATGTCTCGTTGTGTACTCCCATATCGCGTGCCTGCGCGCCGCCTAGATGTCTAGCCCTTCCCTTTTCAACTGTCGTAATGCCGGATGCTAACCGAGGCTATGTGTGGCTTTGAATGTCTGGTGCGAATATGATGAAGTATCTATTGCACTTCCTTCTGTTGTGCGTGTTACTTCATAAATAATTCCCTACACCTGCAAGTTATTAGCTAAATTGCTCCTGTTGATTTGGCAGGATGGCTGACGATCCTCCACCTCCACCCTATAATTGCCGCAATGATGCAGCAGTTTGAATTGAACCGTCAGCTCAACGAGAGTCTGGTAAGACGTTTGGAATGCAATGAGGCTCGTCAGGAGCCTGGACCGATCTCGCTGCCAGAATTTGTGCACCTCAACCCGTCCGTTTTCCGCAACTCCACCAATCCTATGGATGCTGATGATTGGCTTCGTGACATCCTGTTTGAAATGGAGTCAGCTAATGTTGCCCCTGACAGTTACGTCACCTTCGCGAGATTCCACCTAAAGGGCCCAGCTGCTCAATGGTGGGAAAGCCACAAGGGTACGTTGCCTGCTGAAACAGTAACCACTTGGCAGGAATTTCAGTCAGCTTTTCGTGCACGGTACATTCCTCAAGGTCTGATAGATCAGAAGAAGCAGCAGTTTCGCAAACTCACACAGGGCACAATGACTGTGGATGAATATCAGAGGAAATTTCTTGAGTTATCCCGCTATGCTGAGGATGACGTTAACACTGACGCCCGCAAGCAGGATAAATTCCGTGAAGGACTCCGTACTGACATAAAACTCGCACTTGCAGTCCTTGATTGTACAGACTTCGAAATGCTTGTCAGCAAATCTTTCCAAATTGAAACAGCTCTGACTGAATGCCAGGAGTCGCTCAAGCGCACTCATGAAGCTGGCTCATCCTCGGGTCAGCCTGTTCAGAAACGTCGAGTCTGGATCCCACACAATGTTCATCACCGACCTGCCCCTGCACCAAGGCCGTCCTATGTTGCACCTCGTTTGCCTTCACCGCCGAGACAGCTATCGGTCCATGCTGGACCGCCTGATGCTATGGCTTTTCGTCAGGATGCACCACGTCCTTCTGCTGGTTGCAGGAAGAGCCGTCGAAAACATCCTTCTAGGAACGTTGGAACCAGACTACCTGCTAGTCAACGTGTTCATGTCAACCAAGTCAACATGGAAGAAGCTCGGCAGGACCCCAGCATTGTGATGGGCACCCTTCTAGTGAATTCAATCCCAGCTTCTGTACTCTTTGATTCTGGAGCGTCGCACTCCTTCATGTCTGAAAGTTTTGCACGAATCCATTATATCCCTTTCGACAAGATGTCCACCCCATTGGTAATCCAGTCACCCGGGGCTAATTGGCAAACTACCATGGTAAGCCACGGTAACCACATTGCGATCGGAGGATTGATGTTCCCCGTTTCTCTCATTGCCCTTAAGACCTCCAACATTGACATTATTCTGGGTATGGACTGGTTGAAGCCTCATAAAGCTTTGATTGACTGTGCCACTGAAGCAGTCCGCCTCACACACCCTTCCGGTCAGACTGTCAGATACTCCGCTCGTACAGTGCAGGACGCCGAAGCTCAGATATATGTCCTAAATGCACTGAACGCTTCACCTCTTGAAGGCATTGAGAACGTTCCAGTTGTTCGTGAATTTCAAGATGTCTTTCCAGAAGAACTTCCAGGAATACCGCCTGCTAGAGCTGTTGAGTTCGTCATCGACTTGAAGCCTGGCACAACACCTATCGCGAAGCGTCCTTATAAGATGCCTCCGCATCATCTTCTTGAGCTTAAGGAAGAAATCGACACGTCACTTAAGAAAGGTTTCATCCGCCCCAGTTCCTCTGCTTGGGGAGCACCTTCACTCTTCGTTAAGAAGAAGGATGGAACTAACCGATTGGTTCAGGATTATCGGCCCATTAACCAAGCCACCATTCAGAATAAATATCCGCTTCCTCGGATCAATGATTTGTATGATCAACTTACTGGATCATCGGTATTCTCTAAACTTGATTTGAGGTTGGGTTACCATCAGATCCGTGTTCGTGAAGAGGATATTCCGAAGACTGCTTTTGTTACTCGCTATGGCTCTTATGAGTACACTGTCATGTCATTTGGCTTAACCAATGCTCCAGCCACATTTTCCCGTCTGATGAATTATATCTTCATGGATTACCTCGACAAGTTCGTCGTGGTATATCTAGATGATATTCTGGTTTATTCAAAGAATAAGGAAGAACATGCTGAACACCTCCGTCTTGTACTGGAAAGGCTCCGAGAACACCAACTGTATGCCAAATATTCTAAATGTGAATTCTGGTTGTCTGAAGTGACATATCTCGGCCATGTGATTTCGAAAGATGGCATTGCCGTTAACCCAGAACGAGTTCAGGCTATTCTTGACTGGACTCCTCCGAAGAACGTCAAGCAAGTGAGAAGTTTTCTCGGTCTTGCAAGTTATTGCCGTCGTTTTGTTGAGAATTTTTCTAAGATTGCTAAGCCGTTGACTGATCTGCTTCACAAGGGCGTTAAGTTTGAATGGACAGAAAAATGTCAGGAAAGTTTTCAAACACTCAAAGACAAGCTAACGTCTGCCCCAGTACTTGCTCCTCCAGATTCTCGCAAAGACTTTGTGATCTATTGTGACGCATCCCGTGAAGGATTAGGCTGTATCCTAATGCAAGAGCGTAAAGTGATTGCCTATGGCTCTCGTCAGTTGCGACCGCATGAAGAGAATTATCCGGTACATGATCTAGAACTAGCTGCTGTGATCTATGCACTGCAGTTGTGGCGACATTACCTCCTCGGTAATCGTTGCGAGATCTACACGGATCATAAAAGTCTGAAGTACTTGTTCACTCAGCCATCTCTGAATCTCCGTCAGCAAAGATGGATGGAGACCATTGCGGACTATGACTTGGGTATTTCTTATACCCCTGGCAAGGCTAATGTGATGGCTGATGCGTTGAGCCGCAAATCCTATTGCTGCGAACTTGAGGTTCAGCTACAGCAACCACTTCTGTATGAAGGGCTTCGAAAGCTAAATCTCGAGATAGTTCCCCAAGGATACCTAAAAACCTTGGTTGTTGAACCAGACCTTGAGAAAGCTGTTAAGAATGCGCAAGCTAAAGATGCTGAAATTGATCTGATGAAGAAAGACCTTCACCTTGTAAAGTACAGGGATTTCTCGCTGTCTGAAGATGGAACCTTGTATTTCAGAGACCGCATTGTCGTACCTCGCTTCGAGCTTATGACTGACAAAGTCATGAAGGAGGCACATGATACCCCGCTGTCTATTCATCCGGGTAGCACCAAGATGTATCGTGATCTCCGTCAAAGGTACTGGTGGTCTAGAATGAAGCAAGACATTGCTTGATATGTTGCTGAATGTGATGTGTGTCGACGCGTTAAAGCAGAACATCAGAAGCCTGCTGGAATTCTGCAACCGTTACCTATTCCTTTATGGAAATGGGACAAGGTTCAGATGGATTTCATTACAGGACTTCCCAGGTCACAGAAGGGTCACGACGCTATTCTTGTCGTCGTCGACCAACTCTCCAAAGTTGCACTTCCTGCCTGTCAAGGAGACGATCACTGCTAGTCAGTTAGCAGAATTATATATCTCCAGAATTGTTTCACTCCACGGTATTCCGAAAGAGATCAGTTCAGACCGTGGCAGCATATTCACCGGTCATTTCTGGGAAAGTTTTCAAAAGGCTATGGGAACTCATATTACCTGGAGTTCAGCTTATCATCCTCAGTCCCAAGGCCAAGTCGAGCGAGTCAACCAAGTGCTTGAAGACATGCTACGAGCTTGTGTTGTTTCTTTCGGCAAGAAGTGGGAAGAATCTCTTCCATATGCCGAGTTCTCTTATAACAACAGCTATCAAGCTAGTCTGAAAATGGCCCCCTTTGAAGTTCTCTATGGACGTAGATGTCGAACCCCTCTGAATTGGTCAGAAACTGGGGAACGACCGCTCGTGGGTCCAGATATTATTCAACACGCCGAAGAACAAGTTCGTATTGTCCGTGAAAACCTCAAGGCAGCTCAGGACCGCCAGAAGAGCAACTATGATTGCAAACGATGGGGTTTGACTTATCAACCTGGTGATCAAGCTTATCTACGTGTCACTCCTATGAAGGGCACTCACCGTTTCGGAATCAAGGGCAAGCTAGCTCCACGCTACATTGGTCCTTTCCGCATTATTGCTAGACATGGTCAAGTGGCATATAAATTGGAATTGCCGCCGCAATTCTCTCATATCCACGACGTCTTCCATGTGTCGCAACTTCGTAAATGCTTCAAGGAATCTCCGCACCGAGCTGTGGATCACGAGATGCTCGAATTGCAAGATGATCTATCTTATAAGGAGCATCCGATCTGCATTCTCGATGAAGCTGAACGTCGAACCCGTCAGAAGGTTACCAAGTTCCTCAAAGTGCAGTGGTCAAATCATACTGAAGATGAAGCCACTTGGGAACGCGAGGATAATCTTCGTGCGGAATACCCCGAACTTTTTCCTTCTACTTCTTAATTCTCGGGACGAGAATTCTTGTTAGTAGAGGAGATTTGTAACACCCCCAGTGGTTAACTACAGTAATCACCCTTTTGATTATGCCATGTCATCATGATCAACAGTGCATGACCATCATTAACACCATATTGCATTTCAACTCCTAAGTCAAATTCGAATTTAAATGAAAGTGGAAAATAAAAGTTATTCAAATCATAAACTAAAATGTCAGATAAATAACAAACGTTCCAGAGGCACTTCTAAAATTGAAACCAACCTTATTGGAATTGGATAAGTGACTCAATCATCCTCGAACAGTGGATAAAAATAATATTTAATAACCATTTATTAAATCTAAATTAAATATGAAATTATGTTTTGACCAAACTAGTTTTTGGTGTTAGGATATATTGCCCTGTATTTTATGAGCTAGGTCACTAATTTTGTAAAAGTAATTTGGAGGCCTAACTATTTACTAAACTGAGACATAAGAATAAATAAAAAATAATAATAATAAAAATTAGAGAAAGGACCCCCCTCTTTTCCCCACCGGGCCTCAACCCCGCCGGCCCAGTCGGCCACCCCCACAGGCCGGCCCACCCCGTTGCCTCCTTATCCCCTCCCACTCCAGAAACCCTAACCCGTCACCCCCACTCCCCCCTTGCTCCACTTCCCCCGATCTGGATCGGGGGCTGCGACCCCGTCGCCGCTCGCTATCGCCGGCGCCACCCCTCTCGGGCTCCTCCGCGCCTTCCTCTCCCTCGCGCGGCACCCGCCTGAAGCCTCGGCCTCGACTCGTCGCCGGCCCGACGCCATCGCCCGTCGTCGCCACCACCACATCGCCGGACCACCTCGGCAGACCGCCATCCCGTCGTCGACCCCGCGCCGTCGTCCCCGTCGTCCTCCCCACGCCCCGCTGCCTAAGACCCTACGGCCCCGCCGTGAGCTCCGACCTCTCCTCCCCTCTCCCCTGTTCCCCGCTCGCCCATCGACCGCGTCGTCCGCGCCTAGGGCCAGCCCCGCACGGCGCCTCCTCTCTGCTCCCGCTTCCCCTCGCTAGCGCAACGCGGTCACCGTGCTTGCACGCACCTCGACCGCGCCCTGCACCTCGAGCTGCTGCTCCGCCGCGCCCTGCCACGCTCCGGGGCCGCGCTCGTCGCGCCCGCGACCTCCTGTGGCCGCGCCTGGAGTTCTGCTCCCCTGCGCCTGCTCCACTCCCTCTGCACCCTGGCCGCACCCACCTGCGCCCAGCCACGCGTGCCCGCTCTCGCCGCCGCAACCGCAGCTCGCCCCGCTGGCCGCACGTTGGCGCCCGCGTGCGTCCCCGCAGCCGCGCGCTAACCTCGCCCGCGCCACGCCCGGCTCGCTCGTCGGCCGCGCGGTTCTGCTGCGCCACCGCCCGGCCTCGCCCTGTCCGCTCGCCCGCGCCGCCCACTGCTGTGCGAGCCGCCGCCCTTCCTCCGCCCCGCGGCAGGGCGCCTGTGGCCGCCGGTGCCCCGTAGCTCCCCGCGCCCGGCGCTGCTTCCGCCGTCGCCGGCCATCGAGGCCTCGGGCGCGCTCGCCCTCGCCTCTCGTGGCCTCGGGTGCGAGCACCCGCACCTGTACGCCCGTTCGCCCGAACCCGCTATGGCCTATGGGCCAATGACATATGGGCCCCGCCCAGAAAACGTTTTAAAGTAAATAATAATAAAAATAATTAAAATAATTAATTAATTAAATAATTAATTAGTTAATTAATTAAGTTAATTAATCCTGATTAGGTTAATCTAATTAAGTAGTTAGTGTTAATTAAACAGTAATTTAATTAGTTAATCACTAATTAACCTAACAGCCTATGACAGGTGGGACCCACTGGTCCTGACGTCATGCTGACGTCAGCAAGACACTGTTTCGGATAATGTTAATTTAAATAATTAATTAAATTCCAGAAATCAATAAAAACTTTAGAAAATCATATCTTTTAATCCGTAACTCCGATCGAAAAACTTTGTACATGAAAGTTGCTCAGAACGACGAGACGAATCTGAATACGCGGTCCGTTCGTCCGTCACGCGTCTCTAACTATCCGAACTTGCAACCGTTCCCCTCTTATCCTCTGTCCGATAATTCCAAAGACCCGGGAAATATCGTCAGATATTCTCCCGCTCCGTCTGTTACGTGTGATGCTGCGTTAGACTACCCCTAGCACCGTGTATCGTATTTGTCATGCTCATGCTTGCTATATATTTATACTGTTTCCTCCCCCTCTTCTCTCTCGATAGCCCCCGACCCTGACGTCGTCCCCGAGACCGACGCAGCTCCGGATCCCGAAGACACCATAGACGACCTTGCCCTTGCCGCCGAGCAACCAGGCAAGCCCCTCCCTTGAGCATACCGATATCGCCCATTCTAAATTCCTCATGCTTGCATTAGAATTACTGCTGCTGTTGCTTTACCTATTCTGATGCATAGCCTGTTCATTGTAACCTACTGTTGATAATTACCTACATATCCTAAACTGTTTAGTCTAGGCTGGGTAGAGACCTATCAGTGACCCCACTTATCCCGACTGCCACGCTGGATCGTCAGAAGACCCGATCAATGGGATTGAAGACCAGGACCCGACACCGCACATCACCCCCCTTAGTTGTAACGACACTGCAGCGTTACTATCGAGTGCCGAGGGTGAAACCTCTTGTAGCACTTCTGATGTTAACTCTGTAGAGTAGTTATTCGGTCATGGTCATCGAGGGTGATTCCTCCTTCACCGCTTCCGATAACGACGCTGTCGTACAACACCTCAAGTGTGGACCCAGTGAGGGTGATTCCTCCTAGTTCACCTTGACGGATACATCGAGTGGGAATTCAATGAGGGTGATACCTCGGATTCCCTGATGATATGGACACACGGATACTTGGACCTTACAATGTTACTTGGAAAGGCGGGTCGACCCTGAGGGGTACCCGCGTGTGATGTGAAGGCGGGTTGCCAGTGTGGTGCCCGAGTGGTGAATACGAGGCGCGGCCGGGCATTCTTAACCCTTGCCGCAAGTCCTCGAGACGGGGCGACGGGGTCACATCTTTCGTGAGTCTCTGCTCGTTACCGCAAGCCCCTAGTCCTAGCGATTTGGATATTTGATCCGAGCAGGCCTCTGGTCTGATAGCACTAACCATCACGTGGGCATAGTATGGGCGTTCTGCATCGTATGCATCAGCCGAAAGCTCTGTCAGACGTCCAGTTCAGCAGTGCGGCATGGAGTGATTGGCGCCATTTCGGTGGTGCTTGGATCTGGGCCATGTACGCAACGACCCGGAGGGCGAGGGGCGATGGCCAAGACCCCCTTGCGCTTAGGATGTAGACCGGCGGGGACCTCTCTGCTGAGCTGTAGGTAGGGTTGCGATGTGTCGTTTGGCCGAGGCTGGGCATGACCCAGGAAAGTGTGTCCGGCCGAAGTTAATCGAGCGTGTTGGGTAAGTTGGTGCACCCCTGCAGGGAAGAACACTTCTATCGATAGCCGGTCCTACGGTAAAGGACACTCGGAGTTGTATCCTGATTGATACAATTTAGAACTGGATACCTGTGATGAGACCTGTATGTATGGCTCTGGGATTGCTTTCTCGCAGGGAGTCGAGAAAGGATCTCTGGGTGAGGTTGATATCATTACTGCTACATTATATGGTATTGTTCTACTCTCTTCTACTGCTGCAAGATCGCTGAAGATGCTAGTCTTCGATAGGACTAGGCCTTCTCTCTATTCTGGCATTTCTGCAGCCCAGTCCACATATACAGCCTCCCCTTGATAATGTTGCATATGTAGTGTAGATCCTTGCTTGCTGAGTACTTCAGAGTACTCACGGTTGCTTTGTTTTCCTTTTTCTCCCCATATCAGTTGACGTGACCAGAGGACGGAGCCCCCTGAGACAGATGCCCCGACGATCGCTACTACTACTACCCAGAGGATGGATACTACTACGAGTTGACTGACGACCAGGAGTAGGATCGGAGGGTCCCAGGCAGGAGGCCTTGTGCCTTTCGATCGTAGTGTTTTCTTTTGCCCCGCCTTTCTAAAGGCCTTTCTGTTTCTATTTCATATCTGTACTCAGATATCTGATGCTTCCGCTGACGCTTGTTCGCAAGCTTATGTATTCGAGCCCTCGAGGCCCCTGGCTTGTAATATAAAGCTTGTATGACTTTATTTATGTTTTAGAGTTGTGTTGTGATATCTTCCCGTGAGTCCTTAGGCTTGATCGTGTGCATTTGCGTGTATGATTAGTGCACGATCGGGCTGGGGGCGTCACAGTAATGTTAGTTTGAACCTCTCTTATATCCATGTTCAGCGGGTCAGCGCGGGCGTTTGCAGCTGATGAGCTGAATTTCATTTCTAATATCAGTTTGAACCTTGTAATCTTCGAATTTGAGCCATATAACTCTGGAATTTGAACCTTGTAATATTTCGAGCTTTTGTGGTACAATCGTTGAAATGGCATCGTATGAGACTCGTATATTGGTAGCACTATTTTGACCTTAATATGCAATGGACTTAGATTTTATTAACCATTCTCGAATGTGTTTACCATATCGATCTCATAGCACACGATCTGTATAGCTAACTCGACTGCGATCTTCGACATTATTGCACATAGTTGGTTTCTTCAACCGTGTGCCCTGTAGAGTGCAGAATTAATTATCACACTCGAGTGTCCGTCATCACCCTTCTGTGTAACTTTGACCTCATCATCCACGGGTAAACTTATGACCGAAGTCATTCCACACACTTTGTTTTTACAAAGCTTCCTATAAACGCCCACGATTTGCCCCTCTTCTAGCCGACGCGTGGCCAAACTAGCCGAGCGGGAAGCTTGCGCGGTAAACTACGCGGTTGCGCAGGAACAGGCTCACCAACGATATATTTGGCGCCTCTTCGAGTCCACACGTGGTCAAACGAAATGTGTGCGGGGTTCTCAAGCGTGCACTGGAATCCTCCGCTGTGAACGTGGTGACAAGACGTGATGATTACAGGCCGGTCGGCCCCAATTTATTACAGCGGCCATTTAACCCTTGTGTCTCTTCAACCTTTCGATCGCGCCCCACTATTGCAAGAAGCACACCCACCACGACAAATTCTTGGAGGGTATCCTGCGCGGCTCCAATGGCGCTCCGAGCGGCTGCCGACGACGAGCAGCAGTTCACCATGCATGCCGTGGTGGACACCCACAGAAGGTTCACGGAGCTCTCGGTGGTGTATACCAACAACCCGGTCTGGGTGGAGCACTCCATCCACATCATGGAGTTGTTGCTTGCTGAGGAGAAGTACAAGGTGGCCGGGTTCGACCTCGAGTACACCAGCGCTTGTGCCAGGTCTCATCCCAAGGTCGCCGTCGCCCAGATGTGCGTGCATAATCACGTCATCGTCTACCACTACTGCCTGGCCACAAGGCCTTGCGGAGCATTTCACCAGGTTTGTCAACAGCCCCCACTACATGTTCGCTGCGGTGGACATCACCAACAATGTAAAGGTGCTCAAGAATTCGGGCATCGCCTGCCAGAATCTTGTCGACATCCAGGGCCAATACAAGATCTGGGGCAACAACGAGCATGAGAAGGACTCACTGGTTCACCTCGCCGAGGCCATCATCGACCCGTACTACAGCGACATGAAGGATTCCTGCAACAAGGACAAGCGTGCCTAGCACTCGGCCTGGATGGAGAAACTCGACAAAGCTCACGTCGTGTACGCGGCCAAGGAGGCGTACACGAGCTACGAGATGTACAGGCGGATCGTTGACATGAGGAAGTGCCTCCTTCCCCAAAACGGCCAGGGATCCAGCCGGAAGCAGAGCAATGGCAAGCGTCGTCGCAACAAGAAGTAGATGATTAGATCCTCATTTCTCCTAGTTTAGTATGAATGTAATTGCTTACTTTGGTGTGTGGAAATGTTATGTGTGTAGTCACTTGTGTAATTGTATGCTTAATTTGGTTATGCAATGCTGTCTTTTTAAGTATATATGTTGATGCTCTGTAGACAGAGCGTACGTAGATGTTGTGTGGACAGAGCAAATCACATAGCACACGGACTAAACAATGGAACCCGTCGGTGATGTTTTCATCAATCACTCACAATTGTATACCAGCAATCCTTTGCTCACAACACACACGGCTTGTTAATAGGAATCGTCTGTGTTGTTATCGGTCTTCCCACACATTTTCGATTGCAGACCTGTTTGCCGTGTATCACACACATCTTGTTAAGTTGAACCGTTTCTGTTCTCTTGGCTCAACGCAAACAGTTCATCCAAGTGAACTGTATGCCGTATATCACACACACATTCATCGGGCTGACCATTTCTTTTGTGTTGCCTAATCACAAACAGTTAATCCGAGTGAACTATATACCGTATATCGCACACACCTTCATCTGGCTGCCCGTTTCTCTTGTTCCGTCTCATCGCAAATGGCTCATCGGAGCGAACTGTATGTCGTATATCGCACACACCTTGATCTGGCTGCCCGTTTCTGTTGTTCTGTCTCAAACAGTTCGTATGGATCAACCGTATGCCTCGCATCACACACGCATCTAAAATCTGAACCGTGTTTGATGTATCCACCATCACAAACATTTTGCATCTTTTTTGATGGTTTTTTTACATCACCGTTTGCGATTAATGCATCGCACACAGTTTCGTCGAAGGGTCTCTGATTGTAGTGTCGCGTTAGCAGCATCCTGCAGTAGTGGCTATATATTGTGCAATGTGGTGCTGAGTTAATGGTTGGTTCATTTGTTGTGGTGTTTAGTTAACTGTTTGGTTCAATTCTACAACGCAATGTTTAATTGTTGTGGGTGCATTTTGTTATTGTATACCATGTGAGAAATAAATCAAATTTGGATGTACTAAATATATGAGAAACAAATACAATTGCTATATTTCCAAGTTGTTAAGCGTGCTTGGTTTTGTTAACTGTCTGATCTTCTATTATGAGTATGTTATATTGTGCAATGTGGTGCTCAGTTAATGTTTGGTTCATTTGTTGTGGTGTTTAGTTAACTGCTTGGTTCAATTTGCAATGTGATGTCCAATTGTCGTGGGTAGAATTTTGTATTGTTGTGCATGTGAGGAATAAATCGAATTTGGCCGCACTTAATACATGAGAAACATATACAATTGCTATATTTCCTAGTTCTTAATCATGCTTGGTTTGGATAAATGGGTTTTCCATGTGGCTCAAATTAATCTGATGAATCTGCAATGTGCTTATTTTTCATCAACATATTTTACTGATAGCATGCGAACCCTCACTTAACCTGACCACTAACTACCTTATATGTGTTGCAGGGAAACAATGGGAAGCACTAACGTTTACAATCGAGGTTTGCACATGCATGGTCCTTTGTCTAATAGCACATTATTATGCAATTGCAGGAACCATTCTAATATTTAGGTTTTTAACAATTTGGTCTTGCACATGTAGGTCCTGCTGTCAGAGGTTTTGACCCACTGTTCGACCCTTTTTGCATATGGGGAAATGAGTTGTCCATGAATATTAGTCAAGTCAAGAAACTAAGAAAGATTGTCAGGATAAAGAAATTAGCGACAAAAAACAACAAGATCTTTGTCTGCACAATGAAGAAGACATCAGTTCACTATAGGATGGTACTAACTATTATACCTTAGCTTTTTTATTCCTTTGCCCCATTTCCAATCTAGAGAAGATATTTATGCACATCCTTGTTTTCAGGCCTTTCCAAAGCAGTTCACTGATGATTACCTCTCAAACCACATGTATGGTCAGGAGGCGAGGAAGGTATTCATACAACACCCACGGTTCAATATTGAAGTGTTCCTGAAGAGGACAAAGGATGGACGGTCAATCATCCACAGGCACTGGCCTAAAGTTGCAAAGACCTTCAACATCAATGAAGGATCAATATTCGCCTTCCGCTTCAGCAGTTTTCCAGATGAGATTCATCTGTCTATGTACCGTCTATGATGCTAATTTCAAAAGGTTATAGATGTTGCATGTGAAACTTGGTGCTGGTGCAGTTGTGTAATGAGGTAGCTGAGTGCTGAAGCTATATGATGTTGTACTCTGATGTATTTCAATTATGAAATCCTGCTTCCTTAATACGAAAATGAAATATATTGTGTGCTTAATATGAAATGTCAATTAGATTAATAAATAAATTATTAATAATAGGACAATTAGCCTGCTAATGGCCAATTAGCCTGCTAATTGGGTTTTTCTATTGCAAACGGTTATTGAGAAAACACCGTGGGCGATGACCTCAAACAACGCACACAGTTTCTAGGAATAAAATGTGTTGGGTCAATGAACAATCACACACGACTTCCTCTTGAAAACTGTTTGCGTTAGGCCACCTTGCTCAAACGTTTACCACATAAAAAGTGTGTGTGATGGACACCCTATGCCACAAAGTTTCTTCTACGCACCGTGTGTGATGCATTCAATAACGCAAATGATAAAATTGTTAATATCGTCTGCAATGGCAACGCTATCACAGACGATTTAAATGGGGAAAATTGTGTGTGATGTACCTGCGAACGAAAATGTTTTCCTTGGAGTGACTGTGTGGGATGTATATACGAACGGAAACATAGTTCTTGGATTGACTGTGTGGGATGTACATACTAACAGAAACGTATTCCTTGGATTGACTGTGTGGAATGTACATACGAACGGAAACGTTTAGCCGGGACTAGCTGTGTGGGATGTACTTACGACTGGAAATGATTTGGCCTATATAATTGTATTTTTTTAGCACAACTGTACGTATAATCGCATTTGATCACTCGCCCGTCGCACACGACCTCATTTTGCCGAGTGTGTGTGACCGGAGGGCCTATCCCCGACGGTTTCTGGGTTGTGTGGGAAGGACCCCCCTATCGCACACACTCACTAGGCGACGGTTCAAAATGCCATCGCGGAAAAGGGGTTAAAAACCATTTCTATAGCACCTCGTTGTACCAGTGATATATATAATCATTGCCTTGGATATCGTCATGATTATTTGCTTTTCTATCAATTGCCCAACAGTAATTTGTTTACCCGCCGTATGCTATCTTCAACAGAGAAGCCTCTAGTGAAAACAATGGCCCCCGGGTCTATTTTTATCATATATTAAAATCCAAAAACATATTGTTTCACTTTTATTTACTTTATTTTATTTTGTGTTTTTTTATCTATTTATCACTACGAGATTTAATCCTTGCAACCGCCAAGGGATTGACAACCCCTTGTTTGCGTTGGGTGAAAGTGTTTGTTATTTTGTGTGTAGGTATTGCTAACGAGGTGTTGCGTGGTTCTCCTACTGGATTGATAACCTTGGTTCTTAGCTAAGGGAAATACTTATCTCTACTGTACTGCATCATCCCTTCCTCTTCGGGGGAATCCCAATGTAACTCACAAGTAGCAGAAAGAATTTCTAGCGCCGTTGCCGGGGAGACATCACCAACATCTACCAGGTACCTATGCATAAACTTTCATATCCTTGCATTTACATTATTTGTCATTTTCATCTCCCCCACTTCTAAAACATTTTTACAAAAATACAAAAAAAAAATATGTTTGCCTTTTTGCTTGTTTGTTTGCTTGCTTTTATTGTCTTCATGTCATGACTCAAAAACAGAAAAGAAATAAGGAAAATAAAGATAACCATGGATCCACTTAAAGTTTCTACTTGGATCATCTTCGATCCATTTGTGCTCGTGCTGAAACCCCAACTAGTTTAGTTGATGGAAAATCTTTAGATGAGCATGCTCATTTTTTGCGTCACCGTTTGTCTCAGAAAGGGTGACTCTTATGGCATCAAATAAATTGTTTGCTATGCTATGCTTGGAATCTATGTGAAATTTATGATTTTACTTGTTGCTCTAAGAACTCTAAAAACACCTTCCCTACCTCTTCTTATGCCAGGGATGTTTATAGTTACTATGATATTGAACAAATTGAAGAATTTGATGCTTTTAAGGGTGCTTATGAAGTTGCTTCTTTGATTGAAAAGTATGATATCACTCTCTACAAATCTGAAAATTTTGACATACTTAAATATTGCTATGAAAACTATGCTCCAAATGCCTATGTTAGTGAATTTATTGAGAGAAATGTTCGCTACTTTGGAAGAGAATAGAGATATGCATGAATCTATAGATAATTATGATTCTGTTGATTCAATTGAAACATCCACTATTGATGAACGAGATGCTTGCTATTCTTATGGCCATGATGTCAATATTAATGATGCTTATGGAGATGAACTTGCTATAGTTCCTTATGTTAAAAATGAAATTATTGCTATTGCACCCACACTTGATAGCTACTTGATGAAAAGCATGATTGCAATCATGTTATTATAAATTCTATGAATGTCGATTGTACTAATGATATGCAAAGCTACAAGCTTGAGGATGATGATTTTGTTATGTCCACTACTTATTGCAATGATCATATTGAGGTGATAATGCTTCTTATGATCTTGAAAAATCATTTAAGCCTCATGATGAATGTCATTGATAATAATATTTGCAATAATATTGAAAGTGGATTGGAAGAGTGTCAACTTTATGTAAAAAGAATCCACCATATTTGGAGAATGTTCAATCTTATGATTTTTTTTTTGATAAAAGTGGGTTTGGAGAGGTCATGACTTTAGTTGATGTTAATCCCACTATCTTGGAAGATTATAAAACTTTTATGCATGTGGATCATGAAGAGAAAATTGCATATGGTAGCTATATTGTTGAATTTGAGTATGATCCTACATGTAATTATTATGAGAGAGGAAAATATGGTTGTAGGAATTTTCATGTTACTAAATCACCTCTCTTTGTGTTGAAATTATTAATGCTTCCTTCTTCCTATTTGCATATGCTAGAAATTGCTTGTCTTGAAAATTTATTTTCCTATAAAATGACTATGCATAGGAAGTATGCTAGACTTAAATGTGTTGGTCACATGTTTTATGATGCTCTCTTTGTGTTTCAATTATTATCTTTCATGTGAGCATCATTGAAATCTCAAGCCTATCTTAATGGCTATAAAGAAAGAGCTTGTTGGGAGACAACCCAATTTTCTTTTTCTAGTTTTTTGTGTGCACACAATTATGCTACTTTTATGGTTGTGTTCTTGTATTTAAATTAGTGTTTGTGCAAGTAAAGCCTTTGGGATGATTTGGATGATAGTTGCTTTGATTCTGTGGAAAAACAGAAACTTTTGTGTCCAGTAACAGAATTGTTTAAATTCACTGGAGCGTGATAAAATTCTGATTTTTTTTACACATTATTGATATACAAATTGCACACGTTGTTATAATTTTTCAGAATTTTTCGAGTTACATAAATATGGTCATTGTTCGAATCATTACAGACTGTTCTGTTTTTGACATATTCTGTTTTTGTTACATTGTTTGCTTGTTTTGATGAAACTATGGATTGTATCGGGGGGTATAAGCCATGGAGAAGTTAGAATACATTAGGTATAATGCAATAATAAAATATGAATGGGTTTACAATGGTACCTAAAGTGGTGATTTGCTTTGTTATACTAATGGATCTCAAGAAGATTTTTGTTGAGTTTTGTGTGCTGAAGTTTTCAAGTTTTGAGTGAGATCACGATGGATGAAGGAATAAGGAGTGGCAAGAGCCTAAGCTTGGGGATGCCCGAGGCACCCCAAGATAATATTCAAGGACTCCCAAGCATCTAAGCTTGGGGATGCCTCGGAAGGCATCCCCTCTTTCTTCTACCAACTATCGGTAATATTACTTGGAGCTATATTTTTATTCATCACATGATATGAGTTTTTCTTGGAGCATCGTGTATTATATGAGTCTTTGCTTTATTTGCTTTTTAGTTTGTCATAATCATCCTTGCTGGACACGCCTTTTTTTGAGAGGGACACACATTAATCATGATTTGTTAGTGCTTCACTTATATCTTTTGAGCTAGGCAGTTGCTCTAGTGCTTCACTTATATCTTCTTGAGCACGGCGGTGGTTATATTTTGAAGAAGTATTTGCACTCTCATGCTTAACTTAAATTATTTTTATAGTTGATAATAGCAATGGCAATATGCATAAGGTATGAATTTGGTCTCAATGTGATAGATATTCAAGAGGGATATAATAAAAACTTTCATGTAGATCATTGAATATGATAAGTTTGATTCCTTGCGGTAGTTTTGCAATATGAATATGATGATATGTGGGTTGTGCTAGTGAGTAATTGTGGTTTGGTAGGAATAATGGTGTTAAGGTTTGTGATTCCCTATGCATGCATGTAAAGTCAATAGTTATGCAACGAAGTTATATCCTACTTATGGTTCATTATTCAGTGTTAGTTATGTTCAATGCATGTTTATGGCCGTTTTTGTTTTTGGTTGGTCGCTTCTTACTCTATTTGCTAGCCTTCATTTGTACTAAGCGGGAATGCTGCTTGTGCATCCAATTCCTTAAACCCAAAGTTGTGCCATATGAGTCCACCATACCTACCTATATGCGGTGTTTACATGACGTTCCAAGTAAATTTGCATGTGCCAACTCTAATCATTCAAATAATTATCCATTTTGTGTGCCCGCACCGCTCATGAAGTGATAGGGGGTGGTTAATATCTTTCATGCTAGATGGGTTATTCTCACGAAACATGTTTATTCACTTGTCATTGCACGAGAAAGTGGCAGGTAATAGGGATGCCCAGTCCCACAATGAATTAAAATGAAAAAAATAAAATAATGAAATAAACTCCCCCTTGGAAAGTTGAAAGTTTGGAAGGCACCCGTGGATACGGCTAGCCATGGATTGTGAAAGAATGGTGGGGGGAGTAAAACTTTATTTTCTGTTTGGGAACCGCCTATAATGTGTCTAGCATGGAAAATATTGGGAACTTTCGGTTGTGATGTTGACAGAAAAAGCATGTCTCTCAAAATAATATTATCTCTGTTTTAAGCTTTGAGCTTTGGCACCTCTGCAAATCTCTGCTTCCCTCTACAAAGGGCCTATCTATGTTATTTTTATTTACTTTTTATTTTTATTTTGAGTCTCCATCTTCTCTTATAAGCACCAATTGGGGAGCACTATTTTCATACTTGTGCATTGGGTGTAGTTAATATTGAGTGTGTGTCATGAATGGATCAATGATTGAGCATAATGGGCCAGGTATAACTTTCTTTAGCGTTGATATTTTGAAAGGCATGATTGTTTGTTTGTATGCCTGAGTATTTATGTCTTTATGTCAAATTATAGACTATTGATTTGAATCACCCGAATCTCAATATTCATGCCACAAAAGAAATATTACATGATGAATATGATAGGTAGCATTCCACATCAAAAATTCTGTTTTTATGATTTACCTACTCGAGGACAAGCAGGAATTAAGCTTGGGGATGCTTGATACGTCTCCAACGTATCTATATTTTTTTATTACTCCATGTTATTATAGTATCAATCTTGGATGTTTTATATGCAATTGTATATCATTTTTTGGGACTAACCTATTGACTTAGTGCCAAGTGCCAGTTACTATTTTTTTACCTGTTTTTGGTTTTCCAGAAATCAGTACCAAACAAAGTACAAATGCCATGAAACTTTTTGACGGTTTTTTTCTGGACATAAGAGACCCTGGAAACTGTGGGAGAGGGCCAGAAGATGAAGGAGTGGGCCACAAGCCACCAGGGCGCGCCCTGGTGCCTTATGGGCTCCCCTTTGCTCCGTCTGACCTAATTCCGCCTCTATAAATTCTCTAAAATCGGGAAACCAATAGAGAGCCACCCGAAATACTTTTTCCGCCACCGCAAGCTTCTGTTCTCGTGAGATCCCATCTGGAGGCCTTTTCTAGCACTCTGCCAAAGGGGGAATCAATCACGAAGGGGCTCTACATCAACCTTGCTGCCCTTCTGATGATGTGTGAGTAGTTTACCACAGACCTACGGGTCCATAGTTAGTAGCTAGATGACTTCTTCTCTCTATTTGATCTTTAATACAATGTTCTCCTCGATGTTCTTGGAGTTCTATTCGATGTAATACTTTTTTGCGGTGTGTTTGTTGGGATCCGATGAATTGTGAGTTTATGATCAGATTATCCATGAATATTATTTGAGTCTTCTCTGAACTCTTTTATGCATGATTATTATAGCTTTGTATTTCTCTCTGATCTATCTGTTTGGTTTGGCCAACTAGATTGATTTATCTTGCAATGGGAGAGGTGCTTTGTGATGGGTTCGATCTTGCGGTGCTCAATCCCAGTGACAGAAGGGGACATGTCATTGATACGTCTCCAACGTATCTATAATTTTTGCTTGTTCCATGCTGTTATATTATCATTCTTGGATGTTTTACAATCATTTTATAGCAACTTTATATCATTTTTTGGGACTAACCTATTGACATAGTGCCCAGTGCCAGTTGCTGTTTTTTTGCTTGTTTTTTACTTCGCAGAAAATCAATACCAAACGGAGTCCAAACACAGCGAAACTTTTTGGAGATTTTTTCTGGACCAGAAGACACCCGGTGGGCCAAAGAAGTACCAGAGGGGAGCTCCGAGGGGAGCACAACCCACCAGGGTGCGCCTGGGGGCCCAGGCGCGCCCAGGTGGGTTGTGCCCACCTCGGTGGCCTCCCGCACCGCCTCTTCGCCCTATAAATTCCCAAATATTCCAAAACCCCTCGGGGTAACCCTAGATCAGAAGTTCCGCCGCCACAAGCCTCTGTAGCCACGAAAAACCAATCTAGACCCCGTTCCGGCACCCTGTCGGAGGGGGAAATCATCACCGGTGGCCATCTTCATCATCCCGGCGGCCACCACGATAAGGAGGGAGTAGTCCACCCTCGGGGCTGAGGGTTTGTACCAGTAGCTATATGTTTAATCTCTCTCTCTCTCTCGTGTTCTTGAGATGTCACGATCTTGATGTATCACGGGCTTTGTTAATATAGTCGGATCATATGGTGTTTTCCCCTCTCTATCTTGTTGTGAATTGAGTTTTCCCTTTGAGATTTTGTTCTTATCGGATTGAATACTTTTATGGATTTGAGAACACTTTATGTATGTCTTGCTATGTATACCCTTGGTGACAATGGGGTATCATATTGATTCACTTGATATATGTTTTGGCACTCAACTCGCGGATTCCTGAGGTGACATTGGGGTAATCTATGCATAGGGGTTGATGCACGTTCTTGTCTTTGTTTCTCCGGTAGAAATCTTGGGGCACTCTTTGAGGTTCTTTGTGTTGGATTGAATATTATGAATCTGAAATTGTTTGATGCATATCGTATAATCAACTCACGGATACTCGCGGTGACATTGGAGTATCTAGGTGACATTAGAGTTGGTTGATGTGTATCATATGGTGTTATTTTAGTACGAACTCTTGGTTAGATCGATCGGAAAGAATAGCTTGGTGTTATTTTAGTACGAACTCTAGGATAGATTGATCGGAAAGAATAGCTTTGAGGTGGTTTCGTACCCTACAAACAATTTTGTCTTATGTTCTCCGCTAGATAGGAACTTTGGAGTGATTCTTCATCGCACGTTGAGGGATGGTTATATGATCCAATTATATTAGCATTGTTGAGAGATTGCACTAGCGAAAGTACGGACCCTAGGCCTCATTTTCAAGCATTGCAATACCGTTTGTGCTCCGTTTTATCAATTGCTACATTGCTGTTTTTTATTGTTCCTATTACAAAAATCAATATCTACTATCCATATTACACTTGTATCACCATCTCTTCGCCGAACTAGTGCACCTATACAATTTACCATTGTATTTGGTGTGTTGGGGACACAAGAGACTTTTTATTATTTGGTTGCAGGGTTGTTTGAGAGAGACCATCTTCATCCTACGCCTCCCACGGATTGATAAACCTTAGGTCATCCACTTGAGGGAAAATTGCTACTGTCCTACAAAACTATGTGCTTGGAGGCCCAACACGAGTCTACAAGAATAAAGTTGCATAGTAGACATCAAGCTCTTTTCTGGCGCCGTTGCCGGGGAGGTGAGTGCTTGAAGGTATATCTTTAGATCTTGCAATCGAATCTTTTAGTTTCTTGTTTTATCTCTAGTTTGGTTTATAAAAAGAAAATTACAAAAAATGGAATTGAGGTGGTCTCATATTATTTATCTTTATCATGTCTTTCTTGAAAATGATGGAAAGGAAAATTGTGCTCAATTGATAGAAGAAGAATTCAATAAAATGTTTGGCATAAATGATGAGCATGATTGCAATGTTATTAGTATGAATTCTTTGGATATCCATGATGCTAATGATATGCAAAGCTACAAGCTTGGGGATGCTATATTTGATGAAGATGATATTTTGACTCCCCCAAGTTTTGATGAGAAAATTTATTATGATGATAGCATGCCTCCTATTTATGATGATTATATTGATCAAAGTGGGTTTGGAAGAGTGTCAACTCTAGGTACTAATGATCCCACTATTTTGGAGGGTGTTGAATCTTATTATAATAATTATGAAAGTGGATTTGGAGAGGTCATGACTTTATTTAGTGATGAATCCACTATTTTGGAAGAGGTTTCAATTGACTATGACAACAAAGTTGCTATCTATGATGATTATGGTGATGACATGTATGCTATAAAGAATAATGATAACCATGAAACTTGTCATCATGATAATAATTGTCAATCACATGATAGTTATTTTGTTGAATTTGCTCCCACTACTATTGATGAGAATAAATTTGCTTATGTGGAGAGTAATAAAATTTCTATGCTTGTGGATCATGAAAAGAATACTTTATGTGATAGTTATATTGTTGAATTCATTCATGATGCTACTGAAAATTATTATGAGAGGGGAACATATGCTTTTACATATTGCAATAATATCATGTTTCCTCTATATGTGTTGAAAGTTTTGAAGTTGCACTTGTTTTGCCTTCCTATGCTAGTTGATTCTTGCTCCCATAAATTATTTTCTCACAAAATCCCTATGCATAGGAAGTGGGTTAGACTTAAATGTGCTAGTCATATGCTTCATGATACTCTCGTTATGTTTCAATTCTTATATTTTATGTGAGCATCATTGAAATCATCATGCCTAGCTAAAAGGCATTAAAGAAAAGCGCTTGTTGGGAGACAACCCAAAACTTTTACCCCTACTGTTTTTGTGTGTTAACACGATTAGGATACTGTAGTAATCATGTTTTATAGCTTTTGTTTCAATAAAGTACCAAGTAAAGCCTTTGGGATAGTGTGGATGATAGTTGACTTGATTCTGTGCAAAAACAGAAACTTTTGCTCCCAGTAACAGAATTGTTTAAATTCACTGGAGCGTCGAAAAACTCTGAATTTTTTACAGTTGTTTTGTATACAAAGTTTCTACGTTTTTGTTATTTTTCAGATTTTTGGAGTGACAAAAGTATGACTAAAATTCAGATCTTTACGTACTGCTCTGTTTTTGACATATTCTGTTTTCAATGCATAGTTTGCTTATTTTATAGTTTCTATGGCTTATATTTCTTAATATAAATTGTGAAAATTATAGAGTACAGTAGGCATTGTGTGAGAAAAATTATGAATCTTATCTTGACAGTACCAAAGTGAATGATTTGTCTTTATCATACTAACCCATCTCACGAAGTTCCGTTAAGTTTTGTGTGATTGAAGTTTTCAAGTTTTGGGTGAGATATCGATATGAGGAGAATAAGGAGTGACAATACCCTAAGCTTTGGGATGCCAAAGGCACCCCCAAGGAAATATTCAAGGAAGATCCAAGCAACTAAGCTTGGGGATGCCCTGGAAGGCATCCCCTCTTTCGTCTTCAACATTATCGGTAACCTCACTTGGAGCTATATTTTCATTCATCACATGATATGAGTTTTGCTTGGAGGATCATTTTATTTTATTAGGATTTGCTTGCTGTTATTTAGAATAATTTTTTGCATCTCTTACTTCAATAAAAGTGGCAACTGTAGCCTTTGCCATGCTTATTTTGCAAGTATATGAGTTGCCGTTTCAAAACAGAAAGTTTGTCGCTGTTGAAAAAATTCTCCAGAAAAGTCAGAATGTGATACAATGTTGAAACTTTTTGCACAATAATCTCTGATAAATTTTCTACAGTGTGGTAAATTTTTAGAATTTTTGGAGTTAGGGAAGTATGAGTACAATTGCACTCTTTACAGACTATCCTGTTTAGACAGATTGATGTTATGTTCGCATTGTTTGCATATGTTTGCTTATTTAATGATTCTATTTGAGGATAGGAGTATTAAATATGCAGAGGCATTTAGTATGCAATGATTGAATAATAATTTTAGTGATTTTCTACAGTAGAGAATGATAAGGTTTTTGCATTGATTTATACTAACTTATCTCACGAGTTCTTGTTGAGTTTTGTGTGGATGAAGTTTTCAAGATTTAGGGAAACCGTGATATAAAAGGAATTAAGGAGACACAAAAGCTCAAGATTGGGGATGTCCAAGGCATCCAAGACAATATTTCAAGTAGTCTCAAGCATCTAAGCTTGGGGATGCCCCGGTAGGCATCCCACCTTTCTTCATCAACAATTATCGGTTAGTCTCGGTTGAGCCTAAGTTTTTGCTTCTTCACATGATGTGTGCTATTCTCGGAATGTCATTTAATTTTTGTTTTGCTTGCTGTTTTAATAAAATACTTAGATCTGAAAGTTTTTTTTAATAAGAGAGAGTCCTCACATAGCTACCCATTTACTTAACTACTCGCATGATCTTCACTTATATCTTTTTGGAGTAGTTTGTCATTTGCTCTAGTGCTTCACTTATATTATTTTGAGAGACGAAAATTGTTATGCTCATGTTCTTCACTTAAATTTGTTTGAGCTTGTCAAAAGTAATTGCAATATATGAAACTAGTCCCAAAGTGATAGATATTCAAGAGGGATATAATAAAAACTTTCATCAGGATCATTGGACAAAATAAACTTGATTCTTTATAATAGTTTTGAGATATGATGATAGTGATATGTGAGTCATGTTGATGAGTAATTATGCTTTAGTAAGAATATTGGTGTTAAGGTTTGTGATTCCCTATGCAAGCATGAAAGTCAATAGTTATGCAATGAAATTACATCCTACTTGTGGTGCATTATTCGGTGTTAGTTATGCTTAATGCTCGTTTATGTTAATTTTTGTTTCGTGGTTGGTTGCTTCTCAATCTATTTGCTAGCCTCCATTTGTACTAAGTGGGAATACTACTTGTGCATCCAAAATCCTTAAACCCAGTTTTGCCACATGAGTCCACCATACCTACCTATATGCAGTATTTCCATGCCGTTCTAAGCAAATTTGCATGTTCCATCTCTAATTTTCAAAATAATTTCCTTTTTGTGTGCTCGTACCGCTCATGAAACGGTAGGGGGTGGCTGATATTTTTCCATGCTAGATGTGTTATTCTCAAGATGAGTGTTTATTCACTTGTCATTGCACGAGAGTACGGCAAAGGTAATAGGGATGCCCAGTCCTGAAATGAAAAATGAATTTACTTTATGTTGTCAAATAATAAATTCCTTGGAAAGTGTTGGTATGGACGGTACCTGTGGATACGGCTAGCCGTGGAATGTGAAAGAATGGTGGAAAAAGGAATAAACTTTATTTTCTGTTTGGGAACCGCCTATGATATATCTAGCATGGAAAGTATTGGGAACCACTCGATCGTTTTTGTTGACAGGAAAAACATGCCACCCAAAATGTCTCTATCTCTCCTTTTCGCTTTGAGCTCTGGCACCTATACAAATCCCTACTTCCCTCTGCGAAGGGCCTATCTATTTACTTTATGCAATTTTTATTTTTATTTGAGTCTCCATCTTCTCTTATAAAGCACCAACTAAGGGGCTCTATGATCGTACTTGAGCATTGGATGTAGCTAATATGCGAGTGTGTTTCATGAATGGATCAATGATTGAGCATGATGGGCTAGGGATAGCTTTCTTTAGTGTTGATATTTTGAAAGACATGGTTGCTTGTTGATATGCTTGAGTATTGAAATTTCCAGGTCAAAACTAGACTATTGCTTTGAACCATATAAAAGTCCATATGTCCATGCTACAAAAGAAAAGAATATGTGATGAACATGTTAGGCAGCATTCCACATCCAAAAATCTGTTTTATCATTTACCTACTCAAGGACGAGTAGGAATTAAGCTTGGGGATATTGATACGTCTCCAATGTATCTATAATTTTTGCTTGTTCCATGCTGTTATATTATCATTCTTGGATGTTTTACAATCATTTTATAGCAACTTTATATCATTTTTTGGGACTAACCTATTGACATAGTGCCCAGTGCTAGTTGTTGTTTTTTTGCTTGTTTTTTACTTTGCAGAAAATCAATACCAAACGGAGTCCAAACACAGCGAAACTTTTTGGAGATTTTTTCTGGACCAAAAGACACCCGGTGGGCCAAAGAAGTACCAGAGGGGAGCTCCGAGGGGAGCACAACCCACCAGGGCGCGCCTAGGTGGGTTGTGCCCACCTCGGTGGCCTCCCGCCCCGCCTCTTCGCCCTATAAATTCCCAAATATTTCAAAACCCCTCGGGGTAACCCTATATCAGAAGTTCCGCCGCCGCAAGCCTCTGTAGCCACGAAAAACCAATCTAGACCCCGTTCCGGCACCCTGTCGGAGGAGAAAATCATCACCGGTGGCCATCTTCATCATCCCGGCGGCCACCACGATGAGGAGGGAGTAGTCCACCCTCGGGGCCGAGGGTTTGTACCAGTAGCTATGTGTTTAATCTCTCTCTCTCATGTTCTTGAGATGTCACGATCTTGATGTATCGTGGGCTTTGTTAATATAGTCGGATCATATGGTGTTTTCCCCTCTCTATCTTGTTTTGAATTGAGTTTTCCCTTTGAGATTTCATTCTTATCGGATTGAATACTTTTATGGATTTGAGAACACTTTATGTATGTCTTGCTATGTATACCCGTGGTGACAATGGGGTATCATATTGATTCACTTGATATATGTTTTGGCACTCAACTCGCGGATTCCCGAGGTGACATTGGGGTAATCTATGCATAGGGGTTGATGCACGTTCTTGTCTTTGTTTCTCCGGTAGAAATCTTGGGGCACTCTTTGAAGTTCTTTGTGTGGATTGAGTATTATGAATCTGAAATTGTTTGATGCATATCGTATAATCAACTCACGGATACTCGCGGTGACATTGGAGTATCTAGGTGACATTAGAGTTGGTTGATGTGTATCATATGGTGTTATTTTAGTACGAACTCTTGGTTAGATCGATCGGAAAGAATAGCTTGGTGTTATTTTAGTACGAACTCTAGGATAGATTGATCGGAAAGAATAGCTTTGAGGTGGTTTCGTACCCTACAAACAATTTCGTCTTATGTTCTCCGCTAGATAGGAACTTTGGAGTGATTCTTCATCGCACGTTGAGGGATGGTTATATGATCCTATTATATTAGCATTGTTGAGAGATTGCACTAGCGAAAATACGGACCCTAGGCCTCATTTTCAAGCATTGTAATACCGTTTGTGCTCCGTTTTATCAATTGCTACCTTGCTGTTTTTTATTGTTCCTATTACAAAAATCAATATCTACTATCCATATTACACTTGTATCACCATCTCTTCGCCGAACTAGTGCACCTATACAATTTACCATTGTATTTGGTGTGTTGGGGACACAAGAGACTTTTTATTATTTGGTTCCAGGGTTGTTTGAGAGAGACCATCTTCATCCTACGCCTCCCACGGATTGATAAACCTTAGGTCATCCACTTGAGGGAAAATTGCTACTGTCCTACAAAACTCTGCGCTTGGAGGCCCAACACGAGTCTACAAGAATAAAGTTGCGTAGTAGACATCAGTCATGTATTTGTATCATTGCCATTAAGGGTAAAATGATGGGGTTTATTCATATTGATTCAGTTTACTTTGTCTACATCATGTTGTGACGCCCCCGGCTCAATCGTGCACTAATCATACACGCAAATGCACACGATCAAGCCTAAGGACTCATGGGAAGATATCACAACACAACTCTAAAACATAAATAAATTCATACAATCTTTATATTACAAGCCAGGGGCCTCGAGGGCTCGAATACATAAGCTTGCGAACAAGCGTCAGTGGAAGCATCAGATATCTGAGTACAGATATGAAACAGAAACAGAAAGGCCTTTAGAAAGGTGGGGCAAAATAAAACACTACGATCGAAAGGCGTAGGCCTCCTGCCTGGGACCCTCCGATCCTACTCCTGGTCGTCGGCAAGCTCGTAGTAGTAACCATCCTCTGGGTAGTAGTAGTAGTCGGTCGACGGGGCATCTGTCTCAGGGGCTCCGTCATATTGATCACGTCAAACTGATATGGGGAGAAAAGGAAAACAAAGCAACCGTGAGTACTCAGAAGTACTCAGCAAGCAAGGATCTACACTACATATGCAACATTTTCAAAGGGAGGCTGTATATGTGGACTGGGCTGCAGAAATGCCAGAATAGAGAGGAGGCCTAGTCCTATCGAAGACTAGCATCTTCAGAGGTCTTGCAGCATTAGAAGAGTGTAGATAGTACCATATAATGTAGCAGTATCATTAAGTCTCAACCTCACCCAGAGATCCTTTCTCGACGCCCTGCGAGAAAGCAATCCTAGAGCCATATAGTCATCAACCTCGTCCTGAGATCCCTTCTCGACTCCCTGCGAGAAGCAATCCCAGAGCCATAGTATCCAAGTTTCCAGCTCTAAATTGTATCAATCAGGATACAACTCCGAGTGTCCTTTACCGTAGGACCGGCTATCGATAGAAGTTTTCTTCCCTGCAGGGGTGCACCAACTTACCCAACACGCTCGATTAACTCCGGCCGGACACACTTTCCTGGGTCATGCCCAGCCTCGGCCAAACGATACACCGCAGCCCTACCTAGAGCTCAGCAGAGAGGTCCCCGCCGGTCTACATCCTAAGCGCTCAGGGGTCTTGGGCCGTCGCCCTGTGCACTCCGGGTCATTGCGAGCAGGGTGGATACCAGCGCCAACGGCACGATCCGACCCGGCCACAATGCTGAACTGGACGTCTGACAGAACTGTCGGCTGATGCTACGATGCAGAACGCCCATACTATGCCCACGTGATGGTTAGTGCTATCAGGCCAGAGGCCTGCTCGGATCAAATATCCAAATCGCTAGTACCTTGGGCTTGCGGTAATGAGCAGAGACTCACGAAAGATGTGAACCCATCGCCCCATCTCAAGGACTTGCGGCAAGGGCCAAGAATGCCCGGCCACGCCTCGTATTCACCACTCGGGCACCACACAGGCACCCGTCTTCACAACACTCGCCTCTCAGGCGCACGCGGGTACCCCTCAGGGTCGACCCGCCTATCCAAGTAACAGTGTAAAGTCCAAGTATCCGTGTGTCCATAACATCAGAGGAATCCGAGGTATCACCCTCGTTGAATTCCCACTCGATGTATCCGTCAAGGTGAACTCGGAGGAATCACCCTCGATGGGTTCACACTTGATGTGTTGCACGACAGCGTCGTTACCGGAAGTGGTGAAGGAGGAATCACCCTCGATAACCACAACCGAATAGCTACTCTACAGAGTTAACATCAGAAGTGCTACACGAGGTATCACCCTCGGCACTTGATAGTAACGCTGCAGTGTCGTTACAACTAAGGGGGTGATGTGCGGTGCCGGGGCCTGGTCTTCAATCCCGTTGATCGGCTCTTCTAATAATCCAGCGGGGCAGTCGGGATAAGTGGGGTCACTGATAGGTCTCTACCCAGCCTATACTAAGCAGTTTAGGATATGCAGGTAATTATCAACAGCAGGTTACAATAAACAGGCTATGCATCAGAATAGGTAAAAGCAGTAACAGCAGCAATTCTAATGCAAGCATGAGAAAATAGAATGGGCGATATCGGGATGATCAAAGGGGGGGCTTGCCTGGTTGCTCGGTGGCAAGGGCAAGGTCGTCAACGATGGCGTCGGGCTCCTGAGTTGCGTCGATCTCGGGGACGATGTCGGGGTCTAACGAGAGAGAAGAGGGGGAAGAAACAGTAAATACAAAGCAAACAAGAGCATGACATGTCAATAAGCAGAGCTAGCGGTGTTCTATCGTAGTGCTAGGTAATACCGGCGATAGAGAAAAACATCCAGGAAAGTATTCCCGGTGTCCGGCATTTCGGACAGACGAAAAGAGGGGAACGGATGCACGTTCGCTATGCTAGGGACGTGTGACGGACGAACGGACCGCGCATTCGGATTCGTCTTGTCGTTCTGAGCAATTTTCATGTAGAAAGTATTTTCATCCGAGTTACGGATTAAAAGATATGATTTTCTAAAGTTTTTATTAATTTCAGAAATTTAAATATTTATTTAAATTCGTCAGAAAATGAATTATGACGTCATCCTGGCGTCATCACTATGTCAGTGGTCAACAGACCAGTTGACTGGTCAACGGGGCCCACTGGCAGTGACTGGGCGTTGCCCAGTCAGCATTTGACTGGGTCAGCGGGACCCAGGGGCCCAGTGGCAGCGACTGTGGGGGAGGTCCACGTGGACTGCCACGTCAGCGACGCCGGAAACGGCGCCGGAGCTGCTCCGGCGAGCTCTCCGCGGCGGCGAGTTCGCCGGAGAGGCTCGGAATTCCGCCACAGGGGCCCGTTTCGTGCGATTTCTTTTGCGTTCGATCGGGCAGTTCGTGCCGCGTCCAGTGACGACGAACGCGAGGCCGCGGGGTGGCCGGAACATCGCCGGCGACGACGTATGGCGGCGGTGGTGTTCGGGTGACAGTGAAAACAGCAGTGTAGCGCGCTGCGGCTCGAACGCGAGGCGTGGAAGTGATCTACGGGAGCGGGCGAACACGTTGGACAGCGCCACGCGGCCGTGAGGCCACCGGAACAGGGCCGACGAGGAGCTCAAGCGACGGCGAGCTCGGCCTCGGTGGAAGCGACGGCTACACGCGCGGGAAGGAAACGAGAAGGGAGAGGAGGGGAGATGGCTCACCATGGGGACACAAGAAGGTCCGACGAGGGCTTAGGGGCAGCAGCGGCGCCGTGGTTGAAGAAGATGGCCGGTGGCTCGAGCTTGAGGAAAGGGCTCGATCCCGGAGCTGTAGCGGCCCCCGGCTTGAGTTGATGGCCGGAGAGGAAGGACAAGAGGTCGGCGGAGCTGGTGAGCGCGTCGGCGAGGCGAGTGAAGGCCGGTGGCCGCGTGCTTCACGGGACCACGGCCATGGCGGCGCTCGGGTGTGCGGAGGAAGGTGACGCAGAGGGAGAGGGAGGCAGCTCGAGTTTGTCCTGGGGGTGGAGGAGGGGTTGTTATCCCCACTGGCGGGCGCGGAACGGCACGGCGTCGATCGAGGAGAAGGGGGGGCGGGGGGGGGGGGGGGGGGGGGCGCGCGAGCGCTAGCTGTTCGACAGCGCGCCCTGCGGCGTCAGGGGGTAGGGGTAGGGGGGGCTAGTTGGGCTGGGCCGGCTCCTGTGCGGCTGTGGGCTTAAGTGCACAGGGGCACTTTTCCATTTCTTCTTTTCTTTTTCTGTTTTCTGTTTTTCTTTCCTGTTTTGTCTTTTGTTTTTATTCCAAAACACTTTTGTAAAATATGAAACTTTCTCATATAATATCAGTACATTATTAGTCACTGCTAGAAATTGGTTTGGTGTCCATATCTTTTTATTTGGGTTTTATTCAAATAAATAGGTACTAACCAACCCTGTTTTGTGGTTGTTAGAGTCACATAATTTATTAAGTATATGTTGAATATAATATTAGAAGGGTCTCTGGATTATTTACAATATTATGAACAATTTAGTCTTCAAATTTGAACAACTTTTATTTTCACTTTCAGTTTAATTTCCATTTGAATTTGAATTTGAAAAGAGATATGATACTAATGATGATTAAGCACTGTTGATCATGATGGCATGGCATAATCCAAAGGGTGATTACTGTAGCTTAATACATGGGGTGTTACACATGCCATCTTGCTTAAGGCGTTACTCCATTCTTTATGAGCTTAATACCCTAGATGCATGCTGGATAGCAGTCGATGTGTGGAGTAATAGTAGTAGATGCAGGCAGGAGTCGGTCTACTTGTCTCGGACGTGATGCCAATATACATGATCATTGCCTTGGATATCATCATGATTATTTGCTTTTCTATCAATTGCCCAACAGTAATTTGTTTACCCGTCGCATGCTATCTTCAAGAGAGAAGCCTCTAGTGAAAACTATGGCCCCAGGTCTATTTTTATCATATATTAAAATCCAAAAATATATTGATGCACTTTTATTTACTTTATTTTTTTTGTGTTTTTGTTTATCTATTTATCACTACAAGATTTAATCCTTGCAATTAACTGCTAGGGGATTGACAACCCCTTGTTTGAGTTGGGTGCAAGTATTTGTTATTTTGTGCGTAGGTACTACTAACAAAGTGTTGTGTGGTTCTCCTACTGGATTGATAACCTTGGTTCTTAACTAAGGGAAATACTTATCTCTACTATACTGCATCATCCCCTCCTCTTCGGGGAAATCCCAATGCGGCTCGCAAGTAGCAAGCCCTTAATTTTAGCCAACTACTCAAGGTATTTATATCTTGTCATCTTAGCCATTTTTTTGTTGCTCCCTAGAGAGAATGGGGAAATACTTTCGCTTTGAGCTCGTCATTAGTTAACTCCTGCAACTGAAGGGTTCCGCATGCAAGATCAAAATTGTCAATATGTTCATAAGGACATTTAGTTGCTTCACCCCGGAATACATTTTCTTTTATCATAGCAATTAACCGAGGGTTTATCTCATATACTTTACCAGGTAGGTCAGGACCAGTGGTTATGTAGTTCTCTCCTCGAGCCAGTCTTGCAACTAACTCAACACCTACCTAATAAACTTGTTCTTGTAAGACCATGGCTGCTCTTCGTCTGCAAAAACCATTAGATCACAAAATAACTCAAAACTCAAGGCAAGGCCCAAAAGCGCTCAGCTCCCAGGCAATGGCACCAGAAAAAGCTTGATAGCCTGCAAGTGCACAGGGTTTAGTTGTAGCCTTTTTGAAGTAAGAGTATCGATCCCATAGGGAGCACAGGAATTAGGCTTTTGCCCTTTTAAAGAATTATTTAGCTTTGTGCCTGCAGATAATTGTAGACTTGAAGCAAAGTGAGGGCGGATTTAAATAAGGATTGAGCAAAATGGTGACGTGTAACTAAATATCATGAAATAAAAATAAAGGCAAGGACAGTAAAGAACGGTGAAACAACAGAACTAAAAAGGCGTTCTCAGGGAATCTGGAATTCCCATTGGTATGTTTCTAGTACTACTATGCACAAGCATAGCATGGAATGGATACTTGAGCCACTGTTGACGATTATGCTGGGCGGAGCCAGGTATATAACACATTCTACCCATGGTAGAGTTTGTGCCATGCACACCACCGTCATAGCCTCCCCTAGAGGGTTACATCTCATGACAATTAAGGGTTTACCCCATGGACGCGGCCTCACTAAGGGTTCTCCGTGATCTCCGGTCAATTGTAAAGGTTAGGAGCAGTAGGCTTTTACTGTCACCTCGAATTACCTCCACATCCTAACCTATGCAAAGACAGTGATATACCTCGTGGCCTACAAAAGCACAAATGCTGAGTGGGGCCCCTTCACAACATTCACGAAGTTATTAAACTAAGCATTCAACAGGTGATCTCATATCCACATTGTACGTTTCAGATCCTACACATACCAAGGTTCATCCATATCCCCGAGAACTAGGGGTCTACTCACACATAAGAACAACAAGCATCATGAGGATGGTAATGGGATACATGGACGAGTGATTCAACCGATGCACCGAAGGATCCACTAGGGTTCTTGATGTTGCAGATGATAAGGATGTGGATGATGATGGAGATGGTGGTGATGTAGATGTTGATGATGATGTCGTTCCACCCGTGGTGAGAGGAATCCCCCTCTTCTCCCGGTCTATCCTCCCTCCGGATGGGATCCGAAGGCTAGGGTTCTGCCTTCTGGATGAGTTTCTGGAGTCTCTGTTCCTCCCCCCCCCCCACGATCCGTTTCCACGGGGTGAAAATAGCTGATCCCCTGGAGGCGGCGGTGCGCCAAACGACCGCTCATGCGAGCGCGCGTGGTCGCATGGAATGCCGTCGTTCGCTCTGGAGGCGCAACGACGGTTGTTTCTCTGGCCTTCTTCCTTGATTTTTCTATGGAATGTGTATCACCTTTAATACGTGATTCCATTGCCATATTTGTGTGATTTCTCCATAAAATGAATATTGCTCCAAAAGACATAACCTGAATGAGCATCAACAAAAAGAAGTGTGCGAACGCGGTAAAATTCCACAAAGCCCACCTTGTAGGCATAAAATATAAAGGAAAAACATCATGTAAATTGGACTCATCAATACGCTTGGCGTGTCGAGCTTTCACTCGAGGATCCCTCCGAGGACCTTCTTCATCAAGACTCCTCCTAAAGAAGTTCATTTTCCTAAGAACAAATTTCTGAAATTTTTGGACCACAAAAAGATGTTAACAAAACTTCACAAGATTGATCGTCATGGGGGTCCTCAGCCAGACCAATATGGTCAAAAAACTACGGGGCAAGCACCCCCTAGTCTAGGACACCATCAGCAACCCCTGAACCGGTCCTCAAGCCGAGGGCGCTCATCGATTCTTCTGAGTTGTTCTCCATCTTCGGTTATCGGTCTTGTAAGTCAATTTAACAAGTCCTCCATCTGTTCCTCGCAGTGGTCAAGTTGTTTCTAAGGAGCTCACACCTCGGGCATCAGAGGATCCCCTCCAAGTTTTTATACTTGCTCTTGATAGAAGCTTTTACCGTTCTTGAGTAATTCCTCAGATTCTAGGTCTCTTCCCACGCAAAGTTACCTTAACGCTACAATTATCGTATGTATTCTTATTCATGCTAACGCCCTTTGGGGTAATTTATAGAACGAACGTTTATTAAACATACTGCCCACAACTTGCTTAACTTCTTGGCAGCAGTTGGTCTTTGCGCCAATGGCACTACGGGTCATCTAGTATGCATAATAGTAGCAGCCAACAACATAGATAGACTAAACCACATTAGTAAACAAGCATACACGTCATCGAAGTAGCAATAACAACATTAAACCACATTCATGCTAGTTCAACCACACACACTAATGAACATAAATTATAAAACCTCACTCATCGACCATGTCAAGGTCTGGCTCGTGCTCGACACACTTGATGACCACGTATGCGCATAAAACAGTCGAAGACGATGACCCTGGAAGCATCATGGGTCAGGATCTCGAAGGTCAAAAAGTAGCTGATCTGCAGCTTGTGGACAATGGTGAAACCTGGCCACCCTTGATTCATGGAAACCTTCCCCTTGACATCCCTGAGCCTCACCAACAGTCAATATTCATCTGCAGAATAGTGGACCTTGGGATGGTGCCCAGGAAAGGACCAAAGGTATCAAAGATTGGAAGCAATTCCAAGTCAGGTGCTAAGAGCACCTTGCATAAGTGGGTTCGAGATACTTCCTCATGGAAGTGGCCAACCTTTGTTGGACTCCCCATCCACCTCTTGGATGGCTGACTTCTCCTACATCCTTGGAGCAGCTGTCCTAGGTGGCATTACTGAGGACGATCTTGACGACAAAGCACTACAGTGAAGACAATAAAGCTCAACACACCACCACATTTCTAGCATATTACACATGGACTACACAACAATGAAGAAACATGCATCAAGACTAGCGATGTGAACAAGTACAATGCATCACTACACGCGTAAGCATTGGGACAAACAATGGTGAGCATGCATCATTCAGTAAAGTTCGAATGATCTTCATTGCATGATATCATGTAGAAGGTGAGAGCTGGTATAAGTATCAGAGATAAAACGTGTAGAACCAACCCTCGTACGGATGATCACCCTAATACATGGACTGCACAACAATGAAGACCATGAAGCTCCACACGAGTGAGCAGTTAGAGAGCAATAAGGGCATTTATGGCCCGCCTTCGGGAAACATCGCGTCGTCTCTCGCTTATCCCCGTGCATGCAGCGAGCCCTCTTTGCGCTCGCTCAAGCATGGATCGTTGGAAACTCTCGATTCAACCGTTCATCCAGAGCCAGACACTGGACTGCTTGAGGAGCGTGTGATGCTGGCCTAGCCGAGAGCGCAAGTAAACCGAGCGCGCAAATAACCAAACGAACCAAATTTGCTCATCCAAAGCCTGGATGGATGCTACGCAATCAACCAAACACTCCACAGATGTAGGCTCCTACATGACAGTTTGCTTCAAGCGACGGTGGTGTAGCGCACGACGAAAGGCGATGAACAGGAGGTCCTCGTAAAGCTAGCGTGACAATTGGCATTTTGGGAAGTACATGCTCCAAATTCTCGTCCATTAAGCGCACGAGAAACAACTGCGCGAGAAGTTAAAAAAAAAAGAACTGCACGAGAAAAGATCATCAATGTTGAGATCGAAAACGAAAACGAAAACGGGACACAAGCGGACGGAAAGTTTCACCAAAATTACCGCGCTGCCCCTGAACCGCGGCTAATACTAACCGCTGCCCACGCTCAGCCGACGCAACCGCACGGTGGGTATTTCCGTCACGCCCACCTGCTACACGCCACAGGCCACACGCGACGCCCTAGCGGAAACAGAAACTTTGTTTGGAAGAAAATAGATAAATCCCCCAAAAATCCGCGATCGCGTCCCTTCTCGCCCCCGCCCGTTCCCCTCCTCCAATTCCCAATCCCAATCCCTCCTCCGCCTATCCGGCCGCTGCTCGTGTTCCATTCCGATTCGATTCGATTCGATTCGTCCAAGCCTCCACCCGCCGCCGCCGCGGATATCCGAATCCTAGTCCAGCCCCACTCCCCCGCCGCCGCGTCGTCGGACTCGAGCCCCGGTGAATCCCCGGAAGTTTTTGCATCTGCTTGCTTATATATGCTTGATTGAAGTATCCTCGGCGGTTCCTGCGGCGAGACGAGGAGTTCCGGCGGATTTGCGTACGGTCTGCTCGTGCTCCACCCCGCTGTTGAGGATTCAGGGGCCGCAGGGTTTCAAATAGGTGCGGCTCTGGTGAACCTTTGGTCGTGGGATTGAGGTCTGGAAGACACGATGCCGAGGAGCACGCGACGCAGGTCCCGCAAACACGACCGGGAGGAGCGGGACAGGTTGGACTCCGACGAGGATCCGCGGCCGCGTGAGCAGGAGGATAGGAAGGCGTCCGCCGGCAGGGCCTCCAAGGGCTCGGAGGGCCACGAGAAGCGGCCGGCAAAGCTTCCCAATGCGGGCGAGGCATCTGGTTCGTCTGCCGAGGGGCAGAAGAAGAGGAAGAGCAGAGGGGAGAAGGATAATACCACTGGGGATGACAGGTGGAGTCACGGCGAAGAAGATGAGAGGGTCATGGAGGGGAAGTCTGCAAGGAAGTCTAGCAAGGAATATGACAGGTCCAACGAGGTTGTCAGAAGGAAGTCAGATAAAGATACATTATTTTTGGAGGAGCATAGTGGTGGCGAGCATCACCGAGTGAAGGAGAAGGGGAGGGAGTTTGAGGCAGAGAAGTCGAAGGAAAGCAAGCAAGTGTTGATGCTGAAGGAAGACGGTATGGATCAGCAGTATAGGATTGTCAAGGATAGGAGTAAGGATCATGAAAAGGGTAGTGAGGGCAGGCATGATGCATCATTGAAAGCTACGCCAAGAAACAAAGAGGTGAAAACACGAGATTTGGACAGCGATAAAAAAAAGAATTATTCTAATGGAGGAACTGATGGTAGGTATTTTTCAGCTTGCTCTTCATAGTTTAAACTCTTTGGTAGCTAGTCATGATGAAGTATCACTTGCTATACTGGCCAAAGCATCATATGGAACATGAAAGCCTATCAGATTGCATAGTTCTTGTTAAGATTTTGGTTACAGAAGGAGAAACTTCAAATGCTTAAGTTACTTATTATAACTTAAAACTAGACTAGAATCTAATATTATACTCCCTCCGTCCAGAAATACTTGTCCTAAAAATGGATAAAATGGATGTATCTATAACTAAAATAAGTCTAGATACAACCATTTCTAGGACAAGTATTTCCGGACGGAGGGAGTATGATATTATGAGTTTATGACCACATGAAGATTCTCCTTGCTTGATTTTTGTCTGATTTTACTCATCACGGAGAAGATAACCTCTTATTATGTAACATTTGCCTTAATCTGGTCATATCTTACATCTGTTTGTCTTGTACTTCCTTGACTAGTGGTTTTTGTAATATAGGAGGAATCCCTAGCTTTTGTTTCATGTAGGTATGACTCATGAGTTGCAGTATTATAGCTTTGCCCCCAGGCTAGTGAGAGTTGGTGTTACTACGTTGTTTGTCGATGCTATTCTGTGTGTGTATTTCCTCCGCTTCAACCAGAAATCCATACTAAATGCTAGCTAAAATTTTAGTTTCCATGAACCTTGCAAATTACTTATGGCTCTGCTTCTCTTGGCATCCTTCCCAATGGTATAAACATATGTTGGTACTACCCATGAGTCATTCACCTTCCATGGGGATTGAGTGCATACAAGGGCCTAGATCTAAAATTTACATTGAGCACCACATGTCAGTGAGTAGTTGTGCAAAATTGGTGACAAATCTATGCTCATTAAAGTCTGCGCAAATGTTGCATGCTTTTGTACAATATTGAACTTGTACATTGTGTGTACAGACATGTGGGAGTTCGCAGAGTTTTCAACTGTCTAGTTTGTTTTGATTATTAGGACTGTGTTAGACTGCACACACAGTTATGCGGGTTTACATTTCTGGGCGGAGGGAATGTATAATTTATAAATGAACCATGTTTTGAGTTGTGAAGATGGATTCAATGTGTAGTAAGTTATTTGTGACTTGTTCCTATGAAGTGTTAGAATGGACGTGATTTGAAATAGCTTATGCTGTCTTATTTGTTATTTATTTATTATTCTCAATTTTCAAAATAAGCTCTCGGATTGTCATAGCCACTCATCAATTATCTAGTCTTGTCCATCACTTCATTTGTATATTTGTGTATGCTCTGTATATTTCTTCTCATAAGGGTACAGCCTACATCCTGATTATATGCTATGGTTTAATTAGCCTACAAAATCCAGCGATTGGTATTATGGTCATAATCTTAGTGCTGAGACCATAGTAATCAAGAGAGTATTAGTGTGGGTTTGTTGCGAGTTCGACCTTCTTTCTGATCGTGTTTTATATCTTTGATGAAGCATTTATATTATAATTTCTATAGACATCATATTATTTTTCTTTCTATTAGCAGACCGTCATCGTGAAGATGAGTTACACGGTGGAGATTCAGAAAAGAATGGGAGGCACAGGAAAACAAAGGATCAGTCTGCTGCGAAAGATGAGTTACAAAGTGGCAGCAAGGGAAGGCAAACCATGCCTCGGGATGTTCATACCAAAACTGATGGATGTTATGAGCAGCAACACACAGATGGGAAATTGAAAGATGACATGCCTAGAGGTGTGGAAAAACGCAGAGAAGAAAAATATAGAGATGATAGGTCCAAAGCTCAGGATAGGCATAACAATGACAGACACAAAGATGATGGACATAAAGATGAGGAACTGCATAGAGATGAAAGGTACAAAGAGGAAAGGTCGAGACACGAAGATAGACATAGGGATGTAAAATACAAAGGGGAAAGATCTAAAGAGGACGACAGATATAAGGACGAAAGATACAAAGATAAGCCTAGAGATGAAGAGAAACCTAGGAATGAAAGATCTAATAACAGCTCTAGAGAGAAACATCGAGATGATAGTTATAGACATCATAGGAGTCAAGATGGTGGGTCATGGGATGTACGATCCTCAAAGGACAACACTAGAGACAGGTCATTGGAGAAGCACTGCAAAGAGGAACATAATTACTCAGAGAGCAGTCACAATAGAAATAGGCTCCATGACAATGAGGTTGACACATCTGCTGCTGATCGTAGGAGCTCTAAGTATAGAGATGACAGCAAAGGGAAGAAAAGGTCTTATGAAGAAGGCATTCATAATGGTGATCTGGAACCCAGGAATGCAAAAGAATATCATGGAGATGCTAAACGCAGGTCTGATGTAGGCTCATTTGTATCCAGTGAAGACCGTAGACGGGAATATGAGAAGGTTGATTCTCGGAGGAGGGATTTTGAGAGGAAGAGCCCCACCAGATCCAGCACATATCCTGTGAAGGAGCAAAGCAGGTAATTCTAAAACCTTGATATCTACATTCTTCTCCGCATTACATTACATTTCAACTGTTCAAGTTGGAGTGAGCGCATCTTGATATCTACCTTTGTATCTTTTGAATTCGATTTTTGTTTGAATAAATTTATTATGTTCTATAATGCTGCAAATACATAAGCATAGGAAGATCAACAACTGAAGTAAACAAATCGAGGTCTCCTATGGCAAGTAGTAAAAGCACCACTGACTCGTTATGAAGAGATCTAGATTATATGAAAGTTGTGTTAAGCTAATCTTGGGTAGTGTTTATTGATGGACCTGATTTGTCTTATTGGAGATGGATCTGATGAGAGATTACTCGAGTCCAAAATCCAAATTCAGTTCCATTTTCTTTTTCTGACATGTATTTATGGCCTGTTTCTAACAGAGCTTAGAACTGGTAAGAGTGAAAACATGTAGGTAGTTCTAGTAATCGTGGGCACTTATCATCATCTGTTCCTGCATATGACTGTGGTACTGAAATTCTAAGCTTTTCTCTATTTTAAAAGGCTTATGTTCGTAAAACTATAAGTCGTTAGAAGTTACAAGCTGCACTGATGTGGATATCTAGAGTTTTATCAAATTATTATTTATTTCAGGCATGTCTCTAAACAAGAAGAATCCTCACCCAGGGAGAATGGTGCTGCTCTTGGAAGACATAGACGAACATCTGACTTTCAATCAGTTGAGGGTCTTAGTAAAACTGATGCAAATAACAATGAATCCTCTCTTCCCTCGAAAGATGGTAGAAGTTTGAGATCTGATGGCCGACCAATCCATTTTAATGACAGACCACCATCAGCGAGTGATTGTCAAGTTTCGAACCGGAGCAATCTGAGGCATAATCATGATGCTGTTGATGGCTCAATGAAGAAAGGTAATACCAGAAATCATGAGTTATTGAATCGTCAAGCTACTGAGAACTATCAAAGTGCATCACCAGGGCATCTCCATCTGCCACGTGATAGACCTGAGATGGACAATCAAAGATCCTTTGATGATGATAATAGGAGCCAGATTAGAGAACGCAGATCAAGCAGCCGCTCAAGAAGAAGTGGTACTGTTGATAATGCAAGAGGGCATGGTAACACTTGGAATAATCCGTCTTCATGGCCTTCACCAGCACCAAGTGGTTTTGGTCCTTTCCAGCATGGGCCTCCAATCCCTGGTTTTCACCCAGCTATCCACCAGTTCCCTCAATCTTTATTTGGGATGCGGCCATCTATGGATACGAATCATGCTGGGATGCATTATCCTTTGCATGGACATCCTGAAAGTTTTCCACATTGTGCACAACCATTTCCGTGGCACAATCCTGCAGAAGACCCTTATCTCTCTCGGGTACCTGGTTGGGATGCAAATAGAAGTGTCTTTGATGAATACTCACACAACTATGGCAGGCAAGAACTGGGCCGGAATAATGATCCTAATTTTCATCAGCAGTCAGAGTCGGAGGTGCCATTTCCATCTCATACTCTTGTCAAGCCCTCGTTAATGCAACTCGCAGCTGAAAATCAAAGTCAAAGCTCTGAAGTCAAAACAGTTGGGACCAATGCTGAAAAAACTGATGCACATGCTCCAAAAAATAGATCTGACGCAACTCCTGGGCCTTCTAATGTAAAAGTGGATTCTCGGTTTTGCTCTAACTACTTTAAGAGGCTTGATATTTCGACAAGCCTTGCTTCACCAGAGCTGTACAAAAAATGTAGTACAATGGCGGGGGAGTTGGAGCTGGCTGGATCGTGTGAATCTACCATGCATCGGTGCTTGAAGGTAGCTGGAATGATTTACATGTTTAGTTTACTGTTTTAAAAAGTTCCATTTTATCAACATTGACCAAGCATCATGTTCCCTTTTTCAGAATAATAAAGATGAGCACGGGTATCAAGCTCAAGGTTTCAAATGCATGATGAAGTCCATATTTTCAGGGAAAGCAACTTCTGTATTTGAGGTACATTTCTCCAAGATTAACTATGATTTTTTGGATGACTCACTTACAAACCTTTACGATAGGCCAGTGCATAAATGATTATGTTTAATATTTGTCACATCTGCTGTTCACCATATTATTCAAGCTTCTCGGTTGGGGCATTTTTCATCACGTATAATAGGCTATACCTGCGTGGAATAGGCTATATGGCTTCTAAGCTGAAAGGCCAAACTGAGCCACCTATGTGTTGAACCATAGCGCTGGCTGTTCCCAAAATTTGATTTGTGTTAGCATACATGTCACTGGAAAGTCTAAAATTTGTCCATGAAGTATGCCACAATGCCTATGTTGCATGTTTAATCCACAGCCTGGACAACCTAGAGTCTTGAAACCTTAACTAGCTTTTTCTGTTGATTTGTTTGACTTGAAATTATTGTCCTGTCTGAGCTTACTATCATTGTTTTTTTAGCCAAACATGTTTACATTACTTTAAATCCAGTACAGTAATAATGTTAGTGTGGCTTGTTCAGCAGCGTAATGAAGTATCTTTGTGATAATGGCTATGAGGTTAATGGAACAACTATATTACGTCTGGGACTTATTACATCAGAACCTTCTTAATGTTGCATCTATTGTTTCTCTAACTTCGGTTATAGCCCTCTGCCATAAAGAATAGCAATCTTTGAATGCATTACTCCATGTTGAACCCGTATTATTTATTGATGTGTTTTAACTTCTACAGAATGCCATGAAGCTTTATAGTTCGAGCACTGGTTCTAGGAAGTCCAAAGCTCTCACATCATCTTTACAACCAGAAAGTGAAGAGATGATTAAGGAGGCTTCTGCGGACATGGTGGAGGGAAAAAATGTTCTTGTCAGCCTGGATCAGGCATTGCCTTGTACTGATATGTGTGACGAAGTGCACAATAACGGCAGGCCTCATCATGCAGCGGTTGATAGCATGCCTGGTAAAGCTGGGCTGGCAAAATATTGCAGCAACACAGGAGAAGACAAGGTTGGCTCAGATGTTGAGGACAAAAGCCTCAGCATCAACCATGCTGAGGGGCATGCTTGTGATACTGAGGAGCTGCAATTTCCGAGCAACGGTGAGGGAGAGCTCCTCCCTCCCAAAGCTTTGCAACCTTGTTGCAGCTCGGTAAGCAGTGTTCCTGACGTTTCGAAAGAGCAGTTTTCTGGTGTCATTTCTGATGCTACATTTGCCTCTGGTTCTCAGTCGTGCGAGGATGTCATGCCAGGTTGTAGGGTTAATTTTAACCGGATACCTTGCTCTCCTGGGAGTACTTAAAACAATTTATTCCATTTATTGCTCCAATTAGTATCCCATCTCCTTCGGCTGGTACCCCCATGCGTTTCTTTTTCCCCACCATATTTTGTTTCTGTTGGAGAATTGGCAGCATTCTCCAGTGTGTTGTTCTGCCGCAGTGTGTGTGGCAGCGATCAATAATAAAAGTTGTCTTCTCCATCCCATGATTTTTTTTTAGAGTTTTTCAATCTGAAATTGCCATGCTACTTTTCTTTTGGTAGCAACCAGTAATGAGGTAGGTTTATCGTTGTTTTTTCTTGCAAAAAAATGAAATAAAATTCCCACTATTTTTTGGGTTTTTGCTTTTGTTGTTCCTTACTAGAATTTCTGGTACACAAGAGTTTGTAGGGATTAAGTTTCCATAAACAGGTTATGGAGAAAAAAGAATACCAAACCTTGATTTTTTTTTCTGTTTTTTTGTCTGAGTATTCTTATCCTCTAATCTAGTAGACGTCTGATCAAGTTAGAACATAAAATCTGATGAAGTGTAAAAAAAAAGAACTGAAAATCTGGCTTCTGTTTATCTTTAAAAAATTTAGTGCTTCCTCGCATGGTTATGGTTTATGAACACGGCTTGTTCTTGTGTTTGTAGCGAGGTTCAATCCTCCTAAACTATTAGTCATTATAGTGCTTCTTACACGAATCCGAACAGCAAAATAGAACCCTCCCCCCCAAACAAATTGCAAACAGGATGTGCATGTGTGTTTTGTTCGTGCAAAATTTGGTGAAGTTTAGACATTTGAGTGCGAGGGCAAAAAGACAGAATCAGGTGTGAACAATGTTGTTTTCAAATGTTACTCACAAACCCAAAATTTGCTTTTTCTGCCATGACCTCCTCGAATATCCAAACTTAATGAAATTTTGCGTGAACATCATGCATCCCATTTTTTTGGATTTTTTTTTATCTACTTTTCATGATTTTATTGTTCACGCCCGGGCTAAGACATTTTTCTGCCATGAGCTCCTCGAATATCCAAATTTCATGAGATTTTGCACGAACATCATGTATTTGAGCATCTTGCATCACAGTTATTTTTTTTCTATTTTTCATGATTTTATTGTTCACGCCGGGGCTCATGTTAGGCTGGCCCCGAAACACCGTTCCCTTCTTACAGTCGGTATTGTTGAGAGAAACCACACATTACATTAACCAAATAACAGAGTACATAACACTCGGAAATTGGCAATGGCTCCTAGGTGCATTGGCAATGGCTCCGTTTGCAAACGGATGCAAAAACTTCTAGAGATACCAGGATAGAACATGTGTCCTGGAGACTAAGCAGAAAGAATCCAAAGAAAAATAAAATACTACAATTGAGTCTCTAGGGCCCCGTGCAGATAACCAACATCGAAACTGTCATCGACCCCCGGCGTTGACGTGGGACTCGACGGAAGAAGAGGCAGACTTTCACGAGACCATCAGCTCCTCGGCTCCACCGTGGAGAGCGTCACCGTGGTGAGGGAGAATCTGAGGCCAAATTATTCGATGAGGCGCTGCCCTCACCACAACTCGAAGACCTATCCCTAATCTATGAACTACGAGGAAGAGCAACGGGAACCCAGCCCACCCCCCTCCTCCAGCCACAAAGGGGGGCGGAGGCCGTCGACTCGCCAGAGATCACAAGGAGGAAACTGTAGCCTAACTATCGCCTGCTCTCTCTCACGAAAGGGGAACGGGCAGTTGTGCATGATCATTGATCAAATGTCAAGTGCGGCACAGCAGGGTCTCGAAACAACACATAGGCAGCAAGTTCTCAACGCAGAAACGGCAGCTACACACGAGTTAACACTGAAATGTAATTTAAATTTGCGTGTCCATAATCCTCTTGCAGATTGCCCGAACACAACATTGCTGAATACTGAATTCCTGATACATCTCGGATTTTTCTCTTCAGTTCTCTTCTCAAATGCACAAGCCAAACAACACTACTGACGAACCATGAGCACAGAGAAGTGGAAGGGATATCTTCTTAAGTATACAGCGCGCCCAACCCGGCCCGGCCGGAGACCCTGGCCGCGGCCTTCAGATCGACGCCGAGCTCCGCCGCCACGCGCCGCATGACCCCGAAGTCCGAGGGCCTAGCGGTAGCCGGCCAGGTCACCACCATGCTCGCAGCCTTTCCCCGGATCTCGCACTCCGTCATCACGGCGGCGCCGAGCCCGTCCATCACGCTCCCCGGAGGCGCCAGCGACGCGACGCCCTTGGCCGCGCCCACGCCTCCCCGCCGCCGCGCCGCCCCGGTCTCCAGCTTCCCCTCCACCAGCTCGTCCGCCGCGAGCCTGCCCCTGTACGCCCCGCTCCGGATAGCGTCAAGGACCAGGACCTCCTCCGGCTGGAGCCCGGAGATGAGGCTCCTGGCGGCGGCGCGCGCGCGGTGGGCGGGGATGGCGCCGTGGGCAACGGCGAGGAGGGCGCCGGAGGACGGGTGGAGGTAGACGCGGATGGGCGCGCGGGACTGCTGCAGGGGGAGGTCTGGGAGGAGGAGGGAGGCGTGGAGAGGAGGCGGCGGGGAGGGGAGGAGAGCGAGGGAGGCGGGGGAGATTAGGACCACGAGGAGCCGCGGGGCGGGGCTAGGGTTTGGCGAGGCGACGAGGATGGGGGTGGGCTGCGGCAGGGGTGCGGCGAAGTTGTCGAGGTCGTCGGGGGAGAAGCGGGACGGCGGCGGCGCGTCGGTGACAACATCATCCATGGTCGCGAACTCGCGATGCGATCGGTGGTGGAGGAGTAAATTACATCTACGATACTTAAACTTGATCCTAGGTTCACTTCCATCACTGTATTTAGGAAAGCTTAAAATACGGTCACTGAGGTTGCCCAGGCGTGTCACTTCACGGTCACCAGTACCGTATCAGTCCTATTTTTGCTGACGTGGCAAATACCCCTCTCTCACTATTACTATTTCTCTTGTAATTCTGTCAAACACCTTACCTGCGCCCACCGCTGCGCCACACCCCCACGTTCCCACCGCTGCCGCAGCTCTTCAGTGTCAGTGTGTCACGTCCTAGAGCTCCTAAAGCTTCGTGCGGCCCACGAACGAATTGCTATGCTGGTTGGACAGACTCTCATGCTTTGCAAATCCCAACTCTCGCGCCATGCCGAGCTTGAAGCTCATCAGCGTCGTTGGCACCATGCAGGTTACTGTCCCGATGCGCGTCGTTGAAAGTACGAGCGCAGCTGTGGAGGTCACCATGGGTGCCGCTTCAGTTTACTGACCCGACCGGCGTCAGAGGAGGTCGCCCTGGTTTGAGAAATGCATGGTTGCGTGCGTGACCGAGCGACGCCATGTTTGCGATAGTGTCGACTTAGCCTTACATCATGCCGCGCTCCTCAGCACCTGATCCGCCTACATCGCCTAACATGGTTGGCAACCTACTCTCTCCTCACCTCGTCGTCCAGCCGAAGGCCCACGCCGCCATACCCTCGTAGCTCTCAGGCGTTCTCGTAGTTTGTGTACTGGTCGGTGAACCCCAGCCTGCAGCCAGTAATCCATCGGCACGCCGGACGCCCCATTGGTTGCGTCTTCGTTGAAGACGTCACATGGGTCGATGGTGCAGAGACTGCAGATGCGCGGGGACTCAGAACGGAGAGCTGCGAGGACTTCGGCTTGCTCAAGTACGGCATCGCCCCGCCAAACACCATGCACTCCATACTGCCGGCTGCCCGCGCATGTTCTTTTCCACCGCTGCAAGGCGACGTCGTCGAGCTCCATAGGGTCGGCGAGAACTACAGCCGCACCGTGAGGAAGGACATCGTCTTGTGTTATTGAGCTTGGAAATGCACCAAAGGTCGCCGTGCACGACGGCAACGCGAGTTGAAGAAGGCGACCTCGTAAGGGTGCAGCGCGTCGTCGTACTGCTCAGCAAAGAGCGGGGAGTTGAAGGAGAGGAGCTCGAGCAGAGCGGGACTTCCGGCCTGACGAGGAGAAAGGCGGTGGGTAGTAGAGGCCGTCGACACAAGAGTGCCCGGAGGCGATGTGGTCTGTCGCCGGCTTGCCGCGGGCTCTAAGGCATGTCGGCATAGACGGACGGGCGGTGCTCAGTTTCATTAGATCGGGTGCAAAAAGGATTGTGTGAGAAAGATGCGCTTGGCACGTAAGCAAGTCAACGACGCAGGACCGGTCAAAATGTGCCACGTCAGCAAAATACATTGGATACGGTAGGGCTGACCGTAGAGGGACGCATTTCTGCGACCTCAATGACCGTATTTTGACACTTTTGGAATACAGTGATGAAAGTGAACCCTAGAGTCAAGTTCAGCTACTATAGATGTAATTTACTCGTGGTGGAGTGGTGGGGGTTTGCGCTCTAGCCGATTTGCTGCTTCTTGGTAAAGGGTGGGCTAGGGGCCTGGTGGGTCAAGGGCTAAGAGCATCTCCAGCCGCGCCCCCAACAGACCCCCCAGGGCGACTTTTTTCGCGTCGGTACCGAAAAAACCCACTAGTCGCGTCCCCAAGACGCCGAAATCCGTCGGCTCGGCCCGTTTTTGGGCCCGGCGATCCCAGGCCGAACCCAGCCACTGGGGGGCGCTCGGGGGCTCCGGCGGAAGGGAAAACCACGTCTGGGCCACACTGTCAGGCGAAAAGTCAAGGCAAAACGTCCAGATTCGCCCTCCCGCGCACGCCCTCCCGCCACCTTGCCGATCCCGGCGCCGCCCACCGCCCACCACTGCTAGATAGGCCATTCCCCTCCGGAAAAGAGAGAGGGTTTCGCCGCGGCAACCTCCACCACCTTCCTGGGTGAGTTTTCCGGCGCTCCGGCCACGTAGGACGGGATACCGGCGGCTGTGCGCACACCACGCCTGCCAGGTGTTTGGCGATTTGTCTGCTCGGCGATGGACTCGGACAACGAGGAGGCGCTCGCGGCGCTGTTGGAGGAGGAAGCCGATGCCAACGTCCAGGACGAAGAGCATCTCATGGTCCTCGCCGCCCTGGCCGGCCTGCTCGCGAGCAATGCAAAGCCGCGGCGAGGTGGCTCGGCGCCGGGGCGGCTAAAAGCAAAGAACCGGCATCGACTGGAAGGCTATTGCATGCTCTACTCCGACTACTTCGCCGACGCTCCACTGCACGGCGACAAAGTATTTCGGCGCCGTTATCGGATGAGCCGAAAGCTTTTCCTCAGGATTGTGAATTCCATCCGGGAGTTCGACAGCTACTTCAAGTGCAAGAAGGATTGCACCGGCACACTTGGATTCACCTCAATCCAGAAGTGCACGACAGCTATGGATGCTTGCATACGGAGCTCCCGGTGATTCACTCGATGACTATGGGCGCATGGCCGAGTCCACGACCATTGATTGTTTCTACAAGTTCTGCAGGGCAGTGGTGGCAGTGTTTGGACCGTAATACTTGCGATCACCCAATGCTGAAGACACTGCTCGGATCCTAGCACAGAATGCAGCAAGAGGATTTCCTGGGATGCTTGGAAGCATCGACTGCATGCATTGGAAATAGAAAAACTGTCCATTTGCTTGGCAGGGGATGTACAAAGGTGCCAATGGTGGTTGCAGTGTGGTACTTGAGGCAGTGGCCACACAGGTCCTCTGGATTTGACACTCCTTCTTTGGTAAGCCAGGAACTCACAATGACATCAACGTACTACAGTGCTTCCCTGTCTTTGCCAAGCTTGTTGAAGGTCATTCTCCTCCAGTGAACTTCGAGGTCAATGGGCGGCACTACAACAAGGGATACTACCTAGCAGATGGCATCTATCCGAGATGGTATACATTTGTGAAGACTATCTCAAACCCTGTGCCAGGAGGCAAGAACTCCCACTTTGTGAAGGTTCAGGAGGCTTGCAGGAAGGATGTCGAGCGGGCATTTGGTGTGCTCCAATCTCGATTTGCTATTGTCCGGTACCCCGCTCAGACCTGGTCGAAAGATCAAATGTGGGAGATCATGACTTGCTGTGTCATCTTGCACAACATGATCATTGAGAGCGAGCAGGAAGAGCCAGTGTTTGACACTGAACCATATTACAGGCAGGGTCCTCTTGCCCAAGTTGATCACCAGCTACCGGCAACCTGGACTGCCTTCCTTAATATGCGTCAGGAGATCCGAGACCCACAGGTGCATCGACAACTACAGCAGGATCTGGTGGAGCACCTATGGAGGCTCAAGGGCAACGCCTAGCTCGACGTGTGATGAAATATTAGTTTTTATTTGTTGAACTATTTGATTTATATTGATTTTCTGTGATGGACTATGCGATAAAAAATAACTTCTGTTGAATTTGCGCCGAAGCACGACGAATATGAGCCGATTTGCGCCGATAGCGGGCCGATTTTGCACCGAAAGTGGGCTGAAAGCGGGCAAATTTGCGCCAGAATTGGACCGATATCGGCGCCTGGGGGCGACCTGGGGGCGGCGGCTGGGAACCCAATCGCCCCCAAGCCGATTTTAGCGCCGGTTCGCCCCCACGCGGTGATTTTTCAAGCCCCCTGGGGGCCAACGGCTGGAGATGCTCTAAGGCCTCAAGTTTCTTTCTTGAGCTTTAGGTATAAACTCTTGCATCTGATCGCCACGAGCGAGCCAAACGCAAAACAATGGCTGGTTACCATGATATTCCCTCCGAGCCGAAATATAAGTCATTTTATGTTTGCATGTTGAAATCTCTATGAAACTTTTATATTTTTTCACTTTTACCCTCCCACAATATCACTCTCTCTGTCTCTCGTACCCCTCCCACCCGCATCGCTCTCTCGTTCCCCTCCCACCGCGTCTCCCTCGCCCGCGTCGCTGCTGCATCACCCTCGCTCGCGTCACCACCGCATCTCGCCTATGTTGCCGCTGTCCTCTTTCTCTCGTGGCGTCATTGCCTCTCCCTTAACCGCGTCGCCGCTGCCCTCTTTTTCTCGCATCGTCCCCTGCTTCGTCGTCCCAAGATTCGATTTTTACTGCTGGAGGAGCTCTAGGAGGAGGAATTGCGGCGGTGAGGAGCTGATGGATCTGTGCGGCGACGAGGAGCAGCCGGATCTGTGCAGCGACGAGGAGTAGCCGGAGCGCCACTGGGAGGAGAAGATGATCACCACACAATGACGACACCGGAGCTCCTCCCATATGACGGCACCAGAGCGCCATTGTGAGTACTCCATCTGTGCAACTCTATTGCTCTCTACTCCCGCCGGAGTACTTGAAATTGTGCTTGTCTAGATCTGCTTACGATGATTTTATTTCCTTAGTGTTTTGTTTTGCAGAGACAAGTGTTTTGCATGCTTAGTGCTGCTTCTCTTGTGCTCTATAGTTGTGCTTACCTACTCAAGGGAGCTTTGCAGTTAATTTGGTTGCAATAGCTTGCTTAATTCACTGAATATGGAGTGTAGCTTGCTTAATTCACTAAAAATGGAGTAGTGCTTGCTATAGTTGAGCATCACTCCTTGTAAGTTTGCAAGTTTTAGAGTTTTGTGTATTCCTTGTAGTAGCAAAGGCCATGGTAACAGCCGAAGGCTGTAACACCCTGTTGAGATATACAACACAGATTTTTGGCATAATCTCACCCACCTTTCAACTAAGTTCCTCTAGACAATTTAATCCACAAGTGCTATCAAGTCCATTAAAATTAACAACATGGGGTTGAGCATGTTCAAACATCACTTCCCTACAATTTCTCAACTCCCAAGTCTTGAAAGACTTTCTCTTGTGCAAAGTTATACTTGGTTAATTTCATTTTATTTTCAAAACTGTCCCATGGCAAATCTTAGTTGTCTAAACTAAAGAAAACAAATGCTACAAAATTATTTAACTACTAGAGCAAAACCTTTGTATCAACTATCAAGACTCACTCCCATCCACAGATATCACACATACTACTACATCTACTATAAGTGTCCAAGTGCAAAAGACGGGGGTCATAGGACATACCTTCACGGTTGCAAATTTACACACTTATCTTCCTTACTATTGCATTCCTCGTTGTCCTGGCATAGATCAACTCCTCTGAAAACAAAAATGCAAAAGAACTCCAAGGGGCTAAATAAGAACAATAGGAAAGCAAAGCTTATTCTATTTTTTTGGTTTTTGGGTTTTTGAAAACTAACTTGCAACCGAAAAATCGCAAAGGCAAATAAAAAGCAAAGTGTTGGAACAGACCAACACGAGTGTTTTGAAGCTCCTTGAGCTTAAGTACGACCTCATTACAATTTATTCAAATACCGCCACATCTTGATGTAGAAGTGGTGATAACCTCCCCCAGGCTTAGGCTCTTGCAAGCCCAAACCGGTGAGATTATTGTGGCGGTTGGTCAGGAGCCCACTCTTGGCTCCAGCTGGAGAAGCCCATGTTCATGTAGGCGGACGTGCTCCTCAGGGAAGACGCGAGGTTGCTCATATCATCAATAGAGCCCTGAAGGTTGCTGAGCTCCGCGTAGGTGGTGTAGTCTTGCTGGGGCTGCTCTTCCTCTTCGTCGGTGGTGGGTTCTTCTTCATTAACTTGTTTAGGTTCTGGCCCTTCTTGGTCAAAAGCTGCATCTCCTTGCTGTGTAACATAGTGCAATTGTCCATTCTCGATGGAGAAACGGTTAGGTATAGGTGTGGGTAACAAGTACGCACTCCAGGAATTTTGGTACAATGACGGCCATTGCGAACTACTAGCATACCAGTGCTAGTAAGAACACAAATGTTAACAAGGGTGTTACCGACAATGGGGCGGAGGTGATTGCAGTCAAGGCCAAGGGAGTTGGCCAACATGGTGATCAATCCTCCACACACGATATCTCCTTGTGCATGATTGGCTTGATGCATGAGGTGTAGCAAAAGTATTGCCCCTAAGTTGGGCGAATAACTGACGTCCAGGTTGCTGCTTTCCCAAGAACTAGCACATTCTCATCATTCACCTTAGCAACTTCTCCTCGTGCCTGCAACGAGTTAGTGATAACATAGTAGAAATAACGTATAGCAGGACTTTCAATCCAACTGCTCTTTGCCTAGAGCCATAGTGACTCATCCTAAGAAAGGATTGCCTCGGGTGTGGGTCAGTGAAATCATAAACATATCTAATATCAGCATCATTGTTGGGGAAGCCAAAATAATTACACCACTCATCAAAAGTGATGTTGAAGTCTTGGTCAAGGAGATGAAAAATAATCCTCTCCTTCTCATATACATTTGGCACTAATCCAACATTGTGTGAGAAAGTACTAAGAAACTCAAGTGTCAATCGTTCATAGGTCTCACATCCTTGATAAACAAAATGGTGCAACCCGACATTATGACATAGCAAATTAATATCGTGAGTGATACCTAGCTTGGCGAGAGTATTCACACAAGCCCATTTGGTTGCTTTGATCTTCCTTGTTGTGAGATTTTGGAACTTCTTCCTTGCTCCAAGGTCGGTGAAGACGATCCCCTGAGTGAAAACTTGCTGTGGTTGCATGGTGGATGAACGAATCACCGCGTATGCGAGAAGACCTCCATGTAAACATCTACAAAACAATTTTTCAGTCCAACATAATAAAACAATAATGATCCTACGGTACTCGCATCATCATACTCTAAAAGCATCAACAAATCCATGACAGACTCAAGTTTGAATCAAAAATATGCATCTCCTAGTCATGGCAATGCTAGGCATGTAGAACATGGATTCTCAAAAAATTAAGTTGGAGATCGGAGGAGAAACATACCGTAGATCGATCACACGAAAGGATTAGAACTGAAAACCAATGAGTAGATAGATCGGGCAAAGTTTTGCTAGGGTTTTGAGAGGTTTGGAGGATGAAGAAGAAGAAAATAGAGAGATGGGGGCGAAATACCTCCTTCCTCGGGCTTATTAGAGCCGTCAGGGTTCCAAACGACCGCTCATATGGGCACAAGCACCCGCATGGAACGCCGTCGTCCTCCCCGATCACTTACTAGCGCCTGTGCATAGATGAAATGACCGCTGGAACGGGCGCTGGCGTTCGTTTTGAACGACGTCGTTCGTTCTGTTCATTTTGTGCTCCTGGTCGAGGATGTCAAATGACTGGTCGAACAGGCATGTGCGCCCGTTTGGAACGCCGTCGAACACTCTGGTCTTGGCGATGGTTTCTGCAGAGAATCAAAACGACTAGTCAGACGAGCGCGTGCGCCCGTTTGATACGCTGTCCTTCACTCTGTTATCTTTGTTGTTTTGTGCTGGAATCTCCTGCAGGTCAAACGACCGCTGCGCTCGCAGGAAGGGCCGTCTTCTGGTCTGTTTCTTCTGAAACTTGGATTTTTCTTTGTTTTCCCGCGGTGCTAGTTCCATAGCAATACATAGACATACATCCAGGCATTCAAACATCAACTAGCGTATAAATCATCTTGCGCAAGGTTAAGCCTTCGTTAGAACAACTCTTCCAAACTAACTTCTTCACATAGAACTTCAATCACTCTTTTATTTAAAACAAAACAAAAACTTACTTGTCTACTTTATTCGCGTGGCTGCCTCCCATGAAGCACTTGTTTTCGGTCGGATAGCTCGACCATATTGGTGATCAAGGTGGTGCTAGAACACCGAGGCCATAACATCTGGCATTTAGAATGGTGCCTCCTCCTGTGTAGGTCTTCAATTTATTTTTCTTAGGGAAATGCCTTATAGAAGGATCTTTAGCTGGCAAATCAAAACGAACATTTCCCTCAAACACATTTATCACAGCTTTGATAGTCCTTAGAAAAGGTCTACCGAGAATTATAGGAGCAATTGGATCTTCAAGCATGTCTACTATGACTAAATCAATCATGACAGAGCAATCATTAATTTGAACTATAACTCCATGCTTAATGCCTACTGCCTGAGTAAAAGTAGAATTAGCCATATTCAATATAATCTCAGTACTAGCATGACCAAGATTGAGACTATCATAAACAGATTTGGGGATAGTGGAAACACTTGCCCCTAGATCACATAAAGCACTAAACTTATTAAGTCCTATATCTCAATCTCTATAGTTGGTTCAAAAGCATCCTCTTGCTTAGCTGGCAACTTACTGAATAACTTTTTCCTTTCATCAGCAAGTTCATGTACCTTGGTTGCAACATGTTCAACAAAGACATTATATGCCTCATCGTTAGTTACCTACGATAGTGGATACTTCATGGATATCATCTTGACAAAATCTGCAATGGTCTAATTATACTCTAGCACATGACTTGTGTCAAGTACCTCAGCTTTCTATTCGTTGCTCCTTACCATTTTGACTTCTTCAACCGGATTAGGCCCCGGTTTACGTGCAAACTTGGCCAAAATCAAGGTTTGGCTCTCTGCTATCTTTGCCACTTGTTGAAGGAAATATGCCCTAGAGGCATCAATAAAGTTATTATTTATTTCCTTATATCATGATAAATGTTTATTATTCATGCTAGAATTGTATTAACCGGAAACATGATACATGTGTGAATACATAGACAAACAGAGTGTCACTAGTAAGCCTCTACTAGACTAGCTCGTTAATCAAAGATGGTTATGTTTCCTAACCATAGACATAAGTTGTCATTTGATTAATGGGATCACATCATTAGGAGAATGATGTGATTGACTTGACCCATTCCGTTAGCTTAGCACTTGATCGTTTAGTATGTTGCTATTGCTTTCTTCATGACTTATACATGTTCCTATGACTATGAGATTATGCAACTCCCGTTTACCGGAGGAACACTTTGTGTGCTACCAAACGTCACAATGTAACTGGGTGATTATAAAGGTGCTCTACAGGTGTCTCCGAAGGTACTTGTTGAGTTGGCGTATTTCGAGATTAGGATTTGTCACTCCGATTGTCGGAGAGGTATCTCTGGGCCCACTCGGTAATGCACATCACTATAAGCCTTGCAAGCAATGTAACTAATAAGTTAGTTGCGGGATGATGCATTACGAAACGAGTAAAGAGACTTGCCGGTAATGAGATTGAGCTAGGTATTGAGATACCGACGATCGAATCTCGGGCAAGTAACATACCGATGACAAAGGGAACAACGTATGTTGTTATGCGGTTTGACCGATAAAGATCTTCGTAGAATATGTAGGAACCAATATGAGCATCTAGGTTCCGCTATTGGTTATTGACGAGAGACGTGTCTCGGTCATGTCTACATAGTTCTCGAACCCGTAGGGTCCGCACGCTTAAAGTTCTGTGACGATTTGTATTATGAGTTTATGTGTTTTGATGTACCGAAGGTAGTTCGGAGTCCCGAATGAGATCGGGGACATGATGAGGAGTCTCGAAATGGTCGATACGTAAAGATCGATATATTGGACGACTATATTCGGACATCGGAAAGGTTCCGAGTGGTCCGGGTATTTTTCGGAGTACCGGGGAGTTACGGAAATACGGGGAAGAAGTATATGGGCCTTATTGGGCTTTAGGGGAGAGAGAGAGGTAGGCCGCGCGCCCCCCCAAGGCCTAGTCCGAATTGGACTAGGGGGAGGGGCTGCGCCCCCTCCTTCCTTCTCTTCTCTCTTCCCCTTCCTTCTCTCCTACTCCTACTACTTGGAAGGGGGGAATCCTACTCCCGGTGGGAGTAGGACTCCTCCAGGACGCGCCATAGCTAGGCCGGCCCTCCCCCCTCCTCCATTCCTTTATATACGTGGCCAGGGGGCACCTCATAGACACAACAATTGATCATTGATCTCTTAGCCGTGTGCGGTGCCCCCCTCCACCATAATCCACCTCGATCATATCGCAGCGGTGCTTAGGCGAAGCCCTGCGTCGGTAGCATCATCATTACCATCACCACGCCGTCGTGCTGACGAAACTCTCCTGTGAAGCTTTGGTGGATCGTAGCTCGCGGGACGTCATCAAGTTGAACGTGTGCTGAACTCGGAGGTGCCATGCGTTCGGTACTTGGATCGGTCGGATCATGAAGACGTACGACTACATCAACCGCGTTGTGCTAACGCTTCCGCTTTCGGTCTACGAGGGTACGTGGACACACTCTCCCCTCTCGTTGCTATGCATCACCATGATCCTGTGTGTGCGTAGGAAATTTTTGAAATTACTACGTTCCCCAACAGTGGCATCCGAGCCAGGTTTTATGCGTAGATGTTATATGCACGAGTAGAACACAAGTGAGTTGTGGGCGATACAAGTCATACTGCTTACCAGCATGTCACACTTTGGTTCGGCGGTATTGTTGGATGAAGCGGCCCGGACCGACATTACGCGTACGCTTACGCGAGACTGGTTTTACCGCCGTGCTTTGCACACAGGTGACTAGTGGGTGTCAGTTTCTCCAACTTTAGTTGAACCGAGTGTGGCTACGCCCGGTCCTTGTGAAGGTTAAAACAACACTAACTTGACGAACTATCGTTGTGGTTTTGATGCGTAGGTAAGAACGGTTCTTGCTCAGCCCGTAGCAGCCACGTAAAACTTGCAACAACAAAGTAGAGGACGTCTAACTTGTTTTTGCAGGGCATGTTGTGATGTGATATGGTCAAGACATGATGCTATATTTTATTGTATGAGATGATCATGTTTTTTAACTGAGTTATCGGCAACTGGCAGGAGCCATATGGTTGTCGCTTTATTGTATGCAATGCAATCGCCCTGTAATTGCTTTACTTTATCACTAAGCGGTAGCGATAGTCGTAGAAGCAATAGTTGGCGAGACGACAACGATGCTACGATGGAGATCAAGGTGTTGCGCCAGTAACGATGGTGATCATGACGGTGCTTCGGAGATGGAGATCACAAGCACAAAGATGATGATGGCCATATCATATCACTTATATTGATTGCATGTGATGTTTATCCTTTATGCATCTTATTTTGCTTTGTTTGACGGTATCATTATAAGATGATCTCTCACTAAATTTCAAGGTAAAAGTGTTCTCCCTGAGTATGCACCGTTGCCAAAGTTCGTCGTGCCGAGACACCACGTGATGATCGGGTGTGATAAGCTCAACGTTCATCTACAACGGGTGCAAGCCAGTTTTTGCACACGTAGAATACTCGGGTTAAACTTGACGAGCCTAGCATATGCAGATATGGCCTCGGAACACTGAGACCGAAAGGTCGAGCGTGAATCATATAGTAGATATGATCAACATAGTGATGTTCACCATTGAAAACTACTCCATTTCACGTGATGATCGGTTATGGTTTAGTTGATTTGGATCACGAGATCACTTAGATGATTAGAGAGATGTCTATCTAAGTGGGAGTTCTTGAGTAATATGATTAATTGAACTTAAATTTATCATGAACTTAGTACCTGATAGTATTTTGCTTGTCTATGTTGTTGTAGATAGATGGCCCGTGTTGTTGTTCCGTTGAATTTTAATGCATTCCTTGAGAAAGCAAAGTTGAAAGATGATGGTAGCAATTACACGGACTGGGTCCGTAACTTGAGGATTATCCTCATTACTGCACAGAAGAATTACGTCCTGGAAGCACCGCTAGGTGCCAAACCTGCTGCAGGAGCTGAACCAGATGTTATGAACGTCTGGCAAAGCAAAGCTGATGACTACTCGATAGTTCAGTGTGCCATGCTTTACGGCTTAGAACCGGGACTTCAACGACGTTTTGAACGTCATGGAGCATATGAGATGTTCCAGGAGTTGAAGTTAATATTTCAAGCAAATGCCCGGATTGAGAGATATGAAGTCTCCAATAAGTCCTACAGCTGCAAGATGGAGGAGAATAGTTCTGTCAGTTAGCATATACTCAGAATGTCTGGGTATAACAATCACTTGATTCAACTGGGAGTTAATCTTCCAGATGATAGTGTTATTGATAGAATTCTTCAGTCACTGCCACCAAGCTACAAGAGCTTCGTGATGAACTATAACATGCAAGGGATGGATAAGACGATTCCCGAGCTCTTCGCAATGCTAAAGGCTGCGGAGGTAGAAATCAAGAAGGAGCATCAAGTGTTGATGGTCAACAAGACCACCAGTTTCAAGAAAAAGGGCAAAGGGAAGAAGAAGGGGAACTTCAAGAAGAACGGCAAACAAGTTGCTGTTCAGGAGAAGAAACCCAAGTCTAGACCTAAGCCTGAGACTGAGTGCTTCTACTGCAAGCAGACTGGTCACTGGAACCGGAACTGCCCCAAGTATTTGGCGGATAAGAAGGATGGCAAGGTGAACAAAGGTATATGTGATATACATGTTATTGATGTGTACCTTACCAGAGCTCGCAGTAGCACCTGGGTATTTGATACTGGTTCTGTTGCTAATATTTGCAACTCGAAACAGGGACTACGGATTAAGCGAAGACTGGCTAAGGACGAGGTGACGATGCGCGTGGGAAATGGTTCCAAAGTCAATGTGATCGCCGTCGGCACGCTACCTCTACATCTACCTTCAGGATTAGTTTTAGACCTGAATAATTGTTATTTGGTGCCAGCGTTGAGCATGAACATTATATCTGGATCTTGTTTGATGCGAGACGGTTATTCATTTAAATCTGAGAATAATGGTTGTTCTATTTATATGAGTAATATCTTTTATGGTCATGCACCCTTGAAGAGTGGTCTATTTGTATTAAATCTCGATAGTAGTGATACACATATTCATAATGTTGAAGCCAAAAGATGCAGAGTTGATAATGATAGTGCAACTTATTTGTGGCACTGCCGTTTAGGTCATATTGGTGTAAAGCGCATGAAGAAACTCCATTCCGATGGACTTTTGGAATCACTTGATTATGAATCACTTGGTACTTGCGAACCATGCCTCATGGGCAAGATGACTAAAACGCCGTTCCCCAGAACTATGGAGCGAGCAACAGATTTGTTGGAAATCATACATACTGATGTATGTGGTCCAATGAATGTTGAGGCTCGCGGCGGGTATCGTTATTTTCTCACCTTCACAGATGATTTGAGCAGATATGGGTATATCTACTTGATGAAACATAAGTCTAAAACATTTGAAAAGTTCAAAGAATTTCAGAGTGAAGTAGAAAATCATCGTAACAAGAAAATAAAGTTTCTACGATCTGATCATGGAGGAGAATATTTGAGTTACGAGTTTGGTGTACATTTGAAACAAAGCGGAATAGTTTCGCAACTCACGCCACCCGGAACACCACAGCGTAATGGTGTGTCCGAACGTCGTAATCGTACTTTACTAGATATGGTGCGATCTATGATGTCTCTTACTGATTTACCGCTATCGTTTTGGGGTTATGCTTTAGAGACGGCTGCATTCACGTTAAATAGGGCACCATCTAAATCCATTGAGACGACTCCTTATGAACTGTGGTTTGGCAAGAAACCAAAGTTGTCGTTTCTTAAAGTTTGGGGCTGCGATGCTTATGTGAAAAAGCTTCAACCTGATAAGCTCGAACCCAAGTCGGAGAAATGTGTCTTCATAGGATACCCAAAAGAGACAGTTGGGTGCACCTTCTATCACAGATCCGAAGGCAAGACTTTCGTTGCTAAGAATGGATCCTTTCTAGAGAAAGAGTTTCTCTCGAAAGAAGTGAGTGGGAGGAAAGTAGAACTTGATGAGGTAACTGTACCTGCTCCCTTATTGGAAAGTAGTTCATCACAGAAACCGGTTCCTGTGACTTCTACACCAGTTAGTGAGGAAGCTAATGATGATGATCATGAAACTTCAGATCAAGTTACTACCGAACCTCGTAGGTCAACCAGAGTAAGATCCGCACCAGAGTGGTACGGTAATCCTGTTCTGGAGGTCATGTTACTAGACCATGACGAACCTATGAACTATGAGGAAGCGATGATGAGCCCAGATTCCGCAAAATGGCTTGAGGCCATGAAATCTGAGATGGGATCCATGTATGAGAACAAAGTGTGGACTTTGGTTGACTTGCCCGATGATCGGCAAGCCATCGAGAATAAATGGATCTTCAAGAAGAAGACAGATGCTGATGGTAATGTTACTGTCTACAAAGCTCGACTTGTTGCGAAAGGTTTTCGACAAGTTCAAGGAGTTGACTACGATGAGACCTTCTCACCCGTAGCGATGCTTAAGTCCGTCCGAATCATGTTAGCTATTGTCGCATTTTATGATTATGAAATTTGGCAAATGGATGTAAAGACTGCGTTCCTGAATGGATTTCTGGAAGAAGAGTTGTATATGATGCAACCTGAAGGTTTTATCGATCCAAAGGGTGCTAACAAAGTGTGCAAGCTCCAGCGATCCATTTATGGACTGGTGCAAGCCTCTCGGAGTTGGAATAAACGTTTTGATAGTGTGATCAAAGCATATGGTTTTATACAGACTTTTGGAGAAGCCTGTATTTACAAGAAAGTGAGTGGGAGCTCTGTAGCATTTCTAATCTTATATGTGGATGACATATTGTTGATTGGAAATGATATAGAATTTCTGGATAGCATAAAAGGATACTTGAATAAGAGTTTTTCAATGAAGGACCTCGGTGAAGCTGCTTACATATTGGGCATCAAGATCTATAGAGATAGATCAAGACGCTTAATTGGACTTTCACAAAGCACATACCTTGACAAAGTTTTGAAGAAGTTCAAAATGGATCAGGCAAAGAAAGGGTTCTTGCCTGTGTTACAAGGTATGAAGTTGAGTAAGACTCAATGCCCGACCACTGCAGAAGATAGAGAGAAAATGAAAGATGTTCCCTATGCTTCAGCCATAGGCTCTATCATGTATGCAATGCTGTGTACCAGACCTGATGTGTGCCTTGCTATTAGTTTAGCAGGGAGGTACCAAAGTAATCCAGGAGTGGATCACTGGACAACGGTCAAGAACATCCTGAAATACCTAAAAAGGACCAAGGATATGTTTCTCGTTTATGGAGGTGACAAAGAGCTCATCGTAAATGGTTACGTTGATGCAAGCTTTGACACTGATCCGGACGATTCTAAATCGCAAACCGGATACGTGTTTATATTGAACGGTGGAGCTGTCAGTTGGAGCAGTTCTAAACAGAGAGTCGTGGCGGGATCTACATGTGAAGCGGAGTACATTGCTGCTTCGGAAGCAGCAAATGAAGGAGTCTGGAAGAAGGAGTTCATATCCGATCTAGGTGTCATACCTAGTGCATCGGGTCCAATGAAAATCTTTTGTGACAATACTGGTGCAATTGCCTTGGCAAAGGAATCCAGATTTCACAAGAGAACCAAGCACATCAAGAGACGCTTCAACTCCATCCGGGATCAAGTCCATGTGGGAGACATAGAGATTTGCAAGATACATACGGATCTGAATGTTGCAGACCCGTTGACTAAGCCTCTTCCACGAGCAAAACATGATCAGCACCAAGGCTCCATGGGTGTTAGAATCATTACCGTGTAATCTAGATTATTGACTCTAGTGCAAGTGGGAGACTAAAGGAAATATGCCCTAGAGGCAATAATAAAGTTATTATTTATTTCCTTATATCATGATAAATGTTTATTATTCATGCTAGAATTGTATTAACCGGAAACATGATACATGTGTGAATACATAGACAAACAGAGTGTCACTAGTAAGCCTCTACTAGACTAGCTCGTTAATCAAAGATGGTTATGTTTCCTAACCATAGACATGAGTTGTCATTTGATTAACGAGATCACATCATTAGGAGAATGATGTGATTGACTTGACCCATTCCGTTAGCTTAGCACTTGATCGTTTAGTATGTTGCTATTGCTTTCTTTATGACTTATACATGTTCCTATGACTATGAGATTATGCAACTCCTGTTTACCGGAGGAACACTTTGTGTGCTACCAAACGTCACAACGTAACTGAGTGATTATAAAGGTGCTCTACAGGTGTCTCCGAAGGTACTTGTTGAGTTGGCGTATTTCGAGATTAGGATTTGTCACTCCGATTGTCGGAGAGGTATCTCTGGGCCCACTCGGTAATGCACATCACTATAAGCCTTGCAAGCAATGTAACTAATAAGTTAGTTGCGGGATGATGTATTACGAAATGAGTAAAGAGACTTGCCGGTAACGAGATTGAGCTAGGTATTGAGATACCGACGATCGAATCTCGGGCAAGTAACATACCGATGACAAAGGGAACAACGTATGTTGTTATGCGGTTTGACCGATAAAGATCTTCGTAGAATATGTAGGAACCAATATGAGCATCCAGGTTCCGCTATTGGTTATTGACCGGAGACATGTCTCGGTCATGTCTACATAGTTCTCGAACCCGTAGGGTCCGCACGCTTAAAGTTCTGTGACGATTTGTATTATGAGTTTATGTGTTTTGATGTACCGAAGGTAGTTCGGAGTCCCGGATGAGATCGGGGACATGACGAGGAGTCTCGAAATGGTCGAGACGTAAAGATCGATATATTGGACGACTATATTCGGACATCGGAAAGGTTCCGAGTGGTCCGGGTATTTTTCGGAGTACCGGGGAGTTACGGAAATACGAGGAAGAAGTATATGGGCCTTATTGGGCTTTAGGGGAGAGAGAGAGGTAGGCCACGCTCCCCCCAAGGCCTAGTCTGAATTGGACTAGGGGGAGGGGCTGCGCCCCCTCCTTCCTTCTCTTCTCTCTTCCCCTTCCTTCTCTCCTACTCCTACTACTTGGAGGGGGGGGGGGGAATCCTACTCCCGGTGGGAGTAGGACTCCTCCAGGGCGCGCCATAGCTAGGCCGGCCCTCCCCCTCCTCCACTCCTTTATATACGTGGCCAGGGGGCACCCCATAGACACAACAATTGATCATTGATCTCTTAGCCGTGTGCGGTGCCCCCCTCCACCATAATCCACCTCGATCATATCACAGCGGTGCTTAGGCGAAGCCCTGCGTCGGTAGGATCATCATCACCGTCACCACGCCGTCGTGCTGACAAAACTCTCCTGTGAAGCTTTGATGGATCGGAGCTCGCGGGACGTCATCGAGTTGAACGTGTGCTGAACTCGGAGGTGCCGTGCGTTCGGTACTTGGATCGGTCGGATCGTGAAGACGTACGACTACATCAACCACGTTGTGCTAACGCTTCCGCTTTCGGTCTACGAGGGTACGTGGACACACTCTCCCCTCTCGTTGCTATGCATCACCATGATCCTGTGTGTGCGTAGGAAATTTTTGAAATTACTACGTTCCCCAACACTTGTGCCTCCATATTCTTGGATCTGGCTACAAGTATCCACATCATTTGTTAGTCCAACAATCTTACAGGTTAATTGACCGAGTAAGTTATCATGATTCTTCAAGATATTCTTGAAGTTTTCATTCTGCTCAATCTGGATAGCAATAAAACTTTTAAGGGTTTCTTCAAGAGTATTTCTACTGCTACCATTAGCTCCACCAAAATTATTTGATGCTCCTCCATTATTAGGATAAGGAAGTCTAGGAGCATAACTATTGTTTTTCCAATTGGGATTATCACTAGTATCTTCCTTAGTGATGGCATTGACATTTACCTCCTATTTACCTTTCATCAAAGAGATAAGTTCTTCTAGCTTGGTTGTCAACTTTGAGCTATTTTCTTGTATAGCATTCACCTTCTTGGTGGTGGTTCTTTCAACATGCCATTGGGCATGGTTCTCTTGCATATCACCCGCAAAAAAAATCTAGTATCTGCTTGACATCTTCTATGGGGTTTCCCATGATTGTTCCTCCTGCTGCTGTATCAAGCATAGTTTTTGACATATGATTCAAGCCATTATAAAACATATGAAGGATTAACCACTCCTCCATTCCATGATTGGGGCAATTTCTTATAGCTTCTTTCATTCTATCCCATGCAAGCGCTAGTGGCTCACGTTCCTCTTGCTTGAAACATGTAATCTGAGAACGTAATTGCATAATTTTTGCAGGTGGGCAAAACTTAGATAGAAATTTGCTGCAACAAGCATCCCAAGAAGTAATGCTTCCTTTAGGCAAAGCTAAAAGCCATTCTTTAGCCTTTCCTCTCAAAGAGAAAGGAAATAAGCAAAGTTTCAAAGCATCTGGATCATAGTCCTTTATGCGTGTCATGTTGCACAATTCAGTAAAATTATGTAAATGCATACCTGCATCTTCAGAAGAAGAGCCTCCAAATTGGTCCTATTGAACCATGGAAACTAAGTTTGGTTTGATCTCATATTCTGCAGCTGCAACATCAGGTTATGCTATAGGTTCACGCATGAAATTGTTGCTAGGAGTAGCAAAACTCCCAAGATTATGAGCCATAGTAACTATTTGGATTTTTCAACTGACAAGACTTGCAACAAAATAAAACCTAAAACTCTAAACACAAAGACTAGGAATACTAAACTCCTCCCCGACAACGGCGCGAGAAAAAGGGCTTGATATCTCCTTTTTGTTCACCCGGTATTGGAACTAAAAAGAGTATCCCACACCTATTTCCCCAGAGGTGACCCTGGGTTATTGAACCCACGAGAGGAAGATTCCCTTGAAGCTATGGTCTCTAGCAAGCTTTTGCTAAAGTGTCAAATCCATCTTTTGGCCGGATTAGCACGCAAATAGTGATTCAAAAACTTATAATAAAAAGAAGGTACGGGGATGAGGTCTTAATGCTTACAACCATGTATTGGTGTTGGGTTAAAAAATGATATTAGTCTGTGCTCGGGAAGCCACCTATCAAGAGGTGCTTGTTTCGTTTGGAATGGGGGGTGTGTCTAAATAACATCCTAACTGACGGTGTCCTCGACTAGGGGGTGCTAACCTAGTCCGCCCATAATCCTCGGGCTGGTCCTATGGGCCCTCATTCTCCATCAGATGGACTCCGAAAGTTACGCGCCTGGACGTGATCAATAATATTGCATCTACCGAAGACTTGACGTATACTCAAAACATCTCATGCCGCCTCCATGTGCCCCCTAGATACCGACCATGTAACCCTAGATGCCCTACCTGGCGTGTATATAAGCCAAAGGGTTTAGCCCGTGGGGGTGGGGGGACTCCAACAAAATTTCCTTCACCTAGCCCTAGAGTTAGGTCTCTCCTTACGATCTCGAGGTAGATCAAGCTTGTACTCAATACATCATCATAAATACACTCAAAGAAGGACGTAGGGTATTACCTCTTCGAGAGGGCCTGAACCTGGGTAACACTGTCTCCTTCGTCCTTGTTACTATCGACCGAGATCCACAGCTCAGGACCCCTACCCCGAGGTCTGCCGATTTTACCACCAACATTGGTGCTTTCATTGAGAGTTCTGATGTTGGATCAACAAAAAGATTGACGGCTCATCTGTAGATTAACTGTGGCACCGGTTACGAGGACATCTTTGTCCCCGACCAGCTTTTCATATTCGACAGCATGATCTTTTGCGTCGACTCTGCGGGCCATCTGGCTCCCATCGAGAATTATGCCCTAGGTCATATCGTGACTTTCGGAGGCTTGGAATGCACCGCGGGAATCCGTGGTGAGCTCGTTCGTTTAGGATGGACTCCAGGCTAGATCGAGGGCTTATCTAACATCGGGGGCTTGTCCCCGGAATCGGTCTCCGTTAAGGACGTCAGATCATGTCCTCTTGCACTACAAGACCACGCGGAGAAACCAAACATCCCCGCCTCGGGCGACCTTATCTCGGCATCATGCCCCAACGTTGGTCTGGCTCCAACCTCGGACACTACATCAGGTTTAGAACCGACTCTAGTGTTAGATCCGGAATCAACTCCAGACCCTCACAAGGCTCAGAGCACGTCAAGCTACTCACCAAGCGTACTTCAAGTTAGCCCGACTTATAGCCAGGCCATGAATCCCAAGGAATTATCTCACCTAAATGAGATACTAATGGGGAACGTTGCATGAAAATTTAAAAAATTCCTACGAACACCCAAGATCTAATCAAGGAGATGCATATCTACAAGAGGGGAGTGTGTCTACATACCCTTGTAGACCGAAAGCGGAAGCGTATAAAACGCGGTTAGTGTAGTCATGCTCTTCATGATCCGATCGTGGTTCAAATCTATCTAGCGCCAAACGGACGGCACCTCTGAGTTTAGCACACATGCGGCTCGGTGACGTCTCTGACTCCTTGATCTAGGGGCGGAGATGTTGATGGGATCACAACCAGTAGGACGACATGGTGGTGATGGTGGTGGTGGAATTCCGGTAGCGCTTCGCTAAGCGAAAAACCGGGGACGAGGATTATGCCGGGAGGGAGAAATGAGGCAGAAGCCAAGTCCAATTTTTTGGGGGGCTTTGCTGCGCCCCTTCCCCTTTATTTATATGCACGGGAGGGCTAGGAGTCCAGCCCCTCCACCTCATATGGCTAGCGCACCAAGGGGGGAAGAGTTGGACTCCTAGTACTTCTCCCCTTCTGTCGTACAGAGCTGGGACTCTATCCCCCTTGGCCGCATGGGTCTTTGGGTGTTGTGGACACACTTGTGGACTTCTGGACCCCTCTGGAATCCTCCGGAAGCTTCTGGAAGCTTCCCTGTACAATACCAAAAAAACTGCCTTTTCTGGAATCCAAAAAAATGACTTTCCATATATAAATCTTTACCTCCAGACTATTCTGGAGCTCCTCGTGAAGTCCGGGATCTCATACGGGACTCCGAACAACTTTTGGTCACCAATACAAATATCCCAATTCTACTCTAGCGTCATCGAACATTAAGCGTGCGACCCTGCGGGTTCGAGAATCATGTAGACATGACAGAGACACCTCTCCAGTCAATAACCAATAGCGAGACCTGGATGCCCATATTGGTTCCTACATATTCCATGAAAATCTTCATCGGTTGAACCACGATGTCAAGGATTCAGTTAATCCCGTATGCAATTTCCTTTGTCCAGTGATATGTTACTTGCCTGAGATTCGATCGTCGGTATCTACATACCTAGTTCAATCTCGTTACCGGCAAGTTTCTTTACTGGTTCTGTAATACAAGATCCTGTGACTAAATCATTAGTCACATTGCTTGCAAGCTCTTTACGATGTTGTGTAAGTGCATCAAGTGCCCCCTTAGTGGGTTTGTAGTATTGAAGACAAATGGGTTGAGGGACTAATGTGTTTGTGAGTGTACACATGAGTTATAGTCCCTGAAGATTTGGTTTAACCCATGGAAGATGACCCCTAAAAATGTATTTCCTCAAGTGAAGATCTGGGTGATGAAAATGGTACGGCCTTTGAAGAAATTGATGTGAAGACTTTGAAGCTTGAAGACTTTTGTTTTCGTAGTTTCTTTCTTCTTATTTTGAGTCATAGGAAAAACCGTACTGTTAAGGGGGTGTAGGTGAATCATAGTTCACATTTTCAAAGTGATGCTCAAACCTATACATACACAAGCCACTTCGAGCGAAGCCTTTGGAAATCTCTGGAACAGCTGACGAATTTGCTAGCAATAGTGACGAAGTTCATCTGGTCGCTGGCGAATTTGGCCAGACTGAGGAGTTAGGATTTTGCCACTGCGATATGCCTATCATGAGGAAATTGAGTGCCCCGACAAAATTGAGAGTTTGATTTCCCAACCATTGCTGCACCACGGGCCAGCTGTCGAGTGGATCCTTATCCTGACAACGATCATGTCTGAGAAGGGCATTTATGACAAGTCATGTCGGGTTACCCCTGGCTATAAATAGCCACCCCCACAACCACTTGTTGGTTGGCTGCTCAGAGAGAACTTGACATTTGTCATTTGAGAGCAACCCATCCTCTGACGACTGATATGTCTCCAATGTATCTATAATTTTTTATTGTTCCATGCTGTTATATTATCATTCTTGGATGTTTTACCTTCATTTTATAGCAACTTTATATCATTTTTCGGGACTAACCTATTGACATAGTGCCCAGTGCCAGTTGTTGTTTTTGCTTGTTTTTTACTTCACAGAATATTCATATCAAACGGAGTCCAAACACAGCGGAACTTTTTGGAGAATTTTTTCAGCCCAGAAGACAACTTGGGAGCCAAGGAAGTGCACGAGGGGAGGCCCGTGGGGCCCACCACCCACCTGGGCGCGCCCTGATGGGTGGTGGGGCCCACAAAGGTCTCCTCCATCGCCTCTCATCTCTATAAATACTCAGATATTCTAGAAACCCTAGGGGAGTCATCGAAACATAATTCCAGCCGCCGCAAGTTCCAGAACCACGAGATCCAATCTAGAGCCCTATTCCAGCACCTTGCCGGAGGGGAATACAATCATGGAGGGGTTCATCATCCTCATTGGTGCTCCTCCGATGATGCGTGAGTAGTTCACCAAAGACCTACGGGTCTGTAGGCAGTAGCTAGATGGCTTCTTCTCTCTCTTTGATTCTCAATACAATGTTCTCCTCAATGTTCTTGGAGATCTATTTGATATAATGAATTTTTGCAGTGTGTTTGTTGGGATCCGATGAAGTGCGAGTTTATGATCAGATCTATCTATGAATATTATTTGAGTTTTCTTTGATCTCTTATATGCATGATTGTTATAGCCTCGTATTTCTTCTCCGAAACTTTGGTTTGGTTTGGCCAACTAGATTGTTTTTTCTTGCAATGGGAAGAGGTGCTTTGTGATGGGTTTGATCTTGCGGTGTCCTCACCCAGTGACAGAAGGGGTAGCAAGGCATGCATGTATCGTTGCTATTAAGGATAAAAAGATGGGGTCTATTCCTACATGAATATATCTTGTCTACATCATGTCATCGTTCTTATTGCATTACTCCGTTTCTCCATTAACTTAATACACTAGATGCATGCTGGATAGCGGTCGATGTGTGGAGTAATAGTAGTAGATGCAGAAAGGAGTCGGTCTACTAATCTTGGATGTGATGCCTATATACTTGATCATTGCCTTGGATATCATCATAATTATTTGCTCTTCTATTAATTGCCCAACAGTAATTTGTTTACCCACCATATGCTATTTTCTCGAGAGAAGCCACTAGTGAAATCTACGGCCCCCGGGTCTATCTTTTATCATATTGTTTTCAGGTCTATTATTCCAAAAACCCAAAAATACCTTGCTGCACTTTTTCTTTACTTATTTTATTTTGTGTTTTTGCTAGATCTATTTATCCAATCTCATACAATTTAATCTATCTTTTTACGGTGGAGGGATTAACAACCCCTCTCATGCGTTGGGTTGCAAGTATTTGTTCTTTGTGTGCAGGTACCGTTTACATAGTGTTGCTTGGTTCTCCTACTGGATTGATAACCATGGTTTCATAACTAAGGGAAATACTTACCGTTGCTGTGCTGCATCATCCTCTCCTCTTCGGGGAAATACCAACGCAGATACAAGCAATCAACGACTTTGAGAGAATACTAAGTGAGCAAAAAGCCACCAGAGCCAAAGTGATTGAGCATCACTATAGAGATTGATATGTGTGATCCGATGCCTGTTATCTTTGAAGGCTGTCATTCTTCTAGACGGTTAGGCGTCATGTTCTGAGCACCCAAGAGTCATTGTGTTGTGTCGGTGAACAAGTCTGTGAAGGTTTTGGAAGTCTACCTTGAAGAGTTACCACAAGTGATTGGGCGAGGTCTAAGTGACCTTAGCTCAAGAGGAATACGATGAGGATTGTGTGTCCACTGAGTTCATCTCAACTGCCTCAACCAAACATACAGTTGATACAACAACTGGAACTGGTCTACCAAATTTTTATGTCTTCACCAAGACTACCTAGTTTCAAATTCCTCATCCCTACCTTTTATTTCGTTCCGCTCTTTAAGAATTTGTGATCTACCCTCTGAAGGACGATTTGAACTGAAGACTTCTATCATGCTGTCTTTAATTTCTTTAGTTCATCTTCTTCATGCTTGTATGCTCATTTGATTGCATGTTCTTCACCTATATGTACCTTGTATGCATGATTTCCGCTTCTGTGATGAACTAGTTGCCTCATGTTTCTATTTCTTCACTCTGATCTTCGTCAAATTCTTCAGAGTTTGACGAATTTCCAAAAATCTCCCATTCACCCCTCTCTGGGAGTAAACCCGCGCTTTCAATTGGTATCAGAGAAAGGTACTCCCTTGTTCTGTGTGATTTTGGTTTAACCACCTGGAGTTTTAGTTATGCCGACCACATGTATGATCAAGGTATCCGTTGTGTGCCCTATCTTCTTTGGCACAAACTATCCTTACTGGAAGAACAAGATGTGCATGCATCTTGAGGCAATTGACAACAATCTCTGGTTCGTCGTTGAGAACAGTGTCCCCACTGTTGCTCCTAGCATCAATGCTGCAGATGTGAAGAGATTCAAGCAACTCGACTCTCAAGTGAAGAATATCATATGTGGACACCTCAACAAAGGACAGTACAGCAGGGTGAGTGCACTGGAAACATCAAAGCTTATCTGGGATAGGCTTTCCAAGGTCAATGAAGGAGTTTCCACTCAACGTGATTCTCGAGTTGATGTGCTTCGCAATCTCTTCCAGCGCTTCAAGAGGCTCGACAATGAAAATGTTCAGCAAACCTTTGATCGCCTCACTGATATATCAAATGAGCTTTAGGCTCTCGGTGCTGCTGACATCACTGATTATGAGGTGGTGAAGAAATTGCTGAGGTCTCTTGACAGCTCCTTTGATACCTTGGCACTGATGATTCAAGAGCGTCCTGATTAGAAGTCACCTGATCCAGCTGATATTCTTGAGAGGCTCAATACTTCATTTCAGCAAGCTAAGAAGAGAGATATGTATGGTCCCAGCTATGGGCGACCCCGCGCTCTGAAGGAAAAAGCTAAAGCCAAGGCAATTTCTTCATCTGAAGAAGAAGGGTCTGAATGCAGTACTGATAGTGTTGAGGAAATTGGCAGAGAACTGGCTATGCTTGTGAGGAAGTTCTAGAAGTTTTCCAAGAGGAATCGATTTGGAAAGTCTTCAAAGTATGACTAGAAGAACACTGGAGAAGCTTCTTCTCGAGACTACAACAATAGAACTTGCCACAAATGCAAGAAGCCAGGCCACTACATCACTAACTGCCCCCTCTAGTAAAAGGGCTCAAGGAAGAAGAAGTCTAGCAGGGATGACGACTCTGATGACAAAAAGAAGAAGTCCTCAAAGTCTACAACAAAATCTTCATCATGGAAGAAAATCACCTCTGGCAGAGCTCGTGCTTTCATTGGGAAGGAAATAGATTCTGAGGAAGAATTCGATCAAGAGGAAGCTAAGGAATCTGAGAAGGATTCCGACTCTGGGGTGGCAAGCTTGGCCCTCACTACGGAGTTCATCAGCAAGTCCATCTTCGACCATGAAGAAAATGGTGACTCCACCAACACTGAGGACTGCGCTGATGACTATATTCCCACCTATTGCTTCGGGGCAAGAGGTGCCAAGGATGACACACCAAAAGCTACTGAATGGGTTCTGGACAGCGGCTGCACCAATCATATGACTAGTGACAAGAATCTCCTCACCAATGCTCCCCTTACTCCGTCTCATCTGAAGCATATCACCTACGCTGACAGAGGAAAAAGCAAGGTATTGGGTCTAGGTAAGGTTGCTATCTCAAAGGATCGACACATGGAAAAAGTGATGATTGTTGAGTCCCTAGGATACAACCTCATGTCTGTCTCAATGCTTTGTGATCTTAATATGATTGTCATCTTTGGCAAATATGGATGCATTGTGCTAATGGAATCTGACAAGTCCAAAGTCTTTGAAGGCTTTAGGAGAGGTGAATTGTACATTGTAGATTTCTCTCTAGGTCCTCAACCTGCCACATGTCTACTGGCAAAAGCCTCAGGGTGTTGGCTCTGGCATCAATGACTTGGACATGCTGGCATGAGGAATTTGAGCACACTCATCAAGAAGAAGCATATCATTGGCATCGAGGGCATCAAATTCATCAAAGATCACCTTTGCGGTGCTTGTGAGTCTAGAAAGATGACCAGATCCAAGAACTCCGCAAGGACAATCATGACAACTACTTGTCGTGGGAAACCACGGCCACCTATGGGGCCATGAGCCCCTTTTGGTTCGGCGGGGGGATGGGCACGTTGCACAAAGAGCGGAGAAGCGTCACACAACATGGCTGAGATCACACGGGCAGTTTTTACCCAAGTTCGGGCCGCCCTGAGGCATAAACGCTACTCCTGCTTTGGTGGATTGATGGTGAAAAAATGGTGGAGGAATGCAGCGCCCTTGCCCGACAAGGTCGCCTCGGGCGAGAGCAGCTACGCGCGTATGAGTGTGCAAGGGTCCGGATTAGCCAACCCTTTCTACGGTCGCCATGGGCCTCCTTTTATAGATCAAGGGGTCACCACAGTGGCAAATCAGTCATTACATACTGATTAGATAGCAAACAGTGCTATCATACCTAACTCTGCAGGCTGACAGAGCGCATTAAATGCGCCGCTCAACGTCACATCTCAGCTTGCCCGGCAGGCCCTGCCAGGCTGTTTTGCCAGCTTCGCGCCTGCTTGCTTGACACGTCTCAGGACGGGTGTTGCCTGGGGGTATTTTCTGTAGGAAGTGGCTGCCATGTGGTAAACAACAGCCACTTAGTCACTTTGGAGCTTGACACTACACTGATCGACGACATGCGTCGTGATGAGTTGGTGCGGTGGAGTGGTTTGCCTCCGTAAGCCCCGGCAGTCCTGCCGGGACGATCCTGAGACTCGCTTCCGGGGGTAACTCCATCCCTGCCAGGCTCGCCTGCCCGGCAGAGGAGGTTCTTCCCTTAGCGATATCTTGCTTCTCTGGCTCATCTCGGTCTTCTTGATCTGCACTTTGGTCCTCCAAAGAACAGGTCTCTCATGCCTTGATCTGATCTTGAGTTTGTAATCTTGTCCTTGGGCCTGTGCATAGTCTGGGCAACAGACCCAGGGTTTGTTGCACCGATAGGAGCCCCCGGGCCTGGCACGAACGCGCTGCTGGGCGTCGTCGGGGTAGGCCCTAACCAGTGCACAGGCAGGAGCGCAAGGGTGGCTTCGCCCTTTGAGATCTTCTTTGCTTCTTCACTAACCTGAGCATGGGTCAGTTTCTGATTTCCCCGCGCGTTGTGTAACGCCAATTGCGGTGGGGCCACCCTGGTAATGGCCCGTGAATGACTTTAATGCACGGGCGAGTAACTGCCAATTCACTCTTCCCACGTATGCTGCATGCATCAAGTGGGGTAGGTAACGGAGGCGCGTGGTGCGGGAGAGCATCAAGGCAGGGGCCCGGTCTTCTTGGATTGGTGGGGGAGGACGGTGATTACTTGCCGGGGAGTCAGCCTCCAGCCCCAGCTCGCCTATAAAAGGAAGAGCGGGGGGAGGAGCAGAGGCATTCATCCACACTCCTTTCCTCCTCCATTCCTGTTTTCTTCTGGTTATGCCGAAAGGGAGAGCCCGGGGCCAGGTCCCGGGCCCTAGCTTAGAGCTTAGCGCGAGTCTCAGGGGGCGCTCGGGCGGCGCGGTGGTAGCACCGGAGGTGGCGACTCTGGTGTTTTCGTCACCGGGTCGCCCGTGGCTTCAATTTTACTAAGGGGCAACGTACACGACACCGCGCCGAGGCCCATAACGGGCACGGGGCGTGGTAGTCGATCGTGGCCTATTCCTCTTCTTCCCGTGGCGTCGGAGGGAGGTTGTAGAAGTGGTTCGCCGTTGGTAAAGGCGAACCCTATCTCCTAGTGCACCGCCCGTCTGGCGCATGGGAGAGCTCCCAGTCTCCATGCATGTCTCTTCAATGGGCAGTGGCTTCATATCTCCGGGCCGTCGGGGACGACCATGCTCTCTGTGGGGTTACCCGGAGCGTATGGTGTTCGCATCGGCTGGCGTGGCGGGAGCTTTGGGCGACGGTGGTGTAGAAGGCGGCGGCAACCCACGACGCGTCAAGAACGGGGGCGACCGTTCCGACGAGTCGTGTTTGCCGGTGACTCCGTCGTCTCCGCCTGGGCTTCCGGCAGTGCCACCATTCGCGCCTGCCCTCCGGTACCTTCCTCCTAGTCCGGGAACGGCGCCATCCTAATCCCGGGGAGGCGCCGAATCCCAGCCAGGTCTTCCCTCCGCCTTCTTCATTTCTCTCTGTAGTTTGGAAAAAGGAGAGGAAAAAGTGAAGGCATCTCGGGAATTTATCTTTTTTCAATCTTAAATCTGTAGGCACTTGCCAAATTTTAGTTCAAATAATGTAATCTCTTGAATCCATGTTTGTGTCCTGTAAGGTCTGTACTTGTTTGAAGCATATTAATGAAAAAGATGAACCTTGCCGGGGACTCGTGCATGTATATGTCCATGCAGAGGTGGGATGCCTCTATATTTATAAATAAACAAGTTTCCCCCGGCAGGCTATCCCGCCGGTACCCTCTGTTTTGTTGCCGGGGAGTTAGGCCTACCGGGCACAAATCGTGAAGAGGGACCAGCCTCCCGCCAGTCCTTTTTCAACAAAGGACACTGCGACCACCCTGACCGAAGCAACGTTCGAGTCGAAGGGCGGGAGCACCTAAGTTTCAAAGGGTAGCAGGGCTTCCTCATGCATAAGTCTTTACTTACAGAACATGTATGGATACAAGGAAGAACTTATCTGTTTGGCTTGCTGGAGATCGCAGTGTAGGCTCATCTTCTTATCTCCTCTTGGGCTGAATCCACTATAGGAGCCTGCAGTTTATGCAGATGAAAATGATGCCAGATGCGATCTTATCTACATGAACATGCGATGCTCATGATATGCTTATGCATGCAACTTGTCGGGGCCCCCCAGCGCTTCATTTATTTCTCTGTTGCTCAGGGTCTGCGCCTGGCTTTGTACAAGGGGTTACATGCAACTAAGGCAAGGCCTGTACAAAAGGGTGGCTGCGGGCAGGGCCCGATAGCCGCGCCTTACGGGTAGAACTTGCGGAGATGCTCAATGTTCCATGAGTTTTGCAATTGAATGCCATCTCCGGTCTCCAGACGGACTGCGCCAGGTCTGGTGACTCGTACTACCCGTTAAGGGCCCTCCCACTCCGGCGTCAACTTGTTTGTACCCTTGGCGGACTGAACGCGCCTAAGGACAAGGTCGCCTTCCTCAAAACACCGGGCACGAACCCTGCGGCTGTGATAGCGGTGCAGGGCTTGCTGATAGCGTGCAGCACGCGTAGCAGCCCGGAGACGGTTCTCCTCGAGAAGCATAGCATCGTCACGCCGGTGCTAATCCTGCGCTACTTCATCGTAGGCAAGCACTCGAGGCAACCCATAAATGAGTTCCGTGGGGATAACTGCTTCTGCCCCATAGACTAGGGAGAAGGGAGTCTGCCCGGTAGCTCTATTTGGTGTCGTTCTGAGGGACCAAAGAACCACCGGCAGCTCGTCGATCCATCGCCTGCCACACTTCTGCAGCTTATCAAATGTTCTTGTCTTGAGTCCTCGCAACACTTAAGCGTTCGCCCTCTCAGCTTGTCCATTGCTTCTGGGATGTGCAACAGAGGCAAATGAGATCTTGCTTCCGAGGGCATGAACATATTGCATGAAGGCACGGCTCGTGAACTGGGTGCCGTTGTTGGTGATGATCCGGGCAGGGACCCCAAAGCGGCACACCAATCCTTTCAAGAACTTGATAGCTGACTGAGCAGTCACCTTTCTCACGGCATCTACTTTCGGCCACTTTGTAAACTTGTCGATTGCAACGAACAAGAATTCAAAGCCCCCGGCAGCTCGGGGGAAAGGGCCGAGGATATCGAGCCCCCAGACCGAAAATGGCCATGACAAAGGTATTATCTGAAGAGCTTGGGCAGGAAGATGGATGTTTTTGGAATGGAACTGGCAGGCTTCACACTTCGTGACTAGCTCGACCGCATCTTGAAGGGCTGTGGGCCAATAGAATCCTTGCCGAAATGCTTTCCCAACTAAAGCCCTTGATCCAATGTGGGAGCTGCACATGCCTTTGTGTATTTCCGCCAGCAATTCCTTTCCTCCTTCCCGGCAAATGCACTTCAATTTCACACCGTTGGGCCTTCTTCTGTATAGTGTGTCATCAACAAACTGATACATACTGGCCCTCCGGGCTACTCTTTCAGCTTCTTCTTGCTCTTCAGGAAGTTCTCCGGTTTGGAGGAAATGGACTATGTGCCTTGCCCAAGTTGGAGCCTGGGGCTCGGCAACAAGGACAAGCGGCACCTCCCCATCTGCGGGAGCGCGTTCTTCGACCGCGGGGACCAGTGGCCCGGCAGGAGGGCGCAACCCGGCAATCGAAGGGGAGTTGTTTTTGGCAGGGTCCCTGCCAGGAGCCCCGAGAGGCTCTACCGGGAGAGGCTTATCAGAGTCCAATTTCCTCCTCTTTCGGGCCATTGTTGTCGGGGATACGGAGGGCTGAGTAAGATGGAGAACAAAAGTTCCTGGTTCCGCAGGAAGCTTTTGCGCAGCACACTTTGACAGGTGATTAGCGATGCTGTTTTCCGCACGGGGTACGTGCTCTGTTTGTAATCTGTCAAAGTGCTCCTCTAATCTCCTCACTTCCTTGACGTATGCCTCCATCAATGGGCTTTGGTAATCCTTGTTGACTTGTCTCACCACAAGTTGTGAGTCTCCTCGAATGATCAGCTTCTTGATTCCCAATTCAGTGGCAATCCTGAGCCCGGCAAGGAGCCCTTCATACTCTGCTGTATTGTTGGTCGCCTCCTCCCGGGGAAAATGCATCTAGACGACGTACTTCAAGTGCTCTCCAGTGGGAGCAATGAGAAGCACACCATCCCCCGCACCTTGTAGGGAGAAGGCACCATTGAAATACATGATCCATTCTTGGGGTGCTTCCTTGCCGGGCATAACTGTTTCAAGCACTTCTTCATCAGGGGTTGCCATCCATTCTGCAAAAACTCTGCCAATGCCCTGCTCTGAATTGTTGATGTGCTTTCAAACTTCAGGCCAAAGCTGGATAACTCTAATGCCCATTCCACTATTCTGCCGGTAGCCTCTGGGTTTCGGAGTATCCTTTGCAATGGGAAGCGAGTGACAACCATGATCTCATGGGCTTGGAAGTAGTGGCGCAGTTTCCTTGAGGCCATGATAAGGCCAAAAATCAACTTTTGCACACTAGAGTACCTTGACCTAGCCCCCTGTAATAGGGAGCTGACGAAGTACACTGGGCGCTGCAATACTTTCTTCCTTGCCGCGTCCTTGGGGTTGCCTTCGCTGCCGTACTATTCTTTATCCTGATCCATATCTGACCTTGCCGGGCTCCTCTCTCTCTCTTTCCTGGACGTGACACTAGCTGAGGTTGCTGCTTCCTCTACTTCCCGCTGCACCACTAGTGCTGCACTAACCACTTGATTGGTGGTTCCCAGATATAGCAGCAATGACTCTTGTGGTTTGGGAGCAACCAAAGTGGGCACAGAGGACAAGTAGGCCTTCAAATCTCACAGGGCTGCGTTTGCTTCCAGGGTCCACTTCATGGGTCCTGCCTTCTTCAAAACTTTGAAGAACGGCAAGGCGCGTTCGGCAGACTTGGAGATGAATCTGCTAAGCACGACAATGCACCCTGTCAAACGCCTCACATCCTTAACTGTCTTGGGTGCTTGAATCTGCTCGATAGCCTTGATCTTATCTGGGTTGGCTTCGATCCCGTGGTGGGACACAAAGAAACCAAGTAGCTTGCCGGAGGGAACACCAAACACACACTTCTCCGGGTTCATCTTCAAGTTGATCTTACACAGATTAGCAAATGTCTCTTCCAAATCTTGGATGAGGGTTGATCCATCCTTGGTCTTGACCACAATATCATCCATATAAGCTTCAATGTTCCTGTGCAACTGTGGTTCAAAACCAACCTGGACTGCTCTTGCAAAAGTGGACCCGACACTCTTCAACCCGAAAGGCATGCACACAAAGCAGTATGTGCTGCATGGGGTGATGAATGAGGTCTTTTCTTCATCTTCCTTGGACATAAAGATCTGATGATACCCAGAGTATGCATCCAGAAAGGATAGCAAATCACACCTGGAAGTGGAATCCACAATTTGGTCGATGCACGACAAGGGGAATGGGTCCTTCGGGCATGCCTTGTTCAGATCCGTGAAATCTATGCAAAGCCTCCATTTCCCATTAGCCTTGCGCACAACCACTGGGTTTGCTAACCATGTTGGATGTAGTACTCCTCTGACCAGACCAGCTGCCTCAAGTTTCTTGATTTCCTCGGCAATGAACTACTGCCGCTCCAAGGCCTGCTTCCGGACCTTCTGCTTGACAGGTCGGGCATGTGGGCAGACAACAAGGTGGTGCTCGATTACCTCCCTGGGAACACCGGGGATATCAAATGGTTGCCAGGCAAACACATCAATATTCACCCGCAGGAAGGCAATGAGTGCACTTTCCTATTTGTCGTCAAGGGTGGCACTGATAGTAAAAGTACCATCAGCGCCAGCCAGCCCTGCCGGGACCTTTTTCAGATGGGGTGCAGCAGCCTTGGACTTCTTGCTGTTGGAACTTTCCGACACATCATCCACAGGCATAGCATACCCTGAAGAGGTACGCTTCCCGGACTCTTTGCTGGTGTCTCTGCTAGCTTTCTTCTTTCCTTTGATTTCCTTGGCGGGAACTACGGCTTTCGCGGCCTCTGTCGTGACTGTGTCCCGGTACATCTTATCTACGCAAATAATTGCATCCTTCTTGTCTGATGGGATGGAAATGACACCCACTGGCCCTGGCATCTTCAAAGTGTTGTAGGCATAGTGGGATGCCGCCATGAATTTTGCCAAAGCTGGGCGTCCAAGGATTCCATTATATGGCAGGGGGAGGTCGACCACATCAAACACAACCTTCTCAGTCCGGTAGTTCAACTCCCCTCCAAATGTCACTGGCAATGTGATCTTTCCCTTAGGATGACTCCTGCCGGGATTGACTCCTTGAAATGTGCCAGTAACCTTAAGCTCTTCCTCTGCTATCTGGAGTTTGCTGATAACCTTTGGGGAAATCAGATTCAACCCGGCCCCGCCGTCAACCAACATCTTTGTGACTTTGAGGTTGCGAATCATTGGTTAGACCAACAACGGCAAGCACCCTACCGCAGTGGTGCGGTCAGGATGGTCCTCTTCATCAAAGATGATGGGCGTGCGTGACCACTTGAGCGGCTTCCGAGAATCTGCCACTGGCTCCACAACATTGACCTCACGCGCCCACTGCTTAAGTTGGCGGTGAGAGGAGTGAAAAGATGCACCGCCGTCAATACACAGGGTGTCAGTGGCCTTCTGGAATTCCTACTCGCTGGTTTACTCTTCATCCCCTCCATCACTCTCAGCATTGCAATCCTCCTTCTCTCGGCCCCTGGCGGGTTTTCCTTGGTTCCGAGAAGCCTTGCCGGGCGATTTGCTTCACCACCCCGGCCCTTCCCGCTAGTACCATTCTGACCTTTTTCCTTATCACGCTTCTCATACTCAGCCCTCTGCTTCTTGACGAGCTGCTCAACTTGGTGACACTCTTGGAGATCATGGCCCTTGGTCCGATGAATCTTGCAATACGGCCCATCGCCTTTCCCAGCCTTCTCGGTAGCTGCAGCCTCCCGGTAGTCAGTGCACGCGACAACTTCCTTGCCGGAGGCTTCGGTCTTAGCCTTCTTGCCGGTACTAGGCGAGCCCGATCCCTCAACGGTCATCACTGCCTTATCCTTGCACTTCTTGTTGCGCTTCTTGTTCTTCTTCTTCTGACTGGTGGATTCGTCGTCATCCTCTAAGTCGATGTCGACGTAATCTTCCTCTCCAGGCAGTTTCCTCCCTTCCTCCACCCGAGCACATTTGTCCACCAAGGTGTAAAGCTCCTTCACAGTCTTAGGCAGCCGAACGTTCATCTTGGAACGTATCCTGCGGTTGCGCACGTTGGATTGGAAAGCGGCTATCACAGCTGCCGGGTGGATATCTGGGATATTTCTGTGTACTCAGCTGAATCTCTGCAAGTACTTTCACAGAGTCTCTCCTTCTTTCTGCTGGAGAAGCTGCAAATCACTGGGCCGCCCTGGTTCTTGATGGCCACCCGTGAAGGCGCCAATGAACTCATGGCACAGGTCAGCCCAGGTCGAAATGAAGTTCTCCGGCAGGTGCATCAACCAAGACCTCACATTTGACTTGAGTGCCAAAGGGAAGTAATTGGCGAATACCTTCTCATCTCTTCCCCCGGCAGCTTGAACAGCGATGGTGTAGATGCTCAAGAACTCTGCCGGGTTCAGCCTCCCATCATACTTCTCTGGAATCTATGGCTTGAACATGCGAGCGGATGGCCAACGGACTTGCTGCAGCTCACGGGTGAAAGCAGGGCACCCAACCTCGAAAGGCAGGCACCCGCCGTCTCCGAGTGCGGGTTCATCGACATCAAGGCCATCGCACCCATTGGACCGGCGGTGGTTGTCGCGGCATCGCTCAACGACGACGCGCGCGCCTTCCCTCCACCCGTCCTCCGGGGCTCGTCATTGGCCTGGACGCGCTCGAGGGTCAGAAGAGGCCATCGAGACATCGTCTGGTTCTTGGTTTCGCGGCTCCCGCGCTGGCTGCCGTGGTGGGGATTGCACCGTGGCGGTGGCCCCTTCCGTACGGCCAGCAGCATGGGCCGTCGTCGCTGCTTGGGGAGGCTGTGGCGGGCCAGCTCGCTGTGATCCTCCCGCCTCAGTGAAGCCAATCAGGCTTTGGATGGTGGCTCGCCACTCATCCATCTGATCGGCTGCCGGCGGGAATCTCAACAGCAGTTGAGCCCGTGCCATGGCCTCTGATGCAGTGCTCGGCATAGGTGATGATGATGTAGATCGTGGTATCGCTCAGCTCCTGATGGTGCCGGTAGCGACCGCGCCGCACCCTCGTTGTTGCAAACCAGCCATTTGGATGGCATGGTGATGCGGTGGGGGCGCTTGAAGGCCAGTGGCTCCGTTGGGCATAGTAACTGGGTCAGCTCGTTCCGGAGGCGGCGCACGCCCTGCGGTCGCGCCCGTGGCAGGGGCGGCCGGAGGGTTGCGATTCGCCCCAGAACGAGCGCCACCACTACGGCTGTGCCCTTCGGCGAGGAGAAGAGGTGCAGGCAGGATAAGCCCTCCACTCGTACCTCATGGAGCATGGCCGCTGGGATGTTGCTGATGCTGTCCTTCCCCGGTGCCTCCCGTCCCTGCTTCGGCCGTGGGGGAGGTGGTGACAACGCCGCCTGCGCCGACCACATCCCCCGCAACGTCCACATCCTCGCGCATCCCCACATTCCCCGCGATGTCGGCGGTCGTGGGTGGCGGAGCCTTCGAGGTGGACAGGTGATTTGCGGCTCCGGACTTCTTCTTGGGCGCCATAGTTGACGACGCCGTCAATGACGAGAATGGCGATGAAGATGACGCGCTATTGACGCTCTCGGGTTCACGCAAGTGATCCCCCTACCTGGCGCGCCGAAGATATCGTGGGAAACCACGGCCACCTATGGGGCCATGAGCCCCTTTTGGTTTGGCGGGGGGATGGGCACGTTGCACAAAGAGTGGAGAAGCGTCACACAGCGCGGCAGAGATCACACGAGCAGTTTTTACCCAGGTTCGGGCCGCCGTGAGGCGTAAAACCCTACTCCTGCTTTGGTGGATTGATGGTGGAAAAATGGTGGAGGAACGCAGCGCCCTTGCCCGGCAAGGTCGCCTCGGGCGAGAGCAGCTACGCGCGTATGAGTGTGCAAGGGTCCGGATTAGCCAACCCTTTCTACAATCGCCATGGGCCTCCTTTTATAGATCAAGGGGTCACCACAGTGGCAAATCAGTCATTACATACTGATTAGATAGCAAACAGTGCTATCATACCTAACTCTGTAGGCTGACAGAGCGCATTAAATGCACCGCTCAATGTCACATCTCAGCTTGCCCGGCAGGCCCTGCCGGGCTGTTTTGCCAGCTTCGCGCCTGCTTGCTTGACACGTCTCAGGACGGGTGTCGCCTGGGGGTATTTTCTGTAGGAAGTGGCTGCCATGTGGCAAACAACAGCCACTTAGTCACTTTGGAGCTTGACACCGCACTGATCGATGACGTGCGTCGTGATGAGGTGGTGCGATGGAGTGGTTTGCCTCCGTAAGCCCCGGCAGTCCTGCCGGGACGATCCTGAGGCTCGCTTCCAGGGGTAACTCCATCCCTGCCAGGCTCGCCTGCCCGACAGAGGAGGTTCTTCCCTTAGCGATATCTTGCTTCTCTGGCTCATCTCGGTCTTCTTGATCTGCACTTTGGTCCTCCAAAGAACAGGTCCCTCATGCCTTGATCTGATCTTGAGTTTGTAATCTTGTCCTTGGGCCTGTGCACAGTCTGGGCAACGGACCCAGGGTTTGTTGCACTGACACTACTCGTCCCTTTGAATTACTTCATATGGATCTCTTTGGTCCCACTCATTATGCCACACTAACCAATGCAGCATCACTCTATGGATTCACCATAGTTGATGATTATTCTCGTTACACCTCGATGCATATCATTACCTTCAAGACTGAAGTGCAGGGTGTCTTCAGACGGTTCTCCAATCGGGACATGACGAATTTGATGGGGAACGAAGCATGAAAATCAAAAAATTCATACGAATACCCAAGATCTAATCTAGGAGATGTATAGCAATGAGAGGGGAGTGTGTGTACATACCCTTATAGACCTAAAGTGTTAGCATCGTAACACGGTTGATGTAGTCGTACTCTTCACGATCCAATCGCGATCCAATCCGATTTAGTGCCGAACGGACGACACCTCTGAGATTAGCACATGTTCAGCTCAATGGCGTCCTCTCCTTCTTGATCCAGCAAGCGAGAGAGAGGAGGTAGATGAGATCGGAACCAGCACGGTGGTATGGTGGTGGTGGCAGCAGCGGAATTCCGGCAGGGCTTTGCCAAGCGCGTGTCGGAGGAACATGGGAGGAGTTGGGAGAGGCAATGGGCAAGGGTGAAGGTGTGGCTGCCCATGCGCCGCCCTTCTATATATAGGCTAGGGGGCAGGGGAGGGCGTCCAAAACCCTCCTAGGGCTGGCCACATGGGAGAAATCCCTTTAAACTTGGAGATAACATCTTATCTCTAGATTCAACCCTTTAAATTTAGAGATAAAACCTTATCTCTAGATTTAAACAACATGTGCCTTGGGGAATGGTGCGGCCAGCCCATGTGGGCTGGAGCCCCACCCCTCGGACCATGTGGGCCCTTCCCGGTTCGTTGGGCCCCACGGTGGAACCCTCGGAACCTTCCTCGTACAATACCGAAAAATCCAACTTTTTCCGGAACCCAAAATATGACTTCCCATATATAAATATTTACCTCTGGACCATTCCGGAGCTCCTCGTGATATCCCGGATCCCATCCGGGACCCCGAACAACCTTCGGACTTTCCGCTATTTAATATCTCAATAATACCGTAGCGCTACCGAACGTTAAGTGTGCGACCATACGGGTTCAAAACATGCAGACATGACCGAGACTCCTCTCCGGTCAATAACCAATAGCGGGACCTGGATGCCCATATTGGTTCCTATATATTCAATGAAGATCTTTATCAGTTGAACCACAATGTCGAGGATTCAGTTAATCCCGTATGCAATTCCCTTTGTTGAGCGATATGTTGCTTGCCTGAGATTCGATCGTCGGTAGCTCCATACCTAGTTCAATCTCATTACTGGCAAGTCTCTTTACTCGTTCCATAATACATGATCCCATGACTAAATTCATTAGTCACATGAAGCTTCTTGTGATGTTGTATTACCGAGAGGGCCCAGAGATATCTCTCCATCAGACATGTGACAAATTCCAGTCTCGATCCATGCAACCCAACAGACACCTTCGTAGATACCTATAGAGCACCTTTATGATCACCCAGTTATGAAGTGACATTTGATAGCACACAAAGTATTCCTCCGATGTCTAGGAGTGGCATGATCTCATGGTCTAAGGAACTGATACTTGACATGAAGAAAGTTATAGCAAATAACTAAAGATCTAATGCTAAGCTTACGGTTGGGCGTGTCCATCACATCATTCTCCTAATGATGTGATCCCATTATCAAATGACAACTCATCTCTATGGTTAGGAAACCTTAACCATCTTTGATCAACGAGCTAGTCTAGTAGAGGCTTACTAGGGACACGGTGTAGTTTATGTATTCACACATGTATTTAAGTTTCCAGTCAATATAATTCTAGCATGTATAATAAACATTTATCATGAACGGGAAATATGATAGCAACCATTTTATTATTGCCTCTAGGGCATATTTCCAATAGTCTCCCACTTGCACTAGATTCAATAATCTAGTTTACATTGTAATGAATCTAACACCCATAGAGTTCTGGCGCTGATCATGTTTTGCTCGTGAAAGAGGTTTAGTCAACGGGTCTGCCACATTCAGATCCGTGTGTACTTTGCAAATATCAATGCCTCCATCCTTAATGTAATCAAGAATGGAGTTGAAGCGGTGCTTGATGTGCTTGGTCTTCTTGTGAAACCTTGGCTCCTTGGCAATCGCAATGGCGCCGGTGTTATCATAATAGAGAGTCATCGGATCCGATGCACTAGGCACAACTTCTATATCGGATATGAACTCCTTCATCCAGACTCCTTCTTGTGCTGCTTCCAAAGTAGCTATATACTCCGCTTCACACGTAGATCCCGCCACGAAGCTCTTCTTGGAACTACTCCAACTGACTGCTCCAGCATTCAGAATATATACGTATCTGGTCTAAGACTTCGAGTCATCCGGCTCAGTGTCAAAGCTAGCATCGACGTAACCCTTTACGGCGAGCTCTTTGTCACCTCCATAAATGAGAAACATGTCCTTAGTCCTCTTTAGGTACTTAAGGATATTTTTGACCACTGTCTAGTGATCCACTCCTGGATTACTTTGGTACCTCCCTGCCACCCTTATGGCAAGGCACACATGAGGTCTGGTACACAGCATGGCAGACATAATAGAGCCTATGGCTGAGGCATAGGGGATGAACTTCATCCTTTCTCTTTCTTCTGCTGTGGTCAGGCTTTGAGTCTGACTCAACTTCATACCTTGCAACACAGGCAAGAACCCCTTCTTTGACTGGTCCATTTTGAACTTCTTCAAAATCTTGTCAAGGTATGTGCTTTGTGAAAGTCCTATTAGGCATCTTGATCTATCTCTATAGATCTTAATACCCAATATGTAAGCAGCTTCACCCAAGTCTTTCATTAAAAAACTCTTGTTCAAATAACCTTTTACACTTTTTAGAAATTCTATATCATTTCCAATCAACAATATGTCATCCACATACAATATTAGAAATGCTACAGAGCTCCCACTCACTTTCTTGTAAATACAATCTTCTCCGTAAGTTTGTATAAAACCAAAAGCTTTGATCACCTCAGCAAAGTGTATATTCCAACTCTGAGATGCTTGCACCAGTCCATAGATGGATCGCTAGAGCTTGCATACCTTGTTAGCATCCTTAGGATCGACAAAACCTTCTGGTTGCATCATATACAACTCTTCTTTAAGGAACCCGTTAAGGAACGTTGTTTTGACGTCTATCTGCCATATTTCATAGTCGTAATATGCGGCAATTGCTAACATAATTCTAACAAACTTAAGCATCGCTATGGGTGAGAAAGTCTCATCATAGTCAACTCCTTGAATTTTTCGAAAACCCTTTGCGACAAGTCAAGCTTTAGAGACGGTGACATGACCGTCCGCGTCTGTCTTCTTCTTAAAGATCCATTTGTTCTCAATGGCCTGCCGGTCATCGGGCAGGTCCACCAAAGTCCATACTTTATTCTCATACATGGATCCTATCTTGGATTTCATGGCCTCAAGCCATTTGTCGGAATCTGGGCTCATCATTGCTTCTTCATAGTTCGTAGGTTTAACAACATTACTTCTAGGACGGGATTACCGTACCACTCTGGTGCGGAGCGTGTCCTGGTCGACCTACGTAGTTCGGTAGTAACTTGATCTAAAGTTTCATGATCATCATCATTAGCTTCCTCTCTTGTTGGTGTAGGCATCACGGGAATTTTTTTTCTGTGATGTGCTACTCTCCAATTCGAGAGAAGGTACGATTACCTCATCAAGTTCTACTTTCCTCCCACTCACTTCTTTCGAGAGAAACTCCTTCTCTAGAAAGGACCCATTCTTAGCAACAAAAATCTTGCCCTCGGATCTGTGATACAAGGTATACCCAATGGTCTCTTTAGGGTATCCTATGAAGACACACTTCTCCATTTTGGTTCTAGCTTATCAAGATGAAGTCTCTTGACTTAAGCGTCGCATCCCCAATCTTTAAGAAACGACGACTTAGGTTTCTTGCCAAACCATAACTCATACGGTGTCGTCTCAATGGATTTAGACAGTGCCCCATTTAAAGTGAATGCGGCTGTCTCTAATGCATGACCCCAAAACGATAGTGGAAAATCGGTAAGAGACATCATAGAACGCACCATATCCAATAAAGTATGATTACGACGTTCGAACACACCGTTACGCTGTGGTGTTCCACGTGGCGTGAGTTGTGAAACAATTCCACATTATCATAAATGCGTGCCAAACTCGTAACTCAAATATTCACCTCCACGATCAGATCATAGAAATTTTATTTTCTTGTTACGATGATTCTCCACTTCACTTTGAATTTTTTTGAACTTTTCAAATGTTTCAGACTTGTGTTTCATTAAGTAAATATACCCATATCTACTCAAACCGCCCATGAAAGTAAGAAAATAATGATATCCACTGCATGCTTAAACACTCATCGGACTGCATACATCAGTATGTATTATTTCCAATAAGTCACTTGCCCCCTCCATTGTTCAGGAAGATGTGGTTTTAGTCATCTTCCCATGAGGCATGGTTCACATGTTTCAAATGATTCATAATCAAGTGATTCCAAAAGTCCATCAACATGGAGTTTCTTCATGCGCTTTACACCAATATGACCTAAGCGGCAGTGCCACAAGTATGTGGTACTATCATCATTAACTTTGCATCTTTTGGCATCAATGTTATGAACATGTGTATCACTATGATCGAGATTCAACAATAATAAACCATTCACAAGGGGTGCATGACCATAAAAGATATTATCCATATAAATAGAACAACCATTATTCTCTGACTTAAATGAATAACGGTCTCGCAATAAAGAAGATCCAGATATAATGTTCATGCTTAATGCAGGCACCAAATAACAATTATTTAGGTTTAAAACTAATCCTGAAGGTAGACATAGAGGGAGCATGCTGACGGTGATCACATCAACCTTGGAGTCATTTCCAACACGCATCGTCACCTCGTCCTTAGCTAGTCTCCATTTATTCGCAGCTCCTATTTCGAGTTACAAATATTAGCAACCGAACCAGTATCAAATACCCAGGTGCTACTACGAGCACTAGTAAGGTACACATCAATAACATGTATATCAAATATATCTTTGTTGACGTTGCCAGCCTTCTTATCTGCCAAGTACTTGGGGCAGTTCCGCTTCTAGTGACCATTCCCCTTGCAATAGAAGCACTCAGTCTTAGGTTTGGGTCCAGCCTTGGGTTTCTTCACGGGAGTGGCAACTGGCTTGCCATTCTTCTTGAAGTTCCCTTTCTTTCCCTTGCCTTTCTCTTGAAATTGGTGGTGTTATTTACCATCAACACTTGCTGCTCTTTCATGATTTCTACTTCCACAACTTTAAGCATCGTGAAGAGCTCCGAGATTGTCTTCTCCATCCCTTGCATATTATAGTTCATCACGAAGCCATTGTAGTTTGGTGGCAGTGACTAAAGAACCCTGTCAATCGCTACTTCATCTAGAAGATTAACTCCCAACTCATTCAAGCGGTTGTAGTACCCAGACATTTTGAGTACGTGCTTGCTAACGGAGTTGTTCTCCTCCATCTTGCAGCTAAAGAACTTGCCGGAGGCTTCATACCTCTCTCCCCGGGCGTGAGCCCAAAATACCAATTTCAGCTCCTGGAACATCTCATATGCTCCGTGGTATTCAAAAAATCTTTGGAGCCCCGGTTCTAAGCCGTAAAGCATGGCGCACTAAACTATCGAGTAGTCATCAGAACGTGCCTGCCAGACGTTCATAACATCTTCAGGCGATTCTTGAGGGGGTGCATCACCAAGCGATGCATCAAGGACATACACTTTCCGTGCAGTAGTGAGGATAATCCTCAAATTACGGACCGAGTCCGCATAGTTGCTTCCATCATCTTTCAACTTTTCTTTCTCTAGGAACGCGTTAAAATTTAGGGGAACTACAGCGCGAGCCATTGATCTACAACATTAATTTGCATAGACAACTAGACTATGTTTATGATAATTGGTCCAGTTAATCAAATTACTAGTGAACTCCCACTTAAATCAACATCCCTCAAGTTGTCTAAGTGTTACATGGTCCATATCAACTAACCCATCTCCGATCATCACGTGAGATGGGGTAGTCATCAACGGTGAACATCTCCATGTTGATCATATCTACTATATGACTCATGTTCAACCTTTCGGTCCTCCGTGTTCCGAGGCCATCACTACTGCAGGATGCTGCTAACGTGACACTACGATCGGAGACCCTTTGACAAAACTGTGTGCGATGCATTAATCGCAAACGATGATGTAAAAAACCGTCAAAAAAGATGCAAAACATTTGCGATGGCGGATACATCGAACACGGTTCAGATTTTAGTTGCGTGTGCGATGTGAGGCATACGGTTCAGTTCAATGAACTGTTTGCGATGAGGCAGAAGAACAGAAATGGGCAGCCAGATGCAGGCGTGTGCGATATACGGCATACAGTTCAGTCGGATTAACTATTTGTGATGAGGCAGAACAACAGAAACGGGCAGCCAGATGAAGGTGTGTGCGATATACAACATACAGTTCACTCGGATGAACTGTTTGTGATTAGGCAACACAATAGAAACATTCAGCCAGATCAAGGTGTATGCGATATATGGCAAATAGGTTCCTAATCAGAAATGTGTGCGAAGACCCATAATAACATAGACAATTTCTGCTAATAAGCCATGTGTGTTGTGGGTAAACGCTTGCTGGTATATGATTGTCAGTGATTGATGAATTCATCACCAACGGGTTTCCTAGTATGGTCCGTGTGCGTTGTCATTGCATACAGAACAACAATATATGTACTTATAAGGACTTGATTCCATAACCAAATTGAACATCCAATTACATAGGTAGCTAGTAGACACATGACCTTTGCACACACCAATGTATGTTAAAAAATGCCTAGAAAACTCAAATAATGTATAAAAAAGCAAAACAAACATTGAATAATTTCATATTTTTTAGGACGACACTCCTATAGTTGCATGTTGCCTCTGAAAATAAATCAAGGTGGGAAGAGACAGCGTATGTCGTTTCGCACTCATATAGGTGACAAGTTCCCTCTCGGAACCATGAGGCTTCTTGAGAGAGGCTCCGGTTTGTAAGAAGTTTATACCAAAACTTCTCCCAAATTGGACTATTTTTTTACCACAGCATGTTGGTGCCATGTCATAACACCATGCAATGTTTCATGATTTTGAGGCAAGTTTTGGATTTACAGTAATTTTAAAACAAGTACTGTCGAGTCGGCACCACCCTGGATAGGCTTTTCCTCGTGGGTCCCAAATGTCAGAATCCAAATCCGCCACTACCATGCAACTTTTACTATTAAGAATTACATCCCATTTGGTGTGCTAGCTGAAAATAAGTTTGGTGGGTGCTGGCGGGCGCTAAGAACTTGCGGGTTCTGTAATGAACAAAGATCAAAGCCCAATATGAAAGAAAATATGGATCAAATCCTAGTTGAAAAGGGCAACAATGTCTAACTCCAGCTTACAAAAGGTACAAAAGCATGAGGATTAATTGTTCATCAGGTTTACACATAACCTGGATTGAACAGGGCAATAACATCTAACTCAACCAAAGTTTTTGGCAGTCACAATCAAATGGATCGGTCCGATCCATAAAATCAAGATCTCGGTACAAAAGATCTACTGGTCCATGATGACGACAAGTTGTTGTAAATATAAGCTGAGCACGATCAGAAGCCCTTAGGTCCACCTGAAACTTCTTTTTATGCTGTTCAACATACAGTTCCGTGAGAAATTTCTTGATGAAAAACTTAATCCTCATGGACAATAGTGCCCTCGCATTCCTCATGAAGAATGTGACAAAGCTAGTGTTTACATGGTTGGATGCATATCCTTCCACCGTTATTGTCTTCAAATGAATGTCATGAGATCTGAGAAAATCCTTGTGCTTCCTCTGCCATCGATTGGTTAGACCTTTTTCTCGAAGTCCTAGTACCTAAATAGACATGAAGATTGAAAACAGTTAATGTCTAAAATAGAGTATGTCGAAGGAGCGACAGCTGAACGGTTAATTCTAGTACATTATATATGGGCTTTCAATGTGTGTGAAATCATCACCTTTATATACAAATTCTACAGACATGGAAAGCATCACAGCAAGCCAATAGTGGTGTTCAGATCAAGACACCCTATATAAATATATAAGGTCTTGACAGAATCCAGCACCCCTGATATGCCATCCATGGACAAGCTCTTCATTCAGCATAGAACATAATATTAGCACCGAAAGTGTACTCCAAGATGATATTTAACTTATGCGCACAAATGAAAAATGCAAATTAGTAAAGTGTACATGGATAACATACAGTACCTGAATAAGTGTGGAGCCAACGACCAACTTGTAACCTTCAAACGGATGAGGAAATACACCCAAGGTCTCCAGTTTAGGCTCAGAGACCACAGTTATTTGTGAAGGTTTATAACAATAATCAAGGAGCAACCTTTGAAGTGAAGGGGCACCTTCGATGATGAGCTCCTATCCTTCAAAATGAATTCCAATGCTTACAAGGTGAGGCGACTTTATTTTGAGACAAGGGATATAGATTCCTAGTCCAAAAACAAGCACCAAACACTCCAGTGCATGGCAGCTGGAGTGGATGATGCTGTGCAGTGAGGCCACCGACAGATCAACTAACACCAACACAAGTTTTTTCAGCAATGGGAGTCGAAGCATTTGTACCAGATTGTCTGCTAGATGGCACCGGGTCAAGGTGGCGGTGTGGAGAGAGGAGGAAAACCATGAGATGGGCATCGGTGGTGAGGGCACAGATGCAGCTCTTGGTGGTAACCTATCGCTGTAGTAATGGTAGACCTCAAGTTGCTGGAGTTTCTCGAATGACGGGATGTCAGCCAGGCGGCCACCATGCAGGGTATGTCCAGTAGGTAGCATGCTGGGATGTAGATGCGTTGAACGGAGCCCTGGTGGGAGGAGATAATGGCTCCGGGGAGTTCAGAATCATCATCGATAGATAGCGACAGTCGAGATTAAGAGGCGCGGTGCGCCACTGAGTGCACCACCGAGATGCAAGGACTTGTGTGCGGCAACCATCCTTGGTGGGGAGAAGGTAGATGGTCTCCCCAAGGATGGCGTCCGGGAGATCGCTGATGCGGTCCGTCGGAGATTCTATTGGTTCCTCAGGTCCAGGGGGGCGTGGCCGCTTCTGGCCGCGCAACCGGGTCCAAGATCTACATCCGGCGGCGGCGATGGCCGGAGCCTCATCTGTGTACATACCAATATAAAAGAAAAAATGGCAGAAACATACATGTAGGACATTCAAAATCAATTCTCAAGATCTGGAAGAAAAAAAGGCAGAAACATATATGTAGGACATTCAAAACCAATTCTCAAGATCTGGCCACAAATTATTAGCACGCACGCTAACCCTAGTCGGATTATTAGCAAAAATCATTTGTACAGAACAAACAATTAATCACTAACCCTATACAAGTCTCCTGACTATCGTCATTTGGGTCAATCGACCATTTCAGGCGGTTGGATGAAGATCCTACGTCTCCTAACCCTTCTTCTCGCTCGCCTATTATTCTTCCCCTACAGACCACCGCATGGGCTGCCGGCCAAACCATCGGCCCCCGCCCTCCCCTGAACCGAACACCACATCCGGTCTTCCGCCGCCCCTGGCCATCCCTCTAGCTAACCCCAGCCCCCCACCCGCATCGAGTTTTGCCTCCAGCGAGGCCCCACCATAGCCTGATGACTGCCCCCCATAACCACTGTCCCCACCCGAAACCCTAAGATAGATAATGGAGCAGCCCTCCGGCGAGCCCCTTCCTTCCCTCCGGCGAACTCCCAAAAATGGACTGACCCCAATTTGAAATTTAGTCGACTGTCATTTAAGCTAATGTTGAATATAAAAGGTGAAAACCATAAGCATTGCGAGTATAGTGGTGAGCGTGCCATGGCAGATCTGAAGGTGCAAACCGGACAAAGGCAACTTTGCAACCAATGTTTGGTTTCAACTAACAAGTAAGATTCTAAGTGGTGGACAAGAAATCACAGTAAAGCAGTGGCGATCTATTTTCTTGCTGAGATAAATAACTTGAGTAGATACGAAAGAGTACCGCCTCTGGTGTGGCGCCGTGTAAGCATCTACTGAGGCGTTGAGGTTGCTGCGGTAGCGATGGCTGTCGGCGGCATGGAAGCAGATCTAGGAGGGCGGACGGTGGCGGCAAGGGAAATATCCCGGCGCGGTGGACGAGATGGTCGTACGAGCGGCCTCGGCAAGGTGGACGACGATGTGGATGATGCAAGAGGACGCGATGCAAGGATCCTGGTCCGAAGCAGTGGATGAGAGAGGTCGATCTCTTGTAATGGATGATGGCGTCGGGGTATCAGCTCCGGCATGGTGGAGGAGGACGGCGGTGGATGGGGTGGCAGACGGAGGAGACTGGGGTGGAGAGGGTGTTTTGGCTCCCACGGAGTACGAATGGGGAAATGGAGGGAGAGAGGTAGGGGGGAAACCATGTCTTCAGGGCGCGCTTGTCTCAAATGCGAGGAAATTTACAAAACTTATCCCCCGTTTAAAATTTCCTACATCACAACAATATTTGTCGGTTGGGGATAGGACGGTAATCTCGCATACACCAAATATTTGGCGATGGAGATTTCGGCCGAGGAGAGTTTGTTTTGGCGCCCATCGTGTATGAATCGGGGAGGTGAGAGGCGATTTCGGCCGAGGAGAAACTGTGTTTTGGTGCCCATCGTGTATGAATCCGGGGAGGTGAGAGGCGGAGGCGGTTATGTCATGTTTGAGTGAAATTACAAGCCTACCCCTATTGAAACCTATAGAAATCGAGCCGATAGGCTTTGCGTGTCGGCAGTAGTAATTTCCAACTCGCAGATTTGGTTTCAGGCGGTTACTACGATTTTCCCCGCTTTGTTCAAATTTTTGCAGAAAAATATTGCACGTTTACCGTCCCAACTCAATTCGAATCCATTTTGTATTCTTTTTTTTCTTCGGGCAGGATCCATTTTGTATTCGAATACAAATCTATATACATCATTTTTAATATATACTTTCAAAAGCACAACAAAGAATTATGCTCCTTTATATATGAAATATGATTTACAAATGCAATGATCTCAAAATCATAAGGTTGAATTCAAATTTTTTAAACCAAATTATGTTCAACTTTGAATTCAAAATTTTTAAACCAAATTATGTTCAGCTCAAATGTATGGATCGGTAATATCAATATATTAAATAACATACACGCGCACAAATTCAAATTAGTATGCATGTTTGATAGATCAATTTTGGTTTGAGTATGAATTACATGTATCATCATCTGGAATTCAAATATTTGAATCCCTTTTATGTTGACATCTTCTATGCACACAACTAAATATTTGAATCTCGTTTCACGCCCATCTCTCTGTAGGTCTCTCTCGTGTGCTCCTTCATGTAGCTATCACTCTCTTTTCTCCATCTCACCCGCACGCTCACTATATGCTTCTCCGTTTTTTGCAAACACGGTCTCTTGTCGTCTCCCTCGAGAAGTGTCACACTCTCTCTATCTTCATAGATTACACGGTTTTCATTATCTCTCATGTCTCTATCATTCTCTGGTATCACTATAGCTACCTAAGCTTTGTTTTTCACCGCCACACACACACTCTCGCTCGTCTTTCACTTTGCCTTTCTCTCCAGGGTTCTCTCACGCACCCTTTATCTTTCTAGATATGACTCCTAGGACTAAACTTACTCTCTCCCGCACACACATCGTTTGTTGGGGTCTCCTTTCCGTCTTCATCTCCATTCTAGAACTGACATTATTCATTTGTTTACCGATCAGACAAACTATCTCCCCCCCTCTCTCTCACTCACTCACACACACACACACAAATCCATCTTTGGATCCCCCTACCGACTACCATCTCTCTCACACACACAAAACTCCCGCTTTCGCATCCTTGACTCGTATCTCTCTCACAAACATTGATCGACCAGCCTCTAGATAGGTTTATCCATCCACTGCACACTTTTGCTCCTTGTACCTATGTAGATTTTTTGTCCCTTCTTGAGACACACCCTCTCGATAGTGCACACGCACACTATCGCCTCATTTTATGGTAATACCTCTCGCACACAAACTCTTCGTGTCTATGTCACACACGCACTCTGCCCTCCTCCTCTCTCTCTCTCTCTCACACACACACATGGGCTTTTTGCAACAATATCCCACTTCTCGAATCTTGAAACCAACCACATTCCTCCCTTATCTCATCAAAACAGCCAAAGGAATATATTTTGAGTGAAACATAAGATATTTTTAGTGATATATGTATATCAAAACTAGACTGTTTTCTATCAAATTGGTGAATATGTATTACTCTAATTTGGATGCGTTGCAACACACTGATACATTGCTAGTTATTACAGTATTATTTTTTAGACACCACACAAACGCTGGAGTACATATACGAAGAGAAGAGGCACACGCACACAGTCGGTCTCTCGCTATCTCGCGCATGAGAGTTACGTAAGGCACAGTAAACAAATAAACTCATAGGTGCACGATTGCTGCATGCGTGGGTACCGGGTACGTGGTGGAGCGCACCTTTGTAGGAATAGTCAGCTCGCGTGATAATTTGATCCATTGGAGTTGATGGTCGGGACCACAGGTGAACGACCTGGAGGCGGTGGCTCGACAGTCGCAACTAATCGACTTGCGATGTTTAAAATATCATTTTTTAGTGGGGTAAGAGTTCCGATTTTCAATGGCGCATTATACTCCCTCCGTCCCAAAATTCTTGTCTTACATTTGTCTAGATACGGATGTACCTAATACTAAAACGTGACTTGATACATCTGTATTTAGACAAATCTAAGACAATAATTTTGGGACAGAGGGAGTACTAGTTTTTAGAACGATTGGTATGGAGCGAAAATGGAATTCATAACTAATACCTCCGTCCTGGTTTACTAGTCCCCATCGTATTTTGGATCAAAGTTTGTCCACGGATTTTACTAGTAAAATGTGAATGGAAAATGAGATTTTGTTATACCCAAACAAAAAAGGACAGAAGGGAGTGATTGGTCTGACACGGATGCAACCTCTCATAGCACAGGCATTGAACCGGCGTGCCGGCCAAGAGGGCCCCACTCGCTGCACACCAGGCTGAACACGCCTCCTTGCCACATGCAACCGGCTTCAGACTGCCTCGCTTGCCTCCATTGAATCCGCACGTGTGCCGGCAACACATCCTTCCGCGAGCCGGCCGGCATTTTAGAACACAACGCCGGTTGGCTCCTCTCGTCCGGCTGCTATTTAAACGAGGCTAGACGCCTGGCAAGAACCGCACCACACCACCACTCCCCATATCCTCCTTGCACCATTTTCTTCACACTCTCCATAGCATCCGGTGAGCAGGAAGACGAGTTCTCCGGCATAAAAGCCGGCTGGGTGCCCCGATGAGCCAGGCAACTGGCTGCCCCACGTCCCTCCCCGCCCCAGGCCGTCAGTACCATGGGCGAGGCTGCAGGCAGGCAAGCGGAGGAGCAAGCAGCCGCTCCAAGCTGGCCCCTAGTGCATCAACTCGATGCTCCAAGCCTGCTCGCAGAGGAGTGGCCAGTTGCTGCACGCCGGCACATGGGGGACCACGGCGTCCAGTGCACCGTGGTTGGCCGCACCATCCGACGCAAACATTGGCGGAACCGCGGCATGCTAGCGGAGGTGGCCAACACGTCCGCAGCCACCACCGACACCGAGGAATAGTAGACCACGGGAACCGCCGCCGCTCAGAACCCACCAATTCTACGACCACCGCGTCGCCGCCATAGACACCCGTTGTGTTGCCCGGTTTTGCTCAAAACATTGTGGACCCCAGCCGCGGCCGGCATTAGAAATTATACCTGCTTCTAGAAGTTATTCGCGTTTAGTAAAAAAATGTCCAAAAAATAATTAATTACGTATGGTCTTGACTTGTTGTGCTCGCACTGGTTGTAGGAACTAGAGATTTTCTTTATTTGTAACTCTCCTCACATTTTTTTTGACTTTGAAGTGAATCATGGTTGTGGACATTATCTATGAATGTGTAGATATCTGTGAACATGAGTTTGATGTGGAAGTTGAACTTGGAATGTTGGGCTTGCGTGTGAACTATACCATGTCCAATGGTTCGTCTGTTATTGTTCGGAAAGTAATGGCTGTTATTACATGACCCGGAAAAAATATATTTTGTGCCACATCTAGGCATCACAGACTTACATACATCTCAGTAGATGCACAGACATCACAACAGGCATGCTGACTAGATAAACATTTGAACCTACCTATTATGAACAAAAATTTGTATTTACAAGAGCTTTAGATAGCAGGAGACGCCTAACCTGCTTTGCCTCTGCTAGCTTCTTTCTGGCTTCTTCCATCTCTTCTTTGGCTTGGGTGAAGAGAGCATCTGATTGCTCTTTTCGCTTCTTCAGGAACTCAGCTACATTCTCAAGGGCCGTTGCACGCTTTGTTTCAGCCTTTACTAGAGCAGCGAGGACACGAACACTTGACGACTCCACCTAGCTTGTGAGTAATACAGCATCATCTGGGAATTTGCACCTCGTGTCTAATCCAGCATCATTAGGGAAATGACACCTTGTGTGTAATCCAGCCTCATTTTGGAAATTTGATCTCGAGGTTGACCATGCTTCCCTCCTCGCAACTGCTTCCTGACATGAAGAAGTTACTTCTTTTTTAGATCAATAGTCAGAGCTCCCCAGATCCATTAAGTAGAAGCCCGATAAACAGGACTAGGAGAAGTGAATTCAAAAGGGTAATATAAAAATAGACTGCAAGGTGAGAACACCCACTTCCTACATCAAGCTAAAAAGGAAAGCATTTTGACGATTAAGACTGTGCTTATTACATATCAAATAGAGCCAGCTTATAGAAACTACGACATGTACATCAAAGAACACAAGGCTAAGAGAAATAGAAAAACCAGCAGAGGGGTGCACTAAGCCAAGGGTTGCTGCGGCAAAACAACCGGCAACCAGATGATCTCCAGGGTGTCTGTAGGCGCGTTTGACTGACTAGCTTCAACACTAAATTACAAAAGATTGATCCTATGGCATGGTCGGTCCACTGAGTAAATTGAGATCCTACAAATGATTGAGATGCTAATCAAGTGTACATGAAATTGCTTGTCTCGCCTATTATTGTTTAATAATCTGCCAGACTGCTGGATTGCATGGCAAGAACCCTAGCCAAGCAGACAACTTGGTTTGATGCTGCTTTCGGCTCGGGGCTTGCCCAGGGCCTGGTCTGGTCCTGTGTTCACTACTGTTGCTAGACACATAGCATGTCAAAGTAAAAAAATGGTCAAAAGAGGGGGCTCCCTCCGATTTCATTAACGAAACTATCAAGGACACACAAAACATCCACCATTGCTAGTCAGGTTCTCAATGTCAAAGTAATTGAAAGGTTGTTACTTACCAAAGCTCGTTTTATACGTTAGGTGCAGCTCCTCTTTAACTTGCGACGTTCCATGAAGATGTCCCCAACATCCCGTATTTGGTCTTCATTGCTCCTCTGCATGTTTGCATTCGTAGTTTTAAAATATCAACATGGCAAGAAAAATATAGCAATACTCACGCATCTTGTGGGCAACATTAAAGCACTCATCTGCCATGTTAGCACGAGTGATTTTTAATATCCTACTATGTGGCTCTTCAACTTTGCTAGAACTACGTTGTGGTTTCATTTTGAGTGAATAGAACAGGGGGTCACCTCCCTGCTATTCTAAAAAACTTTCCATCATTTGTGACACTACTGGTTACAGATGAAGAACCTACCCAAGCACAACGCAATACAGGAGCGACGCACAATTACAAGATGATGTTCTGTTCGACAATGCAAGCTATAACCAATTACTTTTACCGAAACAATAGCAGCAAGGAAATTTGAAGGGTAGGTATGAACATAATCGGAACTGCACATGTACTGCTTAGAGAATCAATATACACATTACCAATCGAGGAGGAGTACGAAGGCCACAGCGGCGTCTGTGCATCATGGTCGGCAACGGGTCGACGACGGTGGTGCTGCTGTGCTTGGCGTCAGCTTCCGGGAAGCAGATCAGTGCGGCGTACGACGTCATTGATGAGGCAGATGCGCTGTGGTGGACGAGTGCGCCGATGAAGAAGGGAAGGGGCATGAAGGGAAGGTGTTGCGGTGCCGTGGAGAAGTCTATTTTGTGGTGGGGATAGAAAATGGGGAGTAATGAGGAGTACTCTGGGTGCCGGGGTGGGGTTGGATGGGTGGGGTGAATGTGAAGTTACCAAAACAGCCCCCGACCCACCAGCTTCCATCGGCCTGTTCGACCAAGGGTATGATGGTAACTTTGCATTGGTCGAATCCGAGTCGCGGGAGATCTCGATGGAAGCGGGAGATTTTGCCGCTGACCTGAAAATTTGTAACACTATTGTACTAGTACTCCCTACTCCCCGTCTGGAGTGTTGGGTGATTGGGCTGAGCAGCTAGGAGTACTACTAGTACTCGCTCCGATTTTATTTACTCTGCATATTAGGTTTGACTGAAGTCATACTTCCTAAAGTTTGACCAAGTTTATAGGAAAAATATAAACATTTACCATAACAAATCTGTATGATGTGAAATTACATTCAATAATGAATCTAATGGTGTTGATTTGTTATTGTATATGTTAATATTTTTGTTTATAAACTTTGTGAGAGTTTACAAAACTTTACTTTGACCAATGCTAATACGTGGACTTAAATAAAAATGGAGGGAGTACACATCTGTTTTCTTAGTTTGTCATGCCATTAATTATTTGTTGTAATTGTGAAATAAATATATTAAGCTATTGACTTCGAATGTAATGGTTTGTACAATTCAATATTTAGAATCGTTGTTGAATTCCAAGATGAATACTAGCTCTATAGTACTTCACAATATGCTCAAACTCACATAATCCAACTCAAATCAAAATCTAAATGCATTTCATAGTTATTAATTTGTTGGATGCAACAAAACCAACCATAACTCTACATGATCCGGTCTAAAGCAATTTTCACAACACATCCCAATGTGTGAATGACACGTAGAGAGTTTGTGGACATGGAACAATAGCGGGAGAGAGATGCGTGCGCTCAACACACAGGATATACACCCAGTGGAAGAAAGAGACACAGGACGGGAAAGATTGTATATACGTGGGTGAGAGAGAGAGAGAAGAGAGAGAGAGAGAGAGAGAGAGAGAGAGAGAGAGAGAGAGAGGGATGTATAGAGAGCAAGAAGTTAGGTCTGTGAGTAAGATAGAGACATGTAATATATAGGGAGTGAGATGCGTGTGCATCGAGATTTTGTACATGTGGAAGGAGAAGAGACAAGAGGTTTGATGAGAGAGCTCAAAAGAACATGGAATAGAGGGGAATCATGTGGGTTGAGGGATTGATAATTTTGTGCGGCAGGGATGGACAGAGAGAGAGGGGGGGAGGAGTTACTCAGCTGTCACCACATCATCATGCTTCCAAATGGCCCCGCGGTCTCTAGTGCGGTCCGGTCGTTGTCTTCATTCTTCCCAATGCCCTCCTTGAAGATCAAGGTGGTGTGCATGTGAGGGTGCAGATAATCACAAGCAATAGGGGTCGCTATATAACCTTGGGTGGGAATGGATAGTGGTGTGTGTGTGTGTGTGTGGGGGGGGGGGGGGGGGTTGTGTGTGTGTCAAATATTGAGAGAAATCAAACCTATGGATAAAATATGTGTGCATAGTGAGCATGCGAGAGAGGCTAATGGTGCGAGACAGATACATCGTGTGCGTCAATGTTTAAGCAATATAGAGACATCGTGTGCGGGATACAAAGATAGGACTATGGGGAGTGTGTTTGCTAGGCAAAGAGACATAGCAAGAGATAAATATGTGTGTGTGTGGTACATGGTGTGTATGTGACAGAGAGGTACATGCATGCCAAATAGGGTTTTCATGAAGTGATTGTGTGTGCGAGATAGAGAGTGATGTAGGGGCCTTGAGGCGGCAGGGGCTGGGTGAGGTTGTCAAAATGTGTGCATTGATGCATGTGTTACATGCGATTGTGTGAGGGACGGTAGAATCGAGAGAGATGGTTGTTGTGTTACGGATGCTCCTCTCTCTCTCTCACGCACACACACTCCTCTCTCTCTCTCATGCACACACACTCCTCTCTCTCTCTCTCACGCACACATAAAAAACACAAATAGAAGACCGTTCTCTCATGTATACACAACATCTCGGTATATCTCTATGTCTCACTCATACATGATCATTTGCATGTTCACCCCTCTCTATGACTATCACACGCAGACACACCGTCTCCACATTGCCCTTCCTCGACAACACACATGTAGACACATACACCCATTCTCTCTCCGTTACACACACAAAATCTCTATTAATTTTTTTTGTAGGGGGCACCTAAAATGCCCAAATCCAAATAATCATGAACTGAAGCTAAATACAAATATATGGAAATATTGTAGCATGAGGAACTTTTCCAGCCAAAAAAAAGTAGAGTAATATTCGGGGATTGTTTTCACACACAAAAAAAGGTTCGGTCGATGTCCTTCCAGCGCGACACCGTGACGCACCTTTCGATCGACCGCGCGGCCGCGATGCGCGCGCTTGCACAGGATTCCGTATCATTGTTGTGCTAACTAATGTGGTGTATAGGCGCGGCCACGATGCACGCGCTTGCACATCATTACGTGTACTAGTATGGTGTTATTTTAAGTTTGACCAACCCTATAACCAAGCTCCCATAAGCGCACTCATCAATATGCCGCCGCCACCGTTGCGCATGCGTACAGTCGCTAAGTACTGTACGGTGCAGTACTATCGCTGCCATGTGGGACCTGGCCCCACATGTCATCCGCACTACAGGACCGTACGGTACTGTAGAGGATCTCAACCCCTCACGTCGTCTATAGTCCCTCCTTGCGATGATGCCGCACTGCCAAGCACGCGAGCAGGTCGAGCCGCGTATATGCCCGCAACTTACAAAGAGGAGGAGGACGAGCGTGTGCTGCAGCATGCCGGCGAGGAGGAGCTAGCGTGTGATTGGCGTCTCTGCACGCGCGGAGGAGGCTCGCATGGTGGCTGTCACGGCAGAAGCCGGTCGCGCCCGCGCCGAGCCCGCAAACCGGGTGCGGACATGGAATGTACCCTTGAGACCTTCAATGCCACGCGGATCATGCAATCTGAAGGAACAATTTGGGTCAGTCGACTCTTGTGAGCCGTTGGATGCAACATGGACGGCCAGAAGGGCTTCTTCAACCTCTGAAAATGATGCACTGTTCATCTTCTCTCTCAACCATCGAGCCGACAGCCCGCCACAGGCCTACCTGCCTGCCGCCGCCGCCCTGCCCTCCCCTGAACTGCCTGCCACCGCCATGCTCCCCCCACCCCCACCATCCGTTTAACCCCGGGCATGATCTATTTTTTTCGGCGAACTGCATTCCAGACCCAACACTCATAAGATAGATCATGGGCACCCTGCCACCCTAATATAGATACTGGGGTAGCTTCTCTGCCGTCTTCTTCCTTCGCTCCATCGAACTTCTTTCACAAATTGACTGACCCAAATTATACTACTAATATGTATTAAATACATTAGGAACGCGAAGATACGAGTAGTAGTACCAACTACAAGAAGAACAGTAGTAAGACATACTAGTACTACTGTACGTACTAAAGAGTTCAAATAACGAGAAAGAACATAACATAGTTCTGTTGGGGGCTTAGCACAACACACCCCTGAAATAAAACTAAGCAGCTAGTCCGCTTGACACTGCAGTAGAACTAGCATGAGCAACGGCACTGCCACCTTAGTCAGAGTCCTCGTCCACGTCCTCGACTTCGTCCTCATCCCTCTTCCTCTTCCTCTTCGCCGACACTTCTTTGCTTGAACCGGACACTGGGCTCTGCTTCTTCATCCAACCCTTGTAGTTATTTAAACAAAGGTAGGCATCCATTGCTGTGTACACGATGTGATCTTCCTCTATTGTCTTCGACTCCCATGCAAGATGAAACTTGGGGTGAGATTTCTTCATTTTAGCGTACGAAGGATCAATCCTGGCTGCTGCCAGGGTCAACATTGAAGGGCTGGCCTACAATGAGGCCTATCTAATCCAGGACTCTCCTGTCGTTCATAAAGTCTACAGTAATGAATTTCACTCTTTTGTCCTTGAGGAAGAACTCAAAATCCTGGCACCTAATGTCGGCATGGCATATGTGGTAGACCAAGCACACGTTATGTACACAAACCTGGATCACGGCGGGCTTCTTCATCTCTGCCACCTTTAGAAGCTTCTCCTTTTCCAGGACTGTGGTGTACTCAACATCTAGCCCAGCGACCCACTCATCCTTTGAACTTTCGAGCATGTGTAGGAAGCGACCAAGGCATGCTTTCACCATGGCGGATGTACGGGTGTAGATGACGATGAACTCATCGCCGGTGATGGTTCTAACCTTGTACTCATCGCCGATCATGGAGATTTTGGAGGCCATGGATTTTGGAGGCAGGTTAGGAGAAGTGGAACCAGTGTAATGTGAAAGGACGGGACGACTGGGAGCGAACTATTGTAAGGTAGAAGACAGGGACGAGTAGGGCGTGCGAACGGCGTGGGGTGGTGGCTTGCCCAGTGGATAAACAGCTTCATGCCCCCAAAGAGTTCTCCAGTACTATGCAGGACCCACTAGATGTCATGTCTACTAACCCACATCGTAGGCCTGGCGGTATAGTTTCTGCATGTTGGCACGCCATACCGGCGCGTGCATGTAACTTTCGCTTAATTCTATCAACCGTCACGCCTCCCACGACCTTCACCTCCCTCACACGGTCGCGCCCTTTGAGACTTCGGACGGCTATAAATGAGCAATTTTTTTTGCCTACTCCGCATGCATGATACTCCCTCTGGTCCTTTTTACTCCTCTAGTCCTTTATACTAAAAATATCAATATCTACAATACTAAATATATATTTTATGAAACTACATTTCATAATGAATATAAAAATATTGATTTGACATTGTGATGTTGATACATTTTTTTATAAGTTTGGTCGAAGTAGAGGTACTTTGACTTCAGACAAAACTTATATGCACTATGCAGACTACTTCCTCCGTCCAGGTGCGTTATGATATTGCCAGGTCATATATAGTCATCACAACAATTTGCATGCTTGACTCTCTGTCTCCCTCCGGCAGTCCCACCACTCCTCCCCGTGTGAAAACAATCTGCATGCATGACTCTCCTCCCCCACGCTCGTCCAATCCGGTGTGACCAGCAATATTTCCACCCCTCCCCTCCCCCATAATTTACTCCAACAAAAATATGCCCACCTAGCTGTTATGTTAATCATGCAACATATCTTACGTAGGTGTGGCATTTCTCGCTATAAATACTGCGCCTCCCACGGCATTTGGAAGAACACTCACGTTCATCGCCTTTATCTCCTCCTCCCTCTCAATTAAGGACCCGTCCACCACCATGGCATTGCCCCTCCCAAGCCCTAGGCGCTTCTCGCTACCCCGCGCGGAGGGTCACACGTCGCAGTTCTGTTCCTCGCCGCCACTAGTCGAGGAGGACATGTCGGCATTCTGTTCCTCGCTGCCACCAGTGGAGGATGACGCGTCGGTGTTCCTCTCCTCGCAGCGACGTGTCGAGGTGGACGCGTCGGCGTTCGCACTCTCGCCACCACGTGCATCGGAGGATGCGTCAGCTCCCCGCTACGAGGAGAACGTCACGCCGCCCGCCGAGCCCCCAGCTTGGAGGAGCTTTCGAAAGAAATGGAGGTCGACTTGTGGGAGGCTTTGCCTCCGGCAGAGCGCACCAAAAGAGAGGCGGAGAAAAAGGTTGAGGAAGAGAAGCGCGCCATGAGGCATGCTGCCTGGTAGGCCTATGTCGCATCCGAGAGAGTCAAGCAATTGGCTCTTTGGCAGAAGGCTCGTGCGAGGGCCGTGTTGGTGGCGGAGGACGCCTGTGCCAAAGCCTCATCTACGGTTGGCGGTACGTGGACCGGGTGCATGCTTCCAGCGAGGAGGAGTACCTGTTGGCGCTGGATCACCAGACCGGTGAGATCGCGGTCACCCGCCGGCAAGCCGCCAATCAGCACCTCGCGAGTTGCGAGGCCGAGGAAGAGGCGTTGTGTCGCCGAGCTGGGAAATGGCCGCGCACCAGGGCAGTCGTGGCGGGCCGCAAGCGCTCCACCCAGTGTCGTGGCTTTTATTAGGAATAATTTAGTGTCGTAAGGCGATCTCATTAGTTTTGGGATGGAAATGATAAATCCCGAACGTTCGGGAATTATTAGCGTTGTTAATTAAGTATGTAAGAGGAAAAGTTTGTAAACCTTGTGTATCCGTACGCATTTGTAAGTACGTGCATATAGCACAAACTTAACTATATATCGCAGTACACGTCTCTCTCTCTATATATGCTTGTAGACTGTACTACTACTATTATGTATACATACATGTGCAAATGCGTATGTTTTAACATTACGATGCGGTTTTTGTAAAACTAGAAAAATAGCACTAGTCGCGCTTGTGAAACGATTCAATGCAAAAGAAATGCAAAAATGCTCATTTGATTGTTTACTTTAGCTTCCTTCTCTCTGTGGTTATTTCTTTATTGTACTTTGTACGGAGTATCTCACTGGTCGGGAAGGCATGCAAATTCCCAAACTGCTTCGTACACCCTGTATTGAATTTTTTGCCTAACAAGTTGTGCCGTGCAATTGGAATTCCATCTTGAGTACTACTACTAGGAGTACTAGGGGCCAGTTCTTTTAGGCTTCTAGATTAGTACTCCCATAACTAGATTAGAAGCCCAAATGAATGAGTGAGGCAGCTTATTTTTTAGGCCACCAAAAGAACTGGCCCTAGGAGTAGTAGCTAGGGATACTAGGAGTAGTAGCTAGGGATCGAGTGTGCGAGATGAACCGGACAAAGTAAATGCAGAGAGATGAAATGCAAAAAAGACAGAGGGATGTGATGGTTGCTTGTCCGTTTATTTTACCAGGCCACTTATTACTGGGAGTGGTGGGGTTTTGTGATATGATGGCTTTACTGCTGCACCACGAGCGGGGTGTGTGAGCGTTCTGGGAACCAGGGTACCCTGACTTTCCTGCCTGCGGCCCACGGTGTGGCTTCCTCAACGGCCTGGTACGGCCCATCTCCAAGACCACCAAGACAAGACCTCGCGTGGGGCCAGTCCTCGCGAGGAGGACGACACCAAGACCTCCCGAGGGAGCGGCCTCCCCAGGCGGCCTCCCGAGGAGCAGAGATTTCTATGCAGGTACCCCACCTCACGAAGCTGAGGTGACTTGAGCCATGATGACCAAGGCCAGGCAGGCGCCAGCGGGCATAGAGGAGGCAGTTTCCTCTTTGGTGCTAAGGATGCAAGGACAGGCATGGGTTCCCGAGGAATCCCCCAAAGGTTTCCATTCCGGTGCTACAAGACCAAGACCACAGGCTTGGCAAGACGGAGGTCATTGCCGAGCCCACCGCTGCGTCATGACCAGAAGCTTTGCAGGAGAAGACCACCTTTTGTCAGGATAGGATGTACTACTTGTCCCCTTTCAAATTGGCCGTTGTGGGATTCCTTCCCGCCTATGTTTTGAGGGAAGAGGACCAAGGCCACTATAAATATAGGTTAGCCACCACCATACAAGGGGTCGACTCATTCTCACCCCCGAGCCCTCGCGAGGTAGTTCATCCTCAGCCCCTCGTGAGGCCAATCCACCACAAAGCAGGAGTAGGGTATTACACCGCAAGGTGGCCCGAACCTGGGTAAACTGTCGTGTTCATCTTCTTCCTTTTTCACGCGAATTGGGCTAGGCTAGGCTGTGGGGCAACGGGCTCTAGGCTTGAGAGGTTGAGATCTTCACACACGCCCCAGAGTTCGAACCTTCTTGGGTCTGAGGAGCCCTGAATCTGACATTTGGCGTGCCAGGTAGGGGCGTGTCGAAGTCCTCCTTCCATCGTTCGCTTCGCCTCCGTTCCGTCGCTCTCATGGCCGACGCTCGCCATGTCCGTGCCTAGCACCGGGCCGCTCGTGTCGCCCAGACGACACCCGTGGGCAACAGCGCTCCTTGCCGCTCTGCCACCCCGGTGGCTAACACTGCCACTGATCCTGCTGCTCGTGAGCAGCAGGATTCGTCGCTGCCACCTTCCATGCGGCGTGATGGCCGCACCGCAACCCCATCGCCCACTCTGGCCATGGCATCGTATTCCCATGCTCGCCGCGGGCCGGCAAACGCGTAGGCTGCATTGCTCATGGCGCGTGAGCTCCTGCGTTACCGCCTGGCCAACGACCTCTACGATGACTGGCTTGGCCGCATCGCCAAGCTCGTCTACGCTGCTGGTGAGGCCCCTGCGCCATCCCGCTCACTCCTTCCCCCGTCATCCCAGGCGGGTGATGTGCCTCACGGTGCGCCTCATCCACCTCCTCTACGTGGCGCCAACCCCGAGCCCAGGCGTGACACACCCCAGCGCGACCCATCGCGCGGGGCGCCGGCGCGCGATGAAGAAAGCTGGCAGGTGATCCAGTGCCCACAAGTCAATGCGCACGCGCTCCCGGTGCCGCAGCGCCAACACCAGGACTGCACGCTGCTGGAGGTCACAGCGCGCGGGCATCAAGACCAAGCTCCACCCATGCGGCCCGCGCCTGTGAGCACGGCAGGCTGCCGTGCTTTCACCCCGAAGCTGCGCCGCGTCGTCTGGCCCGGCAAGTTCAAGCCGGATCTGCCTCTCTGTGACCTTCGGCAAACGCAACAACTACCACCCTGAGCTCATCGACTTTGACATCACCCATATCGGCCTCCCGTACAATGCCATCGTCGGGTATCCGGCCCTCGCCAAGTTCATAGCGGCAACCCACCACGGCTACAATGTCCTCAACATGCCAAGAAGTGGCAGCATCATAATGGTCGCCTGCGACGAGAAGGATGTGGTGTGCTCCCTCGAACGCGCCTACCAAGCCACGGTGGCTGACAACCTAGACGACGAGGGTGCCGTCCTGTTTTCTGAGATCACACCCAAGAAGAAGAAGCAACTCCTCCCCAAGAGTCATCAGGGGGCTAGTGCACCCGTCGACGGTACTTTAGGCCCCGCACCTGCTGCTGGGGCGCCCCTTCCGCCTCCCTCAGGACGGGCTTGGGGGCTCCTGTCTGGAGAGCCTCTGACCTGACCAGGGCGACAAGGGAGGTGCTCGGGCACCACTTGGAGGCGTGCTTCAATGCGCGCCACCGCGAGCAAGGGGCACGGTGTGAGGTGCCAGGTGCGTGAGAGTTCATCATCAAGGCAATCGAGGAGCTTAAGGAGGCAAGGGCCATGCGCGGCGAGCATCGCCCCACACGGCCTCCCAGTGCAGCTGCAGCCCCTGGCGTGAGCAGCGAGCTGCGCGTCTGCGTTAACATACCAGGCCTCAACAGGGCTGCTTCGCAGGACCTCTTCTGGCCGTCTCGCATCGGCCGGAGTGGGGGCTACCCCTGCAGTTACGTCCACATGCCATTTGGCCTGCTGAACGTGGGCACCTCGTACCAGTGCTTAGTGCAGGGTGCCATGGCAGCCCACAAGGCCAGGCGCCAGGCGGTCCTGTCGGAGGAAGTGCCAGGCCCTCGCAAGCCCGGCGGGCCTCAGGAGCCGCCCGGCTCATGAGGAGCAATTTCTGCAGCAAGTGTCTTCAGCTACATCGACTCTCCTACAACGACGGTGCCAGGTGACTTTTTGGTTTGTTTAGATTGAGGGCGCCCGGCGGGCTGCATCATCCTCAGGCTACTGGGGCCCGTCCTCGCAGCTACGTCATTTCAATTCATGTATTCTGGACCAGTTATGCCTGCTTGAATTACCATGGTTGTTAACATTATGCTTGACGATCTATCATTTCTGGGGTTACCCTTGCGGTCCCCGCATGTTGCTAACCTGCCCCTTGCTCATCCCGCGATGGGGGTTATCAGCACGGCGCCTGTGCTCGGGTCCGTCCCTGTAGCACTGACAAACCTAAGAGACTGAGCTCTGGCTCACGGCTGGCCCCGTGCATGTCACCTCACCAGGTCCTTAGTGCCTTCGTCTTCTTGCGGAAAGATCATGGGCAGAACAGCAAGCACGGCTACCTTTTGTATTTTGTGACTGACTAATGTGCAAGAACTTCCAGAGACAGGTCTTCGAGCGGCTTCGCCAACACCTCACCACTTCATGAGGATGCTACACCGCGTACTATCGGGCACAACCCCTCCTAGGCACCCCCGCAGGGCGAGCCACTCCTTTCTCGTGCAAGTCACGTGCACGTTAAAAGGGGGGCCCTTGAGCACCGCGCCTCAGGGGCTCCTACTGGCTCTGGAGCCCTCATGCCCTGGCCTTGACCACGGTATCGCAACCTGGCATACCAGTGCCGGCTGAGCCCTGCTCGAGGGCCGGGTCCTGAGAACGTAGAGCACCATGATGAGTGAGAGAAATGGGGTCGCGAAACCTTGCGGAGGAGCAACAAGGGAGGGGCACGAGCCAACACCGGTGGCACTCTCCTTTCAAACTAGGACATCAGTGCTCTCTCACGCCTCTCGTGGAGTTCGCCTTAATTTATTTCAGGACAGGGAGCATGCGCAATATCGAAAGCCGAAAAAGTTCGCCCTCACGACAAAGGAACCACGACAGGTCGTGAAAGCTAAGCTAAGTTATCTCGCACGTATCAGCGCGAGCCTTGCTCCCGACACTTTGCTCTCCCGCGACCTTGCTCGGGCAAGGAAACCTCCCTCTTAATCCTTTGGGAGCTGCTTGCGCGCTAAAGGGGACCTCCCGAGCATCGCGCCTCGGGGGCTCTTACCGGACCTCGGGCCGCTCACCTCCTGGCCTTGACCATGGCATCGCGACCTGGCATACCAGCGATGGCCGAAGCTTGCCTGAGGACTGGGTCCTGTCGGCGTAGAGCACTAAGCTACAGCGAGAGTAAAAGGGGGCCCGTGCGCAAGTGAGAGACGCAATCACGAGATAAGTTGGGAATGTTAACATTAAAGCGCAACCGTCACGGCTCTTACACACCCCCGCGGGGCCCTTCATGATTTTTCATGCAGGAACGAAACAAAAGAAAAGGTCTCCCGAGGATCGTGGCTCAGGAAGCGCCGCCCGCAACGTCATGATGCCTGGTCAACACCATTCCTCTCCTAGGCCCATGTGCAGCGGCTCATAGTAGTCGTCGTCGCTTGAGCTTGGTCCGGAGGAAGCGCCACTTCTGCTGGAGGTATCGCGGACAAGGCCAAGGGCAAGTTCACCGCCCGGGGCCTCGTTGCCTCGCCGGCCAGCAGGAAGATCGCCGTCGCAGCCGCCTCCCCTTGGGCAGCACTCCAGACATTGGTCGTCCTCTCCGAAGACCTTGAAGAAAAGAGTCGAGGCCCCGTCATACTCGAAGTGGAGGGCGTGCCTCCACTCCGAGTTGCAGGCGCGGGCAATCGCCCCCCCATCCCCGGGTCATGAAGACGTCGCCAGAGGAGGTGGCCTCGACCTCCCCCTGCAGCAGCCGTCGTGCTGAAGCCACAGCTCGACGGGCCCCTTCAGCGGGGTCTCCCCCGCCAGGGACGGCAGGAGCCGGATCCATGTGCATGGCGGCATCGCCGTCCACACCATGAACTCGCGGGCCGTGCCGCCGGCATGGGCCTGCGGGCGAGGTGGTTGCATATCCGTCGCTTGCTCCCCTTCCCGACTTCGTCCTCCACAGCTCCCGCGGCCGCTCCCGTGAGCAGGACCTTGGGCGCGAGCGCTAGCGCCGGTGGGGAACCCCGGCGGAGCGCGCTCGCACCAGGGTAGGGTAGCTGTGGGCACTGTGGTTGCCTTGCGGGGACGACCACATCTCTTCTTCGGAGGGAGCAACTCCGGTTCCACCCGTGGGGCCTTGCCCTTCTCCTCGGCTAAAAACCTCCTCACTGGCGCCATGGACGCTTCGGCAAGATGGCGGCGCGACGGAGATGACGAAGGAGCAAGAAGCAAGAAGATGAAGATGGCCTGGGGGCTCCTCTCCCATTCCCCTTTTTATAGGCGGAGGAAGGTCTACCAGTGGCCTTCCATGTTCCGGGCGATAATGGCCCTGCTGCATGCATCAGGCTGTTGTCAACTCGAAACGGTTGCCGACACGATGTGGGGAAGCAGAGGCGTCCGCGTCCCGTCAAGCGCCACGCGTCGACCTGGCCCGCAGGTGATTGGGGCCCGGGGCGCTTCAATATTGCCCCTTAGCTTCACCTCGAGGCCAGCCCGAGCGCGCCTTGGGCTCGGGGGCTACTGTCGGCATTCTGGGAACCAGGGTACCCAGACTTGCCTGCCTGTGGCCCATGGCGTGGCTTCCTCAACGGCCTGGTACGGCTCATCTCCAAGACCACCAAGACAAGGCCCTCATGTGGGGCCAGGCCTCGCGAGGAGGACGACACCAAGACCTCTCGAGGGAGCGGCCTCCCCAGGCAGCCTCCCGAGGAGCGGAGATTTCTATGCAGGTACCCCACCTCATGAAGCTGAGGTGACGTGAGCCATGACGACCAAGGCCAGGCGGGCGCCAGCGGGAGCAAAAGAGGCACTTTCCTCTTTGGTGCTAAGGAGGCAAGGACAGGCATGGGTTCCCGAGGAATCCCCCAATGGTTTCCATTCCGGTGCAACAAGACCAAGACCACAGGCTCGGCAAGGCGGAGGTCATCGCCGAGCCCACCGCTGCATCACGACCAGAAGCTTTGCAGGAGAAGACCATGTTTTGTCAGGATAGGATGTACTACTTGTCCCCTTTCAAATTGGCCGTTGTGGGATTCCTTCCGGCCTAAGTTTTGAAGGAAGAGGACAAAGGCCACTATAAATATAGGTTAGCCACCACCATACAAGGTGTCAACTCATTCTCACCCCCGAGCCCTCGCGAGGTAGTTTATCCTCTGTACTAGTTCATCCTTAGCCCCTCATGAGGCCAATCCACCACGGAGCAGGAGTAGGGTATTACACCGCAAGGTGGCTTGAACCTGGGTAAACTATCGTGTTCATCTTCTTCCTTGTTCACGCGAATTCGTCTAGGCTAGGCTATGGGGCGACGGGCTCTAGGCTTGAGAGGTTGAGATCTTCGCACACGCCCCAGAGTTCGAACCTTCTTGGTTCTGCGGAGCCCTGAATCCGACAGGGTGAGACTCCCGTGCAGCGCCACCCTCTACACTAGTACTACCTCCGTCGTGGTTTATTAGTCCCCCATGTAATTTGACTAAAGATTTAACTGACAAAATGTTAGTGCATGTCACCAAAAACTATATCGTTGGATTTGTATTTGAACATAGTTTTCAATGATATAATTTTTGGTGACATGCATAACCATTTATTGTACTATATATAATGTTAGTTAAATTTATTGTCGTACTATATATAGTAAGGTGCCCGTGCGTTGCACGGAACAGTGAAATGCATTGATCGGGGAGTTGTTTATTTTGACAAAGTATGTGGGGGTCATCTCATGTGTAACGAGTATCGATAGGTTTCTTCATATATTATTTCTTCTGTAGAGCTCACAAGCATCCGGTTGAATAGTAAATGTAGGCTAAATAGATAAAAAAGTATCTTTTGCAAACAAAAGCGTTCAACTATTCAACCTGCATCCAAAACTTTTGAAGAAATAACACTTATTGTGCTTTGCAAGAAATGATCTTTAAGAATTATTTTTTGAGTCTCGATTTTGTTTATTTTTTCTAGACCACCATGAATGTAAATCAGGATGACTTGGAAGCGGGAAGAGGAAATGTAAGAAATGGTTCATCATAAGTCTTTCACCATTACTGTAGTAAACATTCTCAATTAATCTCATAAATGGCAAGGGAGAACTCTAATGGAGCAAAAGCATACATGGAAGATTCTAGACTAAACCATAAATGGATACACTTTTATTCAAGCGCGATACTCTAATAGAGCAAGATCATGCATGGAAGGTTCTATACTATATAAATAAGAAGTGTCCACATGCTTAGACATCGGCTTACATTGAGCGAAGACTAATGATGAATAGTTAACTTGGTAATGCATATGCCCAGGTGAACCTCCTTGAAGTCCCCGTGCATCATCTTGGGGCGAAGATGATACCAGGCCTCTTCCATGTCCACATTGCCGGGAACGGAGCAGCTCGGCACAGTCCCATTCAGCGTGATTGAGGCGCCAAGGTCGCCCTCGTACGCCGGAGGGGCAGTAACAGTGAGCACGCCCCAGTACAGCGGCCTCGTGTCAGCGTCAGCGGCGTTGCCCCTGATGCACACTACAGAGACGGGGCGGTAGCCTGCGCGGGCCTTGCCAGTGCCCATGGCCAAGAGGAAGACGCTGCCGTCCTCCTCCACGACTAGCAGGCGGCGGTGATCCTCCAGCAACTCCGGCACGGCGAACGGGTAGCACGTCTCATACTTGATGTTCACCGCGGGCCAGTAGTGATTGCTGGATGGTGCCGTGAGGTGATGCACGAGGCTCGCCAGCGATCCCTCAAACGGCAGCGTGCACTCATAGCAGTAGCAGGGCGCGTGCACGCATCTGGAACTATGCTCCGCCATCGAGTGCTGGTCGACGTACCTCTCACAACCGAAACTCTTGTAGACACAGTGCACCTTGCAGGCATCGACCAAGCCGTCCATGAAACGGGAGTGGTTGTAGTGGATGTTGCGCCCGCCGCATGGAGCGTAGGAGTAGCACACGAAGCGGTAGATGGTGTACTTACTAGTACTCCCTCCGTTTCTTTTACTAGTCTCTACTCTCTACTCTCTATCTCTACTCTTATAAAAAACGAGTTGGTGATGATGGTGTGCCTGCCATCTTGTAATACAGACCGTCCGATCTATATCTGACGGATAGAAAGCAAACTATGGCAATTTTGCAAAAGGATACCCGCACCTCTCTCGTTCATCCTTATCTCCCAGAACTTCACTGTTGAGTAATTAAAAAAGGAAGCCTCTGGAAAAATCTAGCATGGTGGCCGCTGCCGGCGTCGTCCATCCCCATGCCTCCGGTAAGTCCGACCACCAATCACCACCGCGCCCCACTCCTCCTCACCTTATCTCTCATCTTTCTCGAGATATCATTTTTTCGATGAAATTCTCGAGATACCATTTTTTCGTTGAAATTCTCGAGATATCATTAGTTTTTACACATGGGATTACTCTTGCATGGGTCAATCACAACAGGTGTTTTGTAAAAAAATGCATCTTGATGTTCTGTGCAATGCATAGGCATCTTGCTACTTTGCATATAATTCCAAACACCACGTAGACACGTTCTCTGACCATTTTACAACTATGTTAGTATCATTGTTAGTGGTCAGCCGGTGCAAGTTCTAGCCCCGGGTGTTTTAACCTTTTTTTAGTAATGAAATCTGGCGATTGTTCGCCATGAGCCCAATCCTGGCAAATCCCACATAATTGTCACATTTCCATCCAACGGTGGCCTGTTTTTAAGCCATAGTATTTGACAAAACCGCCACCCTTGCACACGTACTGTAACTGCGCCGCGGGTGCTTCCAACTGCCATGTCTCCCAATGAACGTTTGCTGGGGATTGGAGTTAGCACCAATGGCGGTTCGTAGTCGTTCCATGCTCGGGCATTGAAGTTTGTAACTATCTTAATATACTACTCCTCCGGTGCTAGTGGTAGAGCAGAGTCCTACTCGGCACTCCACTATACTACTCAGGCGTAGTAGTAGGTACTGTAGTTTATTGTACTAGTATTGTGATCACTCAAGCAAGTTGTCTGGCATCGATATGACCCTACGCTACTGGGATGTGTCTCGTAAGTCAAGCGGCGTGCTGCTACTACATTGTCATCATCACCTGTCCACTTCCCACAGCACATATTCGCTTCTCCATCCTTGTCCGCACATAATTGTCCAATCTTCCATCCCCGCTAGGCGCCTCCCCCATCTTCCGAAACCAAACACTAACAATGGCAGAACCCAGCAGTGTCCGCCAAAAGAGTAGCTGGAATTCGCTCCCCATAGAGGTAATCAAGCTCATTGTTTCACGTGTGGACAATCTCAGTACCATGCTGCTCGCCGCGTGCTCATCGGGGTTGTACCGTTTACTCAAAGCTCTCAGGCCGGAGCTTTTTAAGCCAGCTCCCTGCTTGCTGATGCCGCCTGATCTTTAGAAATGGCATGTCACGTAGCATAACGATCGTAGGGTGGCGAGCATCAACCCCCTCGACTGCGATCTGATCCCTGTCACCCTCAACTACATTAACGGTATGTACTGGGTCGGCATGAACACGTCTTGGATGGTGCTCGTCAACGGTCGCGGTAGCTGGATGCTCGTGGAGGTCTACAGCCAGCGATTAATCCCCCTTCCTTCGATTAACACTGTACTGCTTTGGCACCATGGCCCAGAATACTCGGAATCTTACAGTAGCCAACATGATACCAAGTTTGATTTGCTCAAGGTTGTAATCTGCCAAGTGCCCACAAGATCTGCAAATTATAAAGACTTCAGGCTAATTGCGTTCTTTAACCGCGGTCTCGCCTATCTGACACGCCACTGGGGTAAGTGGATAAATCTGCACGTCCATCGCAGGATCATACACCCTCCCTGGCTCTCTGATGCCATTGAACACAAGGGCTTCATTTACGCTGTGGACTCCTTCTATGGCTGGGCGTGTTGCTGGCCTACTCCAGTCATCGCTACAACAGGCTGTTACAGCAGTATGTTACTTTCCTATGATATCATGATGGCTTTCTTATATTACTGTCAACATTTACTGAAAAAATATTCATGCTCATAACATGCTGTTCTTAAGATTGACTACAGTAGGAGCCCTTTTTATTTGACTCCAACTTGATATGATGTTGTAGGCCGCCTGGTGTCCCTACCCTTCCTAATCCCAGAACCTTTCAAAGAAAAGCGGCATGGCTGTTGCAGGTGGTTCCTGGCTCAATCAGACGATGGCGAACGATTGATGATCGTTCGCACGTACCGGATGTGTTGTTTTGTGGAATACAATCACAGTCACTGCAAGGTCTTTGAGCAGGATCCCAGCTTCTCTGGGCCTTCAGGAATTTTTTACTAGATGCCGGTAAGTAGCCTTGGTACATGCTCTCTATTTCTCGGATTGAATTATCCAATTAAGTAGGAGATAACCGACGACAAGGATCATGATGGCAGCGCGGTTTCATTCATCAGGCAAAACTGTGAACATAGCGTACCATGCGTCTCTCCATGCACCATATTCTGTTATGTCCCACCACGCTCTGCAGCCCAAAGTAGGAGAGAGGGTCGCAAGTATCAGACTTTGACCTGCTGGCTAGAGTTTCCCCCGGCAGGCACCCATCTGGTTCAAGCCGTCAGCCAATCCCCACATCTTAATAAATAGTAACGTCTAACTGAGCCAGTTAGTTAGATGCGTACACTTGGTGTAGTAGGATCTTTATTTAGTTTGATGCATCCACTTGTCCTTTTTTGGTAGCCCTTTTGTAATGTTGGCTGATGTTTGGTTTGTAAGAGAGAGCTGCGTCTTTACTCTTCTGGCCTGCTTACTGCTTCTGTTGCTATTTTGAATGTACAATCAGTAATATATTTCGTCTGTTGGTTGAATAAATGTGCTGTTAGAATGACCAACACAATGTTTTGGAAGTCGTTGCACGGTCCGATCCTTTAGTGCCCCGTACATAGCACATACTATTTTTGGTACGGAACACATTTTCCAGTTGTCGATCACATGCAGCCCAGTGATGAAGGCCCAATAGAGGAGCCCATAATTAACTGGAAGGGAGGCTCTCACATGAATCCGGCCCAGGTACATGCTCATGGTTCTCTAAACATAAATAAATAAATAAAGCTAAATGCTCACGCACCAGTTCTTTAAATTTATGATTTGAAAAGTCAAATTTTAACAGGAGGATATTATTTCCTATGAGAGTGCCGTTACATTCAGTCGATATTATTCTTAGGCAAAGATAGCGACTAGTCTTTTTTCTCCCACCATTTTCTTCCTGCAACTAGTGGACCCACGCAAATCATAGTCAACGTCGTAAATAGTGCCAGTCCATTATTATTTTTCGATAAGAATGCCCAACCCAGCCCAACACACTGGCGACACCACTTTATCCCATGGCTTCTGAATGTGCTCGGCTTCACCCCTCAAGAAGAAAATTCTCTCAAAAAAACCTCAAGAAGAAAAAGGTGCTTCGCAGCATTTTAAAATAAGTTGTAGCCATATAAAATTAATTCTTATAATCCAGCATAATGAGTTTTTGGGTCTGACCGGTCCAGCCGCCAAAACCAAACCTGTGCCGGCAGGAGCGCCTGTTCCCTCCTTCTACGGCTGGTTGCGCTGCCGTGCACGCATCGCCGCCCTGTCGTACCCTGAAATGCTAGCCAGGCCATTCCTTTACTCCCCCCGACATCCTATTCTTCTCCGGTGACGGCAGCCTACCCCGCACCAGAACCAGTCAACCCTCGTACTCCCCTCCGCCTACGGCCATACTGCCGCATGTTCCCCGGCTCCTGTTCATTCCTGTCCGAGGCCTCGCCGTCGTCCTCCGCCTTGGTGCGCTTGCAGTGGCACCGCCGTCCGGCCCTGTCAACATAGTGAATCGGGAGAGGACTATAGTTGTGAGTATGACAGTACGGACCCACCAGGTCCACTCCCGAACACAAGCAAGCGCCTCTTTACTACTCAGATGCACCCCTAGATTGTTTTTACTCTAATCCACCCTGCTGATATCTGGGACCCACATCATTGTCAACGTATAGTCAATTAACGACAGAAATGCACACCTTTTTTTCTTTTGAGTATTTGTTCGGAGGAGCAGGCTATAAACTGGGTTGTGCGGTCTCTGTGGCCCGTCTAACAACATGACCAGCCCAACAGTTTTTCTTTGGGAAAATAGGTAGCCCACTATTTCTTTTTGAAGAATACCCAAGCTAGGCCTATTTGTTTTCTTCGACTTACTGGGCTTTAAATCTTTGAAGATGAGGAGGGATGCATTCCGGCCTGGCCAGAGAGTATGGGAAGTAAATCTTAAAAGTAATACGAAAGGGGTTGCAAATTCCAAAAAAATAGCAAATGGGCAATTAGTTTTGTTTTTTGTTTTTGTTCTTCATTGATATTTTATATTTCATTGGATTTTAACATAACATAGTATTACTTTATTTTTAAATTAGTTTTAGTATGGCTACTAATTTTTGGATTAAAAATATTTTGTTCCCCAGCAAAAATATGCGAATTTTTTAAATTTCGCATATTTTTTAGTTCAAATTTTCAACCCTGGTACTAACCAGAAAATGGGCAGCAATTCTAAAAATGGAAAATGGGCTGCAACAAATTCCATATGAATTAGTAAATGGGCTGTAAATTATAAAAATAATAGCAAATGGGCTGTACACGCCACAGATTTCGAGGCTGACTTGTTTACGCAAGGCTTTGTCAACTTATAGTCAACACATGATTCTAGCAGCAGTGACTGTTGGATGTCCATCCAACGGCCGACGTGCTTCTTCAAACTCTGATCTTCCTGCTCGAGCCACCTAAACCAGCGCCGGCGGGACTGCCTGCTACCTCCTCTTGTTGCCGGTTGTGATGCAGCGCAGGCTTCACTGGCGCACCCTACTCCCTCCGCTGGCCTGGGCATCCCTCTACCCACCCACACCTCCTGTTATTCTCCGGTGATGGCAGCCTCATGCCGTAGCCGAACCAGTCAACCGTCATACTCCCGTCAGCATGGGCATCCACTGCTGTGTCTTCGCCGGCTCTGGGTCATTCCATTCCTAGGCCTCATCGTCGTGCACTGCATTGGTGCTCTAGGCGCGGCGTGTTCAACATGATCAACATTCAACAAACGACAGCCATCGGAATAGGGATGTACGTGGAGAGGCTGACAGTAGGGACCCCCATGGTCCATGGCCGCACGCAAGCAACTGCCTCCTTATTACGCAAAAAAATAATGATTCCTCCCACTGACATTTGGGGCGCACCAGTTCGGAGGCTGACCTATGGGCCTACTATGTTGACGCATACGTAGGGCTTTGTCACTTAGTCAACAAACGATTCTAGCAGCAATGACCATTCGATTTTAATCGAACGGTCTTGCTGCTTCTTCAATCTCTGAACTTCTTGCACCAGCCACCCAAACCAGCGCCGGCGGGACCGCCTGCTCCTACCTCTAGTTGCCGGCTATGCTGCCGTGCAGGCCTCACCGCCCCACCCTACTCCCACCACTGGCCAGGCCTTCCCTCTACTCACCCACACCCCCTGTTATTCTTTGACGATGGCAGCCTCAAACCGCAGCCAAACTAGTGAATCCTCGTAGTCCCCTCCGCGTGGGCATCCACTGCTGCGTATTCCCCGGCTTCGGGTCGTTCCTTTCCTAGGTCGCGCCATCGTCCACCACCTTGGTGCTCTCAGACGGTACGGCATCGTCAACACAGTCAATGAACGACAGCCATCAGAAGAGGACTGTAAGTGGAGAGGCTGACAGCTGGGTCCATGGCCGCACGCAAGGAAGTGCCTCCTTATTACATGCAAAATAATTATTCCTCCACCTGATAGCTCGGACCCACCGGAAGGGCCTCTGTATTTCATGAAAAAAACATTCCCCCTGACAGCTAGGACCCACCGGCTTTATCTTCGCGCTGAAGGAAGTGCCTTCTTACCCCTGACAGCTGGGACCCCCCAGGTTGAAGCGAAGGTAGCGTTATCTGTCTGGCCGCGAACGTGTACGTACAGAGCGGTCGATTGGTCTCTCTGCAGCGACGTACCATGGCCGAGTAAGGAGTGGCACATATTGAAGTAGAGGCGCCGATGTAGCATGTCACGTAGTCCCGTGTATATTGTGTACACATACGTACAGCCACGCTGCAAGATAGTAAATACGGCTACGTACGTACATACGGATGGGGTCTCTAACGCGAGCAGCAACGTCATCCTCTTCATCGGCAGCCAACCGGCTGGGTCAGAACGGAGTAAATAGTGTCGCGTGTTCATCGGGAGCCAACCAGCTTGGATGAAACAGCTGAAATGAGGTCTGGCATACTGCAGAATGGAGGAAACGGCCTTCTGTTCGACCGCGTATGGTCGAAATAGGGTCCTGTTCATCGGGAAGGGTCTGGCGTACTACAAAACAGAGGAAACGACCTTCTGTTCGAGCTCCGACGGTCAAAACAGGGTGCTGTTGATCGGGAGGGGTGTGGCGTACCGCAAAACGGAGGAAACAGACTTGTGTTGGAGTGCCTACGGTCGAAACGGGGTCCTGTTCATCGGGAGGGGTGTGGCGTACCGCAAAACGAGACTCCACGGGATACTGTTCATCCACCGTCTACTGCCTCGCTCCAGCCTCCACGGGCTACTATTCATCCACCGTCGACATCCTCCAGCTTCCACCTGACATTGTTCATCCACTGTCGACTTCCTCTAGCCTCCACCAGTACTGTTCATCCCCAGGGTCCTGTTCATCCAGCCTCCACCGGCTACTGTTCAACCAGCCCTCCACGGGGTCCTGTTCATCTAGCCTCCACCGGCTACTGTTCAACCAGCCCTCCACGGGGTCCTGTTCATCCACCCCCAAACGGCTCGGGTGTGTGGCGGCCTCCTCGATCGGGGTCCTGTTCATCCAGCGGCAACGGCCTCTACTACCACGGGGTCCTGTTCATCCAACCCCCACCGGGAACTGTTCATCCAACCCCAAGAACAGTCACTATTCATCAAGAGCCAGCAGCAGGTTTGATCGGCTTCAGTTAGCAGCAGTAGCGAAGGAATCACTCGGGATCAGTTAACAGCCAAGGGATCGATTGCTCGGGTTCAGTAACATAGCTAGTGTAATCGCTCGGGTTCAGTAAGCAAATGCCTCGCTCGGGTTCAGTTAGAGCCCAACTCCTCGCACACAAGCATGTACATGTATGAGAGAAACACGCAATCCCTCCGTGCATCGCTCGGCCCCGACCACCCACCGTAACCAGGAACTCCCCGATATTTTCCTCGCCCTGTCTTCTACCATGATTTTTTCTGTCATGGAGGGCCCAAGGAATGTCATGCAGGTGCGTCCCCGGCCCGCCTAGGACAAAAAGCCCATTTTCTGTCATGATTTTTAGTCATAGAAGTAGGAGCCCACCACATTTATGATGATACATGGTTTTGTCACAATTATCGTCATAGAAGTGTCATAAGCATGACATAAAAAGTTTTTGTTCGGGCCAAAATGTCATGGATGTGTCTTTTTTTTGTAGTGTTACCTTCGGGATTAATTATGAACCTGAATAATTGTTATTTGGTGCCTGCGTGAAGCATGAACATTATATCTCGATCTTGTTTATTGCGAGACGGTTATTCATTTAAGTCAGAGAATAATGGTTGTTCTATTTATATGGATAATATCTTTTATGGTCATGTACCTCTTGTGAATGGTTTATTCTTGTTGAATCTCGATCGTAGTGATACACATATTCATAATATTGATGCCAAAATATGCAAGGTTAATGATGATAGTGCCACATATTTGTGGCACTGCCTCTTAGGTCATATTGGTGTAAAGCGCATGAAGAAACTCCATGCTGATGGACTTTTGGAATCACTTGATTATGAATCATTTGAGACATGTTCACCATGCCTCATAGGCAAGATGACTAAAACCCCGTTTTCCGGAACAATGGAGCGGGCAAGTGAATTGTTGGAAATAATACATGCCGATGCATGCGGTCCGACGAGTGTTGAAGCATGTGGTGGATATTGTTATTTTCTTACCTTCACGGATGATTTAAGTAGATATTGGTATATTTACTTAACAAAACACAAGTCTGAAACATTTGAAAAGTTTAAGGAATTTCAGAATGAAGTGGAGAATCATCATAACAAGAAAAATAAAGTTTCTACAATCTGATCGTGGAGGTGAATATTTGAGTTACGACTTTGGCATGCATTTAAGACAATGTGGAATTGTTTCACAACTCATGCCACCTGGAACACTATAGCGTAATGGTGTGTTCGAACGTCGTAATCGTACCTTATTGGATATGGTGCGTTCTATGATGTCTTTTACCAATTTGCCACTATCGTTTTGGGGTTATGCATTAGAGACAGTTGCATTCCCTTTAAATAAGGCAGCGTCTAAATCTGTTGAGACAACACCGTATGAGTTATGGTTTGGCAAGAAACCTAAGCTATCATTTCTTAAATTTGGGGATGTGATGCTTATGTCAAGAGGCTTGAGCCTGATAAGCTCGAAGCCAAAGAGAAGAAGTGCGTCTTCATAGGATACCCTAAAGAGAAAATTGGGTATACCTTCTATCACAGATCCGAGGGCAATATGTTTGTTGCCAAGAATGGGTCCTTTCTAGAGAAGGAGTTTCTCTTGAAAGAAGTGAGTGGGAGGAAAGTAGAACTTGATGAGTTAATTGTACCTTCTCTCGAATTGGAGAGTAGCACATCACAGAAAGCAGTTCCCGTGATGCGTACACCAACCGGAGAAGAAGCTAATGATGATGATCATGAAACTTCGGATCAAGTTACTACTAAACTTCATAGGTCGACCAGGGTACATTCCGCACCAGAGTGGAACGGTAAATCCTGGAAGTCATGTTGTTAGACAACGACAAACCTACAAACTACGAAGAAGCAATGATGAGCTCAAATTCCGACAAATGGCTTGAGGCCATGAAATTCGAGATAGGATCCATGTATGAAAAGAAAGTATGGACTTTGGTGGACTTGACCGATGACCGGCAGGCCATTGAGAACAAATGGATCTTTAAGAAGAACACATATGATGATGGTAATGTCACCATCTATAAAGCTTGACTTGTCGCAAAGGGTTGTCGAAAAGTTCAAGGGGTTGACTACGATGAGACTTTCTCACCCGTAGCGATGTTGCAAAATCTTAGGATTATGTTATCAATTGCTGCATTTTTTATTATTAAATCTGGCAGATGGATGTGAAAACTGATTTCCTTAAGGAAGAGTTGTATATGATGCAGCCCAAAGGTTTTGTGGATCCTAAGGATGCTAAAAAGGTATGCAAACTCCATCGATCCATCTATGAACTGTTGCAAGCATTTCGGAGTTGGAATATATGCTTTGATGAGTTGATCAAAGTTTTTAGGTTTATATGAAGTTTATGAAGAAACTTGTAATTTCCAAGAAAGTGAGTGGGAGCTGTATAGCATTTCTGATAGTATGTGTGGATGACATATTGTTGATTGGAAATGATGTGGAATTTCTGGAAGGAGATTTTCAAAGGAAGACCTAGGTAAAGCTGTTACATATTGGGCATTAAAATCTACAGAGATAGATCAAGACGCCTAATAGGACTTTCCCAAAGCACATACCTTGACAAGATTTTGAAGAAGTTCAAAATGGACAAGTCGAAGAAAGGGTTCTTGCCTGTGTTGCAAGGTATGAAGTTGAGTCAGACTCAAAGCTTGACCACGACAGAAGAAAGAGAAAGGATGAACGTTCTCCCCTGTGCCTCAGCCATAGCCTCTATAATGTATGCCATGATATATACCAGACCTGATGTGTGCCTTGCCATGAGTCTGGCAAGGGGATACAACAGTGATCGTCAGTTATGGAGGTGATAAAGAGTTTGTCGTAAAGGGTTTCATCGATGCAAGCTTTGACACCGATCCGGATGACTCTGAGTCAGAAACTGGATATGTATAGTGGAGCACTCATTTAGAATAGCTCCAAGTGGAGCGTGGTAGCAGCATCTACAGTATGACATAGAGATTTGCAAAGTACATATGGATCTGAACATTGTAGACACGTTGACCAAAACCTCTCTCACAAGCAAAACATAATCAAACCCAAAAAGTCACTGGGTGTTAATCACATAGTGATGTGAACTAGATTATTGACTCTAGTGCAAGTGGGAGACTGTTGGAAATATGGCCTAGAGGCAATAATAAAATGGTTATTATCATATTTCCCGTTCATGATAAATTTTTATTATTCATGCTAGAATTGTATTGACCGGAAACTTTAATACATGTGTGAATACATAAACAACACCGTGTCCCTAGTATGCGTCTACTAGACTAGCTCGTCGATCAAAGATGGTTAATGTTTTCTAACCATGGACATGAGTTGTCATTTGATAACGGGATCACATCATTAGGAGAATGATGTGATGGACGAGACCCAACCATAAGCTCAGCAACATATCGTATCGCTTAGTTATTTGCTACAACTTTCTTCATGTCAAGTATCTATTCCTTAGACCATGAGATCGTGAAACTCCCTGACACCGAAGGAATACTTAATGTGTATCCAAATGTCACTTTGTAACTGGGTGATCATAAAGGTGCTCTACAGGTATCTCCGAAGGTGTTTGTTGGGTTGGCACGGATCAAGATTAGGATTTGTCACTCCGTGTGACGGAGAGATATCTCTGGGCCCTCTCAGTAATACAACATCACAAGAAGCTTACAAGCATGTGACTAATGAGTTTAGTCACGGGATCTTGTATTACAGAACGAGTAAAGAGACTTGCCAGTAATGAGATTGAACTAGGTATGGAGATACCGACGATCGAATCTCGGGCAAGTAACATATCACCGGACAAAGGGAATTGCATACGGGATTAACTGAATCCTTGACATTATGGTTCAATCGATAAAGATCTCCATTGAATATGTGGGAGTCAATATGGGCATCCAGGTCCCGCTATTGATTATTGACCGGAGAGGAGTCTCCGTCATGTATGCATGTTCTCGAACCCATAGGGCACACACTTAACGTTCAGTAGTGCAATGGTAGTATTGAGATATTCATATAGTGAAGTCCGAAAGTAGTTCGGAGTCCCGGATGGGATCTGGGACATCACGAGGAGCTCCGGAATTGTCTGGAGGTAAAGATTTATATATGGGAAGTTATATTCAGGGATTTGAAAAATGTTTGGGGTTTTTCGAAATTGTACCGGGAAGGTTCTAGAAGGTTCTAGAGTGGGGCCCACCTGCATGGTGGGACCCACATGAACAGGGGTAGTGGGGAAAGGCCCCACACCCCTGGTCTAGGCACACCAAGATCCTCCCTTAAAAGGAATAGGATCATATCTCGAAGGGATAAGATCAGGATCCCTAAAATGGGGGATAGCGATCGGTGGGGAAGGAAGGAGGGATTTCCTTCCTCCCCCCTTGGCCAATAACCCTAGAGGCTTGGAGGGCAAGCCACCAGCCCCCTCCAAGCCTATATAAAGGTGGGGAGGCGTTGGGGGCAGCCACCCTTCCCTTGCCCATCTCCCACCCGTTACTCCTCCTCCATGTTCCGTCAGGGCTTGGCGAAGCCCTGCCAAAATTTCGCTGCCACAACCACCACCACGCCTTCGTGTTGGTTCAGATCTCATCTACCTTCTCTCCCTCACTTGATGGATCAAGAAGGAGAGGACACCGTCGAGCCGTGCATGTGCTAAACTCGGAGTTGCCGTCCATTCGGCAATAGATCAGGTTGGATCGTGAAGAGTACGAGTACATCAACCGTGTTACGATGCTAACGCTTTTGGTCTACAAGGGTATGTAGACACACTCTCCTCTCATTGCTTTGTATCTCCTAGATTAGATCCTGGGTGTTTGTAGGAATTTTTTTGATTTTCATCCTTCGTTCCCCATCATGAACTGGTCAGTTCATACTTGGTAAGTCCTGAGGGGTAGTTGCTTGGGCACTTCATCTTGGACAGAGCCAGCCCCAAGTCAGCAGCGGCGGAGGAGGTGTTCCTCCAGGTCAAAGCATGGATCAGTGCCGCTAACATGTGTACCTACAAGAAGGAAGTAAATGTTAGAAGCTAAACTGCAATTGCACAAATGATGTAAAATACTGTAAGACATGGGGTGCAGCTGACCTTGATGGGAAACAACAACATTGCCTGTTATGGCCCTGCGTAAGTACATGGAAAGGCATGTTAACTACAACAGGGTTAGCATCCACCAAAAATAGCAAATGGAAATAAAATGACAGCATCTCTAGTGATATCTTCATTGCAGAGAGTAGCACGGTAGCAAAGGGACAAATTAAAAAATGGATACAACTATTAATTACAACAGGCTTAACAACATCCTGAGTCATGTATTATAAGTTTGTAGCTGGTATTAGTGAAATTGAGATGGACAGTTCATACTTGAACATCACATAGTGTGTAGTACTAAAATAAACAAGGCACCAACATGCTTAATACATCAACCATACAAAACATAGCCATTGCAACTGGTATTGGTAAGATTGAGCAGGTCAGTTCATACTTGGTAAGTCCTGAGGGGTAGTTGGTGCGGCACTTCATTTGGGCCAGAGCTCGCCCCAAGTCAGCGACGACAGAGGCGAAGTGTTCCTCCGGGTTGACACAGACAGCGGCCATCGCACCATCGACCGCCATCAGCTCGTCGACCTCCACGTCATATGTGGTTGGGCTTACGCGGCGATGCCCTGGGGTAGGAGCGGTGGGGATTTGGTGGCATGAGGATGTTTCGCATGCGCTATTTAAGCAATCGGGTCAGGGTCGTGATAGAGATCGGTGGGTTACCTGACTGGATCGACGATGCTCGGGCAGAACGTAGATGTGGTTGAAGTTGTGGTTGCGGCTGTGGCGGTTTGAGGTGCTGGGAGGGGGCAGGGTGGGGAGATAGTGCGGAAATGTGATGGGTGGGGATGTGGTGGGAGGAATAAATTCTGAAATCACGCGCCTAATGAAAATTTTGCTGTGAAACTTAAAACTTGGGCGGGGGAAACACACAACACAGACGAAGCGCGTAAAATACTCGTGTGCAAGAAAAGAGAAAATTGGCGGTTCCCGTCTCAAAAAAAAATCTACGCATGTAGTTGATTAAATCAGTCAATGGTGGTTGTGATGGTAGGCTTGCTTTATTAGAAAAAACACCACACAGGTAACTAACTTATGGATCATTAACGCAAAAAAAAACGCACACGGTACGCCATAGAAACCGTGTGTTTTGTGATCTTCTAATAATTCTTATATCTATCAGCATCTACAGCCGCACCTACAAATTAAAAAATTTCTTTAATTGTAGCAGGGTTATTCAATGTACATGAACAAGGCAAAGGTGACACTCGATGAACAATCATTGGTTTATGAAATGCATTCAAGTGTCAACCTGCCTTGCTCACATTGCCATAATTGATCTTATGCAACCAAAGAGAAGCTTGCTGCCATCCGTTAGTGCAGCTATTTAAGCTGGTGTGCGGCCAACTCGTGCGGTGACGTGGGACTAAAAACCAGATGCAACCAGCTCGTCTCTGGTGGCTTCGGGTGGCTGCAGGCGGACGTTTCAAGAGGATTTAGGGCTGGGGTACGGCTACAAAACTTCAGTGAACACATGCTAAGCAACGCTCAAAGCCCTAAAAGGATGCGCTTAACGACATTGTACATTAATAATAGATAGTACCAACTTAAATTACTAGATACTAGTAATTTGCTCTAAAACGAGTAAATAGCACTGGTAGATGCTCGTAATTAATTAAAAAACTTACGGGCGACACACGCACTAACTACTTCTCACATGCGGGCCAAGCGTAACCGTTCTCCTTGCCGGCCTTGTCGGCGACAACCCACCGTGCTTGGATATCTGCACAGCTCTCATCAGCGTCGCGGTAGCTACCGCCGCGATCCTGGCAGGTGGAGGCATCGGGGCATGCTGGCCAGACCCCGTCGTTCTCCTTCCCGGCCTTGTTGGCGGCAACCCACCGTATTTGGATCTCCATCGATATCTCCTCGGCACAGTGTGCGGCCTCTTCTTTCTTGCAGTGGTAGGACTCTCCTTTCTTGACTACTTTCTGCCTTTTTCGCTCCTTCTATGTGGCTTTGGCTGCCTCTTGCTCCATCGCCCATTCGGCCATGGCAGCTTCAAAATCCACCCACGTAGTTGTGCGGCCGCGGGTGGCGATGAACTCGGCGTGGCGGGATGCCATCGCTTCCTTACCATGTGTGCGGTCACGGGCGACGATGAACTCGGCGTAGCGGGATGCCATCACTTCCTTACCAGTTAGTGTGTAGTGCGGTGCCATGAACGACACTTGGAGAGAGCTCTAGGGCAGAGTGGCCGAACAACCATATAGTGCGGTGATTTTTTAGAGCTCAAGGACAAACGATGATGGAAATTTGGCTTCACCTACAATCTTGGTCATTCATTATCACACACGGTTCATCTCCGTCGCCTATGGAAACAGTGTGTGCTCACCCTATAGTGTGTTCCATTCTGATTGGCCGGAACCCCAGCCATGCAGATCGCGCGTGTGCACCGTAGGATGCAACACGATCGAACGGCAATCCACGTCCCCCTCATCACACCTGTGCAGCTATAGCTGGATTGGATTTATAAGTGCCAAATGTCTAGAAAATGCACATAATCGCCTAAATATGGTAAATGAGCCTGGAAAAGTGCCAAATTTGAACACGGTGATCTGCAGGGTGTATATTCATCGTAGAAAAAACTCAAGGATAAAGGGCGAAGGAAATTTGGATTCCCCTTCAATCTTGGTGATTTCCCTCTTGAAACCATGAAACTTCCTCGGTGATGGTTCAATTTATGAAGAGCGTGCATGATGACATAAGCCAAACCTTCTCAAATTTTTACAAGGGCATGGTGAGGCCATGCCATGGTACCATGCCAGGCGTCATGTTTTTCAAGCATGTCTTTCATTTTTCTATAGTTGAAAAACTAATAAATGACACGTTTGTGGTTGACGCTTGCCACACATATCCTTGAAATCTCTGCCCATTCCTTGTAAAAGGCATGAGAATTTACTAAATACCACAAGCATGGTTTTATAGACTATTTTTGTGCACTTTTTCATGCACCGATTGTTTGAATTTGAATTATGTGCATTAATGCCTAGAAAATGCACATAATGGAGTGAATATAGTAAATGAGCCCGAAAAAATGCCAAATTTGAACATGATGCATTGGAGGCGGTATGTTGATCGTAGTAAAAAACTGAATGACAAACGAGGAAGGAAATTTAGATTACCCTTCAATCTCGGTGATTTACTATCGCACACGGTTCATCTCCATTGCCTCTACGAACCGTGTGCATTCACCCACACATCCAAAAGGAAAAAGAAAACCCTCATCCCCTGCCCACTTCGTCCCACTCACTCGTCATGCACTCCTCCGCAACTCTGCACCTCATGAACTTCTATCGCAGCGGCCACCCATAAGCTTGATTGCTGTTGTCAGCGGGTGGCGGTCGCGCTCCATATGGCGCGGGGTTTCGCCCCTACCGCTTGCTGCCGCCTATCTGCACCGACTTGCACCGACTTTCTGAACTCTTGTCGATTTGGGTTTTCTGTGGGATTGGGCCCGGGGATTTTTCTCATGGATAAGGTAATTAATTTAGCGAAATATTCACTCATCTCTTATCGCACTTCGTTCGTCGTTGTTAATCAACCGGCAGAAATCACCGTGGATTCATTTTTCTTCTAGCTGATTCGAGGGTTTTCATTCAAGTGTCCAAAGTGCAAGCACAAATCAAGCAAGTGTGGTCGCGGCCAGTCGGAAACGATGTTCTCTCTTACCATACCAGATGACTTCAGAGAGCACTTGGTATGTTCAATCTCACCCTACCACAGTTGGCATGGCCTAAATTTAGAAAACATATACCGTATATTGCTACATTTGGATAAAAGTTATGGTGCCACATTCAACCTAGACGTTGAAGTGATTTTTTTTAAATTAGGCAAATTAATGATGTATTTTTCATTCAGTTGCTCTCATATTTGCATGAAATCTTTGTTACATTATATATTTAATTATATATTTTTGTACTTTGCTTTCAGCTATATATTGTTCTGTTCTCTCAATTACTCCCATATTTGCATGTTGCTCTATTATTTTATTATATGTAATTAATGAACTTAATTATGATTTCAAGCAGTACATCCCTTGCTTTGCAAGAACACATGTAGACGGAAATCTTGGCCTTTACTTTGTTGATTACTCCATGGATGTCATATTGACAACGCAACATGGATTTACAATGACAGTTAGGGTAAAACTTGATAAAGATGGCCACTCCTATTTCCATGCGGACCTTTGGAGAAAAGTTTTTAAGTTTTATGAACTGAAAGCTGGCAATAAAATTCTAGTGCGTGCACCACAGCCTGGTCTAATTAACATGGATGTTTACTTCCCCAACGTCATCAGTCGATCACAGTCTGATCGAGGTTAGTGTTATTTCAACTTTCTCCATGATGGCATATTACTTAGCAAAATCGGGGTATTTGTTCTGACTAACTGATCAGTATTTAAGCAACCAATTGTGATTTCATTTTCTGACTCTGTTACTAGGCAGTAACAAATTCTATTTACCATTTTATGCCCACTATTCTTTTGCCATGTCCTGAATAAATAATCCCTTTCCACCTTTTAAGCAGGATATGTTGGATGCATAGTTAATGATCTGTATGTTACTCAGCGTACCAAATTTCACTGGAAAGACTTCAAGCGTGTCATAAAATTTGTTGATAATCTGACAAAGATAGCACATCGTATGAATGCTGGATTCAGGATGGGATTAATTCTACCATTGGTGTGCACATTGAACAAGACCAATTGTGTGCACAAAAGAGCTGGTACAAAGTCTTATTTTTATGTTGATGTTCATAAACTATAAGCTTCAACGATATGTTACAATTGGTTTTTATTCTACATTGCAATAGAAATTGCTCGCTGCGGCTGTTCCTGAATTGATTTCCCGGCATGGTCGAATTACACTTCTGCCTGCTAATAACGCCAAAGTGATTGCAAGGTACTGCATTTCCCGCAGAAATGGAACCATTCAAATTAACAAGTTCTTGCTTGTTTAGGCAATGCATCCACATTGGAAAATTGGAGACACTGTTCTACTCATGCTCTACCAAGGCACAGGAGGGTTCTTCCTTATCATTGACGAGATGCCGAGTCACCGTGATCAAGCTGATTCTAGTAGATAGTTGTGGTTGTTGGCCCTCTGCCTCTTAAAATGTGCTAGTTGTTACTATGTTAAGTATGTAGATATGGACCATATGGTTGTCAAAATTGCTAAGTTCTGTCGGTCCAGTGGATCCCGGGTACCACGGCCTGTCTGCCTATGGCCCAGGAGGCGGCCCTTGCGGCCCAAGAAGATCGGCCCAAGCCTGGGTCCCCGAGAAGCGAGCCACCTCACGGGGAGCCGGCCCCGTGAGGCTCCCCCGTGGGTAGGCGGGACAGAGCAAATTTCACAAAGTCCTTGGCCGCCTCCCGAGGCTGACTCATGGGGCCGCCTCATGAGGCCTACCCCCTCCCCCCCCTCCGAGGTCGGGCTCGGGGCTCCAGCCACGAAGCTTGTGCCCGTCATGTGGGTGACGCCCAGCTGTTAGGATAATGATGCCAAGGTACAACGGAGACCAATTTCCACTTCGGTGCTAAGGGAGCAGCAGAGCCAGCCTCCCTCCAAAGCAAGTCTCAAAGTTTTCCACTTTGGTGAATGAAGACCAAGACAGCTCAGCGCCCAGGACAAGCGTTATCGCCGAGCCCACGCTTACATCAGGATAGCACCTTTTGGCAGGCGACGCCCACCTTTGGCCAGGATATGCCTGTGCCCTTGTCCCCTTTCAAATTTTCCACCCTGTGGAAGCCCTTTCCCGCTCATATTTTTGGGGAAGAGGCCTAGGGCATTATAAGAAGGGAGGACAACTATTGTAGAGGAGGACTTTTTCCTTCCTCACCCGGCCTTGTAGCTCCAAGTGCACTGTTGCCCACAAGCAATCCCAATCAAGCAGGTGTAGGGTTTTACACCTCCACGATGGCCCGAACCTAGGTAGCTCGTGTGTCCCCTTTGTCGGATGTAGGGCTCCGCAGACCCAAGAAGGTTCAAACTCTGGGGTGTGTGCGAAGATCTCAACCTCTCCGGTCTCTAGCTAGTCACCCTACAACCTAGCCTCATCGGATTCGTGCGAGTGGGGAAGAAGATGAACACGACAGTTTACCCAGGTTCGGGCCACCTTGCGGTGTAAAACCCTACTCCTGCTTTGTGGTGGATTGGTCTCACGAGGAGGTTGAGGATGAACTAGTACAGTGGTTTGAGCGACATCGCGAGGGCTCAAGTGGTGAGGGTGGAACCGATCCGTCCTCCATCTCTATGGTGGTGGCTAACCTATATTTATAGTGGCCTTGGTCCTCTTCCCTCAAAACTTAGGCGGGAAGGGATCCCACAGTGGCCAATTTGAAAGGGGACAAGTAGTACATTTATCCTGACGAAAGGTGGTCTTCGCCTGCAAAGCTTCTGGCCATGACGCAGCAGTGGGCTCAGTGATGACCTCCATCCTTCCGAGCCCGTGGTCTTGGTCTTGTAGCACTGAAACGGAAAGCTTTGGGGGATTCCTCAGGAACCCATGCCTGTCCTTGCTCCCTTAGCACCGAAAGGGAAACTGCCTCCTCTGCGCCCGCTGGCGCCCGCCTGGCCTTGGTCGTCATGGCTCACGTCATCCCAGCCTCGGGAGGCTGGGTACCTGCATAGAAATCTCCGCTCCTCGGGAGGCAGCCTAGGGTGGCCACTCCCTTGGAGGTCTTGGTGTCGCCCGCCTCGCAAGGCCAGGGCCCTCACGAGGGTCTTCTCTTGAAGTCCTTGCTGCTGGGCCGTACCAGGCTGTCAATGGAACCACGCCGTGGACCGCTGGAAGACAAGTCTGGGTACCCTGGTTCCCAGAACGCCGACAGTAGCTCCCGGGCCCAAGGCGCGCTCGGGCTGGCTTCGAGGCAAAGCCAAGGGGCAACGGTGAAGCATCGTGGGCCCCACATCGCGTGCGGGCCTGGCTTGACACATGGCGCTCGACGGGGCACAAACGACTCCACTTCCCCACGTGGCCTCGGTGAAAGTGCAACTAATCCTTGGGTGGTTTTGGTAATTCATAACAACATATAGCTCATTGAACTAATATCCATTCAAGTTTAATATTTCAGAAAGTTCAAAGATTGGTATGGCATGGACTAGAGATGTGGACCCCTCAAAATGCGAAGGACAAAGATTGGCAAAAAGCTCAAGACTCTTCATTTCTATTTTAGTGATCCAAGATCACATTGAGTCCATAGGAAAGCCAATACTATTAAAAGGGGATGAGGTGTTGCTTAATGATCTACTTGCTCAAAGTGCTTAGTGATATTGCTCCAAAACCCTCAGCCACTTTCCCATTTCCACATTTGTCCAAAACTCAAAGTCAAACTCGGCCCCACTGCTTTGATCTATCCGGCGCCACCGAGTTTAGTTGACATAGCCACTGCCAGAAACCCTAGACGATTCGGTCACACCGATACGGATCTCGGTCTCACCGAGATGGCCTTGCAAACTCTCTGTTGCCTGTTGCAATTATTTTGGTCTCATCAAAATGTGCAATCGGTCCCACCGAGTTTGCTTGACCAACTCTCTGTTTGCTCTTTGCTGAAATCGGTCTCACCGAGTTCAAGCAATCGGTCTCACCGAGATGAGGTTTTGCCCTAGCCCTAGCACATCGGTCCCATCGAGTTGTTCTAGTCGGTCCCACCGAGATTCCTAACGTTAACATTTTGAACTGAATCAGTCTCACCGAGTTCTTCTATTCGGTCTGACCGAGTTGGGTCAAATGTGTGTAACGGTTGGATTTTGTGTGGAGGGTATATATACCCCTCCACCCCCTTCTCCATTTGAGAGAGAGCCATCAGAACGTGCCTACACTTCCACTACTCATTTTCTGAGAGAGAACCACGTACTCATGTGTTGAGACCAAGATATTCCAATCCTACCACAAGAATCTTGATCTCTAGCCTTCCCCAAGTTGCTTTCCACTCAAATCATCTTTCCACCATAGCCAAATCTGTGAGAGAGAGTTGAGTGTTGGGGAGACTATCATCAACACACCATTTATTACCTTTTCGAGAGTGGTGTCTCCTAGATTGGTTAGGTGTCGCTTGGGAGCCTCCGACAAGATTGTGGAGTTGAACGAAAAAGTTTGTAAGGGTAAGGAGATCGCCTTCTTCGTGAAGATCTACCCGAGTGAGACAAGTCCTTTGTGGGCGATGGCCATGGTGGGATAGACAAGGTTGCTTCTTCGTGGACCCTTCGTGGGTGGAGCCCTCCATGGACTTGCACAACCGTTACCCTTCGTGGGTTGAAGTCTCCATCAACGTGGACGTACGATAGGACCACCTATCGGAACCACGCCAAAATCTCCGTGTCTACATTGCGTTTGCCTTCTCTAAACCCTTCCCTTTACCTTCATATGCAATGTTTTACTTTTCGCTGCTATACTCTTAGAATTGGATGTGCAGGTTGATTGCTTGACTTGTACTAGTTGCTAAAATCTGCCCACAACTAAAATTGGGAAAAGGTTAGATTTTTGTTTGGTTAAGTAGTCTAATCACCCCCTCTAGACCTACTTTCGATCCTACAAGTGGTATCAGAGCTTTGGTCTCCATTTGCCTTGATTTCCATAGCTTTGGTGACCATAGCCTTGGTTTCACAACCTAGGAGAGTATGGCGTCTTGCGAGGGAAATTACCACCATAGAGGTCCTTATTTTGATGGTACTAATTTTGCTAGTTGGAAGCATAAGATGAAAATGCATATTCTTGGTCATAACCCCGCCGTTTGGGCTATTGTGCGAATTGGCTTCCAAGGTGAATACTTCAAGGATGGAAGAGAACCGGATCATGAAGCGTCCATAGAAGAATTGAAGATGTTGCAATACAACGCTCAAGCTTGCGATAGTCTCTTCAACGGATTGTGCCCCGAAGAATTCAACAAAATCAGCCACCTTGAGAATGCAAAGGAAATTTGGGATAATTTGGTTGATATGCACGAAGGTACCGAGTCCGTCAAGGAATCCAAATTGGATGTGCTTCAAAGTCAACTTGACAAGTTCAAAATGAAGGATGGTGAAGGAGTTGCCGAAATGTACTCTAGGCTTGCTCTCATCACAAATGAGATTGCCGGCTTAGGAAGCGAAGAGATGACCGACAAATTCATCATCAAGAAGATCCTAAGAGCTTTGGATGGAAAATATGATACCGTGTGCACCTTGATCCAAATGATGCCCATTTACAAAGATCTCAAGCCAACGGAAGTCATTGGTAGAATTGTTGCTCATGAGATGTCACTCAAGGATAAGGAAGAGCTCCACAACAAGTCAAGTGGTGCTTACAAAGCTTCATGTGATGCTCCTACAACATCAAGTGAGAAACATGTCTTCAATGAAGAATTGAGCTTAATGGTGAAGAACTTCAACAAATTCTACAAGAATAGAAGCAAAGAGAGAAGTTCCAAGTCAAGGTCCTACAATGACAAAAGATCTTCTAGTCATGATCGCAATTGCTACAATTGTGGAAGACCCAGACACTACTCCAATGAGTGTACGGCTCCCTACAAGAGAAGGAGTAGAGATGATCGTTATGAACGAAGACCCTCTCGTAGAAGCAAGGATTCGGAAAGGAAGGACAAGTCATCAAAGAGCTACACAAGACAAAGACATCAAGCTCACATTGGTGAATGGGTATCTAGTTCCGACTCCGACAACTACTCTGAGAGAAGTTATCACTCCGACTCCGAATATAATCAAGATGAAGGTGTTGTCGGTCTTGCACTTGTGTCATCCAACTCCTATGACATATTTGACTCACCAAATGAAGGACTTGGAAGATGCTTCATGGCTAAAGGCCCTAAGGTATCACACCCTGAGTATGTTGATTTCAATAGTGATGAAGATGATTTGCTAGGTGATGATGATTTACTTGTTGACAACACTAGTGATGAAAACTATGATTAAATTGCTATTAATCATGCTAATCAAGATGAAACGAATGACAACGATAAGAAGGAGATTGAGCATCTAACTAAAGAACTAAACACTCTTAAGTTAGCTCATGGAACAACTCTAGAGGATCATCGAGAGCTTCTAAGGACTCATGAGAAGCTACACTTCGAGAAGCTAAATTTAGAGCAAGAGCATGGGTTCTTAAAAGCAATCAATGTTGATCTTCAATAGAAGAGTTCTTCATACATTGCCAAGCGATTACTCTTGTCTACTTATATGCCACAAGTAAAATCTAGCAATACGAGCAAGAAAGATTCTTCTTCTAGTAGTAACAATAATCATGTTAAATCCAATATTGTTGCTTCTAGTAGTTCTCTTGATTCCACTAATGATTCTCTTAGCCAAGTTACACTTGAGCAAGAAAACAGCTTATTGAAGGGAATTATAGAGAAAGGTGTTTACAAGAGCCTTGCCGGAAGTAAGCAATTTGAGGAAATTGTACGCAAGCAAGGAAGGCACCGGAAGAATCAAGGTGTTGGTTTTGAACGAAAGTTCAATGACAATGGAGCTGAGTGGGAAGAAGATCAATACCCCAAGACAAAGTTTGTTCCTCAACAAGAGAAGTATGACCCCACTTCTTTCAAGGGAACACAAGCTCAAGATGATCTTCCACCACAAGACCACAAGCTAAAAGGCAAGGACAAGCTTCAAGAAGAGATTGATTCATTTAAAGAAGCTCCTAAGGCCTTGGTCAAGTGGGTTCCCAAGACTACATCAAGTTCTACTTCATCAAGTACGACTACAACTCCAAGGATTCCCATCAAGTTGATGTGGATCCCAAAGAAGAAGAACTAGAGAGTTCTTGAGGGTGACTCCGCCAACATATTTCACTCATATTCATTTTGGCAAAGACAAGTGCAACCAACTTCCATATCTTGCACTAGTTCAAGGAGTCACAAACCCTCTTGTTGGTAAGACAAGGGACAAGGTAACCTAATGCTTTCATGGACATCATCATATGTGTGTTTCACTCTATGTCTATGGATATCCTTGTGTGTTCCTTGTGGGACTAACCCATGTAGGCATTGAAAGTGCAACTCACTCCAATGGATTGCTCCAAATGATCTACATCAACATTGAGCATCCACATCTTCAACACCTACATGAAGTCATCATCGATAAAACCCAAGGTTAGTTCATCCCTCTAAGGGGGGATATCACATCTAGGGGGAGCTTTGCTCTAAAGAATTGAGCTAAAGCAACTCTAATGATGTGAACACAACAATGCTTTATGTAAAAGTGGTAACCCCACTTGTGCTTAAACGATGAGTATGACCTATGATCAAATGTTCTCGTTTGACTCCTAAGTCAATATACTCATATATAGATGACCTAGTCATCGCCAATTGCTTGATAGATGCTAGAGTGCTTGTGCATGCTTTGCCACATGTTTTATTTGCTATCTTATTGTGTGAGCATGTTGGTTGCATAATTTTCTCCATTCGAGGACATCCATTTGTTGCTTTGATTGTTTGGTTTTTCCTTTTGCCAAATGGATGGACAAGAATGCCTAAGTACTCCCTCTAGCTATCTATGCTTTTTCTCGTCTCAAACTATATTCATGCTACATTACAAAGTTTGAACAAGTCAAATTCGGACCCTCCAGCTGAGGAGCACTCGGAGCCACCGATCCATCAAGGGCTTAATTTCCAAAACCTCTTAATGCCTTTCGGTCAGACCAACTCACTCCTATTTGGTCTCACCAAAATCATTAAGTTGATCTAGGTTTTTATCTCGGCGCAACCGATTTGAACCATTCGGTCACACCTAGTTGCAGCAACTGCTAGCAGTTTTGCATCTCGGTGCCACCGAGTAGTTCCACTCGGTCACACCAATAGCGCCTGGGTATTTATACTTTGCGTACCCGTACAGTTGAAAAACACTTCAACAGCATGAGCCCGTGCCCCAGCACTACCGCCCTGGTCTCCGGATCATCGCCGTCGTCACCAGTGACCCCCTGCCGCTGGTCTCCGCCGCCGTCAACGGAATCCTCACTGCCGTTGCCACCATAGCAAGTCCGTCGCGAAGTTAGGGTACGGATTTGACCCTTTGTGCTTTCCATAACTCCGATTCTTGCACAAAGTATAATGCCTATGTTCTTTCCACGTATGAGATTGATATATCCACCAAAAGAATTCCTTAGAATAGATTTGATGCAAAAACTTAGGGTTAGGTTTCCGCCGAACCCATCTCGAACCGACCGATCTGAGGATCTCGGTCACACCGATTGGCCCTGGCCATTGCACAAGTACATCTCGGTCTGACCGAAGTGTACTGATCGGTGCAACCAAAATCACTTTCTCTGTGAAACCCTAGCATCTCGGAGTCACCAAACTGCATTTTGGTCTGACCGAAACTGTGTGTTTAGACTCTATTAGTGCTTTGGTGTCACCGAGTTTGTCAAATTGGTAGCTCCGAAATGCTTTCTGTAGAAAACAAAAATTAAGTTTTTGTCTCAATATTTTTGCAAAATAAGCTGCACTTTGTGATGCTCATCCACTCTGTCTATACCCAACTATTCACAAGGTCAGTTTTAGCAATGTCAAGGGGCAGTGATAGTCAGAATAAGTCTGAAGAGCAGGTCAACCTCAATGAGGGCACTAGTCCCTCAAGCAGCTATGATGAGGGGAGCAGAAGCACTCCCAGCAATTTGCCAAAGGCAGCAACCAGGACAAGGAAGAAGAGAACATCTGAATCTGAGGATGAGCTTGATTGTTGAGACTGTGAAGAGAACAGCTGCTGATCAGAAGATATCTTGTGGATATGCCCCTCACATTCAAATGTTGATCAACTCCAAGATGGGAACTGGGACATATCTTCTTGATAGAGAGCATCTTCCCCTGAGGCCAGATTTTGAGGATAACAAGGTTGTCATGGATGCTTCCCATCCTACTAGTGCAGAAGCCCAGGAGAAGAGAGAGAAAGCAAAAGCTGCAAAAGCAGCGAAGGCAACCAGTGCACCAGATGCCTCCACAGTGATGCTCAAGACCAAGCAAGATCAACTCAGTTATCTGCTTGAGGCCACAGTGAGCCTTGAGAAGGGCTTGGCCACCCTGACTCAAAATCAAGATAGTCTTGAGAGGATCATTGAGACTAAATTCCATGACCTAGATGTGAAGGTCACTGAGATACAGACTATTGTGGAGAAGCTCCAAGAAGAAGCTGAGGACAGGGAGGATAGACCAACTACATATACTTTTCAGAGAGTGCCAAGGGCACAAAGGTCATCAGTAGTGCCAGTTGTCACAGATACCAGGACTACTACTTCAGCACCTGCAGCAACTGCCATGGTTGTACCTCCAGTGTCAACCCCTCTAGCTCCACAGACTTCCTTAGAAGCTTTTGCAGATGCCCTCCTCTCCACGCCATCTACGCACACCGGAGCGACAAGCCAGAAGACCCCTTCAGGAGTTCCCGGAGATCGTTACTAGAGTGTCGCATGGCACTATATGTTTTCAAATGTTTTGGTAACTTGTCGCCAAAGGGGGAGAAAGTGTATAGATCATTACACTTTGAGAGAGAGAGAGAGAGTGTTTTACCTTTTATTTGCCTCTCTTGCTACTTTGATCGTTTGGTTGTTTGATTCCTATGCTACAATTTGTGGTGTGCTCGTGAGATACTTATGTGATCATGTGTTTGATCATACTATGCCTTAATGTGTGCTTGCATGATTATATCTATGATATTTGTGTATGATCAATCACTTCTACCTTTGGTGATGAGTGCATGTTATTTAACTCTTTTCATTTTAAGCGCTCCACCAAGATGTAAGTCACATGGAAGAGTGACCCATGATCCTAATCGATTGTGCATTTGCATTCAAAAGCAAAATTTAAATAATGCACAAATTTAGGGGGAGCTCTTGCTTATCACATACTTCTCAAAGCGACGATGTATTTCATTCATATTATCATTTGTCGAAGCTTTGATCTATATGTATTCATCAGTTACCAAAAAGAGGGAGATTGAAAGTGCAACTAATCCCCGGGTGGTTTTGGTAATTCATAACAACATATAGCTCATGTAACTAATATCCATTCAAGTTTAATATTTCAGAAAGTTCAATGATTGGTATGGCATGGACTAGAGATGTGGACCCCTCAAAATGCTAAGGACAAAGATTGGCAAAAAGCTCAAGACTCTTCATTTCTATTTTAGTGATCCAAGATCACATTGAGTCCATAGGAAAGCCAATTCTATTAAAAGGGGATGAGGTGTTGCTTAATGATCTACTTGCTCAAAGTGCTTAGTGATATTGCTCCAAAACCCTCAGCCACTTTCCCATTTCCACATTTGTCCAAAACTCAAAGTCAAACTCGGCCCCACTGCTTTGATCTATCCGGCGCCACCGAGTTTAGTTGACATAGCCATTGCCAGAAACCCTAGACGATTCGGTCACACCGATACGGATCTCGGTCTCACCGAGATGGCCTTGCAAACTCTCTGTTGCCTGCTGCAATTATTTTGGTCTCATCAAAATGTGCAATCGGTCCCACCGAGTTTGCTTGACCAACTCTCTATTTGCTCTTTGCTGAAATCGGTCTCACCGATTTCAAGCAATCGGTCTCACCGAGATGAGGTTTTGCCCTAGCCCTATCACATCGGTCCCACCGAGTTGTTCCAGTCGGTCCCACCGAGATTCCTAATGTTCACATTTTCAACTGAATCGGTCTCACCGAGTTCTTCTATTCGGTCTGACCGAGTTGGATCAAATGTGTGTAATGGTTGGATTTTGTGTGGAGGCTATATATACCCCTCCACCCCCTTCTCCATTTGAGAGAGAGCCATTAGAATGTGCCTACACTTCCACTACTCATTTTCTGAGAGAGAACCACCTACTCATGTGTTCAGACCAAGATATTCCAATCCTACCACAAGAATCTTGATCTCTAGCCTTCCCCAAGTTGCTTTCCACTCAAATCATCTTTCCACCATAGCCAAATCTGTGAGAGAGAGTTGAGTGTTGGGGAGACTATCATTTGAAGCACAAGAGCAAGGAGTTCATCATCAACACACCATTTATTACCTTTTGGAGAGTGGTGTCTCCTAGATTGGTTAGGTGTCGCTTGGGAGCCTCCGACAAGATTGTGGAGTTGAACGAAGAAGTTTGTAAGGGCAAGGAGATCGCCTACTTCATGAAGATCTACCTGAGTGAGGCAAGTCCTTTGTGGGCGATGGCCATGGTGGGATAGACAAGGTTGCTTCTTCGTGGACCCTCCTTGGGTGGAGCCCACCGTGGACTCGCGCAACCATTACCCTTCGTGGGTTGAAGTCCCCATCAACGTGGACGTACGATAGCACCACCTATCGAAACCACGCCAAAATCTCCATGTCTACATTGCATTTGCCTTCTCCAAACCCTTCCCTTTACCTTCATATGCAATATATTACTTTCCGCTGCTATACTCTTAGAATTGCATGTGTAGGTTGATTGTTTGACTTGTACTAGTTGCTAAAATCTGCCCACAACTAAAATTGGGAAAAGGTTAGATTTTTATTTGGTCCAGTAGTCTAGTCACCCCCCCTCTAGACCTACTTTCGATCCTACACTCGGCAACTGCCCTGACATGACAACTGCCTAGTGCATGCAGCAGGGCCATCATTACTCGGAATGTGGAGGGGCACCGGTTGGCCTTCGACCACCTATAAGAGGGCGAGGGAGGCGGAGCCCCCAGCCCGTCTTCATCCTCTCGCCTGCCGTCCCCTCTTCTCCTATCTCCGTTGTGCCGCCACCTTGCCAAAGCGACCATGGCACCAGTGAGGAGGTTCTCGGCTGAAGAGAAGGGCAAGGCCCCAAAGGAGGGGCCGGGCTCGCCGCCACCCAAGAGGGGACGTGGCCATCCCCGCAAGTGCACGGGCGCATCAATGACGCCATCATGGGGGTGCAGGTGGCCACCTCTGCCAGCCCGCGTGAGCTCCAGCAGCCATGGGAAAGGCCTCTCCCGCGGAGGCGGTTGCGGGGGCCCCAGTAGCCACGGCGAAGGGGGAGGATTGACGCGGCTGCCCGGCCTCCACGCCCGCGTGCCCGCTCTGGTGACAAGGGACACGAGTTCGTTGTACGGGTGGAGGGCCCTCTGGGCACCTGGCTTCTACTTCCAAGCTCCTTCGCGGAGGAGCTGCCGGTAGCAGGACCCGTTGGGTTGCGGCTGCAGTCGGACGGCTGCTGCAAATGGTCTTCATGGGTGGAGGTCGAGGTCTCCTCCATCGAGCATGTGTTCCTGACCCGCATATGGTAGTCATTTGCTCGTGCCCGCGGTCTGAAGGGGAGGCGCACCCTCCATTTTAAGTACGACAGGGCGGCAGCACTCTTTGTCAGGGTCTTCGGGGAGGACGGCACTCGCCTGGGGTGCTGCCATGAGGGCGACAACGATGGCAGCAACCACCTCTCCGATGACGATGGTCAGCGCGGCGGCAGCGTCCTTTGCGGTGAACTTTCCCTTGGCGATGGCCGCTGCTCCTCCAGCAATGGCGCTTCCTCCGGGGAAGGCTCGAGCGACGACGGCTACGACGAGCCACCTCGTCGCCGTGCGCAAACCAAGGAGGACGGCATGCCGCCGCGCCCCCGGTCAGGAGGACGCTGAGCCTCCTCACCATCACGCCCCCGTCAAGCAGGAGGAGGACTCTGACTAAGCGCGGGCAGCGGTGAAGCCGGGCCTCAGGAGCAGCGGTCCTCAGGAGGCAGCCTCTTCGGTTTTTCCTTCTTTTGCTTCCTATGTCACAACTTATAAAAAGCCCCCTGGGGGCGTGTAATGAACCGCGGCGCTTGCGCCTTTATGTCAATATTTCCCGTTTGCGTTCTAATACTCATATTGCTATTAATTGGAAGCTCCTGCATGGCATGATTAGAATTACTTAGCTTGGTGCGCCCGTGGCCCCTGGTGAGTTGCTGCTGCGCCGCGGTCCGCGTTCCTCCGGAGCCTTGGTCCCGGGTATGCCCCCGGGGTCCTGAGAAGGTTCCCTCCTTATGGACTAGGTGGCTCCGGGTCCTCAAGGGGCTTTGCACCTGCAGCCCTCGAGCGGGGGCGATCATCGCTGGTGTGCTGGGTCATGATGCCCAACAGGGCCAGGGACCGAAATCGGTAGGTGCCCGCTAGCTCGCTCGAGAGCGTCGCGCAAGAATTCAGACGCCAAGGCCTTGGCGAGGTGTGCGTGTGAGCATCCTAAGCCGGCTCAGGCATACCGTGCCCAGCCCCCGCCCACGGGGCGCGATGGAGTGGGCTACGGGCAACCACTACACCTCTTAAGAACAAAATTCAAGAGAGGAAACACTGCAGGGAGCAACGAAAAGCAAAAAGAAGAATTCCCTCCCTTTTTCGAATAAAGACGCGAAAACTTCAAATTTCATTCCAAGAAGCGGCAAATTTGGTTACAAAGGCAAGCAAAAGAACAGCCGCGTCCGGCGCCTACACTAGTCTTCTAGTCTTCCCGCCAGCGCGGAGCATGGGGCTTCCACTAGGCGTGGGCATAGTCGCTGAAAGACCGTGTCGTCCGCCAGCGCGGAGCATGGGGCTTCCACTTGGGCGTGGGTGGGACCCCCCACGGGGTCGAGGAGCGATGCACCGAGAGACTCCAGAGCGTGTACAACCCCACTCATTATTACATGAGAGTGTCACGGGTAGAACTTGCAGAGGTGCTGGATGTTCTAGGCATTCTGGATGGGGACCCCGTCCTGCGTCTCCAAGCGCACGGCGCCAGGCCTGGAGACGCGGGCGATCCTGAACTGGCCCGCCCACATGGGCGAGAGCTTGTGAAGGCCCTCCCTAGAGAGGACCCGCCTCAAGACGAGGTCACCCACCTCGAGGGTCCGGGAGCGGATGCTACGACGATGGTATCGCCGCAGCGCCTGCTGGTACCTCGCGGCGTGGAGCGAGGCTTGGCGGCGGGCTTCCTCCCCGAGCACGAGTTCCATTCCCCGTGAGGCATCCTGACACGCCTCATCGAATGCCAAGACCCACGGGGAGCGATGCCTAACCTCGTGTGGGAGGACCGCCTCAGCCCCGTAGACGAGGAAGAACGGGGTCTCACCGGTGTGCTTAGTCGCGGTGGTGTAGATGGACGACAACACGGACTGAAGCTCACCGAGCCAACCCCTGCCTAGGCCTCAAGATTTTTCTTGAAGCTCCTCATCTTGAGGCCCCTCAGCACCTCTGAGTTGGTGCGCTCAGCCTGGCCGTTGCTCCGCGGGTGCGCCACCGAAGCGTAGCATATCTGCGTTCCAAGGTTAGCACAATATGCCCTAAAGAGGTTACTGGTGAATTGGGAGCCATTGTTAGTAATGATATGGTTGGGGACCCCGAAACAGCTCACGAGGCCCTTGATGAACTTGACGGTGGAGCCAGCGGGGATGGTGCGCACAGGCTCCACCTCCGCCCACTTGGTGAACTTGTCGATGGCGACATAGAGGTAGCGGTATCCACCGGCCGCCCGAGGGAACAGGCCCAAGATATCCAGCCCCCAGACCGCGAAGGGCCATGAGAGTGGGATAGTCTAGAGGCCTTGCGTGGGCTGATGGATCTGCTTGGCGTGGAACTGGCAGGCCTCGCAGGATCGCACCAGCTCGGTGGCGTCGTTGAGCACCGTGGGCCAGTAGAACCCGCTGCGGAACACCTTGCCAATGAGGGTGCGCGATGAAGAGTGGTGTCTGCAATCTCCACCGTGGATATGCATCGCAGCGAGACATCCTTGGGGCGCCTTCGGTACAGCTCATCGTCCTGCAAGCAATAAGCGGTGGCCTGATGAACCACGCGTTCCGCATCTTCGTCCTTCTCCGACAGGGCGCCGTGGAGTTGGTACGTCTTGAACTCCTCGGTTCAGCAGCCTCCTGAGGCTCCAGCGCCAGGAGCAGGCGGGCTCCTGAGGTCGGACCACAGGCTAGGGTGCCCGAGGATGGGGCCGGAGGCGGCTCCTCCCGAAGCAGTGCTGGGCACGCAGTGGGGGGAGCCGCTGATGGCTTGAAAAGCCTTCCCTCGAAGACGCCAGGCTTCTGGGGCTCGCGGCGGGATGCCCTCTTGGCAATGTCGTCCGCCTCCTTGTTCGTGCCGTGCAGGACGTGCTGCAATTCCAAGCCCAAGAAGTGTTTTTCAATTTTGCATACCTCTTCCAGATATGCCTCCATGTGCTCGTCTTTAGGTTTGTATTCCTTGTTGGAGAAGTTGACAAGAAGCTGGGAGTCGCCCTTGATGGCGAGACGCTTGACCCCCAGGGCGGCTGCGGCCCTGAGGCCGGCGATCAGGCCCTCGTATTCCACGATGTTGTTGGAGACCTTCTCGCCATGCTGGAAGCAGAGCTACATGGCGTATTACAGCTTGTCCTTGCTCGGTGAGATGAGTACGACTCCAGCCCCCATGCCCCGCCGCGCGAAAGCACCGTCAAAGTACATGACCCAGCCATCGGGCGCCTCATCGCCAGGTTCGAGGGATTGGCCCTCGTCCATCCCCCGGTCGGGAGCATCCGTCCATTCTGCGACGAAGTCAGCGAGGGCCGGGCCCTTGATGACCCTAGTGGTGCTGAATTCTAGCTGGAAGGCCTACAGCTCGATGTTCCATTCTGCAACCCTCCCTATAGCGTTGGGGCTGTGGAGCACCCTCTCCAGGGGGTACGTGGAGACGACCTTGATGGGGTGGCCTTGGAAATAATGACGTAGCTTCCTGGAGGCGACGAGGAGTGTGAGCACGAGCTTCTGCAGCATGGGGTAGTGCGCGCGCGTCACGCAGTACCATGCTGACGAAGTACACCGGGTGCTCGACGAGGGGCGAAGCATCAATGACACCCTGCTCTACTTGAGCCGAGGGGGCCTCGGGAGCAACGCTGTCCGGTGGCGTAGCGGAAGCTTCAGGAGCGCCATCCTGAGGTAGCGACGGCGCGCCCTTGCGCGGAATGCCACGCCACGCACCCCCGCCAACGTGCTCCTCCCTGACCGCCACGAGCGCTGCGCTGGCTGAGTGGGGTGTGGCGGCCAAGTAGAGCACCAGAGGCTCAAGAGGACGAGGCGCCACCATCACGGGTGGGCTCGTGAGGTACCTCTTGAGGTCTTCGAAAGCCGCATCCGCCTGTTGAGTCCACTCGAAGGGGCCCTTATTCTTCATCAGCTTGAAGAAAGGGAGGGCGCGCTTGCCGAGCTTGGAGATGAAGCGCCCTAGCGAGGTGACGCACCCCGCGAGCTTTTGCATTTCCTTGAGGGTCTGAGGCGGACTCATCCTCTCTATCGCTTTGACCTTCTCAGGGTTAGCCTCGATCCCTTTGTGCGATACTAGGAAGCCCAGTAGCTTGCCAGACGGGACCCCAAACACGCACTTCTCCAGGTTGATCCTCAGGTTTACCTTGCGCAAGTTGGCGAAGGTCTCTTCCAGGTATTTGATTAGGGTCCTTGCCTTCCGCAACTTGACCATGATGTCGTCAACATATGCCTCCGCATTTCTCCCTAGCTGTGACCCGAGCGCGATGTGCATCAACCGTTGGAAGGTCGCCCTAGCGTTCCTCAGCCCGAAGGGCATGCAGGTGTAGCAATACACACCGCACGGGGAGATGAAGGCTGTTTCCTCGACATCCTCCACTGCCAGATTGATTTGGTGATACCCTGAGAAGGCATCCAAAAAGCACAGTAGATCGCACTCGGCGTTGGAGTCCACGATCTGGTCGATGCGTGGGAGCAGGAAGGGGTCCTGAGGGCAGGCCTTGTTGAGGCTCGTGAAGTCGACACACATGCGCTCCTTCCCCCCTTTCTTAGGGACGATCACGGGGTTCCCTAACCAGTCCGGGTGCCGCACTTCCCGAATGACACCGACCTCTTGCAACTTGTGCACCTCCTGGACGATGAATGCTTGCTTTTCTTATGCTTGATGCCGCGCCTTTTGCTTCACTGGGCGCGCACCAGGGCACACCATCAAGTGGTGCTCAATCACCTCCCTCGGGACACCAACTAGGTCAGATGCCTCCCATGCAAATACATCTTTGTTGGCCCTCAGGAAGTCAACCAACGCATCTTCTTGGTCTGGGGGTAGGCCGGCACCTATGGTGAAGGTGGGGCCGGCACCCCCTCTATCGACAGGCACCTGCTTCGTCTCGGCCCAGTCCTGAGCGAACAACTGCTTTTTCCTCGCGGGCGTGGCCTTCAGGGCCCCCGAGGCATCCTTGCCACCATGGCACGAGGACGCCGCAGCTTTGTAGGCAAGCCTGAGGTCCGGACCGCATCCTTCGCGTTCCCAACCACCGTGACGATGCCACTGCTGCCCGACATCTTGATGACGTTGTAACCCAGATGGGTCACTGCCATGAACTTGGCAAGGGCCGGGTACCCCAGGATGGCATTGTACATAAGGCTGATGCGGGCCACGTCAAACTCGATGAGCTCGGTGCGGTAGTTGTCGTGCGTGCCGAAGGTAACGAGGAGACGTATCTGCCCCAGGGGGTGGTAGAGCCCTTGACCACCCCCGAGAAGGGCTTGGTGGGCGCGAGCTGGTCGTAAGGCACTTGAAGCAGGTCAAAAGCCTCCACGGAGAGGACGTTGAGGCTGGCGCCGCTGTTGATGAGGGCCTGGGTGACCGCGACATTGCTGATGGTGGGCGTGCACAGCATGGGGAGCGCACCGGTGCTGATCGTGGTTTCAGGGTGATCCCTGGAGTCGAAGGTGATGTCGGTGTCAGGCGCCTCGCGGCCTCGAGAGGCCTCGTGCCCTGGCGGAGCAGCTCTTGCCTGACGGAAGAGCTGCTTGACATGGCGGCCTGAGGCGGCCGCCTGCGACCCGCTGATGATGGATGCGACTGCGTGGGGCATCGATGTCGCGAAGCTCCTCCCAGGAAGACACTGAGGCCTCAGGGAGGCCGCGCGGCCAGGAGCGCGGCATCTCCGTGAGGGCCATAGGGAGCCAATTTGCCATGGCCTTGTCATCACCACCCGCCGCCTGGATGGCCCGCGCGTACAGCCGAAGGAACTTTTCGGGGTCCGCCGCGCCGTCATACCGCGGGGGCAGCGCCGGCCGGAACCTCTTCGGCCACTGCACCCACCGCAGGCTGGGAGTGATGGCCGGATGGCCCGCGACGCCCCCGTAGGTGCCCAGTGGCTAGGTCGGTGGGATGGCGCCAGCCATGGGAACCACGAGGCGAGGGCGGAGCGCGGTTGGTGAAGAGGCGGAGCGTCGACACGCCCCTACCTGGCGCGCCAAATGTCGGATTCAGGGCTCCGCAGACCCAAGAAGGTTCGAACTCTGGGGCATGTGCGAAGATCTCAACCTCTCCGGTCTCTAGCTCATCGCCGTACAACCTAGCTTCGTCAGATTCGTGCGAGCGGGGAAGAAGATGAACACAGCAATTTACCCAGGTTCGGGCCACCTTGCGGTGTAAAACCCTACTCCTGCTTTGTGGTGGATTGGCCTCACTAGGAGGTTGAGGATGAACTAGTACAGTGGTTTGAGCGACCTCGCAAGGGCTCAAGTGGTGAGGGTGGAATTGATCCGTCCTCCATCTCTATGGTGGTGGCTAACCTATATTTATAGTGGCCTTGGTCCTCTTCCCTCAAAACTTAGGCGGGAAGGGATCCCACAGTGGCCAATTCGAAAGGGCACAAGTAGTACATCTTATCCTGATGAAAGGTGGTCTTCGCCTGCTAAGCTTCTGGCCATGACGCAACGGTGGGCTCGGTGATGACCTCTGTCCTGCCGTGCCCATGGTCTTGGTCTTGTAGCACTGAAACGGAAAGCTTTGGGGGATTCCTCGAGAACCCACGCCTGTCCTTGCTCCCTTAGCACCGAAAGGGAAACTGCCTCCTCTGCGCCCGCTGGCGCCCGCCTTGCCTTGGTCATCACGGATCACGTTATCCCAGCCTCGGGAGGCTGGGTACCTGCATAGAAAGCTCCGCTCCTTGGGAGGCCACTCCCTTGGAGGTCTTGGTGTCGCCCGCCTCGCGAGGCCAGGGCCCTCGTGAGGGTCTTGCCTTGAAGTCCTTGCTGCTGGGCCGTACCAGGTCGTCGATGGAACCATGCCGTGGACTGCAGGCAGGCAAGTTTGGGTACCCTGGTTCCGAGAACGAGGACACCCTTCGTGTCTGGCAAGCACCAGCGAGCCCATCATAGTTCAGCCGCGGTCGTCATTGCGTGTTAGGTCGCCAAGCAAAGCCCCCCAGAGTTCGAACCGTTCTTGGAGAAGTTTCTTGGACGTAGATCCTAGGCTCCAACATTTGGCGCGCCAGGTAGGGGGACTTGTCGTCTTTGCACCTTTGACCTCGACGTCAACGCTAGCATGGATGAAGCTGCCGCTCACCACGAGCGCGCTGCATGCCGAGCCACCACCAGGGTCCACACGACGCCCATCGGCTGAAGTGCCCCTGGACGGCGCCCTCCCGCCGCCATCGAGCCTGTTTGGGAGCAAGTGGCCTCCTCTGTCCACCCATCGGTGAACGAGCAGGCGCGTGGCCACTCCGCCACCGCCTCCTCGCTCGCACGTCTCAACCCTCCCGCTCCACACGCCGTGCTGCTCATGGCTCAGGAGCTGTTGCGCTATCGCCCCACCTAGGACGGCTACGACGCCTGGCTCGGCCGCATCACCGAGCTCGTCGATGCCGCGCATGATGGCTCGGCGCCCTCCTGCTCCCTGCCAGCTCTGCCGTCACGTGACGATCGAGCTGGTCGTGACGCTCCTCCCCCGGCCCATGACGCGCCCGAGCGGCGTCCCGCGGAAAGCGCTCCGGAGCCATCCCACGAGTCACCCGCGCCAGCCGGCGATGGCGACAGCTGCCAGAACATCCACCGCACGCCCCCGGATGCGCGCGTGATCCTCGAAGAGGCACGCAACCACTAGGACCGTGTCCTCCATGACGTTGCCACCGCCAGGCACCAAAACTGTGCGGCCCTCGACGGAGGCGTTGTCACCACTGGGGGCTATCTGGCCCTCGCCCCCGGCTACGTCGTGTGGTGTGGCCCGACAAGTTCAAGCCGGAGCTCCCTCCCCGCTACGACGGCAGCGCCAACCCCACGAAGTTCCTCCTGCTCTACACCAACAACATTCAGGCCATGAAAGGGGACGACCGGGTCATGGCGAACTAGTTTCCCATGGCCCTCAAGGATGCGGCGCGCACGTGGCTCATGAACCACCCCGAGGCATCCATCTCTTCGTGGGAGAACCTGTGCAAGCAGTTCCTTGCCAACTTCATGGGCACGAGCGACCACCCCCTCACCCTCAATGACCTGCGGCCCATGCGCCAGCGCCCTGGCGAGTCCCTCCGCAAATTCATCTAGCGCTTCAGCCAGGTGGGCACCAGGATCCCAAAGGCTTCCGATGCTGCGATCGTCTCCGCCTTCACCAATGGTGTCACGAACATGAAGATATGTGAGAGGCTCTCCGTCAGGGACGAGCTCGACTTCGCGGCAGAGCTGTTCATCCTCGCTGACCGTTGCGCCAAGGCCGAGGAGGGATGCCTTTTCCTCCACAACGACCCCGACACTGAGCCTACTGTTGCGAAGTCCAAGGGCAAGGACAGCAAGCGCAACGGCCCCGCTGTGCTTGCAGCGAAGCCGGACTACAAGTGCGGCTGCGACCACAGCGAGGCCAAGAAGGATGATCGTCCCTTCTGTGCCTACCACAACGGGAACTCCCATAGCACGGAAGACTTCCACGAGCTCAATCTGCTCCGGGAAGGCCGCACAGAGCGCCGCTGTCGGGGAACACAAACAGGGGTGTATGTTTCCCCTGACTTGTGCACGGACAGTAGACCGCCAACCCGGCAGCACCAAGCTCCCAAGACGAGACCAAGCCAGAAAGATAGCTCTTTGAGGAATCAAAGGGTGGATCAAGAAGACCAAGACAAGCCAAGAGAACAAGATGTCACTAAGAAAAGACCTCCCTTACCGGGCAGGTGAGCATAGTCAGGTCGAGGCCTCACCAAGAACAAGTCCCAAGATTTCCCCAGAAGGATTGCCGGGTCCGCCAAGGGCAAATATCCCCGCAAGACTCCACCGCTCCACCGCATAGCGACGCAAGTCACTTATCAGTGTGGTGTCGAGCCCCCAAGTGATTAAGTGGCTGTCATTCGGCACGTGGCAGGCTTTTGGAAGGGAGATTCCCCCTATATTATACCCGCCCAGAGGCGTGTCATGCAGACAGGTAGAAGATGGTTAAGCAGCGTGGCAGGCTTGCCGGGCTGCATCCACAGCGTGACACCTAGCAGTGCATTTAATGCACTTTGTCCTAACTGCCAGAGTTAGGTATGATAGCACTGTTGGCTATCTAATCAGTAGATAATGACTGTTTTGCCACTGTGGTAACCCCTTGGCCTATAAAAGGAGGGCCATGGCAACCTAAAAAAGGATTCGGACCCTTGTACACTCATACGCGCGTAACTGCTCCCCCCGAGGCGACCTTGCCGGGCTTGAGCGTTGCGTGACCACCACGGTCCTCTCTTCAATCCACCAAAGCAGGAGTAGGGTTTTACGCTTCTCAGGGGCCCGAACCTGGGTAAAAACCACCAGCGTCACCACTGTCATGTTGTTCCATGGCTTCCGCTCTTTGTGCTACGTGAACTCCCCCCTGCCAAACCACAAGGGGCCGATGGCCCCATAGGTGATCGTGTTCCACCACGACATCTTTGGCGCGCCAGGTAGGAGGAAGCACTTGCGCGAACCCGAGGTCATGACAGCGCGTCAACCAGCACCATCATCAGCGTCGACGCTCCATCCATCAACAGCTTCGGAAGAGAAAGGCGACATCACTCCCTCATTCCGCCCTGCCCAGATCCTATCACCAATATCCACCGCAATCGCCGCGGCGGCGGGAACAGAAGGTGGTGGCGATGCGACGGCGCCGGGCAGCTCGGGTGGTGTGGCCACCATGCTGCCCCTATCCAAGGAAAGGAGCGAGGCATGCGGCGATTCTGTCCTCCTTGCGGGTTCTCGCCAAACATACCCGGTGCCTGAGAGAATCACTGGGGTAAGCAGGAAATACGGTATACAGCCTCCTCCTCCTCCACTTTTGCTCGTCGACGATCGAGCCATGCGGGGGTAGCATCATCAACGTCGATATGCCCACGCGGACCTCGGTCCAGCATTTACCCCACCAAGGGAAAATCCTGAGTGAAATGCTGGTGCGAATCCGTTGATTGACGCCCCGGAAAGCATGCTCTGGCACGGCCGTCCGCGCCAGTGTGACCTTTATGCCCGCATCCATGATATCGTCAACAGTGTAAAGAAGAGGGGAGAGGAGCCGATCCTTCCTTTTCACCATACATTATCACTACAAGTGTTCTGTTATCCCCTCCGGCCCATGCCGGGGGTGGACGTGCAACTGATAAACTGCTAAGTTTTCTTCTTGCGCATATTTTCCGTTGTTAATTTTACATACCTGAGGCAGATACGCAAATGCTATCCTCTCAAGATATGTGGACGTGATGAGCGACCGCGACTAAGGAAGGAGGCAGGCATGAATGAAAGCTAAGCTGGCTTTTTCTCCAAAGTTTGCATTTGCTTATCCCTCGGATAACCAAGGTGTTTCGTATGGTTAAATCTTTAGTGTGATGGCACCTTGCTGAATTTGTCTGCGCCCCCGCTTTGTTTTGAGCCTGCTCAATGAAGTGGGCGGCCGCGTCAAAGACTCCTAAGGAAAAACCTGCCGGGGCATGTCCTCGCCAGCTGAATGCTAAGGACCCACTCCTCACAGCAATCGCGGCAGCATGCTACTGGTGGGCAACCAAAACACACAAAAAGAAGCCAACCATACGAACATCCGTGGGTAAAACACAAGAGGGATAGCATGCACTTAAGCTTAATTTGACATCAGTTCAACAAGAGGAAAAGCAAATATAGTACAGGGCCTAAACATGAGACATGCATTATGTTTTATTACAGGGCACCACGGCAACAAGAATGATTCACAGCTGTGCTTGGCGGTCTTCTGGGACCATCGGGACAGAGAGAACCTTGTCGGCGAAGGGACCGGCTTTCTCCTCGGTAACAGAAACATCGGCACCTACCGGCAGCCTCCTGAAGCCATCAACAAGGTTGAGATCTGGGTGGCGATAGGCGAGGTTGCTCAAGACCATGAAGAGGGCATCACGAGCAAGCTTTCGAGACTCGTTTGCAACACAAGTGGCTCTTTCTTCCTCGTATGTCTTCAGCCCTTCGATCAAGCCTTCAAAGAAGAGCACTAGCTGGATGCTTGGAACCTCATGTCTATTGACTGAGAAGGCCCAACTCTTCATATCCATCATCGCGATCTGGGCAGAGACGCGCTCGGCAATATCAACCAGATTCATGATCCAGAGGTCACGCTGGTCAACTTGGTTCACCAGTTTGTCCTCTGCGTCCTTTTGGAGGATTCTCGTGTTGTCCAAGTCCTTCATCAGCTGCTTCTCATGAGCTTCGGCAGACTCGATTCTGCTCTCCAAGGTGCCAAGCCTTGCCTTCATGTCAGTAATGGTGCCATTGGTAGTGTCGAGGTCCTCCTGGCTCTTGGAGGAAAGCTGCGATTGCACCTCCTTCAGAAGAATCTCTGCCTTCTACACTTCCTCCTTGAGAGCCAAGATTTCCTTGGTGCTCCCGGCAAGGTCCCCTGTTAGTTTGGCCACCTGTTGATCGAGATCAGCCTTGGCAATGGATGCCGCGGCAAGATCATCAGCAGCCTTCTTCAGCTGGGCAGCAGAGTCAAGGGTGAGCGTGTCAAGGGCCGCCTTGTGCCTACCCTCCTTGGCGTCCAGAAGTGCTTCGCGCTCCGCCAAACGGACTTCCCGGGCAGCGACATCCTCTTTCGCCAGGGTTATCACCTCCTGTTGCCGCAGAAGGGTTTGGAATTGTTTGATGTGCCACTCGCGCAGTTCGCTGCCCTTGTCCCTCAGATTTTGATCCATGAGACTGGCGGAGTTGCGCTGCTCCTTGATCGCCTGCCACTTCAGGCCGTATCTGCTCTACATGTCCTTGATGCCTGTGGCCATGGACTCCAGGAAGGACAAGTCCATGGCTACACTGGCTGAATCATCAACCTCTTCATCTCGCTGGAACAGCGGCGCCATGATGCGCTGAATCTCTTCATCAAGGTCTGCACTTACTCCCGCGGATGATCCGGGGGCTCCAAGTCCAGGTTGGGTAAGAACCAACGCCAGCGTGCTCGAAGATGGCTATAGGGCCACGTCCGAGGTGCCAAACTAGGGAGGATGGCTCATAATTTGAAGGGGAACTTTCTCTTCAACAGCTACCTCCAATCCTGGTACGCTAACAGGGATCTTCTCTGCTTCCTCTGGGGCCTCTTGGATATCCCCGACAGTATGTTCCTGGCCCTCCACGGCAGCAATCCTGGCGGCCTCTTCAGCAGCATCCTTGCCAATGCTGGCCACTTCTTCCAATAGCTCTGGTTCCTCAGCCAATGGAACTACAAGCAAGGTCAACAGGCAATGACAGAGAGATAACATACAATGGTGAGCTAGAGACTTGAGGCAAGATAAAGCAAGCAACAAAAGAAAAAGAGCGAGCGGATTACCCAGAGATGTTTGCTATGGGAGGGCATCGGTTTCCCCGGCAACATCAGTTGCCGGGGCATGACCCTCGCCCCTTCCTCGGTAGCCACAACATCAGCATGGGCCGATCCTTCTGTGGAGGCCCTTGCCGGGGATGTCTCGGCTTGAGCATCGGGTGGGGTGGGCCCCTCCTGGAGAGCCTCGCTCTGGACGATCTCCCTATCTCCCTTGGCAGGAGATGGTACATGCTCTTCCACGCCTTCCCTGGCGGGAGAAGCCTATCCCACACCTTCGTGTCGGGGGCTGGGCCGAGAGCTCGGTGGTGGATCATTCATGCTACCTCCCGCCAAACCCGTGCCCTTCGAAGGCCCCGACGACTCTGCTTGCTCAGATCGTTTGGCCCGGTGGATGAGGGTTTCTTCTTCGTCTCTGTGAAAGACAGCAAACAAGATTGGATCAGCAAACCAACAAGTGCATGAGGCTTCAACAAGGAAAGATAGTGTTTTGCTTACTCTGAATCGATGAGCATGGAGCCCAACGCGAACCCCATAGGTGGTGGGGTCGCTCTGCTCCTCTTCAGGGTCGGGGGGAGTAGTGCTTCCCGGCAACTTTGAGCCCTTTTGAGGGGCTGGGGGCTCGGACGAGGATGAGCTGCGCGAGGAGCTTGAGCTTGATTGGGATCTGGGGTCGACCCCTATGACCGCTCGTCGCTTGGTGGGAGGGGTTTTGGCCTCAGAAATGCGAGAAGAATGGCGGCGCACCACGTCCTGCCCATCGCCCTTAGAGGCGGTCTTCTTCACCCTCATGGTGACGGGCGCAGGAACAGGGGCCGCTGCTCCCCGGCTGGCCTGCCTACGAGGGTGCTGTTCCAAGTCTGGTTCTAGGGCTTGAGGGCCCGTTGCGAGCCACTCCTCCTCGGGCTACTCTTTCTCCTCGGTCTCATCCCCTTCTTGGACTTCTACTGCCGCAGCATAAAGGGCTTCGGCCCGGCATATTCGTCCCCGACAACCTCCTCCATGGCGTGCCCCTTACTCCTGCCATGGGAAGAGCCTTCGTCTTCGTCTTCGGCCTCCTCCTCATCTTCCTCCTCTCCTCCGAGCCTTGCCTTCCCGGCAGCTCGAAGCGCTTTGTCCTCCTCAATCCGCCTCCTGATGAACTCTGCTTCTACCGTGGAGGTGCGCTTGAACATGTTGCCTTCCACCCTGGAAGCCCTTTCTTCCAGATTGGAAACCCAGTCGATCTCTGCATCAAGCTTAGGTAGTTGCCAATCAGCTGCAACTCCATAAGCGTTGCAGTCGGGCATCCACTTCAAAATCTGGTCCAGGGCAGACTTAATATTTAGCGGGACAACCCTTGCCGACAATTTGAATGGCCCGAGGCTGCCTAGCAGCTGTTCACACAGCTAGCCGTGGCCATAAATCGATAAATTGTTGGTGAGGCCTAGATATAGGCGCATCCTATCTGTAGCATCTCCATACCGGCAGGCGAACCTGGCCCTTTTCTACAGCGGCGCGATGCGGCATCGGAGGAAGTCAGCCCCCACCTATTCAATGGTTAGCCCGATAGCTTTGAGGCGGGAGATTCTGTTCAGCGCCGGGCGAAGCCTGTCGTCAGTAAGGCCTGGCTCCCCCAATCGCTGCCGCGCATGACGCACTCCGGCCGCGCCCCGCAGTATTCTGGAGCATCCGCATCCTGAATCCAGCACCTGTCCGCCCTCCATTCTTCCATCTGCCACGCTGCTAACCGGGAAGGTAATCCCAAAAATCCCTCTTTCCCAGGGGAATCCAACTTATATTCCCTGAGCGGTAAGTCTTGTTCTCAACCCGCGGGACGAAGATGTGCCTCAACATATCCACGTTGGGGGCAACTCTGACAAAGTTCTCGCACAGATGGACAAAAATCGCCATGCACACCATTGCATTTGGCGTGAAATCCAAGAGATGGAATCCATACACCACCATCATCCCCTCGAAGAAATCTGAGAAAGGGGGCTGAGGCCGCAGAGAAAGTACGCGCAGAAGAAGCGGTACGAATTTGGCGGATCCTTTTTCCCCTCCGGCAAGACCACGGCTGCGCCATGCCCTTTTGTAACTTACCTCCCCCACATGTACGCATACCTTGCAACCAAGGCATTGCTATCCAAGCTCAACGAGAAGAAGACCACATCCTCCCGCCACTTCCTGTCCCACTCCGCCGCTCTCTTCTTCTTCCCCTCCGCTGCCACTTCCTTTGCGGTGGTTGCCCGCTTCCCCTTGCGGCGATGGCTTTCTTCCCCATCCTTCGGGGCTGTGGAAAGGGTGGAAGACCGGATGAGGCAATTGGAGGCGAGTGCGGGTGCAGGAGCGGTCGCTTGGCTTAAGGAGGAAGATGATGGAGGGAGAAATGGATGCGAATGAGCAGCGCCCCTTTCATGTTTTCTCTTTTATGAGGAACGAACATGGGGGGTGGCTCTTCACTACTTTTTCTCAGGAAGTTACCATTTTACATTAACTGCTATAGTCCCACGACCCCATGACCTGCAGTAATTACGCGGAGTGGATGTTGAGTAGACTGGTCATCATAACAAACCGCTGTACGCGCAACACTTCCTCGACACTTGTCCGTGCACCATTTGGGGCCAAACCCAACGTGCCCGGCGACACGTATGGCTTAGGCCCGGGGGCTTCTGTCGGGGCTCACAAACAGGGGTGTATGTTTCCCCTAACTTGTGCAAGGATAGTAGACCGCCAACCCGGCAGCACCAAGCTCCCAAGACAAGATCAAGCCAGAAAGATAGCTCTTTGAGGAATCAAAGGGCGGATCAAGAAGACCAAGACAAGCCAAGAGAACAAGATGTCACTAAGAAAAGAGCTCCCTTACCGGGCAGGCGAGCCTGGTCAAGTCAAGGCCTCACCAAGAACAAGTCCCAAGATTTCCCTGGCAGGCTTGCCGGGGCCGCCAAGGGCAAATATGCCCGCCAAGACTCCACCGCTCCACCGCACAGCTACGCAAGTCACTTATCAGTGTGGTGTCGAGCCCCCAAGTGATTAAGTGGCTGTCATTTGGCACGTGGCAGCCATTTGGAAGGGAGATTCCCCCTATATGACACCCGTCTAGAGGTGTGTCATGCAGACAGGTAGAAGATAGTTAAGCGGCGCGGCAGCCTTGCCGGGCTGCATCCACAGCGTGACACCTAGCAGTGCATTCAATGCACTTTGTCCTAACTGGGAGAGTTAGGTATCATAGCACTATTGGCTATCTAATCAGTAGATAATGACTGTTTTGCCACTGTGGTAACCCCTTGGCCTATAAAAGGAGGGCCATGGCAATCTAAAAAAGGATTCGGACCCTTGTACACTCATACGCGCGTAGCTGCTCCACCCGAGGCGACCTTGTCGGGCTTGAGCACTGCGTGACCACCACAGTCCTCTCTTCAATCCACCAAAGCAGGAGTAGGGTTTTACACTTCTCAGTGGCCCGAACCTGGGTATAAACCACCAACGTCACCGCTGTCGTGATGTTCCATGGCTTCCGCTCTTTGTGCTACGTGATCTTCCCCCTGCCGAACCACAACGGGCTGATGGCCCCATAGGTGATCGTGTTCCACCATGACAGCCGCGGCACCCGCGAGGAGCGCGGCAAGGGCCACGGTGGCGACAACGGAGGTGGCCGCTGGGGCGACAACAACAACAGTGCTGGTGACAACAACCGCTAGGGCTGGTAGAACCAGCCATGGCAGGCTGACCCTCAAGCCAACGCCGCACCACCACGTGCCAATGACTCCCCTCCTCCTGAGAACGCTAGGGGCTATCATGAGCCCCGCAGGGTGGCCTGCATCCTCGGTGGGGCCCAGGCCCCCCGTCCAACTACCACTTCAAGCAATTCTCTCGGGAGATGAATGTGGCCATCCCAGCGCTCAAGTCCACCATCCGCCTCAAGTGGTCTGAGTTCCCCATCACCTTCGATGCAAGTGATCATCCCGAGTCCATGAAGGCTGTGGGTGTCATTTCCTTGCTATGCACGCCCACCATCAGCAATGTGGTCATCACCTAGACACTCATCGACGGTGGCGCGGGCCTCAGCATGCTCTCTTTGGAGATCTTCGAGACGCTCCAAGTGCCCTATGAGCGCCTGATGCCCACCACGCCCTTCTCGGGCATCACCGATGACTCCACCATTCTCTTGGGGCAAGTGCGCCTTCCCATCACCTTCGGCACCCATAAGAACTATCGTACATAGTTCATCGTCTTCGATGTGGCTCACATCGGCCTACCCTACAACACCATCTTGGGCTACCCAACGCTCTCCAAGTTCATGGCCATGACCCACCACACCTACGGCCTGGTCAAGATGCCCGGCTGCAGCGGAACCCTCACCATCCGCTGTGATGAGAAGGACGCGATGCACTCCCTTGCGCATGCCTACAAGGCTGCCTCCACTGCTTACCCAGTCGATGAGGACGTGCTCTGGCCTGCCGAGGAGGCGCCATTAAAGAAGAAGCCCCTCCTCTCTCAGGAGTGGGCCGAGTCCAAGAAGGCATCCCTGGATGGGGGAGAAGTGGGCCTCTCCCTTGCCGTCAGCGGCGGGCCCTCCCTCAAATAGGAAGGTACGCTCACCACCTTCCTCCAGGCAAGCCCTGACGCGTCGGCCTGGACAGCATCAGGCATGCCTGGGCTACCGAGGGAGGTGGTCGAGCACCACTTAGCCGCGTGCCAAGGTGCGCGGCCTGTCAAGCACAAGGAAAAGAATCAGGCACCCGAGAAGCAGTAGAGCGTCACCCAGGAGGCCAGCAAGCTCCTAGAGGCTCGAATCCCCCGTGAAACTGCCCATCCCGAGTGGATCATCACCCCCAACCCCGTCACCAGGCCGCGCAGTAGCGTGCGCATGTGCGTCGACTTCATCGCCCTCAACCAGGCTCGTCCCGGGAGCCCCTTCCCTCCCCCCACGGATCAACCAGATTGCAGGCTTGTCCCGACCCATGTGTCAGATTCAAGGCTCCGCAGACCCAAGAAGGTTCAAACTCAGGGGCGTGAACGAAGGATCTCGCTTCACAACAACACTAGCTTGCCATGCCCATGACCTGATCTCGACGAGTACGCTGGATCGTACGGAAGGAAACAACACAGAGATTTACCCAGGTTCAGGCCACCTTGCGGTGTAAAACCCTATTCCTGCTTTTGGTGGATTGGCCTCATGAGGAGGTAGAGGACGAACTAGTACAGTGGATGAGCAGCCTCGCGAGGGCTCAAGTGGTGAGGATGGATTGGTCAGGGGTCCGATCCTGGGGCCCCTTTCAACGGTGATGGCAAGCCCATATTTATAGTGGCCTCGGTCCTCTTCCCTCATAGCTTAGGTAGGAAGGGATTCACAACGGCCAATTTTGAAGGGGGACAAGGAGTACATCTTATCCTGATGAAAGGTGGTCTTCACCTGCAAAGCTTCTGGCCATGACACAGCGGTGGGCTCGGCGATGACATCCGTCCTACCAAGCTCGTGGTCTTGGTCTTGTTGCCAGAATGGAAAGCTTTGGGGCCTTCCTCGGGAACATGTGGCTGCCCTAGCTCCCTTAGCACCGAAGAGGAAACTGTCCCCACTGCGCCCGCTGGCGCCCGCCTGGCATTGGTCATCATGGCTCACGTCATCACAGCCTGACGAGGCGGGAGGCTTGCATAGATATCTCCGCTCCTTGGTAGGCACCCTGGGGAGGCCGCTCCTCTTGAGGTCTTGGCGTAGCTCGCCTCGTGAGGCCTGGGTCCTCGCGAGGGTCTTGTCTTGGGGGTGTTGTAGTTGGGACGTATAGGACCATCGATGGGCCCACGCGCTGGGCCGCAGGCAGGCTAGTCTGGGCACCCCCGATCCCAGAATGCCGACAGTAGCCCCCGGGCCCAAGGCGTGCCCGGCCTGGCTTCGAGGCGAAGGCAAGGAGCAAAGGGCGAAGCGCCGTAGGCCCCCAATTGCCTGCGGGCCAGGCTCGATGGGTGGCGCATGACAGGACGCGGACGCCTCCGCTTCCCCATGTCGCCTCGGCAACTGCCCAGGCTGACAAAATTCTGGCACACACCACAGTGCGCGAAGGTGGAGGGGCGCCGGTTGGCACATGATTGCCTATAAGAAGGCGATGGGGCAGTACCCCATCCCATCTTTGTCTTCTCGCCCTCTCTTCTCCTATCTCCTCCGTAGCCACCACCTTGCCGAAGCAACCATGGTGTCAGTGAGGAGGTTCACCGCCGAAGAGAAGGGCAAGGCCCCCAAGGAGGGGCTGGAGTCGCCGCCGCCTAAGAGGGGGCGAGGCCGTCCCCGCAAGTCCACAACGATGCTCGCAGCGGTCCCCTGCGAGTGAGGTCGCGCGCCGCCGAGGGTCCGCATCGGCTCCGGCAACCACGAGAGGAATTCTTCCCGCAGGCGAGGCCATGGAAGTCATGGAGGCCGATGGGGAAGGCGCGCGGCAGTCGCCCATCCACTTCGCCCGCGGGTCCATACGGACGCCATGGCTCGCGAGTTTGTGGTGTGGATGGAGAGGCCTCCGGGCTCCTGGATCTGACTCCCAAACTCCTTCGCGGAGCAGCTGCCGGCGAGAGGACCTGTCGGGCTGTGGCTGCAGCCTGACGGCTGGTGCACCCGGTCTTCATGGGCGGAGGTAGAGGCCACCCCCTCAGGCCACATTTACATGACCTACGGGTAGCATACGCTCGACCGCGCCTGCGGCCCATCAGGAAGGCACGCCCTCCACTTCAAGTACGACGGGGGTGACGACGCTCTTCGTCAAGATCTTCGGGGAGGACGGCAGGCGCCTGGAATGCTGCCCGGAGGGCAACAGCAGTGGCGGCGATCGCCCCTCCAATGGCGCCGGCTGGCAGGGCGGCGACGTCCTCGGCGGTGAACTTGCCCTTGGCCATGAGGCCTCCAGTAGCGGCGGCACCTTCTCCGAGGGGAGCTCAAGCGACGATGACCACAACGAGTCACCACGTCGCCGCGCCCGGGTTAAGGAGGAGGGGGACACCGACTAGGTGTCACAACGCTGGAGCCGGCACCTCCTGAGCCGCGGCCCTCAGGGGGCCGCCTCTCTTGCTTTTATTTCCTGCACCAAAAATCATGGAGAGCCCCGTGGGGGTATGTAAGAGACTGCGGCACTCGCGCCTTTTATCTTAATGTTTATCGCGTTTCTGAGTTGTGTCGGCGTCCATCGTTTGAACTCAAGCCCTTTCCTCCTCACGATAGCTTAGTGCCCTGCGTCGCAGGGACCCAGTCCCCAGGTAAGCTTCTGTCGTCCCTGGTATGCTAGGTAGCCATGCCGTGCGCAAGGCCAGGAGGTGAGTGACTCGAGGTCCGGTAAGAGCTCCTGAGGCGCTATGCTCAAGAGGTCCCCCTTGACGGGCAACCAGCTTTCAGACGGGAAAGGGTTTTTATCCAAATGAGATCTCGGAAACAGAAGCGTGGTATCAATAGTAGGGCTTGCGCCTGGCGTGGAGAGGGTGACTTAGCTCTGGGTGTTCGCGGTCCATGAGGCACTCCTGTGTCGTAAGGGTGTGCTTTCTTGGGGCTCTTGATCCTGTGTGCGCCTCCTGTTTTGAAAGGAACCAGCACAAGTCCCACTAGGGGTGCGTGAAGAAATTGACGCCCATCATATTCTGAAAAAACGCCTGTGCCATAGGGCCACACCCCTCTCCCCATATTCCCTCGCGAGGTGCACCGCCCCCTCTCTTTGTCAAGCTTGATGCTCTACGTCCTCAGGACCCGGCCCTCGAGCGGAGCTCGGCCGCCGCTGGTATGCCAGGTCGCGATGCCGTGGTCAAGGCCAGGGGGTGAGGGCCCGAGAGCCAGTAGGAGATCCTAAGGCACGATGCTCAGGAGCCCCCCTTCGACGTGCAAGTGGTCTGCGCGAAAAAGGAGCGGTTCCGCCTTGTGGGGGTAGCTAGGAAAGAGGGCCTCGACCAGCAGCCAAGGCAGGCAGACTGATTTACTTAGCCTTTGCGAGTTGAACTGCTGCACCGCCAGAGCCGACCCTTCTGAGGTAGCAGGGTGTCGACAACATTGCTTGAACGCCCGTCTCCTGAGTTTCCTGCCAATTAGGCAACTACATAATACGAGAGGCATCGCGCGCTTGCTAATCTGCTCATGATCGTTCCGTGAGAAGACGAATGCACCAAGGACCTGGTGAGGTGATGTGTGCGGGGCCGGCCCGAGATTCAGAGCTCAGTCTCTTAGATTTATCAACGCTGCAGGGATGGACCCAAGCACAAGCACCGTGCCGGTATCCCCCTCAGATGGGACGCTCAGAAGGAGAACTGGTGGCGTGCAAAGCCCGTGAAGGTGACCGCAGAAGTGATACATCATCATGTGTAGGGTTATCAGCCATAGCGGCTCGTGGGAGCATGACTAATTCAAGGTACATGAACGAAATGACATAGCCGCGGGGGCGGACCCTGACAGCCCGAGGATAATGCAGCCCGAGGGGCGCCCACAACTGAACAAACCAAAAAGTCACCTGGCACCAGTGTCGTAGACACATCGAGGTAGCTGAAGATGCGTGCCATCAAGATTGTTCCTCATGAGCTGGGCGGCTCCGGAGCCCTGGGAGGCCCGCGAGACCCAGGGGGTTCGCGAGGGTCCGGGACCTCCTGAGACGCGACCGCCGAGCACCTGGCCTCGTGAGACGCCATAGCACGCTGCAGCAGGCATTGGTACGAGGCGCCCATGTTCAGCAGGCCGAACGGCATGCAGACGTAGTTGCAGCGATAGTCCCCACTCTGGGCGACACGTGACGGCCAGAAGAGATCCTGTGAAGCGGCCTTGTTGAGGACCAGGATGTTGACGCAGACGCGCAGCTCGCCACCCGCATCGGGGGCTGCAGCTGCACTGGGTGGTGCGGGGCGACGCTCGCCACGCATGGCCTGCGCCTCCTGAAGCTCCTCGATCGCCTTGGTGATGAATTCTCACATCCCTGGCACCTCGTGCCTCGCTCCTTGCATGTGGGAGCGTGCATCGAGGCACGCCTGCAAGTGGTGCCCGAGCACCTCCCTCGTTGCACCGGTCAGGTCCGAAGCTCTCCAGATGGAAGCCCCCAAGCCCATCCCGAGGGAAGCGCCGGGCGCCTTACTATGCAGGAGAAGGGGTGCCCCAGCAGCAGGCGCGGGGCTTGAGGCACCGCCTGAGGGCTTCTTGGCCTCCGGACGACCCTTGGGGAGGAGCTGCTTCTTCTTCACGGGGGTGGCCTCAGGGTGCAGGACGCCACCCTCGTTGCCAGAGTTCTCGGCTGCAGCGCCACGGTAGGCATGCTCAAGAGAACATACCACGTCCTTCTCATCGCAGGCGATCATGATGACACTGCTGCACCCTAGCATTTTGAGGACGTTGTAGCCATGGTGGGTCGCCGCCATGAACTTGGCGAGGGCAGGGTACCCGAGGATAGCGTTGTACGACAGGCCGATGTGGGCGACGTCGAAGTCGATGAGCTCGGTGTGGTAGTTGCCATGCTTGCCGAAGGTGATGGGAAGGCGCTCCTTCCCCAGGGGTGTGGTCGAGCCATCAGTCACCCCTGAGAAAGGCTTGGTGGGCAGGAGCTGGTCATAAGGCACTTGGAGCGTGTCGAACGTTTCCACATAGAGGACATTGAGCCCAGCGCCACCGTCGATGAGGGTCTTGGTGACGAGGACGTTGCTGATGGTCGGCGTGCAGAGCATGGGAAGCGCGCCTGCGGCGGCCGAGCACTTGAGGTGGTCCTTGGAATCAAAAGTAATCGCGTAATGCAACCACCTGAGGGGACACGCGGCCTCAAGCTTCGGGAGGGCCGCGTTCACCTCACGAGAGAACTGCTTGAAGATGTGGTTCGAGGCAGGGGCCTGGGAACCACCTAGGATGCAAGCGATCGCACGGGGTTCCTGGAAGCCCCCAGCCCCTTCACCCCGTCGGTTGTCGTCATTTCTCCTTTGCGGCGGTGGTAGCGGAGTGAGGTCGGCATTACCCTGGGGACGGTCCTCACGAGGCTGGTCACGCCAGTAGCCGTCGTGAGGCTAATTTCACCAGTAGTCCTCGTGGGGCTGGTAACGCCAGTCCTCCGCCGCGGCCTCCTCCACAATCGTAGCCACAGTCACCGCGCTCAGGGCGGCAGTCGAGGCGCCCGTCATGGAGTGCTCTAAGCTCCTGACAGTCATTGGTGTTATGGCTATGTATGTTGTGGAAGACACAGAATGGGCGGTTGCCCTTGGGAGGCTCATCATGGTCACATTCGCACTTCATCTCAGGCTCCGCTGCCAGCACGGCGGGGCCCTTGTGCTTTGCCTCCTTAGCCTTGGCCTTCTTGTCTTCAAGGTCGGCCTCCAGAAGCTCGAGGATGGAGAGGCGGCCTTCCTCGGCCCTTGCATACTTGTTCGCCAGGTTGAACATCTCCAGGTCCGAGCACAAGTCATCGTGGATGGCGAGCTCCTCTTTCATCTTGACATCCCTGACGCCATCGGTGAATGCTGAGATGATGGCCTCGTCCAATGCCTTCGGGGTCTTGAAGCAAACATTCGTGAAGCGTTGTATGTACTTGTACAGTGTCTCGCCCGGCTACTGCTTCACACATCGCAGATCATTCACTGCAGGGGCGCCGTCATAAGTGCCTTGGAATTTGGCGATGAAGCGCTCACGAAGCTCGTCCCAGGAGGAGATCGATCCCTCCGGGAGGTGAAGGAGCCAGGAGCGCGCGCCTTCCTTGAGAGCCATGGGGAACCAGTTCGCCATAACCTTGTCATCACCATTCACCGCCTCGATGCTCAGCGAATAGAACTGGAGGAACTCCGCAGGGTCGGGGGTGCCGTCGTAGCGAGGGGGCATGTCCGGCTTGAACTTGCCGGGCCAGACGACGCGGCGCAACTCAGGTGTGAACGCGCGGTAGCCAGCTGCACTCATGGCCATGGAACGCGCGAGAGGGGCTCGGTCTTGACGTTCGTGCATCGCTGCCTCCAGCGGCGCGTGGTCCTGATGCTGGCGCGGTGGTGCGGGGGGCACACAGGCGTCGCCTTGCAGCCCCTGCACCACATGACAGTTTGCCTCATCCCGTGTCGGCGCTGGCGCCCCAGGCGCGACGCCTACGCTCAGGGTCGGCGCCGCGCAGAGGAGGAGGAGGAGGCTTGCCATGGGCCACGTCGCCCGCCCGGGATGGCGGGGGACGAAGCGAGTGGGAGAGCATCGGGGCCTCACCAGTGGCGTTGACGAGCTCGGTGATGTGGCCGAGCCAGGCATCGTAGCCCTCATCGGCGGGATGGTAACGTAGCAGCTCGCGCGCCATGAGCAGCGCAGCCTGCGCGTTCGCCGGCCTGCGGCTAGCGTGGGAGGACGACCAAGGCGGGAGTGAGAGAAGGAGTGGCAGTGAGGCCATCGCGCCGCACGAAGGGTGGCAATGAAGAGTCCTGCTGCTCATGAGCAGCGGGGTCGGTGGCAGCATTAGCCACGGGAGAGGTAGAGCGGCGCGGGACGTTGCGGCCCACAGGTGCCGTCCGAGAGACGCGAGCGGCCCGGCGCTCGGCATGGACTCGGCGAGCATCAGCCATTGGCACGGCGGAGCGAGAACAAAACACGGTTGATGAAGAGGCAGAGCTTCGACACGCCCTACCTAGCGCACCAAATGTTGGATTCAGGGCTCTGCAGACCCTAGAAGGTTCGAACTCAGGGGCATGGACGAAGGATCTCGCTTCACAACAATGCTAGCTCGCCATGCCCATGACCTAATCTCGACGAGTACGGTGGATCATGCGGAAGGAAACAACACAGGGATTTACCCAGGTTCGGGCCACCTTGCGGTGTAAAACCCTACTCCTGCTTTTGGTGGATTGGCCTCACAAGGAGGTAGAGGATGAACTAGTAGAGTGGATTAGCAGCCTCGCGAGGGCTCAAGTGGTGAGGATGGATTGGTCAGGGGTCCGATCCCGGGGCCCGTTTCTACGGTGATGGCTAGCCCATATTTATAGTGGCCTCGGTCCTCTTCCCTCATAGCTTAGGCGGGAAGGGATTCCACAACGGCCAATATTGAAGGGGGACAAGGAGTACATCTTATCCTGACAAAAGGTGGTCTTTGCCTGCAAAGCTTCTGGCCATGACGCAGCGGTGGGCTCGGCGATGACATCCGTCCTGGCGAGCTCGTGGTCTTGGTCTTGTTGCACCCGAATGGAAAGCTTTGGGGCCTTCCTCGGGAACCTGCGCCTGCCCTTGCTCCCTTAGCACCGAAGAGGAAACTGTCCCCACTACGCCCACTGGCACCCACCTGGCCTTGGTCGTCATGGCTCACGTCATCACAGGCTCACGAGGCGGGAGGCTTGCATAGAGATCTCCGCTCCTCAGGAGGCAGCCTGGGAAGGACGCTCCTTTGGAGGTCTTGGCGTCGCTCGCCTTGCGAGGCCTGGGTCCTCGTGAGGGTCTTGTCTTGGGGGTGTTGTAGCTGGGCCATACAGGACCGTCGATGGGCCCACACACTGGGCCGCAGGTAGGCAAGTCTGGGTACCCCCGATCCTAGAATGCCGACACCATGCGCATGCCCTTCGGCCTGGCGGGTGCCGCAGCCACCTTTGAGAGGCTAATGCGCATGAGCCTAGAGCCCCACATCGTAGTGGTCACCACCCACGCCCCGGGCCGCCGCGGGCTGACTCATGACAGCGGTGGGTGTTCCGGTACAAAACACATGGAACGCCCACCATCACCATAAGTTCTGTCCGTGACTCCACGGATACGAGCGACATGGAGTTGTACACGCTCCGGAGCTCTCTCTACCAGCGCTGCCTTCGGCACGCGGGAGCTCCTTCCCACTCTCATGGAAGCTCCATGCTCGGCGCTGGTAGACGCCCCATGCTCAGCGCTGGCAGACTACTTACCTGAGGGGCCCTCGGCCATCACATCCTCAAGCTGACCCGTGTCGAACACGGCAGCATGTATCTTTCTGTTGTGTAATGAACCTGCTTCATGCATCAATAAAGCTTATTTCCTTCAAAACCCTGTGTGCTAGCACCTGAGTATGCCTCAGTGGGGCCGCGCGCTCATAATCTCCCCTGTGTCTGTCACGCGAGTGGGGGCTGGGCACGGTCTCTGTGCTCGGGTCAATCCCAGCAACACTGCAAAATCCAAGTGATCGAGCTCTGGCACGTGGGCCTGATCCCATGTACGTCACCTCACCAAGTCCTAGGTGCTTCATCTCCTCGCGTTACACCCACAAGCGACCTTGCGAGTGTGCCCCGCTACACTACTTGTGAAAACTTGGCGATTTCCCTGGTGCAGGATACTGAGAGCCTCAGGAGCCACCGCCGGGAGGCTTCACGAGCAATGCCTGCGGGTGAAGGGCGTTATGAGGCTGCGCCATGAGCCACGCCCTGCTGAGGACTCGCTTCAAGCTGCGCACCTCTAAGGAGCTAAGTTAAAGCACCCCTCAGGGTCTCTCTCCCACTTTTTCTCTCATGGCGTCCAAGCTTCCCTGGCACGAGCCGCCTGTGCGTCAAGTGGGGAACCCTGAGCATCGCGCCTCAGGGACTCTTACCAGCCTTACGAGCCCTACACCCTTTGCCCTTGCTGAGCGCATGCTCCAGGCATACCAGCGATGGTTGTAGCCTACCTAGGGGGCTGGGTCCCAGTGACGCATGGCACAAGGGCAATGTAAAAGGGGAACAAGGGCCTCGGGAGGAAAACGGAAACACACATTTAGCATAAAAGTACTTTAAGCAAAAGTGTAGTGCAAATGTCTTCACGCCCCCATGGGGCCGCATCTACTTTATTACAAGAAAGGGAGCTAAGGGGCTTAGGCGCTAGGACCGCTGTCGGCATCCCCGACAGTGGTATTGTCGACCTCGCCGGACCCTTCCCCGTCGGGCGCGGACCGCTCCAGTAGACTCGCCACGTGGTCCTCCACCGCCCTCACGAGCTCGCTTTGAAGCTCCTCGGGTACAAGGGACAGCACCTGATCGAAGTCGAAGTCGCTATCAATGTGCAACAGGTTGCTGAAGATTCGGGTCGACGCCAGGCACAGAAGGTCGCGACACTTGGCATCGCGGATCTCGTTCCACCGAACGGAGCTCGCTTCCAGCCGCTCCACGAGTTTGGTGAAGAAGTCCAGGTATTAGGCGTTGTCAGTTTCCAGAGGGTTCCCCATCCCCTCGACAGAAAAAGTGGCCACGGCGCTAGGGGCGTGCTCGCTGAGTTCGCAGAACATCTTGGAGCGTTGGAGCTGCTCCCCGCGCCTACGGATAGTCTCATCATGGACTTTCTGCACCTCATCGCTAACCGTGCCCACCTGAGCCTGGAGGTCTGCCAGCTCCTGGAGGGTCGTGGCGTGGAGCCCCGCCACCCTTCGCCTCCCGATCTCCGACGCCACAAGCTACCGCTTGAGTTCCGTGATTTCGGAGTCGAGCTCGTTGCGTCTCTTCGTTAAGCGGTCCTCCTGCTTCTGCAGGTTTTTGGAGTAGGTGTCGGCAAGGGACATGGCCTTCCGCGTGACTTCATCCTGGGCCTGCAGGTCGATCTCTGTTTTGTACTTTGCGGCCTTCTCTTCAAGCATGGCACTGGCTTTCGCGAGACGTTCCTTGTAGGAGGTCTCGTTGGCCACCAGGGTGCGGTCCAGGTTCTCCAGCCGCTCTCGCTCCATCTCTTGCTCGACGGTGGTCTGAAGGAGTTCACGCTCCCGGATCTCCATGTTCGTCTCCAGGACCGTCGTCGTGCTCTCGCGTCGGGTGACCGCCTCCTCGCGGGAGGCGAGCCGGGCCTCGCGGGCGACGACACGCTCAACGAAGGTCTCCTCCACCATCATCGCCTCCTCAAGACGTCAGGCAGCCTCTTCAGTGTCCCAGATCACCTCGTCGAGGAGCTCCCGGGCCTTTTGAGCGGCCTCCTAGCTTTCTCCCTTGTTCCGTCGTCCTGGCGGCCACCTAGATTGATGGCCACGTCCAGTTGCCGCCAACCTCCCGCGAGGCGCTCCTGCTCCTGCTGGAGGTTTTCTTCCTCAGCCATGAGGTAAGCCTCTAGGGAGCTGAGGGCCGCCCGAGCATGGCGCAGAGTCCTGTTCCACAGCAAGATGTTGTGGGTTACCTAGACTAAAGCCCAGGGCACATTCGACCCTTCCATCTCCACGCCTGGGTGCCCCAAGGGCCCGGGGCTGCTGCGTCACATGACTCGCCCAGGTCTCCACCTGAGGGGGCCTTGTTCTCCTCTAGGCGGCCAGGATCCTTCTCAACCTCCATCACATTTGTAGCCTCTTTACCTGCAGGCTACTCGGCCGTGCGGGGAGGGCTAGGCACGTCCGTCTCCGTTTCCTGGTGCCCTGGCGATCCCTCGAGGATTGCGGTGGCCGCCGCATCGGTACGTGCCTCCCCCTTGGTGTGGACCCCTTCCTGAGGTGTTCCTCCTTTGGCGAGAGGGGGGACCTCCTCGAGCGGCCAGGTAGAGTCTACAACCTCTTGCTCGATGGCTCCGCCACGCTCCACGGGGCTTGGCGGGGGCGTTGGTGTGTTGACCGCACCCAGCTCCCGTTGGGTCCCGGTCAAGTCCTCGACATCCTCACCCAAGGGTCCCTCCTTCTTTTTCTTCGGTGGGAAGCCCCTCCTGCATGATGGGGGGATCAGGCTAGACATGGAAAGGTGAAGCGGTGGTCTCGAGGAGTGCACGGGGCAAGGAAACTTACTCGTCCCTAGGGACCCGTCGCCGCCTCTTCAACTTTTGTCATAGGCGGCCGCTGCTACCACTCCCTTGAGGCTGTCTGGGGCCGCCTCCCGAGGTCCCGCCGTGGAGCTTGCCTGGGCCCCCTCCTGAAGCTTCGGCGGGCGGGATCGCCCCGCCAGGCGAAGGGCGTTCTGCACCAAGGGTTCCCACCCTCGAGGGCGTGGACCGCAGGGACTCGGCTCGGGACCCCCAGCGTCGCTGCCGCCATCGCTATGGGTCCCTGTTGCCGGCTAGTGATGGATCAGCGGGAGAACCAATGTCTCACTCCAAGCGTCGGTTGTGGCCGCCACTCCAGCGTCGTCGTCACCTCCGGGGATCGGCGACACTTGGACCGGATTGTTGCGGGGTCCCTCATGACCTGCGGGCACCAGTCCCCATTGATCGAACCGCGGCATGCCGGCCCGCGTATCCTCCTGGTTTCTGAAGCAGTAGATTGGGGCGGCCTCTCGTTGCGGGAATGGCATCCTTGCCATGAGGAGAACGCTTGCCTGTCCCTCCACCACCTCCGGGGCGAGGCGATCGGCGCTCGGCCTCTTGGGGTCCCCCATGCTCGAGTGGGTCCACATTAGGCATGCATGCCTCTGGAGAGGAGCAATGCGCCTGCGTACAAACTCCTTGATGATCATGCTCGCTGTGAGCCCACCGGCTTGCAGCACCCCCATTCTAGCCATGACCAGCCCCAGCACGGCATTTGTCAGCTCGGCGTACCCTCACCCAGAGCTTCGCACCGCTGGCGCCTCTGGGATTTCGAGGAGGGGGTTGTACTAGTGCGTGTCCATATAGACCCAGTGCTCCCTGAAGCCTCCCACCTCCTTGGACACCCGCATATCAATGATGTGCACCCGCATGCCCGCGGCCATCTGGAATGACACGTAGCCCAAGCACTGATCTGCAGTGGTCAGTCGAAGGCGGAAGAATTTCCGGAGGAGGGACACAGATGGCATCACCCCCAGAAAGGCCTCGCAGAGATAGACGAAGGCGGAGAGGAGGAGGACCAAGCTCGGGTGCAGGTGCAGCACGTGGACCTGGTAGTGGCTGAGCACGGTGTCGAAGAAGTCAGAGAAGGGCGGCACCATCCCGGCGAAGACAGTGTGGAGGAAGAACAGGAAGGTTGTCCCACTCGTTGAGCCGCAGGGCATGACGCTGGCCAGATCTTCGTCGCCCTGTTGCCGTTGTGGGCGCCGGCCATCATCGGCCGCACCTTGTCCAAGCCCTCCTTGTTGTGGATCACGGGCTTCAGCAGCACGGGCCCAACGGCCCCGGCTCGGTGGTGTTTTTCTTCCCCTTCTTGCCCGATGTTGGAGGGATTGACCACGGGTAGCCTCATCCACACCTCTTAGCGTTCTGAGACATCAGGGCTAGCAAAGCCCCTCGCACATTCCAGACGCGCGGCCGGCTCCTTGGGTCGGCTGGGCCCGAGCGGCCGGCTCCTAGAAGACGGCACTCTCCCAGAAGGCGGCTTCAGGGGAGGCCGGCCCCTAGCAAAGGGCCAGTCCTCCCATCAGAGTCTGCACTCAACCACTATGACAAGACAGAACGTGGCTACAGGGCCACCTGCCCCACCCCCAAAATCCCGGAGGAGCGTGGCTACAGTACGGGCTGACCGAGCGGACACCCCCTGCTAGGCGCAGGACTGTAGCCATGCTCCTCACGGCGTGGCCCTCGTCAGCCAGGGTCACGCTACTACAAAAGGCAATCAGTACGGCCCGCAGGCGGCAGGCCCTACCTGTCCATGAGCCACCTGAAGATGGTGCTCCCATAGAAGACGGCGTTGAGGGGCGGGCCGGCCTCCAGCAGGCGGCCCTTCCTTCTCCCATCACAACGAGACCGAGTATGGCTACAGTGTGCGCATACCAGGTGGCCATTTACCCGCACGGCGCGGGACTGTAGCCATGCGGCCCCTGATGAGGCTTTTGTCATCGAGTACGAGACTACAGCGAAGAGCAACCAGCATGGCCGGCAGGCGGCGGGCCTTACCTGTCGTCCGGATTCTCGACAGCCGACGGGGCCCACCAGGCGGCGGGCCCCAGTAGCCGGTGGAGAACCCGGTGACCATAGACACTGACGCCCGGGTCCTACACCCAGCCGTATTACCATTGTACCCCTGGGGGTAGGCCTATATAAACCCCCCAGGCTCACCGATGCAAAGGGTTCAGCCCATTTCCACACACAGCACCGTAGCTGGGAGGAGCAAGGTAGCAGCTCCGCCCTTCTTCCTCCTCCAGCAACCCAGCTCAAGGAGCAAGCTTGTAACTACCATTTGATCATAGTCATCATGCGGAGACCCCGCAGAGCAGGACTAGGGGTGTTATCTCCATGGAGAGCCTCGAACCTGGGTACTTCTTGTGTGCGATCGAGCTTGTGCTCACTCCCGCTTCCAGGGCCCGACGACGTCCTCCTGTCCCCATCCATGATAAGCCACCCCCTGGCATCTGTCGCGAGAATACCCCGACAGTTGGCGCCCACCGTGGGGCCTTGCGCAGCGTCAGCCGGAGACATGTTCTGGACGGGAACCCTCTTCCTCTCCGGCGAGCATGTCGCGTCTGGCCTGATCAGCCAGCCCGATGCGCTCGTTGGCGCATGCACTAGTGCACCGCCTGATGCGGGGGCTGTCTTCCCCGCGAGCCGCCTCGGCGACCTCTGCGGCGAGCTCAGCCTCTTCGACGAGCCCGCCTCTGACGCGCGAGCCGCTGACTCCCTCACCGAGCTCTTCGAGAAGCTCGCCCTCTTTGATGTGGCCTCCACCGATGCCTTCCCCGGTGACGTGGTGGTCATCGACGAGCCGCTCCCTCCTGTCGTTGGCATCATCGCGGAGGTGATGGTCACTGGCCACATCGGGGACTCCGCTGGGGCTGCCCAGGACCCGTTGCGAGCAGCAATCCAGGGCCTGGCCACCCCCGTTGCTGCCAACGCCGATGGAGCAACTCTGGAGGAGTTCCGTGTCAGGCTCCTCGACAGCGCCAACAAGATGGTGGCCATGAAGCGCTGCGCTGAGGCCAGCCAGCGCGAGATCGACCACATAGCTGGCGGCATGCTGGCTGCGGGTGAGCCCAGCCGGGCCGGCGCTGTCCGGCAACGCGACGCGGCTATCGCCAACATGATGGGTGTCGGACGCCCGATCTATGACACCGCCGTGCAGAACCTGCGAGCCACCCAGGCGGCGGCAGAAGAGCTGGAGCACCTGGAGGCGATGAGCGGCGTAGCCAGATGGAGCGCCTCCAGGAGCTCATCAATGCTGCAAACATGCAGCAAGACGCGTGCAACCGCGCGGTGGAAGCCGGCAAGAAGGCCGAGAACCAGCCACCCCGCCGAGAGCACGTAGCGACCTCCCGGTCCCCGAGTGGCGGTGGCCACGGTCAGCTGAACCCGGAGCCGACTGCCAGCCGCAACCGATGCACTCGCTTGACGGTTGCCCACAGCCGGCAAGATCCCCCAAGAGAGGATGGCCGGCGCCAGCGGGATGAACATCCGCCTCCTCCCCGCAGGGAGAGGCGGGCCTCTCCGGCGCCGGTTAATCACCTGACTCTAGGGGTCGGCTAGGCCCCCGCAAAGGAGTCGGCAAGAATGATGCACGCCACCGGATCGAGCGGCTGGCTCGGTCCCTGGCGGTCGAGGAGGAGGATACAGTCAGCCCGGCCTGCTTCGGCCGCCGCATCCGCGACGAGCCCTTCCCCAAAGGGTTCTCGCTCCCCCGAGATACACCCAAGTACACCGGCTCCATGAAGCTGGAGGACTGGCCGACCGACTATGCCACGGCTGTTAGCATAGCAAACGGCAACAAGCGCGTTGCCGTGAAGTACGTTTCGCTCATGCTCCAGGGCACGGCTCGGACATGGCTGAACAGTCTCAAGCCCTATAGCGTCAACAGCTGGTTGGACTTCGCCGATGTCTTCATCCGCAACTTCACCAGCACCTACAAGCGGCCCCGCAAGCCGCGCCATCTCTCCATGTGCTTTCAAGGTCCGACCGAGTCCACCCGCGACTACCTAACGCGCTGGGCCGAGCTGCGCAACTCCTGCGAAGGGGTGCACGCGGTGCAGGCCATCGAGTACTTCACCTCCGGGTGCAGAGAGGGCACCCTACTCAAGCACAAGCTCCTGTGCGACGAGCCGGCTACATTGGACGAGCTCCTGGTCATGGCGGACAAGTACGCCACCACCAACTCCTCCATGAAGTCAGAAATCCGGGTTGACGCATCCAGAAAGCTCCCTGCGGCCCCCCAAGCGCCGGCTGGCGGCTCCAACCAGCGCCAGCACCCGAATGACAACAAGCGCAAGGCCCAGCAGCCGGCTTCTAGAAACCGGCAGGTGGCGACCGTCGAGGACCAGCAGCCGGCATGTCAGCCCGGCCCCAAGCATCAGCGGGGCGGCAAAGGAGCCTAGCTGCCGGCCTTCTCCTTTGAGCAGACCCTCGAGGCCCCATGCAAGTTCCACAGTGGCACGAAGCCGTCTAACCACTCCACCCGGCAGTGCAACCGGCTTGCCAGAATCGCCAAGGGTGAGGGCCTACCGCCTCCTCCTACCGGTGCGGCGGCTCCACCTCCTCAGCAGCCGGCGGCCCGCCCAGTCGGCATGCTCCAAGACGAGTTCCCCGACGCCAACGCTACCTATGTCGTCTTCACCAGCCAAGCCGATGACAAGCACAGTCGGCGGCAGCAGCACCACGAGGTCAACACTGTCGCTTCAGAGGTCCCCCAATTTATGCACTGGTCCGAGAGACCCATCTCCTGGAGCCGTGATGACCACCCGGCCGTGATGCCCTCACCGGGTGCTTATGCAATGGTGCTGGACTCCACCTTCTCAACGGAGAGGCGGGTCTACCGCTTTTACCAGATCCTAATAGACGGCGGCCGCAGCATCAACATCCTGTACCGCGACACCATGGAGAAGCTGGCCATCAAGGAAAAGCAGCTCCTGCCCAGCCGAACCTTGTTCCATGGCATAGTCCCTGGGCTTTCCTGCTCTCCAATCGGCAAGATCAAGATTGACGTCCTGTTCGGCGACAAGACCCACTTCCCTCGCGAGCCAATCTGGTTTGAGGTGGTCAATTTGGATAGCCCCTACCACGCGCTCTTGGGCCGGCCTGCATTGGCCAAATTCATGGCCGTGCCGCACTACGCCTACCTGAAGATGAAGATGTCGGGTCCCAAGGGCATCATCACCATTGCCGGCGACTACCAGAAGTTGCTCACTTGTGCCACTGCAAGCATCTAGCTGGCCGAGTCCCTCGTCCTCGCTGAAGAGAAGCGCCTCCTTGACCGGGTGGTGGCCATGGACAGCGAGTAGCCGGACATGCCATCCGACCCCAAGGACGCGGCGACCCAGGCCTCGTTCTAGCCGGCCAAGGAAACCAAGAAGATCATCTTGGACCCGGCGCACCCGGAGAAGTTCGCTGTCATAGGGTCCGCTCTTGATAGCAAATAGGAAAGTGAGCTCGTCGACTTCCTCCGTGAGAATCGGGACATCTTTGCATGGTCTCCAAAGGACATGCCGGGTGTTCCGAGGAAGTACGCCGAGCACAAACTGCATGTGAGATCGGACGCAAGGCCGGTCAAGCAACCCCTCCGCCGCCTATCAGAAGAGAAGAGAAGGATCGTTGGTGAAGAAATCGCCCCGCTTCTGGCAGCCGGCTTCATCATGGAAGTATTCTACCTAGACTGGCTTGCCAACCCAGTCCTCATTTTGAAGAGAACCAACAAGTGGCGCATGTGTATCGACTACACTAGCCTCAACAAAGCCTGCCCCAAGGATCCGTTTGCCTTGCCCCGGATAGATCAAGTGATCGACTCAACGGCCGGCTGCGAGCTGCTGTCCGTCCTGGACGCCTACTCCGGCTACCACCAGATCAAGCTGGACCTGGCCGACCGCCTGAAGACCTCCTTCATCACACCATTCGGTGCCTTCTGCTACATCACCATGATGTTCGGCTTGAGGAACGCCGGCGCCACCTTTCAGCGCTGTATGCAGAAGTGCCTCCTAAAGCAACTCGGCAGAAATGCCCACGTCTATGTGGATGATATTGTGGTGAAGACGGAGAAGCGTGGCACCCTTTTGGAGGATCTCAAGGGGACCTTCGCCAATCTACGCCGCTTTCAGATCAAGCTCAACCCGGAGAAATGTGCCTTCGGAGTACCAGCCGGCCAGCTCCTTGGTTGCCTTGTTTCTGAGCGGGGGATCAAGTGCAACCCCGTGAAGATCAAGGCCATCGAGCGGATGAAGAAGCCGACCCGGCTGCGGGACGTCCAGAAGTTCATCGGGTGCTCAGCATCACTCAGCCGGTTCATCAATCGGCTGGGCGAGAAGGCCCTCCCACTGTACCAGCTGATGAAGAAGACCACCTGTTTTGAGTGGACTGACCAGGCGGATGAGGCCTTCCTCCAGCTCAAGCGGATGCTGTCCACGCCGCCTGTTCTAGCCGCTTCGGCTGCCAAAGAGCCCACGTTTCTCTACATCACCGCTACCAATCGGGTTGTCAGCACCGTGATCGTGGTCAAGCGCCCAGAAGACGGCAAAGCCCAGCCGGTCCAGAGGCCGGTCTATTACCTGAGCGAGGTGTTGTCCGCCTCCAAGCAGAACTACCCCCACTACCAGAAGATGTGCTACCGCGTGTACTTTGCCGCCAAGAAGCTGAAGCAATATTTCTAGGAGCACACCGTCACAGTTGTCTGCACCGCCCCTCTTGCCGAGATCATGGGCAACAGAGATGCCTCAGGCCTGGTGGCCAAGTGGGCCATTGAGCTGGCTCCCCACACAATCCTCTACCAGCCCCGCGTAGCCATCAAGTCGCAAGTGCTGGCTGACTTCCTCGTCGACTGGGCCAAGACCCAGTACCTACCACCAGCGCCGGATTCCACTCATTGGCGGATGCACTTTGATGGCTCAAAGATGCGCACCAGTCTGGGAGCCGGCATCATCCTCACCTCTCCCAAAGGCGACAAGCTCAAGTACGCGCTGCAGATTCACTTTGCCGCCTCCAACAACGTGGCCGAGTACGAGGCACTCGTCCACGGGCTCTGGCTAGCCAAGGAAATTGGCATCCGCCGGATTCTGTGATATGGCGACTCGGACTTGGTGGTCCAGCAGTCTTCCGGCGACTGGGACGCCAAGGACGCCAACATGGCAAGCTACCGCTTCCTTGTCCAGCAAATCAGTGGCCACTTCGACGGATGCGAGTTCCTTCACGTGTCACGGGCCTACAACGAGCAAGCTGACGCCTTGGCACGGATCGGCTCCACCTGGCAAGCCATACCAACTGGCGTCTCGCTCGAGTGCTTGCACAAGCCGTCTATCAAGCCTTCGCCGGAATCAGAATCCATCTTCGTGTCGGCTGACCCCGGAGCAGTCGGATCCGGCTCGAGGACTTCAGCAGTCGGCCCGGGGACTTCCGCAGGCAGCACGGGGGCTGCAGCACCCGCACCCTGCTCAGGGAGTGCTGCAGTCGGCCCGGGGACTTCAACAATTCAGCAAGCAGCGGCCGGCTCCGACCCGCCGCCTCCCAACCCGGCCACCCTGGTACTAGTTGCCGTCATGATAGTGGTAGAAGCCCCATCCTGGGTAGAGCCCATCCTCAACTTTCTGGTGAGCCGAGAGCTACCAGCCGATGAGATCTTGGCCCGGCAGGTGCAACGCCAGGCGGCCGCATAAACAATTGTCAACAAAGAGCTCGTTAGGCGCAGCGTGACTGGCGTTTTCCAGCGCTGCGTTGAGCCGGAGAAGGGCATAGAGATACTCAGAGATATTCATCAAGGCGAATGTGGCCACCATGCCGCCTCCAGATCCCTCGTTGCCAAAGCTTTCTGCCATGGCTTCTTCTGGCCGGCTGCTTTGGACGACGCCAAGGAGTTGGTCCGCAAGTGCAAGGGGTGCCAGCGCTTCAGCTCCAAGCAGCACCTGCCGGCCTCTGCACTCAAGACCATTCCCCTTACCTGGCCGTTTGCTGTATGGGGATTGGACATGGTGGGCCCATTCAAGACAGCACGCGGCGGCATGACCCATCTACTGGTCGCCGTGGACAAGTTCATGAAGTGGATTGAGGCGAAGCCAATCAAGAAGCTGAATGGCCCGACTGCTGTCACATTCATCACAGATATCACCGTCCGGTACGGCATCCCGCACAGCATCATCACCGACAACAGCACAAACTTCGTCAAAGGCGCCTTGGCCTGTTTTTGCGCGAAGCAGGGCATCCGACTGGACTTAGCGTCCGTTTCCCATCCATAGTCAAATGGCCAGGTGGAGCGAGCAAATGGCCTCATCCTGTCCGGCAGCAAGCCACGGCTGGTCGAGCCGCTGGAGCGCTCGGCCGGTTGCTGGATCGAGGAGCTGCCGGCCGTCCTTTGGAGTCTTCGGACTACGCCGAATAAAGCAACCGGTTTCACACCCTTCTTCCTCGTGCACGGGGCCGAGGCTGTCATCCCAACTGACATTGAGTTCAACTCGCCTCGCGTCACCATGTACACAGAGGCGGAAGCCAAGGAGGCGCGAGAAGACGGTGTCGATCTGCTAGAAGAGGCCCGGCTGCTGGCACTAAGTAGGTCCGCCATCTACCAGCAGAGCCTGCGCCGCTACCACAGCAAGAAGGTCAGGCCGTGTGCTTTCCGCGAGGGCGATCTTGTGCTCCGGTTGATCGAGTGAACAGCCGGCCAGCACAAGCTCTCGGCTCCTTGTGAAGGGCCTTTCATCGCTAGCAAGGCCCTGGGCAATGACTCCTACTACCTCATCAACGCACAAAAGCCCAGGGCACGCAAGAGGGACAATGCCGGCCAAGAGACGGAGCGTCCGTGGAACGCGAATCTTCTCTGCCCATTTTACAGTTGATGCAGTGTATGTACCATGCTACCTTTTGTACTAGCAAAGACAATAGGTCCCCCAAGGCGCACTCGGGGGCTACCTTTTTATCTATTTGATAAACTTCGCCTATGAATGTGTTCTTTCATTCTTTCACCCTGCACGGGTCCGGTCAACCGGCCCGTGGGCTCGCCGCCTTGACCTAAGTTGGCACCACCCGCAGTCGGCCAAGTAGTGTGCCGACGCCAAAGCCCTCTCTTCGCCTCATCTACAGCTCGCAGCGCGACTGTCCGACTGGCAAGAGCTAAAGGCCGGAAATGCTGTCCACACGAAAAACGACTAAGGTAGAACGCCAATACAGGCCAAGCCGGCTCCTCGCCTTACCCGTCCGCCTGCCCAGCAGTCGGCCGACAGGTTTCTCGCTCGACCAGCTACGCTCTAGGCAGGCCAATTAACTTGCCTATTCTAAACAGTCAAGTCCCTAACCCGGCCATAGACCGCGGCCCGGCTATCCAGCTGGCAGGGCGGCAACCAAAGGAAGACAGCAAAAGAAAAAGCCAAATAGAGCAAAGGCAAAACCGAGCTAGAATACGGCAAAAGACACAAGCATGTGGGAAACAAAATTATTTACATTGCAAAGTCCCAAGGCCAGCATTCATAAGAGTTTAATACACCCCCAGTGGGTGGAACTGTGCATGATTAACTTGTTCTTCAAAGTACAAGATAGAGAATTCAAAAGATAAAGACCGCCTAGGCCGAAGGCGCCGTGGGCTGCTCGGACGGGTTGACGGTGGCTGAGGCACCGGTTGGTGGGGCTTTCGGCTAATGGGTCTTGGCCTGGCCGATGTCAGCGGCCGGGTCGGGCTGAGTCCGGCTGGTCGCTCCACTGTCTAGTGTGACATCATCACCTTCCTCGCCCTCGCCCTCGCTCTCCCCTGTGCCTTCGTTGCTGGAGGCAATCTCCTCCGCCGAGTCCTCCCCCTTGTTCGGGTTCAGCCCGAACTAAGAGGGTGGCACCTCAGTGCCGTCTTCCGCCAGCTCCGGGATGAAGACGCCGACGTCGGCATAGTCGGAAAGGGCGGCCGCGCGCCGCCTCCAACTCCGGCCCCGCCTCCTGGCGGAACGTGGCCAGCTGGTCCAAGTTTATGCCAGGGTACCATGCCTTGACGAACTCCAGCTTCACCCTGGCGCCTGCCCGCACTGCGGCACCCTTCCAGGCCTCGAGCCGCTCGGCCGCCACCTCGAACCAGTCGGCGATCCGACTGGGAGTCCGGGGCACCTACGCATCTGGCCAGAGCCCTGCCAGGACCTACGACCCGGCACGCTGAAGTCAGCGGAGCAGGCGGTGCGCTGGCTCAAGTCGCATCCGAACGGCCAAGAGCTGCTCACCCATAGTCCGTGACTGGTTTGGCGGAATATCCATGCCCGCCCTCCTCCGCTAATCGCGCCGCACCTCGAGGACCTGGCAGATGGCAACGGAGCGACCGGGGAAATACTCTGTCCAAAAGAAGGCTAAAGATTTAGAAGTCGGCCTCCTGCAGCGGCCGGCGACTATGCAACAAAGGAAGAAAGGACCTACCTTTGAGCATATCCTCAACCACCTCGTAGCCATCCGACAACAGCTTCTCCCTCTCGGCCTAGTCCAAGCGCTGACTCTCGAACTTGGCCTTGAGGAGTGCCTCTCCGTCCTTCAGCTGCCAGACTTGCTCCTCATGCCGGGCCGCCTGGTCCGCCAGCTGCTTTTCAAGCCGGTCGCGTTCCGCAGCCGCCTGGCCATGCTCCTGCTCCTTGGCCTGGAGCTGGCTCTCAAGCTCGTGCACGCGGCTTTGCAGGGTGGCGGCAGCCTCTGCAGAAGTAACAAAGAATCATCAACATCGACAAAAACAAGAAGTTGTCGGAAGATCTGGCCCGAATGCTCAGCAGCCGGCCCGAATCTCGGGGGCTACACCCAGCGGGTGCGCTTGCGCACCCCCACTGAAAGGCAGCCTACGTACCGCGGCTTGCATTCAGCTCAGCAGTCCGCTTGGCCAGCGCCTGATTTTGGGAGTTGTAGGCGGCCGCACGCAAATTGTGGTAGTCCTGTGACGAGAACAACACTTTAGCATCTGGAAGCACGCCTTGAAGTTCCAACCCTAAACCCTACAACTCCATATTTAATTTTTCTACCTACACTTTGCTCAAATGATAAGGGTGTTCCTCTTGCATGTATTCTCATACAATATAATATATATATATTTAATAAAAATCACTAAAAATAAGGAGAATTTGGCCATCGTGATTAGGGTCGCTCTTTTTTTAACTTTACTTTAGTGGAATTTAACCGGACCTGTTTGTTTTGGCATTTGAGTGTTTTTCATGGTCGATAAAAAAAATCTTTTGATGTCTTGCTAGTTCAATGAGCCGGCCCGAATCTCGGGGGCTACACCAGGCGGGTGCGCTTGTGCGCCCCCACTGAAAGACGGCCTACGTACCACGGCTCGCGTTCAGCTCAGCAGCCCGCTTGGCCAGCGCCTGATTTTGGGAGTTATAGGCGGCCGCACGCAAATTGTGGTAGTCCTGCGATGAGAACAACACTTCAGCATCTGGAAGCACGCCTTGAAGTTCCAACCCGCCTGCTCAGCAGCCGGCTCGGAACTCGAGGGCTACACCCAGTGGGTGCGCTGGCGCGCCCCCACTGAAGATTGCAAAAATGAAAGACAAGATCGGGAGCGTACCCGGACAGACGTCTGCATCGCCAGCATCTCATTCTTGGCCTTCAGAAGGGTGGCGCCATGGGCGTTGAACTAGTCCAGGACGTCCTTCACTGTGACGTTGAGGACGGCCGGGCCGGGTCCTGGTGCCCAACTAGGCGGAGCAGAGCTCGAGGCCTCGGTGTCGGCCGCAGGCGAACTCGCGGCCCCGACCTCCATCGGCCTCGGCGCAGAAGTAGCCCGCGATGGGCGCAGGCGCGGGGAGGTACGGGTCGCCACGGCCCGGCTGGCAACCAGCTCGGTGCTTGCTGGTGGCACCTCTGGCCCTTCGGGAAGGCCACCTCCCCGCCCGTCAGCACCCGGCACGTGCTGGGCATCCTCTGGGAAGATGGGGTCAGTCGCCCCCTGCCCCGACGCCGTCTGGTCAGCTTTGGCTCCTCCGGTTGGCGTCTAGTCCTACACCAGCGGCGGTTCCAGCTGCTGCGGGTCGGTGGCCTCCGGAACCATGTTGCGGGTCTGCTCCTCCGCCTGTGCCCTGGCCGCTGTGTTCGCCTGCGCCTTGGCCGCCGCGTCCGCCTGCGCCCTGGTCGTGGCCTCGGCCTCCACCTGCGCCGCACTCATCGCGTCGGCCTCCTGGCGTGCCGCGGCATCCCGCTCCTCCTGCGCCTCCCGCGCGTTCCTCTTCGTCGCCTCCCGTAGGGTGGCGGCCGGGTCCACGCGGCAGGCATCCTCAGGGTCGCCCGCCGCTCCAATCACTGAGGCGGACGGGACCCGTGACACAGAAAGGGGAGCCCTGCATGGCGAGGCAAGCAAGAATAAGAAGATTGCGGGAAAAAAGCAGCCAAGCCAAGGCAAAAACAATCAAGACAAAAGCAGTCAAAACACTTACGCAGACACCATCAGGCGTTGCTTCGGGGTCCTCTTGATGGCAGCCACCTTCGCGGCCTCTTGCCGCTTGGTCGCGGCGGCCACTGACTTGTCCTTCTTGGTCGGCCGGCTGCCAAACATACCCATGTTGGCGCGGCGCTTGGATGTGCCGGGTGCTCCAGTCGGCGCCCCGCCTGTCGGCTGCGCCGCGGAGGGGCCGACACCCGCCTTGGCGGCGCCTGCTGGGCGGCGTTGTTCGTCGCCGTCTTCATCATCATCCGGCCAGTCCCGGACATCGCCACCTCCTGTAGCTCCGCCTCCTCCCGCGCCACCTCCTGCGGCTCCGCCTGCTCCGTCGCTGCCTCCCCCGGTAGCATCGTCTTCCTCCAACACGGCCGCCCCCAGCTCAGGGTCGCCCACGTCGCTCTCCTTCCTGTCCGCCATCCATTGGTGGCCAGGATCCGGCGCGACGGCTGCCGCCTGGCCAACGAAATGCTGCGCCACGTCCGGGTGGTCAGGGCGGATGAAGAGGACAGCGTGAGCCAAGAAAGGGGACCAGATACTCACCGCAGGCGGAGGGTTGGCGCGGCTGTATGGCGGCTTGCCGAAGCTCCGGTCCTCCTCGCTGAGCTAGCTATTGGAGAAGTAGTTGACATGTCGGACCACCTCAACAGTCGGCAGCTCCTTCGTCGACATTTGGCAGGGGTCGCGGCGGCCACTCATATCGCACATCGGATGCGGCCGGAGTTGGAGGGGCGACAATCGGAGGTAGACAAAGGCGGCCAGCAGGTCCGCCGGCTGGAGCCCCTCTGACTCCATCATCTCGTGGAGCCGGTCGAGGACGTTGGTGACAGTAGCCGGCAGCGGTTTGGGCTGCTGCCCCCAGTTGCTCCGCGTTCCAGGAGGCGGGCCGGGTGCGAAAGCCGGCAGGTTGACATAGTCGTACGACGGGTGGAGGTTGCGGACGTAGAAGTACGACTTCTGCCACAACTTTGCCGACTCATGCAAGACAACGGCTAGGAACCAGACCCCACTGCCGGTGTGCCGCACGGCAACGCATGCGCCGCACTGGGCCGGCTCGCCCTTGGTCGCGGTGCCGAGCTTGAGGTAGAAGAACCTGCCCCACAGCTCGAGTGTGGGCAGGATGTCGAGATAGCCCTCGCAGAACATGATGAATGCGGAGAGGAGGACCACCGTGTTAGGCATGAGATGATGGGGTTGAAGGCGGTAGAAGTCAAGGAACTCACGAAGAAAGCCGCTTATCGGCAAGCAGAAGCCACGGAGGAAGTGACTACGGAAGACGACGAACTCGCCGGCCCGCGGTGCCGGCGAGATCTCCCGCTCGGCCGGAAGGCGTGTCCCCACGCACGCCTCGTTGGGCATCCGCCGCGTCGCACGGAGGAACTCGACGTGCCCCTCATGGACATTCGAGCCATCTCACTCGCCCCGCGCCATGGCTTGTGGTGGCTCGGCGGCGGCACGGCGAGGTCGGGTGGCGGAGAAGCCGTGGTGGCTCGAAGAGGTCAAGCAACGATGAGCTGCGGCGGCATTCTAGTGGCGGAGTGGTGCGGCGGCGCAGCGGCAGGAAGGAAGCAAGAGCAAAGGGAAGGAGGAGATGGAGAGCGAGGGAGCGCGCGTGCCTTCGGCCGCACCCCCCTCCCTCCTACTTATACGGCTGCGGCGGCGGAGCCGAAGTGGCAAGATGTGGGGGGCGTGGGGATTAACTACGCCCACGCCCCGCACTACCCCGCATATTCCGTGCCTTAAAGGTGCATGATCAGTGCACCTTGGAATGGCAACCGCCCGCCTCGGCCGCAGCGGATCCGCGCGCGTGCCAAGGCCCTGTAGTGGTGGGCCTATGCCTACGGCGATGTCCCGTCGTGCGCGTGGGCTGGGAGGCCGGCCTGGCCTGTTGGCACCGCGTGGCAGGCGAGCAACGGGCGGCAGGCATGCCGCCTAGTGCCCGCCACAACGATTCGAGTTCATCAGGCGGCCGGCCCAGCCTCGGCCGGCTCCTGTCAGATTGCTTCTACCAGTCGGATGAAGTAGGGGCGTAGGATCTCCTAGAGGAGGAAGCTGCTGAGGCACTCCAGCTTGAGCCGCGGCGCCTCACCAGCTTCAGGGACTACTGTCTGAGGGATTGACCATGGGTAGCCTCATCAACCACTACGACAAGACAGATCATGGCTACAGGGCCACCTGCCCCACCCCCAAAATCCCGGAGAAGCGTGGCTACAGTACGGGCTGACCAAGCGAACACCCCCTGCCAGGCGCAGGACTGTAGCCATGCTCCTCACGGCATGGCCCTCGTCAGCCAGGGTCACGCTACTGCAAAAGGTGATCAGTACGGCCCACAGGCGGCGGGCCCTACCTGTCCGTGAGCCACCTGAAGATGGTGCTCCCCTAGAAGACGGCGTTGAGGGGCGGGCCGCCCTCCAGCAGGCGGCCCTTCCTTCTCCCATCACGACGAGACCGAGTATGGCTACAGTGTGCACACACCAGGCGGTCGTTTACCTGCACGGCGCGGGACTGTAGCCATGCGGCCCCTGACGAGGCTTTCATCATCGAGTACGAGACTACAGCGAAGAGCAACCAGCATGGCCCGCAGGCGGCGGGCCCTACCTGTCGTCTGGATTCTCGACAGCCGACGGGGCCCACCAGGCAGTGGGGCCCAGCAGCCGGCGGAGAACCCGGTGACCATAGACACTGACGCCCGGGGCCTACACCCAGCCGTATTATCATTGTACCCCTGGGGGGTAGGCCTATATAAACCCCCCAGGCTCACCCATGCAAAGGGTTCAGCCCATTCCCACACACACCAGCGTAGCTGGGAGGAGCAAGGTAGCAGCTCTGCCCTTCTTCCTCCTCCAGCAACCCAGCTCAAGGAGCAAGCTTGTAACTACCATTTGATCATAGTCATCATGCGGAGACCCCACAGAGCAGGACTAGGGGTGTTATCTCCATGGAGAGCCCCGAACCTGGGTACGTCTCGTGTGCGATCGAGCTTGTGCTCACTCCCACTTCCTGGGTCCGACGACGTCCTCCTGTCCCCATCCATGATAAGCCACCCCCTGGCATCTGTCGTGAGAATACCCCGACACCCGGAGCCATGGCGGTGGAGAAGGTTGGGAGTCGAAGGAAGAGGAGCAAGGGGAGCAGTCGTGCTAGAGAAGGAGGACGAGAGGAGCAGCAATGATGTGCCGATGCGCTGCACACAGGCTTTATCACTGTGACAGCGGTTTTCGAATCGTCGTGGGGACTAGGGGCGTCCCATCCCATCAAAACTGCCACACGTCACCACCTGGGCCTGGCAGTTGGTGGGCCCCGTGTTGTTTCACTCCCAATGGGTAGGCGGAGCGCGTGCGCCGTGGGCCTGGGGGCTACTGTCGGTCCAGTGGATCCCAGGGTACCACGGCCTGTCTGCCTACGACCCAGGGATGCGGCCCTTGCAGCGCAAGCCTGGGTCCCCGGGAAGTGAGCCACCTCGCAGGGATCCGTCCCCGTGAGGCTCCCCATTCGGCAGGCAGGGCAGAGCAAATTTCACCATGTCCTCAGCGGCCTCCCGACACCGACCTCGTGAGTCCTGCCTCCGGAGGTCGGCCTCAGGGCTCCAGCCGTGAAGCTCGCACCTGTCATGTGGTTGACACCCGGCTGTCAGGATAAGGATGGCAGGGTACAGCGGAGACCGATTCCGACTGCGGTGCTATGGGAGCAGCAGAGCGAGCCTCCCTCCAAAGCAAGTCCCAAAGTTTTCCACTTTAGTGAATGAAGACCAAGACAACTCGGCACCCAGGACGAGCGTCATCGCCGAGCCCACGCTTACATCAGGATAGCCCCTTTTGGCAGGTGGCGACCACCTTTGGCCAGGATATGCCTGCGCCCTTGTCCCCTTTAAAATTTGCCGCCGTGTGGAAGCCCTTTCCAACTCATATTTTCGGGGAAGAGGCCCAAAGCATTATAAGAAGGGAGGACAACTATTGTAGAGGAGGACTTTTTCCTTCCTCACCCGGCCTTGTAGCTCCAAGCGCACTATTGCCCACAAGCAGTCCCAATCAAGTAGGAGTAGGGTTTTACACCTCCACGGTGGCCCGAACCTGGGTAGCACACGTCTCCCCTTCATGTCCGGCGAGCACCAGCGAGCCCGTCGTAGTTCAACCATAGTCGTCATTGCGTCTTAGGTCGCCAAGCAAAGCCCCCCATTGTTTGAACCGTTCTTGGAGAATTTTTTGGACGCAAATCCTAGACTCCGACAAGTTCGTAATTGTTAAGTAACGTGTTACCTAGATCCGCCTTTTCTCGAATAGTGTCACCACTATATATATGTTACTCAAATGTTGTTAGCAAAGTTCTTAAGTTTTCATGGAAAGTATTTGTATCGTACACAGTTCATTCAGTTTAAGCGTGTGCTCGGTAGAGTAGAGGATGTCCATGTTTTTGACGTGGCGATCAGCACCAACGTCCATAAGGCATTTGCATATTAATTGTCCATATTGCAAATTCAAATAATATATAGATAGGACAGCCCATACAATTGACATATTTGTCATGCATGAACAAATCAATCGAGCATATATATATATATATGCTCAAATTATTGGTCCAATGCCTACTTCGATGAGTAAATTACAAACCATTAGCTCGCTAATTTACAAGAATATAACGAACCGCATGCGCACAAAAGAGCTACTGTGCACCTGGCGCCGACCCAGAACACATAGCTACCATCGTCCATCAGCGTGTGGATCCTGGGCTCAGGAGGAGCGGAGGCCGCCAAGTAGATGACCTACAAACCTTCATCGATAAAGGCTGGGGCAGCCTCGACAACGGGGATCACCGGTAATGCCTCGGGCGCAGCGCTCACCAGGGCTACCATGACCGCCGAGTCTGCCCCGATGACGTCCAGCGAGATGATATTGGCTCTCGCCAGGGCTGCTATCACGGCCCCCAGGCATGCCTTGGTGAAAGGATCGAGAAGAGGGGTCTAGAGGGGGGTGATTAGACCCTTAACAAGTAATAGTGGAAGTTTTTAATTTCTTCAAGTTATGGTTGAGTTTATTACAGTTTAAAGGCACACAATACATTCAATCACAAGCATAACAAGAGTATGAGCAGCGGAAAGAGTAAATCATGCAAGTGCAAGAATGTAATGGGATGGGATTGGAGTGTGCAAACGCAATGGAGACGCAGAGAATTTTTGGCGTGGTTCCGATAGGTGGTGCTATCGTACATCCACGTTGATGGAGACTTTAACCCACGAAGGGTAACGGCTGCGCGAGTCCACGGAGGGCTCCACCCACAAAGGGTCCACGAAAAAGCAACCTTGTCTATCCCACCATGGCCATCGCCCACGAAGGACTTGCCTCACTCGGGTAGATCTTCACGAAGTAGGCAATCTCCTTGCCCTTACAAACTTCTTGGTTCAACTCCACATCATGTCGGAGGCTCCCAAGCGACACCTAACCAATCTAGGAGACACCACTCTCCAAAAGGTAAAAAACGGTGTGTTGATGATGAACTCCTTGCTCTTGTGCTTCAAATGATAGTCTCCCCAACACTCAACTCTCTCTCACAGATTTGGATAAGGTGGAAGAAGGATTTGAGTGGAAAGCAACTTGGGGAAGGCTAGAAATCAAGCTCAAATGGTAGGAATGGAATCTCTTGATCTCAACACATGAGTAGGTGGCTCTTAGAAAATGGATGGTGGAAGTGCAGGCATGTTCTGATGGCTCTCTCTCAAATGGAGAAGGGGTGGAGGGGTATATATAGCATCCACACAAAATCCAACCCTTAGACACTTTTGGCTCATCTCGGTGGCACCGATTAGTTAAACTCGGTGGCACCAATCTGTTCAAAACTATGAATGTTAGGAATCTCGGTGGGACCGATTGAAACAACTCTGTGGAACCGATGTGCTAGGGCTTAGGCTAAACCTCTTCTCAGTGGCACCGATTGCATCAACTCGGTGAGACCGAAGTGAAGCAATAAGGCAACAGAGAGTTGGCAAGCCATCTCGGTGAGACCGATTGCAATTCTCGGTGAGACCAAAATAATTGCAACAAGTAAAAGAGAGTTGGCAAGGCCATCTCGATGAGACCGAGATTCGTATCGGTAAGACCGAATCGATAGGGTTTCTGGAAGTGGCTATGTCAAATGAACTCGGTGGCTCCGTATAGAAAGAATCTGTGGGGCCGAGTTGGAGTTTAGGGTTTGGACATATTTGGATGGAGAAAGTGGCTGAGGGTTTTGGAGCAATATCACTAAGCACTTTGAGCAAGTAGACCATTAAGCAACACCTCATCCCCTTTTAATAGTATTGGCTTTCCTATGGACTCAATGTGATCTTGGATCACTAAAATAGAAATGAAGAGTCTTGAGACTTTGCCAATCTTTATCCTTAGCATTTTGAAAGGGTTCCGCATCCTCTTGTCCTTGCCACTCCACTTGTTGAACTTATCTGAAATATACTTGATAAAACTATTAGTCCAACAACCAATATGTTGAAATCACCCAAGTAGCACTTGTGCTTTCAATCTCCCCCTTTTTGGTAATTGATGACAACATACATCAAAGCTTCAGGTAGATGATATAAAGAGTAGTAATTAAAGCTTTTGAGAGACATGTAACATGCATAAGCTCCCCCTATATGTGTGCAATCATGTAATGATAGAATTGAACAATATGTGAATGCACATCATGACAGAGCAAGTAATGAGTTACATGTATCTTGGCTATATGCATCAAAGCAAAAAGTGATATGAGATGTATTTCCATGTTTATGATCCTCTCTTGCAAACAATATGTGCAAAAGCAAGAGATCATCATGCACATGTGTGTGATGCATATACTTACCTTGTGATTCTTGAGCTGACTTTTGCAGGAGCAATCTTGAGAAAACAAGGTTAAATAACACAAGAAAACTCCAAACAAGAAAGATTCCAAGATCCACAAAGATACCAAGACTGGGATGACATGTAATGTGTGAGTACCACTGAGTGAGTACTTCATTCAAATATAGACATGTCCCCAAGAACTTAAAGATTTGCAATAAATTCTAAGGATTTTTCTCCCCTTCAACATAGACTCTTTCTCCTACTGAATCTAACATTTGATAATGGGAGAAGGTAGGGTGAGATAAAATCAGAGCGAGAATAAATGAATTAGAGCAGAAATGGATAAGATCCAAAAATAGATACTAACATGTCTTTCCCCTCTTAAAGACATGTGACTTCTCTCCTCTTATGACATTGCATCTCCCTTCCTTTCTTAGAAGAGTTTTGTAAGAGTAAGCTTTGATGTGCTCTCTCTCCCCCCCTTTGACATCAATTTCCAAGAAGGGTAGTTTTCATGGATATGAGTCAAGTGAGTATGATCCTTGAGAGACACAAGCAAGCATAATGTAGCTCAAGATGCAGACAGAGGAAAAGAATCATTGAGTGGAGCTGAAGAAAATAGGCAATATAAGATGGCAAAAAAATTCAGCAGTGAAATCGGTGGCGCTGATCTGTATCAATCGGTGACTCTGAGATAGTAGATCCACTGAGGAAGCTCATCGGTGAGACCGAGTCGGTCCATTTTGGTTACACTAGTAGAAAACAGGGCTTTGGTCCACGCCGGGTAAGGGCATTAATCCCGGTTCACTCACGAACTGGGACCAATGGGGGCATCAGTCCCGGTTCGTGAGGCCAGGGGGCCGGCCGGGCCTCGGGGGCCATTGGTCCCGGTTCATCTGGCCCCATTGGTCCCGGTTCCAGACACGAACCGGGACCAATGGGCCTCGCTCCTGGCCCACAACCATTGGTCCCGGTTGGTGGCTGGAACCGGGCCCAAATGGGGTCCTTTAGTCCCAGTTCTAGCCACAAACCGGGACCAAAGAGATGCCTATATATACCCCGCAAGCAGAGCAGTGGAATTCTCTATTTTTTTGGCCGCCCATATGAGAGCTTTGTGGTGCTCTAGCTCACCTCCTATGCACATGAGGTGTTCGATGAAATGCCCAAGCCACACTTAAGCTTTCTCCTCTCGAAGCTCCTTGTCCAAGCTCCATTTTCTTCAAGATTTGTCTAGGTTTGGCAGTCCATCCTGTCCCGTCCCCGTCCTCACCGCCGTCGATCGCCCGCGCCAATCTCGTCGCCGGCACCACCGTGGTGAGCCTCTTGTTCTTATCTTCTTTCTAAAAGAAAAAAGTTCTTACTTGTATGATTTAGATAGATACTTGTGTAATTTTCTTACTTTTATTATTGTTTGTTATTATATAGTGCGATGGTTTTGGTATCCGCCTCCGTCGGCCCTCGTCCTATCTATGATTCGGATGTGGTATATATATTATCTTTTATAACTATTAGTTTCATTTAGTGTTTATGACAATTATGCCGACCAACGTGATATAGATTTTTTTATCTAGGAGGTATGTGAACCGGAAATTCCAACCGACCCTATTGTCGAGAGGTTAAATTTAGTTGAAGAAGAAAACAATTACTTGAAGGAAAAATTGAAAAAAATTGAGGAGGAGAAGATGATATTGGAGTTGCATGTTGCGGATGTCGTCGATGATCACAAGATCAAGATGGATGCAATGCGCTTGAAGATTAGAAAGATTAGAAAATATGCCATTCATACAGAGGCTTGGTATCATTATGCCATTGGATCAATTGTTACCTTAGTTGCGATTATGATCGCATTTTTTGTGCATTGAAATGTTTTAGATAGTTTCAATGTATGGTTTAATTAGATGCTCTAGAGAGCTATATGTTGTTCAATGAGAACTATGTATGTACTTTGGTTTTAATGTGATGATGAACTTCTATTAATTTGGTCACTTATCTATTCATGATGTTCTGTAATGGTTTTTAACACACTTAATTATATACAATGCACGCAAATGAACCGGCAATGGATGTACGGTGACAGACGCACCTCCGAGTACATTAAGGGCGTGCATAATTTTCTCGAAGTGGTTGAGGCAAACAAGTAGAATGGTTTTATGTGTTATCCATGCCCTATATGTGGGAATACGAAGTCTAACTCTAACTCAAAAACCCTTCACACCCACTTGCTTTATAAGGGTTTCATGCCACACTATAATGTTTGGACCAAGCACGGAGAAAGAGGGGTTATGATGGAAGACAGCGAAGAAGAACAGGATGATGACAACTATGTGCCCCCTGAATACGGTGATGCTGCAACGGGGGAAGCTGAAGATCAAGAGGAACCAGACGTTGTGCCTGATGATGATCTTCACTGGGTCATTGTTGATGCAAAGAGACAATGCGAAAGTGAAAAGGATAAGTTGAAGTTCGATCGCATGTTAGAGGATCACAAAAAAGGGTTGTACCCCAATTGCGAATATGGCAACAAAAAGCTTGGTACCACACTGGAATTGCTGCAGTGGAAGGCAGAGAATGGTGTACCTAACAAAGGATTTGAGAAGCTACTGAAAATATTGAAGAAGAAGCTTCCAAAGAATAATGAATTGCCCGACAGTACGTATGCAGCAAAGAAGGTTGTATGCCCTCTAGGATTGGAGATGCAGAAGATACATGCATGCCCTAATGACTGCATCCTCTACCGCGGTGCGTACGAGGATTTGAACGAATGCCCGGTATGCGGTGCATTGCGGTATAAGATCAGACGAGATGACCCTGGTGATGTTGACAGCGAGCGCCCTAGGAAGAGGGTTCCTGCCAAGGTGATTTGGTATGCTCCTATAATACCACGGTCGAAATGTCTGTTCAGAAACAAAGAGCATGCCAAGTTGATGCGATGGCACAAAGAGGACCGTAAGAAAGACGGGAAGTTGAGAGCACCCGCTGACGGGTCGTAGTGGAGAAAAATTGAGAGAAAGTGGGGGAACTTTGCAGGTGACGCAAGGAACGTATGGTTTGGTTTAAGCGCGGATGGCATTAATCCTTTTGGGGAGCAAAGCAACAATCATAGCACCTGGCCCGTGACTCTATGTATCTATAACCTTCCTCCTTGGATGTACATGAAGCGGATGTTCATTATGATGCCAGTTCTCATCCAAGGCCCTAAGCAACCCGGCAACGACATTGATGTGTACCTAAGGCCATTAGTTGAAGAACTTTTACAGCTGTGGAATGGAAACGGCGTACGTGTGTGGGATGAGCACAAACAGCAGGAATTTGACCAACATGCATTGCTATTTGTAACCATCAATGATTGGCCTGCTCTCAGTAACCTTTCAGGACAGACAAACAAGGGATACCACGCATGCACGCACTATTTAGATGACACCGAAAGTATATATTTGGACAAATGCAGGAAGAATGTGTACCTGGGGCATCGTCGATTTCTTCCGATCAACCATCAATGTCGAAAGAAAGGCAAGCATTTCAAAGGCGAGGTAGATCACCGGAAGAAGCCCGCTGTCCGTACTGGTGATCACATACTTGCTATGGTCAATGATTTACAAGTAATCTTTGGAAAGGGTCCCGACGGACTATCTGTTTCGAATGACGCTGAGGGACGCGCAACCATGTGGAAGAAGAAATCTATATTTTGGGACCTACCCTATTGGAAAGACCTAGAGGTCCGCTCTGCAATCGACGTGATGCACGTGATGAAGAATCTTTGCGTGAACCTGCTAGGCTTCTTGGGCGTGTATGGGAAGACAAAAGATACACCGGAGGCATGGGAGGACCAGCAACGTGTGCACGAAAAAGACGACATGCCTCCAAAGCAGTATGAAGGTCCTGCCAGCTACGCTCTTACCAAAGAAGAGAAGGAAATCTTCTTTGAATGCCTGCTCAGTATGAAGGTCCCGTCTGGCTTCTTGTCCAATATAAAGGGAATAATAAATATCCTAGAGAAAAAGTTCCAGAACCTAAAGTCTCATGACTGCCACGTGATTATGATGCAACTGCTTCCGGTTGCATTGAGGGGGCTTCTACCGGAAAACGTTCGATTAGCCATTGTGAAGTTATGTGCATTCCTCAATGCAATCTCTCAGAAGGTGATCGATCCAGAAATCCTACCAAGGTTAAGGAGTGATGTGGCGCAATGTCTTGTTAGTTTCGAGCTGGTGTTCCCACCATCCTTCTTCAATATCATGACGCACGTCCTAGTTCATCTAGTCGATGAGATTGTCGTTCTGAGCCCTGTATTTCTACACAATATGTTCCCCTTTGAGAGGTTCATGGGAGTCCTAAAGAAATATGTTCATAACCGCGCTAGGCCAGAAGGAAGCATCTCCATGGGCCATCAAACAGAGGATGTCATTGGGTTTTGTGTTGATTTCATTCCTGACCTTAAGAAGATTGGTCTCCCTCAATCGCGGTATGAGGGGAGACTGACTGGAAAAGGCATGCTAGGAGCGGACTCAATAATATGTAGGGACGGGCATTCTTGGTCTCAAGCACACTACACAGTTCTACAGAATTCTACCTTGGTGACCCCGTATGTCGATGAACACAAGAATATTATGTGCTCCAAACACCCGGAGTAGTGTGACGACTGGATTACATGTGAACACATCAAGACTTTCGGCAGTTGGTTGCAAACACGTCTCATGCGTGACAACACTGTTTCTGATGAGCTGTACTCATTGGCCAGGGGACCATCTTCGACTGTATTGACTTACAAAGGGTACGAGATAAATGGGAATACATTTTACACGATCGGCTAAGATCAAAAGAGCACCAACCAAAATAGCGGTGTCCGCTTTGATGCAACAACCAAGAGGGGAAAGGACACATATTATGGTTACATAGTGGACATATGGGAACTTGACTATGGACATGATTTTAAGGTCCCTTTGTTTCAGTGCAAATGGGTCAATCTGTCCTTACAACTTCAAGTGAGTGTTACTGTCTTGTGCATATTCGGTTTCCCTTATTACTCGAGGTTATAGTAATGTAATTGATGAGTTATGCATGCGTGCGCAGGTTCCACTTTATTCTACTAGAGATTAAGCTTGAGCGGGGCGTAGTAACCATCTTAGACTCAAGACGAAAAGATCCCCAGGAGTATGCGGACATGACTGAAATGCTTCAGAAGTAAGTTCAATCGATCATTATCACACCATATTGACAACTTTGTTCATTTCCTGATATCAAGTAATTATTTTCTTTGTCTGGCAGGGTTTGGAAAGAGTTCACCGGAATTGTTCCGGCATTGCCGAGGGAGCTGCGATTTACACACCCAAAAGTAAGTACTACTAGCTAGTTCCGTGCATCTCCCATTGATTCTAGTTTCATCAATACCATTTATAATGCTTGATTATCAGTTTGATTGAACTCTATTTCTCATAAAGTGCTTGTGGCAGGAAGCCGGGAATGATTTTTGTGGATACTACGTTTGCGAGTTCATCTACAACGCGACGACCTCTAAGTGGGGCTACTCTGAAGAACAATATGAAGTGCGTAAGCAATAATATTTGCAATTTTATTTTATTACCATCATTTGTGTTGAGTTTCATTCATATATATGTATTGACCCCCTTCTTCAAATTAGTTGTGGCAGATGCGGGATGAACTCCTACCACATGATCGCATACGAGCAATTCAAGAGGAATTGGCGGGATTCTTTCTTGACCACGTCATAAATAAAGCCGGAGAATACCATATGGAATTTGACATTAGATGTTAGGGATTGTATGTAAGAGATCTTATATTGTATATCTGTAGCTAGTAGCGTCGGATAGATATACGAAAACTTGTTGTTCGACCAATCTCTCGGAGAAAGAGAGGTCGATCACTTCTCTTTGTATATGTTCATATGTACTTAATGGTTCCTTCATTTGCTTACTAGCTAGCGTGTCGAGTTCTCTCTATACGTATAGTAGCTAGCGTCGACCAAGCACGAAGAAAGAGAGGACACTTCTCTCTATTAGCTAGCTAACACAATATGAAACCCCTAAATTAACCATCCAAAACCCCCTAAACCCCCCCCCCCTTTATAAAAAAACAAAAACCCCCGCTCCTGCCAAATGCTGATGCATGGATGCCTTTTGGTCCCGGTTGGTGTTACCAACCGGGACTAAAGGTCCTCCTGCCTGGGCTTCCCGCAGCGGCCACATGGAGCCCCTTCTGTCCTGATTCGTAAGCGAACCAAGACTAAAGGTTTTGGGCTTTAGTCCCAACCCTTTAGTCCCGGTTCCAGAACCGGGGCTAATGGGCCTCTGGAACCGGGACAAATGGGCCATTTTCCACTAGTGTTATACCGATGAACTATGTACAAGTAATCCTTGTGCTTCGGTCTGGCCGATGGGCTTGGATCGGTGGAACCGAGTTCAACATAGATGAATTTTTTTGTCAACTCAGCTCAGTTGCAAATGAAATCTCACAAAGATTTTCAAGGAATTTTCATAAGGATTTGCACTGAATTTAAATTTATGATTTAAGGACAAACTAAACAAAAATCAAAAGAGATCTCGATGAAGTTTTTTTTTCTGATTTAGATTTAGAAGGGAAACACAAGAAGAAATGCAAAATAAAAAGGAATGTACAAAAGGAACATTAGAGAACTTCATCTAGAGGTGGTCGGCGACAAAGTCACCTATGTTAGAGTATATTGACTTAGGAGTCAAGTGAGCTCTCTTGATCATATGTCATACTCATCGTTAAGCTCAAAATGGGGTTGCCATTTTTCAATTAAGCGTCTTGATGCATTCACATATTGTTGAGTTTCTTTAACTCAAGACTGGGAGTAAAGCTCCTCTAAGATGGAATGACATACCTTGGGTTGTGGTGTTGATCTTGATCTTGATCATGTAGTTGAAATAATGTTGGATGCTCAAGGTTGATGTAGTCCATCAAGAGTTGGAAGCATCCTTGGGAGTTGAAGCTCATCTTCCTACATGGGTTAGTCTTGCAAGGAATAGCACTTGTGTATCCAAATTGACAATCATGAATTTTGACATATTGAAATAGTCAAAGGATATGTTGAGTGAGTTCATGCTTCCTTGATTTCAACAACCAAAGGATACTTGGTGATGTAGAGATTGCTCAAGATGTGAGTGATTTGCAATCTCAGAGATTTAGGCTCATCTAAGCACCTACAATGGTTAGATAACATACAAGAGTGCAAATATATCCAAGATAAATGGTCATCATCATAAGAGAAACATCAAGGATTAGTCACATAGGCTCATGTCTTGCATGCATCCAAATGGATTCTCTATTCCAGGTTTGAGGCATCAATGATGTTCAGTTCACCTCTCAAACGACAAAATATCTTTTCATCAAGCAGTTTAGTGAAGATATCTGCCAATTGCTTGTCGGTACGAACATGCTTAAGATTGATATATCCCCTTTAGCAACATGATCACAAATGAAATGATGACGAACTTCAATATGCTTAGTTCGAGAATGTTGCACGGGATTGTGAACAATCCTAATAGCACTCTCATTGTCACAAAGCAACTGAACATGTTTCACATGTATCCCATAATCTTTAAGAGTCTGGGTCATCCAAAGTAATTGAGCACAACATGATCCGGGGCAATGTATTCCGCTTCGGTGGTGGATAATGATACTGAATTTTGTTTCTTGGAGGACCAAGAGACAAGGGATCTACCAAGAAATTGGCATGTACCCAAAGTGGACTTTCTATCAACCTTGTCACCGGCATAGTCCGAGTCGGAATAGCCAACAAGATCAAAAGATGACCTCTTAGGGTACCAAATGCCAAAGTTTGGTGTATGAATCAAATATCTCACTATCCTTTTCATGGCCTTAAGATGACATTCTTTAGGAGCCGCTTGATATTGTGCACACATGCACACACTTAGCATAATATCAGGACGGGAGGCACAAAGATACAATAATGAACCAATCATAGATCGGTAAACCTTTTGGTTAACCGATTTGCCATCCTTCGTCAAGTCAAGATGTCCACTAGTAGGCATGGGTGTTTTCATACATTTGCTTTCTTACATGTTGAACTTCTTGAAAAGATCCTTGTTATACTTTGTTTGTGAGACAAAGGCACCTTCCTTAGTTTGCTTGATTTGCAAACCAAGGAAAAATTTGAGTTCACTCATCATAGACATCTCAAACTTCTTCGACATTAGCCTTCCAAACTTTTCACTAAAATGAAGGTTAGTAGAACCAAATACGATATCATCCACATAAATTTGGCATACAAATAATTCTCCATTAACCCTTTTAGTAAAAAGAGTAGAATCAATTTTCCCAATTTCAAAGCCTTTTTTAATAAGAAACTTAGTCAAGCATTTGTACCAAGCTCTAGGAGTTTGTTTAAGACCATAAAGAGCTTTGTGAAGTTTGTAGACATGATTAGGTTTCTTGGGACTGACAAAGCCGGGAGGTTGTTTAACATACACTTGCTCCTCAATTTCACCATTTAGAAAAGCACTTTTAATGTTCATTTGGTATAAAGTGATATCATGGTGATTGGCATAAGCAAGTAAAATGCGAATGGACTCAAGTCTAGCAACGGGGGCATATGTCTCACCATAGTCCATACCTTCGACTTGAGTGTAGCCTTGTGCGACGAGAAGGGCCTTGTTGCGTAAAACTTGTCCATCCTCATCTTGCTTATTCCGAAACACCCAATTGGTTCCAATGACATTTTGATCATCGTTGGGCTTTTCAACCAATGTCCATACTTGATTTCTCTCGAAGTTGTGTAGCTCTTCGTGCATAGCATTTATCCAATCCGGATCCTCAAGGGCTTCTTCTACCTTCATAGGTTCAACACTAGAGATGAATGAGTAGTGTTCACAAAAGTTAGCTAAATGAGTTTTTGAGCGAGTGATTCTCCCGGTTTGGATGTCATCGAAGATTTGTTCAATGGGATGATCTCTTGAGACTCTTGCTCTAACTCATGAGAGCTTTTGCTTGGGTTGGGGTGGAACATCCTCATCTTCTTCTTCTTCTTCATTGTTGGTGGCATTGTCGTTTGCTTGTGGAGGTGGCGAAGGAGGTCGAGGTGGTTCATCTTGTTGTACTTCCTCATTTCCTTCATCTTGATGTGTTCCACTTGTGGATGCCTCCAAGTCAACTTGTGGTTCACCTTGATGTGAAGTTGAGGCTTCCACTTGAATGGATGAAGTACTCTCCTCACCTCCATTGGACGAATTTTGCCAATAGAGAAATCTTGAATTGCTTCTGAAGGGTCTTTGTCTCCTACATCAATTGGCAATTGCTCTACTTGCGAGCCATTAGATTCATCAAACTTCACACCTACCATCTCTTCAACCTTTCAGGTGAAATTGTTGTAGACATGGTAAGTGTGAGAGTTTGAGACATAACCGGGTAGGAAACCTTCATGAGATTTAGGAGCAAATTTCGAATGACGATGCTTATCAAGAATGTAGCACTTTGAGCCAAATACTCGAAAGTATCCAACTTGGTTTTTGTTACCGGTGAGTAGCTCGTATGCCATTTTACCGAGAAACTTGTGAAGATATAGTCAATTTGTAGCATGACAAGCCGTCTCAACCGCTTTTGCCCAAAAGTGTCTTGGCGTCTTGTATTCATCAAGCATCATTCTCGCCATCTCGATAAGTGTCTGGTTCTTCCTCTGAAAAACTCCATTTTGTTGAGGTGTGTACGTAGCCGAGAACTCATGTGAAATCCCTTCTTCATCGAGAAAGGTGTCCACATTTGCGTTCTTGAACTCCGTTCCATTATCACTTCAAACTTTCTTGATCTTCACTTAAAATTGATTTTAGGCCTTCTTGGCGAAGTTCTTGAAGATCTCTCGGACCTGCGATTTGTCATCAAGAAAGAACATCCACGTAAATCTTGAAAAATCATCAACGATGACCAAACCGAAAGAGTTACCCCCAAGGCTCTTATAAGCATCGGGACCAAAGAGATCCATGTGCAGTAGCTCAAGTGGTCTTCTCGCGGTCATGATGCTCTTCACGGGATGACTTCCTCCAACTTGTTTTCCTGCTTGACAAGCACTACAAAGTCTATCCTTGTCAAATATAACATCTTTAACACCAAGGATATGATCACCTTTAATAAGATTATCAAGATTTCGTATGCCCACATGACTTAACCTTCTATGCCATAACCATCCTTTAGAAGATTTAGCAATTAAACAAGTACGAGGTTGGGCTCTTTTAGTGAAATCAACAATGTATATACCACCTCTACGAATGCCGGTAAAGACCATATTATGATTTTCTCTACAAAACACTTAGCAATCAACTTCGGTAAATAGAACATTGAAACCAAAGTCGGCTAGTCTAGATACGGAAAGAAGATTATAACCAAGAGATTCGATGAGCATAACATTTTGAATTGAGCTATCATTGGATATGGCCACCTTACCAAGGCCAAGTACCTTACCCTTGGAGTTGTCTCCAAAATTGACATACTTGCGTGGACCATCATTTTTGGCAAGCTCGCGGAACATGTCTTTATCTCTAGTCATGTGATTGGTACATCCACTATCAAGAATCCACTCTTTTCCTCCAGCCATGTAGCCACGAAAGTTGGCCATGAGACTAAGATTTCTCATAGTCTCCTCATATTCAATATATATCACTTTCTTCGTCTTCATCATAATAGCCATGATCAATGTGATCATCATCATGTGTGTGATCATCACCTAGAGCAAGTGATTCATTAGATTTATGATCTTGACAATGTTCAAGTTTATGAATTCTAATTGTCTCCGAGATGATGCTACTAATGACTCCAACATCACCCTTGGCACGCATAAGATCACAGAGCTCAAATAGACATTCATCAAACTTGGGATCACTAGGCTTCATTTTATGGAAAGCAATGGATTTATGAAGAATCTCATCTAGATTTTTCAAAGAATAATTTGGAAAGTGTTCCTCAAGATAATTCCATATAGTACATGCGCATTCAAAGGTTGGCAAGCAAACAAGCAAGTTTCTAGGCAATCCTGTAATGATAAGATCAACAGTCCTAAGATTACGAACCTTGTCAAGATACTCATCAAGGGTAGGATGCAAAGGATCAATAGGAGACACATAAGGGCTAAGAATATACTTGTTCACATTTATATTCATCGAAGATCTCAAGCATCACATTTTTTCATGAACCATAAAACTCCCCATCAAGAATAGGCACTCTATGTCTAATACTCCCGAATGTAGACTCATCCATCTTCCTCCAATGGTGATTAAACCAAAGCAATGGAGACTAATGCCCTGATACCAATTGAAAGGATCGAGAAGAGGGGTCTAGAGGGGGTGATTAGACCCTTAACAAGTAAAAGTGGTAGTTTTTAATTTCTTCAAGTTAAGGTTGAGCTTGTTATAGTTTAAAGGCACACAATACATTCAATCACAAGCATAACAAGAGTATGAGCAGTGAAAAGAGTAAATCATGCAAGTGCAAGAATGTAAAGGGATGGGATTGGAGTGTGCAAACGCAATGGAGACGCGGAGAATTTTTGGCGTGGTTCTGATAGGTGGTGCTATCGTACATCCACATTGATGGAGACTTTAACCCATGAAGAGTAACGGCTGTGCGAGTCCACGAAGGGCTCCACCCACGAAGGGTCCATGAAGAAGCAACCTTGTCTATCCCACCATGGCCATCGCCCACAAAGGACTTGCCTCACTTGGGTAGATCTTCACGAAGTAGGCGATCTCCTTGCCCTTACAAACTTCTTGGTTCAACTCCACATCATGTCGGAGGCTCCCAAGCGACACCTAACCAATCTAGGAGACACCACTCTCCAAAAGGTAATAAACGGTTGTCGGATTCAGCGCTCCACAGACCCAAGAAAGGTTTGAACTCTGGGGCGTCTGCGAAGGACTCAACCTATCCAGCCAACCAGGTCATCGCCCTACGGCCTAGCTAGATGCACACGAACAAGGAAGAAGGTGAACATGGCAGTTTACCCAGGTTCGGGCCACCTTGCGGTGTAAGACCCTACTCCTACTCTGTGGTGGATTGGCCTCACGAGGGGCTGAGGATGAACTAGTACAAGGGATGAACAACCTCGCGTGGTCTATGTGTGAGGGAATCAGTCGACGAGGTTCGGATCCGATTTTCGTGTCCCCTTCTACGGTGCTGGCTAACCTATACTTATAGTGGCCTCAGTCCTCTTCCCCCAAATCGTAGGCAGGAAGGGATCCCACAGTGGCCAATTTGAAAGGGGACAAGTAGTACATCTTATCCTGACGAAAGGTGGTCTTCGCCTGCAAAGCTTCTAGTCGTGATGCAGCGGTGGGCTCGATGATGACATCCGTCCTGCCCTCTTGGTGGTCTTGGTCTTGTTGCACCGGAATGGAAACCTTTGCCAGATTCCTTGGGAACCCATGTCTGTCCTTGCCTCCTTAGCACCAAAGAGGAAACTGCCTTCTCTGTGCCCGCTGGCGCCCGCCTGCCTTGGTTGACATGGCTTGCATCATGGTAGCCTCATGAGGCTGGGTACCTTCATAGAAATCTCCACTCCTCGGGAGGCTGCTCCCTCGGGAGGTCTTGGTGTCGTCCGCCTCGCGAGGCTTGGCCCCTCGCGAGGGTCTTGTCTTGGTGGTCTTGTAGATGGGCCATACCAGTCATCGATGGAGCCACGCCGTGGGCTGCAGGCAAGCAAGTCTGGGTACCCTGGTTCCCAGAACACCGACAGTAGCCCCCGGGTCCAAGGCGCGCTCGGACTTGGCTTCGAGGCGAAGCCAAAGGGCAAGGGCGAAGCGCCGTGGGCCCCAATCGCCTACGGGCAAGGCTGACGCGTGGCGATCGGCTGGACGCGAACGCCGCCACTGCCCCACGTCGCCTCGGCAACCACCCCGACTTGCCAACTGCGTAGCGGATGCAGCGAGGCCATGATGGCTTGGAACATGAGAGGCCGCCGGTTAGCCTTCCTCCGGATATAAATGGGGCAGGGGGGCGGAGCCCCCATCCCATCTACATCTTCTTGCTGCTCGTTCCTTCTTCATCTCCGTCCTTGTGCCGTCTTGCCGAAGCATCCATGGCACCGGTGAGGAGGTTATCCGCCGAAGAGAAGGGCAAGGCCCCACAGGAGGGGCCATGCTCATCACCGCCCAAGAGGGGCCACGGCCGTCCCCGCAAGCACGCCGCGATGTCGGCGTTGGTGCCACCTCTGGTGGTCTTGGGAGGGCCTCCTCCCGCGGGGCCTTGCCCTTCTCTTCGGCGGAGAACCTCCTCACCGGCGCCATGGATGCTTCGGCAAGACGGCGCGACGACGGAGACGAAGAAGGAGCGAGCAGCAAGAAGATGTAGATGGGCTGGGGGCTCCGCCCTCCCTTCCCCATTTATAGCTGGAGAAAGGCTAACCGGCGGCCTCTCACGTTCCAAGCCATCATGGCCTCGCTGCATGCGCCAGGCAGTTGTCAAGTCGGGCGGTTGCCAAGGTGATGTGGGGCAGTGGAGGCATCCGCGTCCAGCCAATCACCACGCGTCAGCCTGGCCCGCAGGCGATTGGGGCCTACGGCGCTTCGCCCTTGCTCTTTGGCTTAGCCTCGAAGCCAAGTCTGAGCGCGCCTTGGGCCCGAGGGCTACTGTCGGTGTTCTAGGAACCAGGGTACCCAGACTTGCCTGCCTGCGGTGGTTTCCTTGTCGCGAGGGCGAGCTTCTTGTGCGACGTTGGGTTGCGCCCTTCTCCTGATGGCACCCCCCCCACAGGGCTCCTACCGACTCCATCTCTCCCGCTCGTCAGGGTGCTCTACGTCCTCGGGACCCGGCTCTCGAGCGAGGCTCGGCCGCCGCTGGTTTGCCAGGTCACGATGCCATGGTCAAGGCCAGGGGGTGAGGTCTCGAGAGCCGGTAGGAGCCCCTGAGACATGATGCTCAAGGGCCCCCCCTTTAACGTGCAAGCGAATTGTGCGAGAAAAGAGTGGCTGGCTCCGAGGGGGTACCTAGGAGGGGTTGCGCCCCATGGCGCGTAACGTGGTATCCTTCCGCGGTGGCGAGGTGTTGGCGAAGCTGCACATGATCCTGCCTCCGGAGGTTCCCATCTTTGAGGCTCCAGCAGCAGAAGTCGAAAGCGGTGAGGACGGTGGCAGCATTGTCGATGAGGGGCTTCCAACGAGCGGGGCAGGTGGCGCCAGTGGCGTTCCTTCTTAGTTTTACCCTGCAACATTTACCATGCCTCGTGGAGGCGTAAGACGTCTGTTTAAGCTTGTGGAACAATCTGTGCTTGTAATAATTATTAGGACCCCGTGGTTTCCTTATTGCGCCAAGTTTCCTTCATGCTTGCTTTTGTGCTCTGTGTCGGTAGGGCCCAACCCCGCGCATACCTCGACCGCCGTTGGGGCGTTCGGATCACCAGGACGACACCAAGGGGCGAGGGGCTGCGTGACTAGTGAGGCCCCTGAGTCGCGATGCTCAGGAGGACCCCTTGACGTGCGAGCAGCCCTCATGAAGGAAACGTGGATGCCGGGGTGTAGGACTTCGCGCTCTGCGTCGGCAGGGCCCAGCCCCGCGCATACCTCGACCTCCGTTAGGGCGTCCAGATCACCAGGATGACACCAAGGGGCGAGGGGCTACGTGACCAGTGAGGTCCCTGAGTCGCGATGCTCAGGAGGTCCCCCTTGACGTGTGAGCAGCCCTCATACCTTTGACCATCAGCTTTCGCCTGGGAGGAATGCGAGAAGACCAGGTACCCGGACCTAGTAGGGTAGCGTGTGCCAGGCAGGGCCTGAGCATAGCCCCCGTGTCCAGCCCCCTCGCGCGATCCTCCCGAGGGGGAAGCTGTGGGGTGCTGCCGGTCGTAGAGCCAAGAGGCTATCCTGAGGTTGGTGCGGCCGCGAGGGCGCCCTCAGTTGTTTATTCACCAGTGCGGAGCATGGTGCTTCCACTTTATCGTGGGCATAGTCGCTCCTCGACCGTATTGTCTGCCAGCGTGGAGCATGGGGCTTCCACGGGTACGTGGGTGGGAGTTCCCACTGGGGGTGACTCCGGGGCGTGTACAGCCCCGTTCGTATGCGTGGCTAGCATGGCAGAACTGGAGGAGGTGTATCTGGGCACTCGTGAGCCAGCGCGGGACTCATGAGGCCCTACCTCAAGGCGGGTTGCGCCTGTTTTTTGCGGCGCAGGGCGCGCATAAGAAACCTGCGGGGCGATGGGGGTCCTGTGCCGAATGCTCCTCCGGAGGTTATCGCATGAGAAGGCCGGACACCAATGACCCCAGGAGGTGACGTTAACGGGCCCTGCCCGCCAGACAGAGCTCAACCATTGGTTTTATCGACGCTGCAGGGACGGACCCGAGCACAGACATCGTGCCAAGTCTTCTCATGCGATGATCCCACGGAAAAACAGCCGGCGCACGGCTCCCACTGCGGCGAAGCGCCAAACTATGGTTGTATGAACCGGGCCGTGCGCCCGCACTTGCCCACAAGCGATTAGCTCATGCGAGAACAAGGCACCAAGGACCACGGGAGGTGACGCGCACGGGAGCTGGCCCGTGGGACAGAGCTCAGTCGCTTGGGTTTGTCGATGCTGCAGGGACGAACCCGAGCACAGACGCCGTGCCAGTCCTTAATCATGAGGCGGTCACGGGCGGATTCGTGAGGGCGAAGCGACATCATAGTGACGAAGCACCGGACAGGAAGTTGAGATACTTAGGAAACTCATGAAGGCAAAACCAGTTCTACCTGAGGATGATGCAGCCCGAGGGGCACCCTCAGTTGAACAAACCAAAAAGTCACCTGGCACCATCATTGTAGAAGCGTTGAAGTAGTTGAAGATGCGTGCAGCAGAGATCGGTCCTCATGGGCTAGCCGGCTCCTGAGGCCTGGGAGGCTCTGGAGGTCCCGGGAGCTCGCGCGGGTCCGGCACCTCCTTTGCCAGGACCGCCTGGCGCCTTGCCTCATGGGCTGCCAAGACTCCCTGCATGAGGCGCTGGTATGAGGCGGCCACATTCAGCAGGCCGAACGACATGCGGACGCAGCTGCAGGGGTAGCCCCCACACCGGCCGACGCGGGACGACCAGAAGAGCTCCTGAGAAGCAGCCCTATTGAGGCCTGGGATGTTGATGCAGACGCGCAGCTTGCCACCCATGTCGTGGGCGGCAACTGCACTGGATGGCGCGGGGCGACGCTCGCCGCGCATGGCTCGTGCCTCCTGAAGCTCCTCGATCGCCTTGGTGATGAACTCCTGAGCGCCCGGCACCTCGCGCCTTGCGCCTCGCTCATGGAGGCGCGCGTCGAAGCACGCCTCCACGTGGTGCCCAAACGCCTCCCTCGTCACGCTGGTCAGGTCGGAGGCCCTCCAGAGGAGAGCCCCCGAGCCCATCCTGAGGGTGGTGCTGGGCGCGCCTCCCTATGCGAGAGGGAAAGACGCCCCAACAGAGGGCGCGGGGCCAGAGGCATGACCGTAGGGCGCCCCAGCCTCCTGACGGCCCTTTGGTAGGAGCTGCTTCTTCTTCTTGGGGATGGCCTCAGGAGGCAAGATGGCACCCTCGCCATCCGAGTTCTTGACCACCGTGGCCTGGTAGGCGTGCTCGAGGGAGCACACCGCATCCTTTTCATCACAGGCGACCGTGATGATGCTGCCACTCCCTGGCATCTTGAGGATGTTGTAGCCATGGTGAGTTGCTGCCATGAAATTCGCGAGGGCCGGATACCCGAGGATGGCATTGTACGGGAGGTGGATGTGGGCGATGTCGAAGTCGATTAGCTCGGTGTGGTAGTTGTCGTGCTTGCCGAAGGTGACACGGAGGTGAATCTGCCCTATGGGAACGGTGGAGCCATCGGTCACCCCTGAGAAAGGCTTGGTGGGCAGAAGTTGGTCGTAGGGCACTTGGAGCATCTCAAATGTCTCGACGGAGAGAACATTGAGCCCAACTCCACTGTCGATGAGGGTCTTGGTGACAAGGACGTTGCTGATGGTTGGCGTGCAGAGGATCGGGACTGCGCCAGTGGCGGCTGAGCACTTAAGCTGGTCCATGGAGTCGAAGGTGATGGCGTGCTTGGACCATCTGAGGGGACACGACACCTCAAGCTTGGGGAGGGCCGCGTTCACCTCACGAGCGAACTGCTTGAAGATGCGATGAGAGGCGGGAGCCTGAGCGCCACCCAGGATGCAGGTGATCGCACGAGGCACTTGGAAAAGCCCCCAGCCCCATCATCTTGGCGGTTGTCGTCGTTTCTCCTTGGCAGTGGCGGCAGCGGAGGGTGGCCGGCATTGCCCTGGGGGCGGCCCTCATGAGGCTGGTCTCTCCAGGTGCCATCACGAGGCTGGCCCTGCCAGCTGTCCTCACAGGGTAGGTCGTGCCAGTCCTGGCAGGGGTCGCGGTTGTCCCAGCGACCTCCATCGCGGCCTCCTCCGCGGCCGTAGCCGCGGTCGCTGCGCTCGGGGCGGCGGCCAAAGCGCCTGTCGCGGATTGCCCTGAGCTCCTGGCAGTCGTTGGTGTTGTGGCTGTGGACGTTGTGGAAGACGCAGAATGGGCGGTTGCCCCTGGGAGGCTCATCATGGTCACAGCCACGCTTCATCTTGGGCTCCACGGCCAGCACGGAAGGGCCCTTACGCTTTACTTCCTTAGCCTTGGCCTTCTTGTCTTCAGGATCGACCTTCGGAAGCTCCAGGAGGGAGAGGCGACCTTCCTCTACCCGTGCGCACCTGGCGGCCATGTTGAACATCTCCAGAGCCGAGCACAAGTCCTCATGGATGGCGAGCTCCTCCTTCACCTTGATGTCCCGAACGCCATCGGAGAATGCTGTGATGATGGCCTCGTCCAACACCTTTGGGATCTTGTGGCGAACGTTTCGTGAAGCGCTGTATGTACTTGTGCAAGGTTTCGCCCAGCTGCTGCTTTATGCGCCGCAGGTCGCCTGCTGTAGGAGCGCGGTCACGAGTGCCCTAGAAGTTGGCGATGAAGCGCTCGCGTAGCTCGTCCCAGGAGGAGATCGACCCAACCGGGAGGTTCAGGAGCCAAGAACACGCACCATCCTTGAGGGCCATGGGGAACCAGTTTTCCATGACCTTGTCATTGCCGTTCGCCACCTCGATGCTCAGATCATAGAGCTGGAGGAACTCAGCAGGGTCAGGAGTGCCGTCGTACGGTGGAGGCAGATCCGGCTTGAACTTACCGGGCCAGACGACGCGGCGCAACTCCGGTGTGAAAGCACAGTAGCCTGCTACACTCACAGGTATCGGTCGCATGGGGGGAGCTTGATCTTGGTGCCCGCACACTACCGCCTCCAGCGCCACACGGTCTTGACGTAGCAGCGCTGGAAGCACACGCGCTTTTCCTTGGGGCTGCTGCACCACCTAGCAGCTTTCTTCATCGCACGCCAGTGCCCTGCGCGGCGGGTCACGTTGGGGTGCCTCTCGCCTGGGCTCGGGGTCTGCGCCGTGCAGAGGGGGAGGAGGAGGCGCGCCGTGAGCCACATCGCCCGCCAGGGACGGCGGGGGACGGGGTGAACGGGACGCTGCAAGGGCCTCATCAGTGGCGTTGACGAGCTCGGCGACGTGACCGAGCCAGTAGTCATAGAGGTCATTGGTCGAACGGTAGCGCAGAATCTCAAGCGCCATGAGCAGCATAGCCTGCGCGTTCGCCGGCCCGGGACGAACATGAGAAGACGACACCGTGGCTGGAGTGGGTGATGGAGTCACGGTACGGCCGTCGCGCCGCACGGACGGTGGTAGCGACGAATCCTGCTATTCGCGAGCAGCAGGGTCAGTGGCGGCGTCAGCCGCCGGGGAGGCAGAGCAGCGAGGAGCGTCGTCGCCCACAGGCGACGTATGGGCGATGCGAGCTGCCCGGTGCTTGGCACGAACACGGCGAGCGTCGGCCATAGGGGCGACAGAACGGCGGCGGAACGAATGATGGAGGAGGGGCTTCGACACACCCCTACCTGGCACGCCAAATGTCAGATTTCAGGGCTCTGTAGACCCAAGAAAGGTTCGAACTCTTGGGCGTGTGCGAAGGACTCAACCTATCCAGCCAACCAGCTCGTCGCCCTATGGTCTAGCTCGATGCACACGAACAAGGAAGAAGATGAACACGGCAGTTTACCCAGGTTCAGGCCACCTTGCGGTGTAAGACCCTACTCCTGCTTTGTGGTGGATTGGCCTCATGAGGGGCTGAGGATGAACTAGTACAAGGGATGAACAACCTCGCGAGGTCTATGGGTGAGGGAATCAGTCGACGAGGTTCGGATCCAATTTTCGGGTCCCCTTCTACGGTGGTGGCTAACCTATACTTATAGTGGCCTAGGTCCTCTTCCCCCAAATCGTAGGCGGGAAGGGATCCCATAGTAGCCAATTTGAAAGGGGACAAGTAGTACATCTTATCCTGACAAAAGGTGGTCTTCGCCTGCAAAGCTTCTAGTCGCGACGCAGCGGTGGGCTCGATGATGACATCCGTCCTGCCGTCCTAGCGGTCTTAGTCTTGTTGCACGCGAATGGAAACCATTGCCAGATTCCTTGGGAACCCGCGTCTGTCCTTGCCACCTTAGCACCAAAGAGGAAACTGCCTTCTCTGCGCCCGCTAGCGCCCGCCTGCCTTGGTCGTCATGGTTTGCATCATGGTAGCCTCATGAGGCTGGGTACCTGCATAGAAATCTCCGCTCCTCAGGAGGCCGCCTGGGGAGGCCGCTCCCTCGGGAGGTCTTGGTGTCGTCCGCCTCGTGAGGCTTGGCCCCTCACGAGGGTCTTGTCTTGGTGGTCTTGTAGATGGGTCGTACTAGGTCGTCGATGGAGCCACGCCGTGGGCCGCAGGCAGGCAAGTCTGGGTACCCTGGTTCCCAAAATGCCGACAATGGTGTGTTCATGATGAACTCCTTGCTGTTGTGCTTCAAATGATAGTATACCCAACACTCAACTCTCTCACAGATTTGGATCTAGTGGAAGAAGAATTTGAGTGGAAAGCAACTTGGGGAAGGCTAGAAATCAAGGTTCAAATGGTAGGAATGGAATCTCTTGATCTCAACACATGAGTAGGTGGCTCTCAGAAAATGGATGGTGGAAGTGTAGGCACATTCTGATGGCTCTCTCTCAAATGGAGAAGGGGGTGGAGGGGTATATATAGCCTCCACAGAAAATACAAACCTTACACACTTTTGGCTCATCTTGGTGGCACCGATTAGTTAAACTTGGTGGCACTAATCTGTTCAAAAATATGAATGTTAGGAATCTCGGTGGGACCAATTCGAACAACTCGGTGGGACCGATGTGCTAGGGCTTAGGGCAAACCTCGTCTCGGTGGCACTGATTGCATCAACTCGGTGAGACTGAAGTGAAACAATAAGGAAACAGAGAGTTGGCAAGCCATCTCGGTGAGACCGAAATAATTGCAACAAGTAACAGAGGGTTGGCAAGGCCACCTCGGTGAGATCAAGATCCGTATTGTGGAGACTGAATCATTAGGGTTTCTGGTAGTGGCTACGTCAAATTAACTCGGTGGCTCCGGGTAGAAAGAATCGGTGGGGCCTAGTTGGAGTTTAGGGTTTGGACATATTTGGATGGAGAAAGTGGCTGAGGGTTTTGGAGCAATATCACTAAGCACTTTGAGCAAGTAGACTAATGACCCACAAGTATAGGGGATCAATCGTAGTCCTTTTGATTAGTAAGAGTGTCGAACCCAACGAGGAGCAGAAGGAAATGACAAGTGGTTTTCAGCAAGGTATTTTCTACAAGCACTGAAATAGTAGGTAACAAGCACTTTGATAGCAAGATAATTTTTAACGAGCAAGTAACGGTAATTGTAAATAAAGTGCAGCAAGGTAGCCCAATCCTTTTGTGGCAAATGACAGGCCAAAATGGTCTCTTATGATAAGCAAAGCGTTCTTGAGGGTACACGGGGATTTCACCATGTCACTTTCATCATGTTGGTTTGATTTGTGTTCACTACTTTGATAATTTGATATGTGGGTGGACCGGTGCTTAGGTGCCGTTCTTACTTGAACAAACCTCCTACTTATGATTAACCACCTCGCAAGCATCCGCAACTACGAGAAAAGTATTAAGTTAAAATCTAACCATAGCATTAAACTTTTGGATCCAAATCGGTCCCTTACGAAGTAGCACATAAACTAGGGTTTAAGCTTCTGTCACTCTAGCAACCCATCATCTAATAACTACTCCACAATGCATTCCCTTAGGCCCAAATATGGTGAAGTGCCATGTAGTCGACATTCACATAATACCACTAAGAGAATCACAACATACATATCATCAAAATATCGAACACATATCAAGTTCACATGATTAATTGCAACATGACTTCTCCCGTGACCTCAAGAACAAAAGTAACTACTCACATATAATAATCATGCTCAAGATCAGAGGGGTATTAAATAGCATAATGGATCTGAACATATAATCTTCCACCAAATAAACCATATTGTAATCAACTACAAGATGTAATCAACACTACTAGTCACCCGCAGGTACCAATCTGAGGTTCCGATACAAAGATTGAACACAAGAGATGTACTAGGGTTTGAGAGGAGATGGTTCTGTTGAAGATGTTGATGGAGATTGGCCTCCCAAAGATGAGAGGGTTGTTGGTGATGATGATGGCGATGATTTCCCCCTCCGGGAGGGAAGTTCCCCCGACGGAATCGCTCTGCTGCTCCTGCCCAAGTTCCGCCTCGAGACGGCGGTGCTTCATCCCGAAAGTCCCCTCATGATTTTTTCTAGGTCAAAATGACCAATATACGAGAAGATGGGCACCAGAGGTGGGCCGTGCTGGGCACAACCCACCAGGGCGCGCCTGGGGGCCCAGGCGCGCCTTGGTGTCTTGTGCTCACCAGGTGGCCCCCCTCCGGTAGTTATTTGCTCCAGTATTTTTTATATATTCCAAAATAATTCTCCGTAAATTTTCAGCTCATTTGGAGATATGCAGAATAGGTAACTCCGACATAGCTTTTTCAGGCCCAGAATTCCAGCTGCCGGCATTCCCCCTCTTTGTGTGAACCTTGCATATTATGAGAGAAAAGGCATTAGAATTACTCCATAAAGCATTATTATGCATAATAACATTATAAATAACAGTAATAAAACATGATGCAAAATGGACGTATCAACTCCCCCGAGCTTAGACCTCGCTTGTCCTCAAGCGAAAAACCAAAATCGAAAAACATGCCCACATGCTTAGAGAGAGAGATGTGTCGATAAAAACAAAATACGGACATAGAAGCATCATGCTTATTATTATAACAGTAGAGAACTTTAACATAAACTTTATCACAAAACTTTTATCATATAACTTCTCATGAACAAATAACAATTCATCACAACATTGAAGTATAAAGCATAAACTTTATTGAAAACCAACAAACTATGTTCTCAGTCAACTTTGCAACTACAATTCATCATATTTTCAGGAAGGGTCACGTGTCGGAGCCTTTAGGCAAGTCCACATACTCAACCATCATTTAACCTTCTATGATTGCTAACACTCACAGCATACCCATTAACAAAAAGTTTCAACCGGACACATAGAAAGATAGGGACTTATAGTTTTGCCTCCCAACGTATTCACCTCAAGGGTGATGTCCACAATAATAACTCATGCTCACTCATATCCAACTAGATATATGTGCCTAGATCTTTCCTCACTACATTATGCTTGCAAGAAGAGAAAATAAAAAGGAATATGGAAGAATACTTTGACTCTTGCATAAAGTAAATACATAAAAGTAAAACATAGGCCCTTCGCAGAGAGAAGCAGAGGTTTCCATGCGCTTTTTGTTTGTCTGCCAAATCCCTTAATATAAAAGAACATCACGTTGTATTGCCCCTTATGGTAGCAACCTTTATTATGCAGTCTGTCACTTTTATTATTTTGCCATCACAAGTTCGTACAACGCTCAATTTTCTCTTATACTAAATGATCCAACACATTTAGAAGCAATTTTAATTGCCTTATTGCACTGATGACAACTTACTTGAAGGATCTTACTCAATCCATAGGTAGGTATGGTGGACTCTCAAAATAAGATTTGGGGTTTAAGGGTTTTTGGATGCACAAGTAGTATCTCTACTTAGTGCGGAGTTTTTGGCTAGCAAAAATGTTGAGCAAGCATCACATGTTGAAGGATCTATGACAATATAACTTCTATGTGAATATGAACAAACATAAATCATTACGTTGTCTTCCTTGTCCAACGTCAACAATTTTGACACATTATATTTAATGGGGGCTCACAATCATAAAAGATGTCCATGATAGTGTATTTGCATGTGAATCTTCTCTTCCCTTATTAATTCTTTCATGAATTGCATCATTGACCAATGCTATTTTTGTCAATCTCCAATAAATTTTACCACTTATACTTTTCCTTATGTGATGTCATTACTTACGATAAGATTAGCATATGATCTTTTTCATTTATTTTCCTTTCTTTTTGTTGGAACATAAGAGTAAAGAAACAAAACTCAAACAACTCTTTATTATATATCTCGCACATGATTACATGGATAGATAGATCACTAAGCAAGCACTCGAAAAGAAAGGATCAAACTAAACTTTTATTCAACTAAATCATAGGATAAATAAAGATCGAGGTAAAATAGATAAAGGCAAAGATAGTGGTGGTGATACAATACCGAGGCACCTCCCACAAGCTTGGCACAAGCCAAGGTGAGTGCCCATACCATGAACTCAAGTCTCCTTTGGTGGGGAAGATGATGATGGTGGTGGTGATGAGGTATGAGTGTCACACTTCAGGCTCAGGAGGTGCTCCAATCTATGAATGATGCTTCGAAGGGTGATGACATGTTCTTGCAACAGAATATTTTCACGAGTGAGATATTTATTTTGCACACGAACCATTTCAATGATCCTAAAAGCTTCAATTTCAGTAGGGGTAAGATGATCATAGTATGGTTGAAAGATGTCTTCTTCTTCTGCTGCTCGAACATGTTCTCCCGCGACTTTCTTAACCTTATCACCCTTGATGATTTCCTCTGGTTCCTCTCTCTTTAATTCTATCTTCATCAGCCAAGCATCCTCTTCTACTTTGTTGGAGGAGGGAGAAGACATGATGCATGGCTTGACAGATCTGACAGAAAACAACAAGAAAGAAGAACAGAAGATTTCTCCGTGATACGGTGGTCAATACATTCGGGGGGTATATAAATATTTTTTTATATTGGGAAACAAGCAAATGAGAGGAAAACGGAGTCGGGAAGGTTCCCGAGGTGGGAACAACCCACATGGGCGCGCCAGGCAAGCCAGGCGCACCCTGGTGACGTGCCCTCCTTGGTTGCCTTCCTAGTTGTTTCTTATTTTCCTAATTTTTGTAATATTCCAAAACTAACAAAAAATATTTTTGTGGATTTTTCGGAGTCCGTTTGCTTACCATATAATGTACCTCCTCCTTTTTTAGGATTCTGGAGTATTCCGGAAGGTCTCTTTTGTGTGTTCCTCCGGTGTTATGGTTTGAATAATATTGCTTTCAACATTAATAGGCGTACATGAGATATAGTGTTTAATTCTTTGCCCATTGATCACCTTCGGGTTAGTACCTTCGGCATTATTAATCTTGATAGCTCTAGATCGATAAACCTCCTCGATAATATATGGTCCTTCCCATTTAGAGAGAAGTTTTCCTGCAAAGAATCTAAAATGAGAGTTGTACAAAAGAATATATTCTCCAACATTGAATTCCCGCTTTTGGATTCTTTTGTCATGCCATCTTTTAACTTTTTCTTTAAATAATTTGGCATTTTCATAAGCTTGGGTTCTCCATTCATCTAAAGAGCTAATATCAAATAACCTCTTTTCACCGGCAAGTTTGAAATCATAGTTGAGTTCTTTAATAGCCCAATAAGCTTTATGTTCTAACTCTAGAGGCAAATGACAAGCTTTTCCATAAACCATTTTATAAGGAGACATACCCATATTATTTTTATATGTTGTTCTGTAGGCCCAAAGTGCATCATCCAATTTCTTAGACCAATTCTTTCGGGACCTATTAAAAGTTTTTTGTAATATTAGTTTGTTTTCTCTATTGCTAAGTTCAACTTGACCACTAGATTGAGGATGATAAGGTGATGCAATTCTATGGTTAACATCATACTTAGCAAGCATTTTACGGAAAGCACCCTGAATAAAGTGTGAACCACCATCAGTCATTAAATATCTACGGACTCCAAACCTTCGGAAAATAACTTCTTTAAGCATTTTAATGGAAGTGTTATGATCAGCACTACTAGTTGGAATAGGTTCTACCCACTTAGTAACATAATCAACAGCAACCAAAATATGTGTATACCCATTAGAGGAAGGAAAAGGTCCCATATAATAAAAAACCCAAACATCAAATGGTTCAATAGCAAGTGAATAATTCATAGGCATTTCTTGACGCTTACCGATATTACCAATTCTTTGACATTCATCACAAGATAAACTAAACTTACGGGCATCCTTGAAGAGAGTAGGCCAATAAAAACTAGTTTGCAATACGTTGTGAGCAGTTCTATCTCCCGCATGATGCCCTCCATAAGCTTCAGAGAGACATTTCCATAGGATTTATTCCTGTTCATGCTCAGGTACACAATGTCTAATAATACCATCTACTCCTTTATAAAGATGTGGGTCATCCCAAAAGTAATGTCTTAAATCATAGAAGAATTTTTTCTTTTGTTGGTATGTGAAACTAGGTGGTATGTATTTAGCAACAATATAGTTAGCATAGTCAACATACCAAGGAGTGTTATGAGAAACATTTATTGCAGCTAGTTGTTCATCAGGAAAGCTATCATCAATAGGTTGTGGGTCATCAAGAATATTCTTTAACCTAGACAAGTTATCAGCTACGGGGTTCTCAGCTCCTTTTCTATCAGTAATATGTAAATCAAATTCTTGTGGCAAAAGAACCCACCTAATGAGTCAAGGTTTAGCATCTTTCTCTTCCATAAGATATTTAATAGCAGCATGATCAGTGTGAACAATTACTTTGGAATCAACAATATAAGACCTGAATTTGTCACAAGCAAACACAACTGCTAAAAATTCTTTTTCAGTAGTAGCATAATTTCTTTGGGCACTGTCTAGAGTTTTGCTAGCATAATGAATAACATTTAATTTCTTATCAACTCTTTGTCCTAGAATAGCACCAACAGCATAATCACTAGCATCACACATAATTTCAAAAGGCAAGTTCCAATCAGGTGGTTGAATAATAGGTGCAGAAGTTAAGGCTTTCTTAAGTGTTTCAAAGGCTTATACACAATCATCATCAAAAACAAATAGAACATCCTTTTGTAAAAGATTTGTAAGAGGCCTAGAAATTTTAGAGAAGTCTTTAATAAACCTCCAATAGAAACCAGCACGACCAAGAAAACTACAAATACCTTTAATATCTTTAGGACATGGCATTTTCTCAATTGCATCAACTTTAGCTTTATCCACCTCAATACCTCATTCAAAAATTTTATGCCCCAAGACAATACCTTCATTAACCATAAAGTGACACTTCTCCCAATTCAAGACAATATTAGTTTGCTCACATCTCTGCAAAACTCGATCAAGATTGCTTAAGCAATCATCAAAAGAAGTTCCATAAACAGAAAAATCATCCATGAAAACCTCAACAATCTTTTCACAAAAATCAGAGAATATAGCAGTCATACATCTTTCAAAGGTAGCAGGTGCATTGCGTAGACCAAAAGGCATATGTCTATAAGCATAAGTTCCAAAAGGGCAAGTAAAGGTAGTTTTCTCTTGATCAGGTTGTGACACGGGTATTTGAGAAAAACCAGAATATCCATCCAGAAAACAAAAGTGTGTGTGCTTAGATAATCTTTCCAACATTTGATCAATAAAAGACAAAGGGTAATGATCTTTTCTAGGTGCTTTATTTAATTTTCCGAAATCAATTACCATTCTATAGCCAGTAACAATTCTTTGTGGAATAAGTTCATTTTTATCATTAGGAACAACAGTAATACCTCCCTTTTTGGGACACAATGAACGGGACTTACCCATCTACAATCAGCTATGGGATAGATTATACCTGCTTCCAGAAGCTTTAATATTTCAGTTCTTACCACTTCTTTCATCTTAGGATTCAAACATCGTTGATGATCAACAACGGGTTTAGCATTAGGTTCCATATTAATCTTGTGCTGACAGAGAGTGGGACTAATGCCCTTAAGATCATCAAGAGTATATCCAATGGCGGCATAGTGCTTCTTCAGAATTTTTAATAATCTTTCTTCTTCATGTTCTGAAAGGTTAGCACTAATAATAACAGGATATATCTTTTTCTCATCGAGATAAGCATATTTCAAAGTGTCAGGCAATTGTTTTAATTCAAACACAGGATCACCTTTAGGTGAAGGAGGACCTCCTAGAGTTTCAATAGGCAAATTGTGTTTGAGCAGAGGTCGTTGTTCGAAGCAAATTTTTTCTATTTAATTTCTTTCATGCATATGCATATCATTTTCATGGTCTAGCAAATATTGTTCTAGTGGATCAGTAGGGGGCACGGCAATAGAAGCAAGACCAATTATTTCAACCTTACTAGGTAATTCTTTATTATGTGGTTGTCTACTAAATTGGAGAAATTAAACTCATGAGACTCATTACCAAAGCTAACACTGACAGTTTGTTTTTCACAATCTATTTTAGCATTCACGGTGTTCAAGAAAGGTCTACCAAAGATAATTGGACAAAAATCATCTTGTGGGGAACCAAGAACTAGAAAATTAGTAGGGTATTTTATTTTCCCACACAAGACTTCAACATCTCTAACAATCCCAAGTGGTGTGATGGTGTCTCTATTAGCAAGTTTAATAGTAACATCTATGTCTTCTATTTTAGCGGGTGCTATGTCATTCATAATTTCTTGGTATAAGGTAAAAAGAATAGCACTCACGCTAGCACCTAAATCACATAAACCATGATAACAATGATCTCCTATTTTAACTGAGACAACAGGCATGCCAACAACAGGTCTATGTTTATCTTTTTCATCAGGTTTGGCAATTCTAGTAGCATCATCACAGAAGTAAATAACATGCCTATCAATATTTTCTACCAGGAGATCTTTAACCATAGCAACACTAGGTTCTACTTTAATTTGTTCAGCAGGTTTAGGTGCTCTAATATTACTTTTGTGAACCACAGTTGAAACCTTAGCATGTTCCTTTATCCTAACAGGGAAAGGTGGTTTTTCAATATAACCAGTAGGCACAACTGGATCAACATTGTAAATAATAGTTTCATCTTTAACTATGACCGGTTCTTTGATTTCTTATTTAATAGGGGGATGATATTTAAATCACTTCTCCTTAGGGAGATCAACATGAGTAGCAAAAGATTCACAAAAAGAGACTACTATCTCAGAGTCAAGTCCATATTTAGTGCTAAACTTGTGAAAAGCATTGGTATTCATAAAATATTTAACACAATCAAATTCAAGCTTAATACCTGACTCTTTACCTTCATCGAGTTCCCAATCTTCAGAGTTGTATTTAATTCTTTCTAAAAGATCCCACCTGAATTCAATAGTCTTCTTCATAAAAGAACCAGTACAAGAAGTATCGAGCATGGATCGATCATCATGAGAAAGCCGAGCATAAAAATTCTGAATAATAATTTCTCTAGAGAGCTCATGATTGGGGCATGAATATAACATTGACTTAAGCCTCCCCAAGCTAGAGCGATACTTTCTACTTCATGAGGCCAAAAATTATATATATAATTCCGATCACGATGAACTAGATGCATAGGATAAATTTTTTGGTGAAATTCCAATTTCAATTGATTCCAGTTCCAAGATCCAATCTCATCACATAGCCTATACCATGTCAATGCTTTTCCCTTCAAAGATAAAGGGAAAACCTTCTTCTTAGCTTCATCTCTGAATAAACCTACAAGCTTAAATAGTCCACAAATTTCATCCACATATATCAAGTGCATATCAGGATGTTCAGTTCCTTCTCCTGCATAAGGATTAGCTAGCAATTGTTCTATCAATAGCGGCGAAGCTATGTTATATGCTGCAGGGCCATGCCCCCCCCCCAGCCTGGGTAAATTATGTGAAAGCATAAATAATTGGAGGGGAATATTAGGGAAAATATAGACTTTTGCCCCCCCCCCAAACATCCATAATTTCTATTTGCCGCCCCCCCCCCCCAAAAAGATTTTACCAAGCTCCGCCAGTGTCTATCATACCCTGAAGGAATTTCATAACCAATATTTTCAGTAGGTGTAGTAGGTTGAGGGGCAACTAATTGTGCTTCCGGTTGAGGTGAAGATACCTCGAACAAACCCCTCGAAGGATGGTTCTCCATAGTAACAAGTGATAATAAATTTCAGCACGTAGTAATAATTTTTCCTTACCAATTTCCACTTACCAAGAGTGCTTCACTCCCCGGCAACGGCGCCAAAAAAGAGTCTTGATGAGCCATAAGTATAGGGGATCAATCGTAGTCCTTTCGATAAGTAAGAGTGTCGAACCCAACGAGGAGCAGAAGGAAATGACAAGTGGTTTTCAGCAAGGTATTTTCTGCAAGCACTGAAATAGTAGGTAACAAGTAGTTTGATAGCAAGATAATTTGTAACAAGCAAGTAACGCTAACGGTAAATAAAGTGCAGCAAGGTAGCCCAATCCTTTTGTGGCAAAGGACAGGCCAAAACGGTCTCTTATGATAAGCAAAGCGTTCTTGAGGGTACATGAGGATTTCACCATGTCACTTTCATCATGTTGGTTTGATTCGTGTTCACTACTTTGATAATTTGATATGTGGGTGGACCGGTGCTTAGGTGCTGTTCTTACTTGAACAAACCTCCTACTTATGATTAACCCCCTCGCAAGCATCCGCAACTATGAGAAAAGCATTAAGATAAAATCTAACCATAGCATTAAACTTTTGGATCCGAATCGGTCGCTTACGAAGTAGCGCATAAACTAGGGTTTGAGCTTCTGTCACTCTAGCAACCCATCATCTAATAACTACTCCACAATGCATTCCCTTAGTGCCAAATATGGTGAAGTGCCATGTAGTCGATGTTCACATGACACCAATTACAACATACATACCATCAAAATATCTAACACATATCAAGTTCACATGATTACTTGCAACATGACTTCTCCCATGACCTCATGTGACGCCCCCGATTCAATCGTACACTAATCATACACGCAAATGTGTACGATCAAGATCAGGGACTCACGGGAAGATATCACAACACAACTCTAGACACAAATTAAAATAATACAAGCTTTATATTACAAGCCAGGGGCCTCGATGGCTCGAATACAAAAGCTTGAAAGCACAAGAGTCAGCGGAAGCAACAATATGTGAGTACAGACACCAGGTTAGACAAGACTGCCTTAAGAAGGCAAACACAAAAGCAACAACGATCGAAGAGGCAAGGCCTCCTGCCTGGGACCTCCTAACTACTCCTGGTCGTCGGCGGTCTCCATGTGGTAGTAGTCGACGGGGTGGCATCTGGCTCCTGGGATCCACCATCTGGTCGCAGCAACCAAAAAGAAAGAAGAAGGGGTCTTGGGCCCATCGCCCGTTGCACTCCGGGTCGTTGTGTGCAGGGTGAATACCAGTGCCACCCGTGTAGTGGATGGCATGATCCGATAGTGCCACAATGCTGAACTGGACGTCTGACAAAGCTTTGGTTGATACTGCGACGCCGAGTGCCCATAACTGTTCCCGCGTGGTGGTTAGTGCGTAAAGGCCAAAGGCCAACTCAGATCAAATACCCAAATCCTTAGTGTATTAGGAGCTCGGGAGATGAGCAGAGACTCATGATCGATGTGACCCCGTCGCCCCGTCTCGTGGACTTACGGCAAGGGCCCAGAATGCCCGGCCGTGCCATGTAATTATCTCGCGGGTGCTCTCCGGGCCCGCCAGACTTTCACATCAACTCACGGGTACCCCTCAGGGCCGACCCGGCTTCAACAATGGTCTCAAGTAAAGTCCAGGTAACCGTGTGTCCTTAACATCAAGGGGGAATCCAAGGAATCACCCTCGATGGAATCCACTCGATGTAATCATCAAGCTGAACTTAGGAGGAATCACCCTCGAGGTTCACACTTGAGGTGTTGCACGACAGAGTCTTATCACGGGTGGTGAAGGAGGAATCACCCTCGATGACGATGATCGAATAGCTACACTACAGAGTTATCATCAGGAGTGCTATACGAGGTATCACCCTCGGCACTCAATAGTAGCTCTGCAGAGTCATACAACTAAAGGGGGTGTGCGGTGATGTGTCGGCCTCTGGTTGTCGATCATATTGATCGAGTCATCGGTCATCAAGCCGAGGCAACTGGGACAAGGTGAGGGGTCACTGGTGGATCACTAAACAACCTATACTGAGCAGTTTAGGATAAGGAGGTAAGATACAACAACATGTTACAAAAGCAGGCTATGCATCAGATATAGGAGCAATTAATTACAGTAGCAAAATCTAATGCAAGCATGAGGGAGAAAGGAATGGGCGATATCGGAATGATCAAGGGGGGTTTGCTTGCCTGGAAGCTCTGCTGAAAAGTACTGATCATCAGGGCATAGTCGTACTCGGCGGCAGCATCAGTCTCGAGGTCTACCGGAGAGAAGAGGGGAAAGAAACAGTAAATATAAGGCACCCAGATGTAACACAGATGCACGACATGACAACACGCAGTGCTAGGGTGTTCTAACGCGGTGTTACACGATACCGGCGAAGGGGGAAAACATCCGGGAATGTTTTCCCGACGTTTGGCATTTTCAGACAGATGAATCGGAGGGGGACGGTTGCATGTTTGCTATGCTAGGGACGTGTGGCAGACGAACGGAGGGCATATCCGGATTTGTCTCATTTTTCTGAGCAACATTCATGTATAAAACTTTTTCATCCGAGTTACGAATTATTTTATATTAATTTTCAAAGTTTTATTCAATTTCTAGAATTACCAGATTTAATTTAATTCAAAAACAGGATTATGACGTCAGTCTGATGTTAACAGTGCGTTGGCTGGTCAAAACTGACATGGGGGACCCACCTGTCATAGACAGTGGGTATAAACAGGGTTAAATTAAACCTAAATTTAATTAATTAACTACTGGGCCCACCTGCCATTGACTATTTAGGTTAATTAAACTAGTTTAGTTAATTTAGTTAATCAACTTAGCGGTGGGGGCCACTCGCCAGTGACTGGACCCGGTCCACTCAGCATGTTGACTTGGTCAAATGGTCAACTGGGCCCAAGGGACCCAGCTGCCAGCGACCCAGGGGGCCCAGTGGTAGCGCCACATCGGTGGCGGCGGGGGGAAGCTCTGGCGACCCTTTTCATGGCGGTTCCTCGCTGGAGCCGGTCGGAATTTCGCTACGGAGGCCCGTTCTACGCGCGCGAGGCGGCGTTCGAAAACTGGCGACATCGCGCACCCAACGATGGTGGTTGCAGGGGCTAGGGGTGCCCGCGATGAGCCGTGGCGGCGGCGAGCAGTGGCTAGGCACGGTCGGGCGAAGGCGGCGCGAGCAAGGGAGACCAGGGGCGCGGGCGTGGCCAGGGGGCTCCGGCAAAGCGCAGGGGTGGTAGGAGCGGCAGATACGGCGAAGGCCGAGTGGCTGCAGAGGCGTAGCTCAATGCCGGGGCGGCGGGGTCGCGCCCATGAGTAGGCGGGCGCTTGCAGGGAAGCGGCCATGCGTAGGAGGGCATGAGCGGGCAGAGATAGAGGCGGCCGGCGTGTGTGATGGTGGTCGTGGTTCGGTCAGGGGCGGGCTACAGCGTTGTCGGCGACGAGCGGAGCAGTGCCGGGGTTCGAGCGGTCGTCGAGGTGGGGCTATGGGCATCAGCTCCGGGCGTGGCTAGGCTTGTCCGAACGAGCGGAACGAGCTGCGCCCTCCTGTGGTGGCGGTGAGGCTGGAGGAGGCCCGTAGCGATGGCGGTGAGTGGCGAGGCGGGCCGGAGTACAGGCAACGGCGAGGAATGGTCTACGGGGCACGACAAGAGCAGCGGAGAGGGGAAGGAGGTTGCGGGGCTCACCGGCATTGCTGGGACGGTGCGGGGATGGCTCGTGGTGCTCGGGGCGGCACGGACCGAGGAGGTTGTCGCCGGAGCCCGAGGAGGAAGACTGGTCAGGGACGGCATTGTAGAGCTCCCCAACTCCAACCCTTCAGCGTGGAGGACGTAGAGGAGGACGACGGTGCTTGGGGACTAGTCGGAGGGGCTCGGGGACGGCGGTGGCCATGGGCGCGCTCGGGCGTTGCAGATCTGGAGGGGGAAAGGGAGAGCGAGTGGGAGAGCGAGGGGCAAGTGGGGAGGGGAGCCCGAGGGGGTGCTGCGTCGGCGTCCTTATCCCCTCTAGGGTCTGTAGCGGCGCGGGGTGGCGAGGTGGTCGGGGACGAACGCGGGTGCCCCGGTCGTTCGAACAGTGGGGAGGGAGACGACCGGGGGAGTGGGGGCTGGGCCGTCTGGGCTGGCAAGCTGGGCCGACCACTTCGGCCTAAGCCCCAGGGCAGTGAGGGGGCATTATTTTCTTTAAACTTTGTTTTTATCTTTCTTTTTATAGTTTTAGTTTTATTTTATTTTTTAATAGCAATTAGTTTCATAAAATATAGGAACAACACCTAAATTGGTGTTACTAATTATACCACTGTCACAATTAGTATGACGTTCAAATATAATAGTTTAGTATTTTTATAATTTAAAAAGCATTGAATAATTGTATCTAGCCACTGTTATATTCACAAAAGGGAATTTAAATACTTTACGAAAGTGTTGGGTCACCACCATAATTAGTTATGGAATATTTGCCACACTTTGAACATTTTATTTTGCATGTTTGAGAAATTTTAATTTTGGACTTTAATTTGAATTTGAATTATGATTTAGATCAAGTGAGGATTAGAAACTGTAATGTGATGACATGGCACCATTAACGGGGGATTACTGTAGCTTAATTATCCGGGCGTCAAACCTCAAGAACAAAAGTAACTACTCACATATAATAATCATGCTCAAGATTAGAGGGGTATTAAATAGCATAATGGATCTGAACATATAATCTTCCACCAAATAAACCATATAGTAATCAACTACAAGATGTAATCAACACTACTAGTCACCCACAGGTACCAATCTGAGGTTCCGGTACAAAGATTGAACACAAGAGATGAACTAGGGTTTGAGAGGAGATGGTGTTGTTGAAGATGTTGATGAAGATTGGCCTCCCAAAGATGAGAGGGTTGTTGGTGATGACGATGGCGCTGATTTCCCCCTCCGGGAGGGAAGTTCCCCTGGCGGAATCGCTCTGCCGGAGGGCAATAGTGCTCCTGCCCAAGTTCCACCTCGAGACGGCGGCACTTCGTCCCGAAAGTCCCCTCCTGATTTTTTCTAGGTCAAAATGACCTATATACCAGAAGATGGGCGCTGGAGGTGGGCCGTGCTGGGCACAACCCACCAGGGCATGCCTGGGGGCCCAGGTGCGCCCTGGTGTCTTGTGCTCACCAGGTGGCCCCCCTCCGGTAGTTATTTGCTCCAGTATTTTTTATGTATTCCAAAATAATTCTCCATAAATTTTCAGCTCATTCGGAGATGTGCAGAATAGGTAACTCTGACGTAGCTTTTTCAGGCCCAGAATTCCAGCTGCCGGCATTCCCCCTCTTTGTGTGAACCTTGCATATTATGAGAGAAAAGGCATTAGAATTACTCCATAAACATTATTATGCATAAAAACATTATAAATAACAGTAGGAAAACATGATGCAAAATGGACGTATCAGAGACTGCCATTGTCAAATCAGATTCAACTAAACTAGGAGAGACAGACACCCGCAAAGCCACTTTTATGCAACACAAGTTGCATGTCAGTCAGTGGAACCGGTCTCTTGTGCGAGGACGAGTAAGGTTGGTCTGAGCCGTTTCATCCCACAATACCGCCGAATCCAATTAATACAAAGGAATTAAGCAATTTGAACATCAATGCCCACAATTTCTTTGTGTTCTACTCATGCACATACATTTACACATAGACCTAGCTCATGATGCCATTGTAGGGGAACGTTGCATAAAAATAAAAAAAAATCTATGAATCACCAAAGATCTATCTATGAGAAGCATAGCAACGAGAGGGTAGAGTGTGTCTAGTACCCTCGTAGACCGTTAAGCGGAAGTGTATATTATGTGGTTGATGTAGTCGTACTCTTCACGATCCGATCATGATCCAAACTGATCTAGCGCCGAACGGACGGCACCTCTAAGTTTAGTGCACGTATAGCTCGGTGACGTCTCCTCCTCCTCGATCTAGCAAGATAAGGGGGAGAAGTAGATGGGATCACAACCAGCACGACGGCTTGTTGGAATTTCGGCAGCGCTTCACTAAGCGAAAAAATCGAGGACGAGGATTATGCCGGGAGGGAGAAACGGGATAGCAGCAAAGTCCAATCTATTGTGGGGCTTTGATGCGCCCCTTCCCCTTTATTTATATGCGTGGGAGGGCTAGGAGTCCATCCCCTCCACCCCACATGGCTGGCGTACCAAGGGGGAGAGTTGGACTCCTAGTCCTTCTCCCCTTCCGTCATACGGAGATGGGACTCTTCCCCCCTTGGCCACATGGGTCTTTGGGGCTCGTGCGCCCAGTCCAAAGAGGCCAGGGCGCCTCCCGTTAGCCCATGATGGCCCTCGGGACATGGTGGACCCACTTGTGGACTTTCGGACCCCTTCGAAATCCTCTGGAAGCTTCCCGGTACAATACCAAAACAACTGCTTTTTCCGGAATTCCAAAAAAATGAGTTTCCACATATAAATCTTTACATTCGGACTATTCCGGAGCTTCTCTTGATGTCCAGGATCTCATCTGGGACTTGAACGACTTTTGGTCACCAATACAAATATCCCAATTCTACCCTAGCGTCAACGAACGTTAAGCGTGCGACCCTGCGGGTTCGAGAATCATGTAGACATGACCGAGACACCTCTTCAGTCAATAACCAATAGTGGGACCTGGATGCCCATATTGGTTCCTACATATTCCACGAAGATCTTTTATCGGTTGAACCACTATGTCAAGGATTCGGTTAATCTCGTATGCAATTCCCTTTGTCCAGCGATATGTTGCTTGCCCAAGATTCAATCGTCGGTATCTCCATACCTAGTTTAATCTCATTACCGACAAGTCTCTTTAATCGTTCCGTAATACAAGATACCATGACTAACTCATTAGCCACATTGCTTGCAAGCTCTTTACGATTTAGTATTACAGAGAGGGCCCAGAGACATCTCTCCATCATACGGAGTGACAAATCTCAGTCTCGATCCATGCCAACCCAGCGAACACCTTCGAAGATACCTGTAGAGCATCTTTATGATCACACTGTTACAAAGTGACATTTGATCGAACACAAGGTATTCCTCTGATATCCGGGAGTTGCATGATCTCATGGTCTTATGAATAGATACTTGACATGAAGAAATCTGTAGCAATAAACTTAAGTGATACGATCATATACTAAGCTTACGGTCGGACCTTGTCCATCACATCATTCTCCTAATGATGTGATCCCATTATCAAATGACAACTCATGTCTATGATTAGTAAACCATAACCATCTTTGATCAACGAGCTAGTCTGGTAGAGACCTAATAGGGACACGGTGTTTGTTTATGCATTCACACATGTATCTATGTTTTCGTCAATACAATTCTAGCATGAATAATAAAAATTTATCATGAATGGGAAATATGATAACAACCATTTTATTATTGCCTCTAGGGCATACTGCCAACACCTGCTTCATAGGTGGGCGCTCCCTCGATCTGTAAATGTATCGAGATGGGGTGACCGACGCCAATTTCTTCCGTAGGTCGTATGAATTCCGAGGTGGAACTGCACCCTTGCCATGACAACAAGGTAGCTCGGGGGGATTAGGATACCCTCTAGCTGGCATGTCTCGGCCCTAAGTGTGACGCCCCCGGCCCAATCATGCACTAATCATACACGCAAATGCACACGATCAAGCCTAAGGACTCATAGGAAGATATCACAACACAACTCTAAAACATAAATAAAGTCATACAAGCTTTATATTACAAGCCAAGGGCCTCGAGGGCTCGAATACATAAGCTTGCATACAAGCGTCAGCGGAAGCATCAGATATCTGAGTACAGATATGAAACAGAAACAGAAAGGCCTTTAGAAAGGCGGGGCAAAATAAAATACTACGATCGAAAGGCGAAGGCCTCCTGCCTGGGACCCTCCGATCCTACTCCTGGTCGTCAGTCAACTCGTAGTAGTATCCATCCTCTGGGTAGTAGTAGTAGATGATCGACGGGGCATCTGTCTCAAGGGGCTCCGTCCTCTGGTGGCGACAAACTGATATGGGGAGAAAAGGTAAACAAAGAAACCGTGAGTACTCAGAAGTACTCAGCAAGCAAGGATCTACACTACATATGCAACATTTTCAAAGAGAGGCTGTATATGTGGACTGGGCTGCAGAAATGCCAGAATAGAGAGTAGGCCTAGTCCTATCAAAGACTAGCATCTTCAGCGGTCTTGCAGAAATACAAGAGGGTAGAACAGTACAATATAATGTAGCAGTATCATTAAGTCTCAACCTTACCCAAAGATCCTTTCTCGACTCCCTGCGAGAAAGCAATCCCAGAGCCATACAGTCATCAACCTCGTCCGGAGATCCCTTCTCGACTCCCTGCGAGAAGCAATCCTAGAGCCTCATATCCAGGTCTCATCTCATCTTCTAGCTGTATCGATCGGGATACAACTCCGAGTGTCCTTTACCGTAGGACCGGCTATCGATAGAAGTGTTCATCCCTGCAGGGGTGCACCAACTTACCCAACACGCTCGATTAACTCCGGCCGGACACACTTTCCTGGGTCATGCCCGGCATCGGCCAAACGACACATCGCAACCCTACCTACAGCTCAGCAGAGAGGTCCCCGCTGGTCTACATCCTAAGCGCAAGGGGGTCTTGGCCATCGCCCCTCGCCCTCCGGGTCATTGCGCACAGGGTGGATACCAGCATCACCTCGGGTGGCCGACACGATCCGACCATGCCGCCATGCTGAACTGGACGTCTGACAGAGCTTTCGGCTGATGCATACGTTGCAGAACGCCCATACTATGCCCACGTGATGGTTAGTGCTATCAGGCCAGAGACCTGCTCGGATCAAATATCCAAATCGTTAATGGACTAGGGCTTGCGGTAACGAGCAGAGACTCACGAAAGATGTGACCCCGTCGCCCTGTCTCGAGGACTTGCTGCAAGGGTTAAGAATGCCCGGCCGCGCCTCGTATTCAGCACTCGGGCACCATACAGGCACCCGTCTTCACAACACTCGCCTCTCAGGCGCACGCGGGTACCCCTCAGGGTCGACCTGCCTATCCAAGTAACAGTGTAAAGTCCAATTATCCGTGTGTCCATAACATCAGGGGAATCCGAGGTATCACCCTCGTTGGATTCCTACTTGATGTATCCGTCAAGGTGAACTCGGAGGAATCACCCTCACTGGGTTCACACTTGAGGTGTTGTACGACAGCGTCGTTATCGGAAGCGGTGAAGGAGGAATCACCCTCGATGACCACGACCGAATAGCTACTCTACAGAGTTAACATCAGGAGTGCTACAAGAGGTTTCACCCTCGGCACTCGATAGTAACGCTGCAGTGTCGTTACAACTAAGGGGGGTGATGTGCGGTGTCGGGGCCTGATCTTCAATCCCGTTGATCGGATCTTCTGACGATCCAGCGCGGCAGTCGGGATAAGTGGGGTCACTGATGGGTCTCTACCGAGCCTATACTAAGCAGTTTAGGATATGCAGGTAATTATCAACAGCAGGATACAATAAACAGACTATGCATCAGAATAGGTAAAGCAGCAGCAGCAATTCTAACGCAAGCATGAGAAATAGAATGGGCGATATCGGGATGATCAAAAGGGGGGGCTTGCCTGGTTGCTCGGCGGCAAGGGCAAGGTTGTCAATGCTGTCTTCGGACTCCGGAGCTGCGTCGGTCTCGGGGACGACGTCGGGGTCGAGGGGGGCTATCGAGAGAGAAGAGGGGGAGGAAACAGTATAAATATAGAGCAAACATAAGCAACACGGAGCAGGCTATGCTAACGTGCAGTGCAGGGCTGCCTGAAGACATGTCAAAGTCATTTAGTTATTTTAGGAATTTGTTTGGAATTATTTTATTAAAGTCATGCACTATTCATTTATCTGAAACAGGTAAAAAGTTGCATGTTCAGATAGTTAGAGGCATCTAACAGGTATGTGGGTAGCGTATTCGGATTCGTCTCATTTTTCTGAGCAACTTTCATGTATAAAGTTTTTCGATCGGAGCTACGGATTAAAAGATATGATTTTCTAAAGTTTAAATCAATTTTCTGGAATTAATTATTTATTTAAATTCGAATTATCCAAAACAGTGCAGAGTGACGTCATCGTGACGTGTTGCTGATGTCAGCAGGTCAACTGGTCGGGTGACCAGTCAAACCAGACAGGTGGGACCCACATGTCATAGACTGTGACATTAACAGTGGGGTTAAAATTAACTAACTGGGTTAATTAGTGGGTGGGCCCCAGCAGTCAGTGACTGATTAGTGTTTAAACTAATTACTTAACTAATTAACAGATTTTCTAGTTAATTAAATCAGTTTAACCGAGTGGGGCCCGCATGTCAGCGAGACAGGGCGGCCATGTCAGCTGTTGACCTGGTCAACAGGTCAACTAGGGCCCGCGGGGCCACACAGTCAGTGGCCCAGGAGCGGGGCCCATCGGGGCCAGGTCAGCGCCGGCCGCCGGATCTCTCCGGCGAGCCCCGACGCGGTGGCTCAACTCCGGCGAGCTCGGAAACGGCGCACAGGGCATCATTTGCGACGCGGTTGGTGGCAGTCGAACGGGGAGACGACGCCGCGTCGATCTAGGGCACTAGCACGAGGCGGGGCAGTCAGAGACGAGCACTGCGACGGCAATGGCGGACGGCGAACGGCGTTGCAGCGCGCGTACGAGCGAGCCAAGAGGCTAGGCGTGGCCTACGCGGTGCAGTGAGTGCGATGGCCACGGGCACGGGGCCCAAAGGTCGCCAGGGACACGTCGGCGACATGCACAGGCGGTGGTGGGTTCGGGCACGGCGAAACCTAGTGCTACAAGCCACGGAGGGCCGTGAGGGGAGAGGGGGAAGGAGCAGGAGCTCACAACGGGCTGTAGCCGGTCAAAGTGGGCTCGGGGGAGGTTTGGTGTTGCCGGAATCGGCGACGGAGTGCGGCGGCGATCCGAGGAGGAAGAAGACGGTGTGGAGGCGATGCAATGGCTCCGGGCTTCGGCTCGTTTGCGCGGTCGAAGGAGGCGACGATGGCGAGCACCGTGGACACGTCGGGGTGGCGAGAGGGGCACGGCGGCCGTGGCTACGCCGGAGCCATGGCGGCGGTGGCGCTCGGGTGAGGGAGGAGCAGAGGAAGGAGAGGGAGAGTAGTGGCTAGGGTTAGCCAGAGGGGTCGAGGGGGGTCCTTATCCCCTCCAGGGGCGCGTGGTGGCCGCTGTCGACGCAGGAGAGGGGGGGCCAGATGCGGCGAGCGCGCGCGCACCAGGTGCTCGACAGTGAGACCCGGGCGTGAGCAGTACGAAGAGGACGAGCGGGGTGGGCTGGGCCGGCCACTGTGCTGACTTAGGCCCAGCATAATGGGCCTTTTTCCTTTTTCCTTTTTTTTGTTTTTTGTTTCGTTTTCTGCTTTTCTTTATTCCTTTTTCTGTTTTGTAAATATTTAGGCACCCAAATGACTTTTGTAAAAATTGTGACCTGGTCCACAAATCACAGGGCATTGTATACCATCGCAATAAAATGGTTTGGTGTCCATATCTTTTTATTTGAATTTTATTTAATTGAAAATGGATTAAATAGTGCTGTTTTGCTACTGTTAGAGTCTCTTAATTAATTTATTATTTATTGGTTACAATTTTAGAATGGTCTCTGGAATATTTGCCATTTAATGAACAATTTAGTTTTTATGTTGGACAACTTTTATTTTCCTCTTTCATTTAAATTTGGATTTTTACTTAGGAGTTGAAATGCAATATGATGTTAATGATGATCATGCACTGTTAAACATGATGACATGGCATAATCAAAAGGGTGATTACTGTAGTTAACCACTGGGGGTGTTACACTAAGGAGGTCGGTCTTAGGACTAATCGTGCTTTGACAGCGGGGTGCCGGTGACCTCCTCATCAAACTCGGGAAGCATGCTCTTTCGTGGATAGTATTACTTATTTCCCGCATGTCTTTCCTTGAGCTCTTACTCGGTGCTGAGGACCTCGGTCCACTTATCAGTTAGCCCGTCCTGTTTGGCTCGAAGCTTCTAAGATTTTTACTTCGTGCTCTTGCCAGTACTAAGTAGTCGGCGGCGAAAGGCCTGTAACCAAGGATCATTGTGTGGTTCTTCAGGCATATCGAATATGTTGGGTCAGAGGCTTAAATATTCCTTGGACTCTGGATAATAATCATTGTCCTTAGGATCATCATCATCTCTGTTGGGGGCGGCATCGTACGTAGGACCATCACCGACATTATCACCTGTGTGTTGTTCATCGACCCCGTCCGGAGTGTCGCCATTGTTGGTGGTGTCGTCGTTATTAGTAGCTTCATGGCTAGCGATGCCGTTGCCAATTCCTTCATTACGGCATCTCTAGCGTCGGTGCTTGGGAGGCTCCTTGTCTCCTTGTGACACCCTGGATTTTGCCTTTTCTTTTTATTTGGATTTATTGAATATTTATTTTGGCAAATGGGTTTTCTGTCAATTCTCTTGGATTTATCACTTGGAATTATTTTTGACTTTCTTCCAAGTTAAGCCTACTATCCTAAAACCCTCTCAAAACTTCATCCCTATCACAATGGTGCCATGTCATATTTTTCTTTCATGGCATTATATTCATTTTCTCCCTGAAAATGAATATTTCCCCTCTATGCTATGAAGCAACCCTCATTTCTCTTGCTCAATAAATCCAAAGAAAATTCCCAAATATTCTTTGGGTCATGCCTCACCTTCCCATGCAAAAAGATCTCTTGGTCCTTTGTAAAATTTCAGCTAGGAACAATGATTTTGCTTCTGGTGAGAAATGGCACTTCGTGAAGCAAGTGCATTTGACCCGTTGGAGCTGAAATTGTTACCACATCATTACCTTCCTTAGAGACGCTTAACCTAAAAAATTCAGACTTTTCACCAAGCCATTTGAGCCCAGCTTCCTATCCAAGGTTTTGTAAAAAAACTTTGCATCACGCTCAAGTCTTGTCCAGTGAGCTAGGTGGCAAACCAAGAGCTCATCTCATCCCCGCGTTGAAGGGACTACACACCAACATGGTTTTCACTTTCCAAAAGCACCGCCTGTGCGAGTGCACGCAGTGACCATGCTGGTGCGAGGTGTTCAACATGCAGAGCGCGTGCTCTGGACGTCAGGGCCCTCGGTCGCCGCCCATTCGCACTACAAAAAAAAGACATCCGTGACATTTTGGCCCGAATGAAATTTTTTTCTGTCATGCTAACGACACTTCTATGATGATAATTGTGACAAAACCACGTATCATCATAGATGTGGTGGGCTCCTACTTCTATGACAAAAAATCATGATAGAAAATGGGCTTTTCGTCCTGGGCAGGCCGGGGACGCACCTGCATGACATTCTTTGGGCCGTCCATGATGGAAAAAATCATGGTAGAAGCGAGGGCGAGGAAAATTCGGGGAGTTCCCAGTTACGGTGGGTAGTCGGGGCCGAGCGATGCACGCGAGGTTTGCGTGTTTCTCTTGTACACGTACGCGCGTGTGTGCGAGGCAATGGGCTCTAGCTGAACCCGAGCGAGGCGTTCGCTTACTGAACCCGAGCGATTGCACTAGCTACGCGCGTTACTGAACCCGAGCGATCGATCCCTTGGCTGTTAACTGAACCCGAGTGATTCCTTCGCTACTGCTACTAACTGAAGCCGATCGAACCTGCCTCTTGATGAACAATGACTGTTGTTGGGGGTTGGATGAACAGTTCCTGGTGGGGGTTGGATGAATAGGACCCCGTGGTAGTAGGCCGTTGCTGGATGAACAGGACCCCGATCGAGGAGGTGGGGTGGATGAACAGGCCACGTGGAGGGCTGGTTGAACAGTAGCCGGTGGAGGCTGCATGAACAGTAGCCCGTGGAGGCAGGAGGAAGACATGGTGGATGAACTGTACCAGGTGGAGGCTGGAGGAAGTCGACGGTGGATGAATAGTGGCCCATGGAGGCTGGAGCGAGGCAGTAGACGGTGGATGAATAGGACCCCGTTTAGACTTTAGGCGCTCCAACAGAAGTCTGTTTCCTTCGTTTTGTGGTACACCACACCCCTCCCGATCAACAGGACCCCGTTTCGACCGTAGGCACTCGAACAGAAGTCTGTTTCCTCCGTTTAGCGGTACGCCAGACCCTTCCCGATGGACAGGACCCCGTTTCGACCATACGCGGTCGAACAGAAGGCCGTTTCCTCCGTTCTGTGGTATGCCAGACCTCGTTTCGGTTGTTCCGTCCAAGCCGGTTGGCTCCCGATGAACACGACGCATTCCGTTGCCTCCCGATGAACAGGACGCAGTTTCTCCGTTCCAACCCAGCCAGTTGGCTTCCGATGAATAGGATGTTGTTTCTGCCGTCCGTTGCCTCTCCATGTACACATGCCTTGGCCGTACGTATGCGTGAGTAGCTAGGCGTTCGAGACCCCGCCCGTATGTACGTACGTGGCCGTATTTTTTGGCAGGTGGTTGTACGTACGTGTACACGGTTTAGAAGGGACTACCTGAACTGCTACGTCGGGGGCTCTACTACTACACGTGTCGCTGCTTGCTCGGCCAAGGTTCATTGTTGCAGAGAGACCGATCGACCAGTACGTACGTACATGTTTGCGACCAGACAGAAAATGCTACGTACGCTTCGACCAGGTGGGTCCCAGCTGTCAGGGAGGATAAGGACGCACTTCCTTGCGTGCGAAGATATAGCTGGTGGGTCCCAGCTGTCAGGAGGAAGAATCATTTTTTTCCCATAATATGGACGCACTTCCTTGCGTGCGAAGATGTAGCTGGTGGGTCCATCTGTCAGCCTCACCGCATAGAGTCCTCTTCCGATGGCTGTCATTCGTTGACCACGCTGCGCGGACAGCACCCAGGCAGTGGACAATGGCAAGGCCTAGGAAGGGAACGACGCGGAGCCAGGGAAGATGAGGTAGGTGGATGCCCATGCGGAGGGGAGTACGAGGGTTCACTGGTTCGGTTGCGGTGTGAGGCTGCCGTTGCCGGAGAATAACGGGAGGTGTTGGTGAGTAGAGGAATAGCCTGGACAGCGATGGGAGTAGGGTGGGCCGGTGAGTCCTGCGCGGCAGCACAGCCGGCCACGGGAGGCGGTAGCAGGCGGTACCGCCGGTGGTGGTTTGGCGGCTAAAGCAAGAATATCCGAGATTGAAGAAGCACGACATCCGTTGGATGGACATCCAACGGCCACTGCTGCTAGCATCGTGTGTTGACTATAAGTTGACAAAGCCTTGCGTACGCGTCAACTTAGTAGGCCCACAAGTGTGTGGCACAGAACATATAGCCCACTTGCGATTTGTAATAATGTACAACCCAATTTTGAATTCTAATGGAATTTACTACAGCCCATTTACAGTTTGTTAAAAATACAGCCCATTTTCTAGCCAGGACAACGCTTAATAATTTCAACCAAACGCTCAAAACAGAATTCAATAAAATTTCCCACATTTTGATGGGTTCCAAAATATTTTTATCCTGAAATTTTGAGTCAGATTAAATACAATTTCAAAATAAATTTGTATTAGGTAAAAATCCAACGAAATATTGCATGTGCAACAAGTAATGAAATTAAATTTTTCAAAATCCAAAAATAATATTTTTTAACTAATTACCTATTTGGTGCATTTTTTATAGTTACAACCCAGTTTTTATAATTACATCCCATTTATTATTTCTTAAAGCCCATTTTCTTGTTAAGCCTAATGCATCATCCCTCCTAGGAAAGATTTGCAGCCCAGCGGGGCGGAGAATAACAAGTTGAACTGGGCTGGGTATTTCTCAAAAAAAAGTATAGCTGGGCTAGCCATTTTCACCTTGAAAAAAATTAATATCTGGGCTGGATATTTGGTCGACATGAAATAATAGTCTGGGCTAGACGGGCCACAACCCGCCCAGTTGATACCCTGCTCCTCTGAACAACAACGAAAACATCGCTCAAGAAAAACTCTGCTCACACCTCAAAAACACAAATACTGCTCGAGCTGCTGGGTTCCAGTTGTCGGCCACTCCTTGTGCAATTCTATCATTTATTGACTATATAGGTTGACAATGGTGTGGAACCGTGATGTCAGGAAACCAGGAGGAAGCGAAAAAAATTATAATTGTATATAATAATGAGGCACTTGCGTACTTGCGGCTATGGCCCTGGTGGGTCCCCACTGTCAACCTCTCCAAGTAAAGTCATCTCCTAATTCCTCATGTTCGTTGACCATGTTGACAACGCGAGATGGCGGCACCACGGCGAGCGCAACAACTCGAAGGACGACGAAGAGGGCCTCACGGGCCCTACGGATGGTCTGATACAGCGCCTGCTGCTCATTCAGGAAGCCAGGATCATAGGGCCACATGTCCGCGACGACATTGTTATTTGCCTGTTTGCCGGTGATTCGTCCTTCCGCGAGCCGGTGCTCGTTGAGGAGACGGAGGTTGCAGCACAGGTCCTCCTGCGTTGGTAGCTCTTCCGCCATTAGGGCGTCGAAGTGTGGCCGCACCTACTCTATGGTTAACACCTCATGAACCGGCCTGGGCGGTGGCGCCGGATCCTGGTCGGAAGCCACGTCCATCGTCTAATTGTCGTCGCTGAGCTCGGCGAGCTCCCTGGTGAGCCAGTATGTCCGGCAGCTGGACCGGACTGCTGCCAAGCACAAGTCTGACCGCCCTGGCCCACCCAGACCCCTCCCTCGCCCGTGTGTGCTTTCCGCCCAAAACGGTCAGCACCGCCCGCGCCGCTTTCCGGTTCAGGCGATTGCTCCATGTTCAAACTGCACAAGTGTCGTCCGTCCGTCCGTCTGCCGCCCACATTAATGATACGCGGTTGCCGTGGCGGCTACTCCGGCGCCACCCGCCCGTCCCTCTACCGCCCACCATTGCTATATAAACTGCTGCGCCGGCCATAGCCACAGTCATCCGCCTTCGTTCCCTTTCTACTGTCCACACCACTCCCACCATGGCTTCCTCGCGCTCCAGTGCTCTTCGGAACGGGCGGACGACAGACCAAAAGAAGATGGCAGCCATTGCTGCCAACTTGCTGGCCGGCAGGCAGCCGGAGGACGACGACGTCCCAAGGGAGAACATGGTGGTCGACGATCTGGCGCCAACCCCCTCCTCCGCGCCATCCTCAACAGTGCATTGCACCATGACCATCGACGAGGCCCGTTCCCAATACATGGACATGGTGAGGCGGAAGCGTGAGGAGCAGTTCCGGGAGGCATAGGCCGACGCTGCCTACAACCACCATGTCCTCCAGGAGCACTTGCAGGCGGAGGAGCAGATCACCGCAGAGCGGGCGGAGCAGGAGGCGCTGCTCAAGTCGTACCGCTCCACCCGCGAGAGCCGCCTCGCGCGCTAGCGGTACTGCATGCGGGTGGTGGAGGTTGCGGTTGCCTACAAAGAGGGCGATGAAGCGGGCGAAGCGCTATTTCACGAGATCAACGACGAGGCGGAGGACAATGCCGGCTCCGCCGAGGCCCTGCCCCGCCGGCACCGAGGCCGAGGACTTCGCCGGCTTCGACGAGGCCCTGCTCTGCCGAGGCCCCGCCCCGCCAACAATGAGGCAGAGGACATCGCTGGCTCCACTGAGGCCCCACCTTGCCGGTAATGAGGGGGATGATTTCCCCCACTCCGGCGAGGCGGCGCCCCACCGGCAACAAGACAGAGGACATCATCGGCTCCGTCGCGGCCCCGCCCCGCTGCCAACGAGGCCCCGCCCTGCTCCCAACAAGGCCGCCCCACATAGAAAACGAGGAAGAGTAGAACACGGTAGGTCGTTGCCGCTCGGGTACAAGTAAGGCCACCGCTGCTACCCTCCAGTTGAAGCCAAGCTTGGTGGGTTGAACATTGACGGCCGATGAGCTGCTTGGCGGCAACGTGGAGTTGGAGAGCTGAGCTGGAGAAGAAGCTTCTGTTCGGCTCAGCCGGACATGGGAAATGGCCGTCGAAGATCATATATTAGGTTAATTAATTATACCTCCCGCGCACCCCTTTTTAGTTGAAGAATGTAAGAAATGTAATGAAGTCCAGCATGTTTATATGAAATCCGGCCGTGTATGAATGAATTTAGTTCGATTAGTTCAAATTCTTGTATCACTGGCATTGGATGAACATGCAAAACAATACGTACTAGCATTATTTTCAGGACGCACGGTGATCACCTCGTTTGCAGCAGTTTCAAACATACAAAAAGTTTGAGCAGCTTTAGCGTGCCTGTACATTACAATCCAACTCACAGGCCTGGCAATTCATAGAGAACATTCAAAACAATCGATGATTATGTATCTCAATGATTCACATGTCAGAGCCAATATTTACTTCACAACTAAAGAATAATGGAAAATCGATCGATGCTGCTGACGGCAAAGGGCGTCCCATTCAAAAATATCAAACGCATGTCTTGTTGCTAACATCAATGAGCAAAATTTGACAAGGTTGTCCCATTCCAAAATATCAAATGCGTGTCTTTGCGTACATCAATGAGCAAACTTTGACAAGGTTTTCCCATTCCAAAATATCAAAGGCCTACAATTGTGGAATGGGCGGGGTTTGCCATCAGTTTGCACATTGACATGTCACCTCGTGCTAAATAAACCAGTTGTTCTTTTTGTGCCGTTCCACTAAAATCAACCAACTTCATGCGTAGCTTGTAGGATTTCGCCTTTATATGTTGCAATGCCTTGAACATATCGGCACCGCCTTTCTTGTAGCTAATTTTGTGGCTGGAGGTGGAAATGAATGATTCGAGAACATTCGATGTATTGTGCATGATGAAGTATACTGGAGGGCACAAACCATCAGAACATTTTGTGCAGTTCCCATTGAAATCATGTTGAGCATCCCTGTTTGCATAAATACAAAAAAAGTGATTAGTATAAAGCAAACTGTATTATGAATTTATAGTTATGAATCTACAGTTTAAACAGTAATGTAACCATCACATCAACATTGTATTGGCCATCACATCAACAAAGATGGAGATCTGTGAGTCCTTCCGAGCTGAAGTTAGTTTGTTCTTGTGGGCAGTAATGTAACCATCCTTCAACTGCTCCTTCTGATAAGAAGAGAGGCTTGGCTTCTTCATCCTGGCATAATCGGAACTAGGCACTTCACGTACTCCATATTCTTCTTCAGAGGAGGATGATCCTGTTGTGCAAAGACAAGAGAACAACTAAATGCTAGCATCCCTGTTTGCTCAAAAAAAAAGGAAAGGAAATAATTAAAACAACCATTACATTAACAATGGGAGTAACTGATGAAATGTATAGTCACAAAGAGATGCATCCTCATTATCCTCATAGGAAATGATATGATACCAAACACAGCAGCTCAACTTGAACTGTATTATTACTTAATTTTATCAGTGGCTATAACGGTGGCAAACCAGTGCCTCAATTTATTAGCAGCCTTAGATTAACATGCGAAACAATACCACTTTCTCATGACAGTAGCTAAACAGTAGCACAACACCAATAGAGATAACAAACCTTAATCATATGGATGAAATCTGTGGGCCGGTACCAACCTTTGTCAGGAGGCTTATTGTGTAGAGCATGCAGATGAAGCACTTCTCCGGAACCATCTGTTATTATCTATTATGGTTGCCATGCTTACTATAAACTCCTCGATTAGTTTCATGTTTCCAACATCTTCTTGTGCAGTTCCACTAAAATATTTGTTATCTTCAAACAAGATCCCTGTTTGCACAAGTAGAGATAATTACATATTACATTAAGAGTGGCATCAAATCACAGTGGCAAAACAATTGCTCGTTCCAGCCATAGCAATAAATTAAGATGCAAAACTATATCATTGCTTGTGTCATCACAGTTCCAGTGCTTCATTAGCACTGGGAGTTGATTTTTGTTCTTCTTCTGCTTGTTCTTCCCCTTCATCACTTGGTTCAATAACAGACAAGCTTCGCCTTCAATGTAAGATTTGGCATGTCAATTAGGGAGCACAAGTATAGCACTAAACAACAACATTACTTTTCTGATGACAGTAGCAAAATACAGGCCAACAGTTGTGAAATATCATTATATTACGGTGCACATGCAGATTGGAAATCTGGTCTCCAATTGTGTAGTTTACTAAAATCAAGCAACATTACCGTATAAGTAGCACAACATATGAAAGCGTACTGCATAATCATGTGGAAGAAGGCCAGTACTAACCTCTCATGATGCGGAATTCAAACAACTCACAAGAAGAAGACCTGAAACAAATTTGCCAACACGTATAGGAAGTCAGATCTCCTCTTGTGCAGTGTCGGTGTGACATTTTGGTTGAACTGCACAAAACACTCTTAAAACAAAAGTGTTTTGTGTAGTGCAACAAAAGGTCGCAATAGCAACGAGGTGAAGTAGATAACCCTGTTTACACAGAGGTGCGAAGGAAACAATTATTGGTCAATAACGGTGGATGACAAAGAAGCCCACAAAAATAAGCATCTAACTTATCTAAATGGGAAAGAAAGCAAGATAGTAGCATTTCTCAAACAGTGGCATTGATTCATATTCACAGAGATTATATTAACAATAAAATTCGTTAAACATGTAATTTGCTTTCAACTGTGGCATTGCTTCAATTTTCCAGCGGCATTATTAGACTAACAACAACTAAAGAGTTGTATGGGACAGTGGACGCACAAGCACCATGTGCATCTACCGATGTATAAAGGGGTGATGCATAGTCTGTTGCAACAAACAACCAAGGATCATATTTGTGTTGGTCCCATTTTTGTTATCTTTAGACACCATTCCCTATGTGAGGGTAGCAAATCTAGTCCTGCTCAAACTCTATAGCCTTGTCCCCCACCCACAGAAAGATCAATTCCTTATAGATGTGTGTACTACGTTTGTCATGGTTTTCCCTTTTCGACCAACATAGGTGTTGGATAGCCAGTCTGTACTACTTTCCCCCCTTACTTTCCTCTTTGAACCACGTCCTAAATTCATGCTATACAACTTTCCCCACTACTTTCCTATTTGATGCAACACCCTAGATTCGAGTGCAGAAGCAAAAAAATTCCACATGCAGCTAGAGAAATGCCTGTGGATTAAGTAAATTATACCTTAAGGTTCTCGGGGTGTGGCTCGGTGGGCGGCCGGAGGCTGATCTGCCCACACTATGTATGGTGGCGAGGAAGAAGGGGTCGAAGGCCCTACCGCGCCGCTGTTGGGTGAAAGAGAACAGTGGCGCCGGCAGTGGATTCTCTCCCTCATCGACGGCGAAAGCGTTAAGCCTCCTTGCCTTCCCCGGCGGACGGGCACTAGTACAACAAGGTGCTATACAAACGGTTTTTAACCCCTTTCTGCGATGGCATTTGGAACCGTTGCCAAGTGAGTGTGGGCGATAGGGGGGTCCTTCCCACACGACCTAGAAACTGTCAAGGATAGGCCCTCCTAGCACACAAGCTCGGCAAAATGAGGTCATGTGCGACGGGCGAGCGATCAAGTACAATTATACATACAGTTGTATTAAAAAAAATACAATTATACAGGCCAAATTGTTTCCAGTCGTAAGTACATCCCACACAGCCGGTCTCGGTTAAACATTTCCGTTCGTATGTACATTCCACACAGTCAATCCAAGGAATACGTTTGTGTTAGTATGTACATCCCATACAGTCAATCCAAGAAGTACGTTTCCGTTCATATATACACCCCACACAGTCACTCCAAGGAAAACCTTTCCGTTCGCATGTACATCACACACAATTTTCCCCATTAAATTGTTTGTTATAGCATTCCCATTGCAGACGATATTAACAATTTTACCATTTGTGTTATTGAATGCATCACACACGGTGCGTAGAAGAAACAGTGTGGCATAGGCTGTCCATCACACACACTTTTTATGTGGTAAACGTTTGCGCAAGGTGGCCGAATGCAAACAGTTTTCAAGAGGAAATCATGTGTGATTGTTCATTGATCCAACACTTTTTATTCCTAGAAACTGTGTGCGTTGTTTGAGGTCATCGCCGACGGTGTTTTCTCAATAACCGTTTGCAATAGAAAACCCCAATTAGCAGGCTAATTGGCCATTTGCATGCTAATTATCCTATTATTAATAATTCATTTATTAATTGACATTTCATATTAAGCCACAATATATTTCATTTTTGTATTAAGGAAGCAGGATTTCATAATTGATATACATCAGAGTACAACATCATATAGCTTCAGCACTCAGCTACCACATTACACAACTGCAGCAGCGCCAAGTTTCACATGCAACATCTATAACCTTTCGAAATTAGCATCATAGACGGTACATAGACAGATGAATCTCATCTGGAAAACTGCTAAAGCGGAAGGCGAATACTGAGCCCTCATTGATGTTGAAGATCTTGCAACTTTAGGCTAGTGCCTGTGGATGATTGATTGTCCACCCTTCGTCCTCTTTAGGAAGACTTCAATATTGAACCATGGGTGTTGTATGAATACCTTCCTCGCCTCCTGACCATACAGGTGGTTTGAGAGGTAATCATCAGTGAACTACTTTGGAAAGGCCTGAAAACAAGGATATGCATAAATATCTTCTCTAGAGTTGAAATGGCGCAAACGAATTAAAAAGTCAAGGTATAACAGTTAGTACCATCCTGTAGTGAACTGATGTCTTCTTCATTGTGCAGATAAAGATCTTGTTGTTATTTGTCACTAATTTCTTTATCCTAACAATCTTTCTGAGTTTCTTGACTTGACTGATATTCCTGGACAACTCATTTCCACATATGCAAAAAGGGTCGAACAGTGGGTCAAAACCACTGACAGCAGGACCTACATGTGCAAGACCAAATTGTGAAAACCTAATATTTAAAAACAAGAAGTGGAAAGGTGTGTTATTAACTGAAACATGCCTAATATTTAAAAACAAGCAAACATAGTCATTCAAACTTGTATTGTGCAGGTCTAAGTACACTAGTTATTAGCCTTGTTTGGATCCATGGGTTAGAATTAGTTTGAGCTAGTTTGGGCTCAAATAGCCCTAAAGTATCCAAACATGAGGGCTAGTTTGAGCTAGTTGCGTCTAACCCACCCAAAACAACTATCCCACCCAAGAGGTGCTGATTGGGGCTAGTTCTCCTAGTGCATTTATTTTCAATCTAACACTGTCATCCAAACACCTCTTTGGCTAGAGTTAGTGCAGGGTTAGTCATTGTTGAGTATCATTGTTATTTAGGAAACGTAGGATAGTGTAGGATTTATTCTACCTTGACTTGTACTCCAAGATGACCATGTACTCCTATATATATGCCCATGAGGCTCAAGCAATACAATCAACTATTCCACCAATCTCTCTCTCTCCCTTTTAACTGTCATGAGCTAGAAACTAACTCTAACCTCTAGCTAAGTTAGAGTATCCAAATAGTGCCATTGTTAAATCAAATGGAAAGGCGTGTTAAATACTCCCTCCGGTCCTTTTTACTCTGCATATAAGAATTGCCTGAAGTTAAACTTCATAAATTTTGACCTTATTTATATTTAAAAATATCAACATCTACTATGCTAAAGTTATACAATACGAAAATTTAAGTCATGACACATGTACTGATATTGGTTTCATATAGTGAATGTTGGTATTTTTTTCTATAAAGGTGGTCAAACTTTACGAGGCTTGACTTTAGAAAAATCATATATGCGAACTAAAAAGATTCGGAGGGAGTACAACATGCTTAACAGCAACCAAATATAGTCATTCATAGAGCTATTGTTAAAATTGGTACTGATGAAATTGAACTACACAGTTAATACTAGCACATATAGAACATCACACTGTTAATAGCTGAAATAAAGAAGGCATACTATGAACAACCAAGGATGGCAATTGAAACTGGACATATGCTTACTACAAACAACCGAACAACCAAAAACCGTAGAAATAAACAAGGCGTAATGCAAACAACCAAATATAACAATAAATACTGGACAGGTTCTCACTACAAAAGGGGTTCGAGAAAACAAATCATGGGTTTCATCACTTGTCACAGATTGGCTCCTCCTTGTGGTCGCCGTCGATGAGGTCTGACTTGCCAGTTGAGGATCCCAAGCCAGCGTCACAGAACGTGTCCTTCAAAAATGACAAAAGGGGCTCCATGGTGATGAAGGATGGCAAATTGTTCATAACGAGCCGCAGGAGATCAGCAGCAGGGCCATCAATTAGATCGACGGCTGTCGAACCCGAAGGGTTGGGGGTGGGCAACTTAACCTGTGACATAGCCCGCGTCAAGCCATCGGTGTCGATGACCTCGATGTCATAGCCGGAGACCGCGACATGCTAGAATACTTTAGCCCGCTGATTGAAAGGCTCCATCCAGGTCCAATCATCGTTGTCAGCTTCCTCGATGGCCACCTCATCGACGTCGGACGAAGAGGCCGTGGTAAAGCTCTTTTGGGCCATTCGCTCCTCGAGCTCCCCGAGAAGCGTAGCCGGGCTTAGGCTGCGATGCTCTGGAGTGGGGGAGGGGGTGGGGATGGGGATCTGTGGGAAATGGGGCATTTTGGAGGCGTCATCTAAGAAACTCAGAGCGGCGAGGGTATGTATATCGGTGGTTAAACTGCACAGGCAGATCGGCAGAGGTTGACGATGGAGGCGGCGCGGCGGCGGCGACCTAGATAGGTTTCGAGCAAGGGAGAGGTGGTGTGTATGTGTGTGAGCGGGGGATTTGGGGTGAGCGAAGGATTTGGGGTGTGTGTGTGGAGGGGGTCCAAGGTGGTGTTTGAGGAAATGCCGCGGGTACTGAAAATTTTACTAGGCGGAAGTAAAATGGCGGGGCTACCAAAAATTTGGATCAAGGGATCAAAGCAGAGCGGGGCGGGAGTAACGAACATCACACACGGTTAAAACATAATAATCGTGTGCTATCAAACATAAAACCACTCCAGCCGAGCAGATATTTTTTAGATTGCGAGGGATGCAGGTGGGAGTAAAATGTCGGGGTTCCAGTTAAAAAAATCCGGGGCTACTGAAAATTTGGATCAACTGATTGAAGTAGAGCGGGAGTAACAGACATCGCACACGGTCCACACATATGAATCATCTGCTATCAAATAGAAAAACCCTCCACACGGGTAGATATTTTAGAGATTACGAGGCAGTAGATATTTTCGAGAGTGGGAGGCAAGACTCGTGGAGCCCAATCTATTGTGCTGATGTGAGTGACTGCAGGGGCACGGGCGTGGCACATGGGTAGTCTGACCGAACCGTGTTTGTTGCGTACCTAATCACACACGGTTTCTGCATCCAACTCGTGAGCTGGTTATAAACTTGGCAAAAATAATAACATGGGAAAAGGTCAGAACACGAACACACTTGCATGTGGACCAAATATATGTATGAAAAGGGTGCTTTCATGTTCGAATACCCAATGCACAACTTTCATGTGGCACCTGTTGCACAAAGCGCACAGTATTGCTAGTTAGCCACCCCCTACGAACCCCACTTCATGTCGGTGGTAAGGGAATCCTAGCTACGAATGCATGCCCCCAGATAGTTACGTTTGAAATCTCACCCTAACGTAACACAAAACCTATAGGAGTCCATCATATATATGGTCAAACTTCCTCCTTTCGCTTCCATACAAAGGTGGACATTGTGCCGACCCACAAATGTGTGTTTGTGGCGGGAGATGGGTGAGAACACATACGAACCACCTGCGGGTGGCCCTATACTATATGTATGAAAAGGGTGTGGTGTGATATTTAACTACCATTCACAACTTTGATGTAACATCCCAAATTTTCAATTTGGAATGTTATACATAGATCATTCACTGCATATCATATTTTATTGCATTTCGTTTTGCGATCCTCGAAAATTCTAAGCAACTCAAGGACCCACGGAGAGAGTTGGGGATTTCACCATTTTCATATTTGAATTTTTCTCAAATATTGAAACAAGGATAAATTTGGTTTAACTATTTTTCTCTCCGAAAATATTTCATATTAAGAATATATGAGAGGAGATAATATGACTTCTCCAAAATAAATGGAATATTGGAGGAAAAATATTGAAATCAAATAAATATTTTATTTGGATTTTATTGCCATTTTATTTGAATTTAGGAAAAATACGCGTTTTTCAAAATTGCATTAGAGTCCCAAATAAATGTTCTTCTCGTCCGGCATTTTTTTAGAGGACGGGGAAAATTTATTTCAGGATTTTTGGAGTCCGTTTAGTATTTCTTTTCTTTGTTTTTCTACGTCAGGTTTTATTTAAAAAAAAACTTCGCGGACCGAACTGGGCCGAAGCCCAGCCGGCCCGGCAACGCCGCCGCCTTTCCTCCCCGTGGCCGACCGGGACTCTCCCGGAGTCCGCCGCCGCCGCACCTCTCCCTGGCCCCGTCGCCCCTTCCCCAAGCCGCCACCCCCTCCCCCTCTTTAAAAGCCGACCCGAGGCCCGCCCCCCTCTCTCTCGACCCGCCCCGCCGGAGCCGCCGCACGCTGCTGCTGCCGCTGCCGCCGCTCGCCGCGCCGCCGCCGCCCCGCCTCCCGAGCGCCGCCGCCGCTGCAGCCTCGCCGCCGCACGCCGCTCGCGCCGCCGCGCCGCACCCCGCCGTCCCGCCGGAGCCTCGCCGGAGGTAGCCGCCGCCGCCGTCGGTTTTCGTGAGAAAAACCGATCGGTTTTTGTTTAAACCCTAGATCCAGATCCGTTTTTTTTTAAATTCCGGTTTATTCTTTTTAGATCGGTTTTCCGTCGGTTTAGTTATTTAGCGAACGCCCGTTCGTACGTTCGTTTTAACGAACGGTTTTCACCGTTTAACCGCAGACAGCGAACGTTCGTTCGTTAGCCTGTTCGTTAGTTTTTCTTTTTCTCGGGTTTTTCGCGATTATTTTCGATCGCGATTCCTGATCCGATTTTCATTTTAGTATAACTTTTTGCTCGTTTGTCGGAATCAGGCGATTCAAGCGCCTAGATCTTCGTCTCGAAGCCCTCTTTCTGTTTAACGAACTTAAACAAGTTTTTGCTACTGTAAAATTTGACTTTAGTCCAGATTAGTAATCAAAGCTTGTTTCTTTCGCAGTTTGAGTTTCGTTGCTTTGTTTGATTTGATTCTTTTTGCAAACCGGAGTTCTTCAGTTGAACTTTCTGGTTAGATCTTCTTATCTAGGTTTTACCCGTGCATCTTCGCTTGATTGCTTATGTATGCTATTGTTTGTTTGCGATAGAGTACCCGGAGTGCGAAGCGTGCTACTACGAGTCCCTAGGTTTTGCGGATCGTCAGCAAGGCAAGTAACACATTGATCATACTTCTTCGTTACCCAGTTTTTATGCATTAGTTTCGACCCTCAAATATTGCATGATTAGGATGTGATTAACTTGTGGGTACTGGGAAGTAGATGATGAGGTAGAACCTATTGCCCTTTTTAATAACAAACCCTTGGGAGTTACTTCTACGCTATGCTTATGTTGCCATGCTATGCTCGTAGACGTGGATTGGGTTTTGAGTGTATCCATGACAGATGTGAGATTTTTTTTTAATGGTTCAACCTAAGGTGGCAACTTTAATACACATCTGGGTGGATTGCTTGTTTGGGCACCTGGGGATATACCAGTGTTGTCCTAGGAGATCCCGGGGATATACCGTGTGATCCTCCTACGGTCCGCCACCCAGGCTCAAAGGGATCATAAGATTATTCATGCTAGAAACTTCTGTGTGCAGCCACAAGCTATTATGGGCTCTAGCATAGTTGAGTATGTTGCAGGACCTCTTTCAGTGGTAGGCTAGCAGATGTAGGGGAAAGTAGGTGTAACTGTCTACCCAGAGTAAAGAGTAAATGCTTCAGAAAGACTGTGTCTCGGTCATCCGTTTCTCAAACACCATGAAGTGCGAGAAATCCAACGGAGGAGATCGAGTCTTGTGGGGAAAAGTGCACAAACCTCTGCAGAGTGTACAAACTAATCATGATTAGCCGTGTCCCCGGTTATGGACATCTTGAGTATCTGGTTCTTGGATCGTCATATTGAATCCCATCACTCTAAATTAATTTGTTGGGATTAATGATTACTTTTAATTGGGATTTAGAGGGGGTTTTACATTCTCAATGTTCAACAACCACCATGATAGTTAAATAAAATATATTCCTTTGTTGTAGGGAAAAATTGGCTTTTCGCAAAACAGTATAACCCTAGAGCTTTTCCACCAGCCAAATATGCATGTAGTATTAGCATTTATTCTGTTCATTGCTCTACTGTGTTATATTGCCAGCATATTCCATGTGCTGACCCGTTTCGGGCTGCAACGTATCATGTTGCAGACTATTCAGACGAAGAGTAAGGTGTGCTAGGTCGTTGTCGTGCACTCAGCTATGCCGTTGGAGTTGATGGACTCACTTTATCTTCCAAGCCTTCCGCTGTTATCTTATTTAGATGGCCTTAAGCCATATTTATTGTAATCAGTTCTCTTTTGAGACATTCGATGTAATAAGTGTGTGATTGCTACTCTGTTATAAATCCCTCAAGTACTGTGTGTGTCAGCATTACCGATCCAGGGATGACACTTGAACACAGAGATTCGATCCATTCGGGTCGGGTCGCTACAAAGATGGTATCAGAGCACACGCTGACTGTAGGACACGACCACTAAGAAAAGCCATAGGTCACTCTTCTCTACTCATTTCTGACTTCTCTCCATCTTCTATTCTCTAGGATGGCGGACTCAAGGAACAAGTTTACACAACCGGATGAAGACACACCTTTTGGACGACACTTGAAGGAAGACACTAGGTACCTGAACATCGGAATACCAAGCTTCACCGGGACCTACACCACCACTGTACCAGAAGGGGAGCGTTGGATGATTCGAGTTCAAATTCCAGGAAGGACATTCACGCCAGTTACGGAGCCCATAGAGTTTTCCTTTGATGCACCAACCTGGAGTCTAGGAAAGAGCATGGCAGCCCACATCGCCATGGGACACATCGGCGAAGTGTATCACAAGGATCTTAAGGACACAATCTACCAGTTATGTGGGCGCCGAGATGAGCAATGGGAGATGATCAGCACCCGGAGGGACAGTTCCATTGCAGCTTTCATCCAGGAGTTAAACCAGCACATTCGTCGACAGGAGAACCAGATGTGTGCAAGCATGATAGATTTGAAGAAGGTGATGACCAGGAACATGGAGCTAGAAGAGGAACTCAAGTCTACACGCGATGGATACGAGGAGGAAATCGCAATACTAGTGGAGAAGAATGACGACCTGACAAGGAAGCTAGGAGTATTCATGGGAGACCCCGCGCCCGGAGAAGAAGACGACGAACCTGAGGAAATTCGATCTGAAGACTACATCATCATCGACGACACCTACTCCGACCCCGACAGTAGTGATGATGATTATGAAGACGAAGCTGGAGCGGATATCATGGAGTCTTCCACCGATCAAAATTTCTAGATGACCACCATATTATCATTAGTATTTTCCCTTGTATATAGTAATAGTCCGAGCACTTTTGTAACGCTAGTTAGATCGATTGTATGCCCTTGCTTGAATTGAGTGGTGTGTTATGAATGTGTTTGTCTCATGTGCATATGGGTAGTGCCTTCTCACTAGACCTTACTCTATTCTAATCTCTTCCCTCTAAACCCATCAGATGCCTCCGAGATGCGACACCGGATTTGTTTTCCCACCGGAGCTCACTCAGTTGATTCAACAGCAGAATACCCTGATGCAGCTACTAGTTCAGAACCAAGGCAACAACAACAACAACAACCCACCGCCACCACCACCAGTTGACAACTTAGCCCGTTTTCTGAGGTTGCAGCCGCCGGTGTTTTCCAGTAGCACCGAGCCAATAGTTGCGGATGACTGGCTACGCAGGATTGGAAGGGAGTTGACCACCGCAGGATGCACAGACGCTGAGAAGGTGCGTTTTGCCGCACATCAATTGGATGGACCCGCAGCCTCATGGTGGGAGAATTACACAGCCACATTCCCTATAGCCAATGTCACATGGGATCAGTTTCAGCAAGCTTTCCGCACTGCACATGTCTCAGCAGGAGCTATGAGCATGAAGAAGCGTGAGTTTCACAACTTACGCCAGGGAAACCGTACCGTGGGGCAGTACGTGGATGAGTTCAGTAAATTAGCTCGCTATGCCCCGGATGATGTGGCCACTGATGCCGCGAAGCAGGAGAAGTTTATGGAAGGGTTGAATGATGAGCTGAGTATGCAGTTGATGGTGGCAACATTCAACAACTACCAGGAGTTGGTAGACAAAGCTCTTATGATTGAAGGGAAGCAGCAGCAGATTGATAGCCGCAAGAGGAAGTATGGACAAGGGAAGTTCAACTCAGGAGCTCAGCAGAAGCCCCGTTTTACCCCGAACTCGGGAGGTTATACACATAACCATGGAGGCCATTCTCACAATGGAGGAAGTTCGCACAACCATAATGGCCACAAGAATGGAAATGGAAATGGAGCAGGCAGCAATCAGAACCGCTCTAACCCAGCCACACCCGCCAAGAAGGATCAAAGCCACATTACCTGTTTCAAGTGCGGGAAGACTGGACATTATGCCAACGAATGTCCAGAATTGAAGAACGGCAATGGTACTAGAAGCGCTGGGAAGAAGCCCAATCCATTCAACCGAGGACAAGTGAACCACGTGAACGTGGAGGAGGTTGAGGAGCAGCCTGATGCAGTTATCGGTAAGTTTTTGGTTAAGTCTTTTATTGCAATTGTTCTTTTCGATACTGGTGCATCGCACTCATACATATCAAGGGGATTCGTGGATAAGTATAAGTTGCCCACTAAGGTACTTAGGACACCCATGTTAGTAAGATCACCCGGTGCGGAGTATATGGCAAGACAAGGATGTTTTCAGATGCCATTGATCATTGGAAGTCATGTTTTCCCCTCAGACCTGATAGTTTTGAAGTCACAAGGATTGGATGTGTTACTAGGCATGGATTGGCTATCGATGTATGGAGGAAGCATCGATTGTGCGAGTAAGTCGATTTTGCTTACCACCCCGGAGGGAAAAAGGATCAAGTATGTATCTAGGCACGTGCCTAGAAGGAGCCAAGTAAATTCTCTCACGGGAGTTGTTCAGGAGGAGGTGCCTATTGTGAAGGATTACCCAGATGTATTTCCAGAGGAGTTACCAGGCATGCCGCCGGATCGAGACATTGAATTCTTGATAGAGTTGTTGCCAGGCACCGGACCAATATCAAAGAGACCATACCGGATGCCCGCAAATGATCTGGAGGAGATTAAGAAGCAGATCAAGGAATTATTGGAGAAAGGTTACATTCGACGAAGTTCATCACCGTGGGGAGCCCCAGTGCTCTTAGTTGAGAAGAAGGATGGATCCTTGAGAATGGTTGTTGATTATCGCGCATTGAATGAAGTGACGATTAAGAACAAGTACCCACTGCCAATGATTAATGATTTGTTTGATCAGTTGCAAGGAGCTAAAGTGTTCTCCAAGATCGATCTGAGATCAGGGTATCACCAGCTGAAGATCCGAGAACAGGATATACCCAAGACAGCCTTCACCACCCGGTATGGGCTATATGAGTACACAGTTATGTCATTTGGATTGACTAATGCCCCTGCCTATTTCATGAGTATGATGAACAAGGTGTTCATGGAGTTCTTGGATAAGTTTGTTGTGGTGTTCATTGATGATATCTTGGTATACTCAAAGAATGAAGAGGAGCACAAGGAGCATCTGCGTTTAGTTCTCGAGAAGCTCAGGGAACATCAGTTGTATGCCAAGTTCAGCAAATGTGAGTTTTGGTTGAAGGAAGTTGGATTTCTTGGACATGTTATATCGGGCGAAGGTATAGCAGCAGACCCCACTAAGGTTCAGTCTGTCACTAAGTGGTTGGCACCCACCTCAGTGGGGGAGATCCGCAGTTTTCTTGGACTTGCAGGATATTATCGGAGATTTATCGAGAATTTTTCCAAGATTGCGAAGCCTATGACGGAGTTACTGAAGAAGGACACTAAGTTCAAATGGACAGATGAATGTGAGGCAAGTTTTCAGGAACTGAAGAAACGTTTGGTTACAGCCCCAGTTCTGATTCTGCCAGATATACGCAAGGATTTCCAAGTGTATTGCGATGCTTCTCGCTTAGGACTGGGAGGAGTACTTATGCAGGAAGGAAGAGTTGTTTCATATGCCTCACGTCAGCTTCGGCCGCATGAGTTGAATTATGCCACGCATGACTTGGAGTTAGCAGCTGTAGTTCATGCACTTAAGACTTGGAGACATTTTCTTATTGGGAACCGTTGTGATGTGTACACGGATCACAAGAGCTTGAAGTATATTTTCACTCAGAAGGAGCTGAACCTCAGGCAGAGGAGATGGTTGGAACTTATAAAGGATTATGATATGAAGTTGCATTATCATCCAGGAAAGGCCAATGTCGTAGCAGACGCTTTGAGCCGGAAGAGTTATGTCAATACCCTCAAAAGCGGAGGTTTACCAAAGGGGTTATCCGAAGATCTCAGGGAGTTTCGTTTGGGGATAGTCCCTAGAGGTTTTGTCGCAGTTATGGAAGTTCAGTCAACATTATTGGGAAGGATTCGAGAAGCTGAGAAAGATGACAAAGAAATTGCCGAGATAAAGGATAGAATGCGCAAAGGAAAAGCCAAAGGTTTTCGTGAAGATGAGCACGACACCTTATGGTTTGAGGACCGTGTGTATGTACCCAATAATGCCGAGATCAGGAAGTTGATACTACAGGAGGCTCATGACTCGCCATACTCGATACACCCCGGAAACACCAAGATGTATTTGGATTTAAAAGAGCGTTTCTGGTGGACGGGTATGAAGAGGGATATTGCTGAGTATGTAGCCGTATGTGATGTATGTCAGAGAGTGAAGGCAGAGCATCAGAAGCCCGCAGGATTGCTACAGCCTATGCCAATACCCGAATGGAAGTGGGATAAACTTGGCATGGATTTCATCACCGGATTACCCAGGACCCGATCAGGATAGGATTCTATCTGGGTAGTAGTGGATCGTTTGACCAAAGTAGCTCACTTTATTCCAGTGAAAACCACATATACGAGTGCGAAGTTGGCCAAGATATATATGACCAGGATCGTATGTCTGCACGGAGTTCCGAGGACCATCGTATCAGATAGAGGAACCCAGTTTACTTCAAAGTTTTGGCGCCAACTACACCAGACATTGGGAACCAGGCTAGAGTTTAGTACAGCCTTCCATCCGCAGACAGATGGACAGACCGAGAGAGTCAATCAGATGCTGGAGGACATGTTGAGAGCTTGTGCGCTAGATTATGGATCTAGTTGGGATGACAATCTGCCCTACGCGGAGTTCTCATACAACAACAGCTACCAAGCCAGTTTGAAGATGGCACCTTTCGAGGCTTTGTATGGAAGGAGGTGCAGAACACCGTTGATGTGGGATGAAGTTGGAGACCGACAGTTGTTTGGACCGGATTTGATTAAGGAGTCCGAAGAGAAGGTTAAGCTGATTCGAGATAGACTGAAAGTAGCCAGTCCAGACAGAAGAGTTATGCCGATCCAAAACGCAAGGAGGTAACCTATGAAGTCGGAGACAGAGCATATCTACGTGTGTCGCCACTTCGAGGAGTTAAACAGTTCGGAGTCAAAGGGAAGTTAGCCCCGAGGTTTGTGGGACCATACCGAGTAATGGAACGTATGGGTGAAGTTGCCTACAAGTTGGAGTTACCCGAAGGACTGTCAGGAGTTCATGATGTGTTTCACGTTTCCCAGTTAAAGAAGTGCCATGCGGAGATGGCTGATATTTCTCTAAGAGATACAGTGCCCCTGGAAGCAATTCAATTGGATACCGATTTGACCTACGAGGAGAAACCCGTCAAGATTCTCGAGTTTGCCAGCCGCGTTACTCGCAGTAAGGTCATCAAGTTTTGCAAAGTTCAGTGGAGTCATCATACCGAAGAGGAAGCCACCTGGGAGCGCGAAGAAGACCTCCGAAAGGACCACCCACATCTGTTTCCTAGCCAACCCGAATCTCGAGGGCGAGATTCATCTTAAGGGGGGTAGGTTTGTAACATCCCAAATTTTCAATTTGGAATGTTATACATAGATCATTCACTGCATATCATATTTTATTGCATTTCGTTTTGCGATCCTCGAAAATTCTAAGCAACTCAAGGACCCACGGAGAGAGTTGGGGATTTCACCATTTTCATATTTGAATTTTTCTCAAATATTGAAACAAGGATCAATTTGCTTTAACTATTTTTCTCTCCGAAAATATTTCATATTAAGAATATATGAGAGGAGATAATATGACTTCTCCAAAATAAATGGAATATTGGAGGAAAAATATTGAAATCAAATAAATATTTTATTTGGATTTTATTGCCATTTTATTTGAATTTAGGAAAAATACGCGTTTTTCAAAATTGCATTAGAGTCCCAAATAAATGTTCTTCTCGTCCGGCATTTTTTTAGAGGACGGGGAAAATTTATTTCAGGATTTTTGGAGTCCGTTTAGTATTTCTTTTCTTTGTTTTTCTGCGTCAGGTTTTATTTAAAAAAAAAAACTTCGCGGACCGAACTGGGCCGAAGCCCAGCCGGCCCGGCAACGCCGCCGCCTTTCCTCCCCGTGGCCGACCGGGACTCTCCCGGAGTCCGCCGCCGCCCGAGCACCTCTCCCTGGCCCCGTCGCCCCTTCCCCAAGCCGCCCACCCCCTCGCCCTCTTTAAAAGCCGACCCGAGCCCGCCCCCCTCTCTCTCGACCCGCCCCGCGGAGCCGCCGCCGAGCCGCCGCACCTGCTGCTCCCGCTGCCGCCGCTCGCCGCCCGCCCCGCCGCCGCCCCGCCTCCCGAGCGCCGCCGCCTCTCCCCCTCTCCTCCCGCCCACTCCTCTCTCCCTCGCGCCTCCTCCCCCCCCCTCCCCGCCGGACCTCGCCGGAGGTAGCCGCGCCGCCGTCGGTTTTCGTGAGAAAAACCGATCGGTTTTTGTTTCCACCCTAGATCCAGATCCGGTTTTTTTTTAAATTCCGGTTTATTCTTTTTAGATCAGTTTTCCGTCGTTTTTAGTTATTTAGCGAACGCCCGTTCGTACGTTCGTTTTAACGAACGGTTTTCACCGTTTAACCGCAGACAGCGAACCGTTCGTTCGTTAGCCTGTTCGTTAGTTTTTCTTTTTCTCGGGTTTTTCGCGATTATTTTCGATCGCGATTCCTGATCCGATTTTCGTTTTAGTATAACTTTTCGCTCGTTTGTCGGAATCAGGCGATTCAAGCGCCTAGATCTTCGTCTCGAAGCCCTGTTTCTGTTTAACCAACTTAAACAAGTTTTTGCTACTGTTAAAATTTGACTTTAGTCCAATTAGTAATCAAAGCTTGTTTCTTTCCAGTTTGAGTTTCGTTGCTTTGTTTGAATTTGATTCTTTTTGCAAACCGGAGTTCTTCAGTTGAACTTTCTGGTTAGATCTTCTTATCTAGGTTTTACCCGTGCATCTTCGCTTGATTGCTTATGTATGCTATTGTTTGTTTGCGATAGAGTACCCGGAGTGCGAAGCGTGCTACTACGAGTCCCTAGGTTTTGCGGATCGTCAGCAAGGCAAGTAACACATTGATCATACTTCTTCGTTACCCAGTTTTTATGCATTAGTTTCGACCCTCAAATATTGCATGATTAGGATGTGATTAACTTGTGGGTACTGGGAAGTAGATGATGAGGTAGAACCTATTGCCCTTTTTAATAACAAACCCTTGGGAGTTACTTCTACGCTATGCTTATGTTGCCATGCTATGCTCGTAGACGTGGATTGGGTTTTGAGTGTATCCATGACAGATGTGAGATTTTTTTTTAATGGTTCAACTTAAGGTGGCAACTTTAATACACATCTGGGTGGATTGCTTGTTTGAGCACCTGGGGATATACCAGTGTTGTCCTAGGAGATCCCGGGGATATACCTTGTGATCCTCCTACGGTCCGCCACCCAGGCTCAAAGGGATCATAAGATTATTCATGGTAGAAACTTCCGTGTGCAGCCACAAGCTATTATGGGCTCTAGCATAGTTGAGTATGTTGCAGGACCTCTTTCAGTGGTAGGCTAGCAGATGTAGGGGAAAGTAGGTGTAACTGTCTACCCAGAGTAAAGAGTAAATGCTTCAGAAAGACTGTGTCTCGGTCATCCGTTTCTCAAACACCATGAAGTGCGAGAAATCCAACGGAGGAGATCGAGTCTTGTGGGGAAAAGTGCACAAACCTCTGCAGAGTGTACAAACTAATCATGATTAGCCGTGTCCCCGGTTATGGACATCTTGAGTATCTGGTTCTTGGATCGTCATATTGAATCCCATCACTCTAAATTAATTTGTTGGGATTAATGATTACTTTTAATTGGGATTGAGAGGGGGTTTTACCTTCTCAATGTTCAACAACCACCATGATAGTTAAATAAAATATATTCCTTTGTTGTAGGGAAAAATTGGCTTTTCGCAAAACAGTATAACCCTAGAGCTTTTCCACCAGCCAAATATGCATGTAGTATTAGCATTTATTCTGTTCATTGCTCTACTGTGTTATATTGCCAGCATATTCCATGTGCTGACCCGTTTCGGGCTGCAACGTATCATGTTGCAGACTATTCAGACGAAGAGTAAGGTGTGCTAGGTCGTTGTCGTGCACTCAGCTATGCCGTTGGAGTTGATGGACTCACTTTATCTTCCAAGCCTTCCGCTGTTATCTTATTTAGATGGCCTTAAGCCATATTTATTGTAATCAGTTCTCTTTTGAGATATTCGATGTAATAAGTGTGTGATTGCTACTCTGTTATAAATCCCTCAAGTACTGTGTGTGTCAGCATTACCGATCCAGGGATGACACTTGAACACAGAGATTCGATCCATTCGGGTCGGGTCGCTACATTTGATGTGGCACGTGTGCCTCGAAAAATAACCGGACTTCCCCGACCCCACGGAGGTTGCGGGTAGTGCGAAGTAGCCCCCCTGCCCCCCCCCCCCACACACACATGTCGGGGGGAGGGCATCTCACCAAGACGTACTATAACACGGACCAAACAAAATCCAACTTGATTGTACAACCTCTCTCGCTCGTTGTTGGTCAAAGTGATGGACGTCCACATGGCCCCGCAAAATGGGCTAGCTTGTCGCCAATAAACTCGCCGATAAACTCGCATGTGGTCAAATTATGTATATGGAAGTGGTGTGTGTGGTATTTGAATACGCAATGAGCAAATTTGATGTGGCACCATGCTTTGGAACCGTAAAATCCCCACACTGATCTAGGGTTCATGATGCGTAGCATGCATGCGCTCAAACTTAATTAGGCCTAGCTAGAATGATCGACCTACTATACGGTAACACGAACCAAAGAAGAATCCACCCTGGTAACCTTTCTCGTCGTCGGTCGAAATGATGGACGTCCACGCGGGCCCACAAATATATATAGGCTTGCCGCCCATAACCAAGCGAATGAGAGTGTGCAAAGACTACCATTGCATGCATGTGTCCCAAACATATTTATGGAGGTGCGTGATGCATGCATATGTGTTGAATACCTAATGCACAACATTGATGTGGTGCATGCGTTCAAAATCGCAGAGGTCCCCACACAGAGCAAGAGGTTCATGACATGTCATGTGCTCGCCCCCCCCCCCCTCGATCCAGCGGGATGGATTCATGTGTACACATGCACTATTATATATGCATGTAATCTCACATCAGGACCTATATCACGAGACAAACAAAAAATTAATCCCCTCCTAAGTCAAAATAATTAACCTCTCTCATTGTCAGTGAAAGTGATGGACCAAGCGGGCCGACAGATGGAAGCATCGCCGATAACCATGTGAGTTAGTGCCACAGGACAACCACCATCGCTTGCATGTGTGCCAAAACATATATATGGAGAGGTGTGTGGTTGTGATGTTTTGAATACCTAATGCACAACCTTTGATGTGGCATTTGCCTCAAAAACCGCAAAGTCCCCACACAGAGTGAGGTTCATGTGTGACACCCAGTATATGTTGGTCCCATCTCCCCTTTGACACGTACTATATATATATATTCTCCTACCCTAACATAGAACTAAAAGAATTAATCCTCCTTGTTCATCAAATGTGCCTCTCTCTCGTTGGGTCAAAGTGATGGAGAACGACCTCACGGGCCCACAGATGGAAGCACCGCACACGAGTGAGTTCCTATAGGGAAACCACCGCCTGCATGGTATTGCGTGATGTTTGAATACCAATGCACAACTATGATGTGGCACCTGCCTCGGGAACCGGAAAGTCCCCACATGGAGCGAGGTTATGACACACATATATATAGAGAGAGAGTATACATGTTGCCCCCTCTTTAACATGTACTACATACTCCTACCGTGCATATACGTAACACAAACAAAAAAAACCATCCTTGTTGGTCAAATTAACGTCTCTCTCGGTGTACGTTCAATTGATCGACGAAGACCTCGCGAGCCCACAGAGAGTCACACGCGAGCGAGTGTCATAGGACAACCACCGCGTGCATGTTGTCGTGTGTTGTGTGATGTTTGAATACCCAATGCACAACTTTGACGTGGCACATGCTTCGCAAATCGGAAGCGCACTACACAGAGGTTCATGATGCATAGTAGCTAGCCCCCTCACTTCGAGCCGGTGGGAGGGACTCATGTGTATGCACGTGCCCGAACTTTGATATGGAATCTCACCATGATCCACACCGTAACACACATGCCAAGATGAATCCACCTTTGGTTCGATGCCTCTCGTTGTCGGTGGAAACTGAAAACCTTTGTGGGCTAACGAATGGGCACATCGCTGCTAACCGCATGAGGGAGTGTCTGAGAGGACCACCAATGTATGCATGTGGCCCGAACATGTATGTATGAAAGGGTTTTGTAATGCTTTAAATAATCAATTCACAACTTTGATGTGGCATATATACATGACTCACAAAATGATCAATAATCCCACGTCACGGAGGCTCGCGACTAGTAGTGTACTCATGGACCCCCCCCCCCCCAAACACTCACATAGACACATCCCTCACCACCTCCTCCACTCTGAGGCATGTCAAACTTTTTTTGCAGTGACCATGTGAACAAAGGAGTGTCGTGTTAAAGTTTGAAAAAAAATAGAGATCATTCGACCCGTTTTATGCATTGATTGATTTCCTAGGGATTTAATGTGCAAAAATCAAATTTGAGCTACATGTGCACCAAAATGGATTACAAAATCATATGTGTGTCCCTCGGTGCATGTTTCCCCGTGAAAGAAATTCCAAAACATTGAGAATATTGATTTTTAAAATTCAGTAAATCCAAAACTTAGTTGAAATTCATGAAACTTATCGTGGTGTCATATATGGACACCAGTAGACTGTGATATTGTATTTTTCATCAAATTTGAGACAAGTTTTGATATAATCTACTTACAAACGGGAGATTGTTAATAACTGGCAACCAATATCTCATATAGAATATTTATTCAGACAGTCTGCGTTAGACCGTGCCATGCTTCGGTTAAGCAGTAAAGTGGCAGAATGAATCATCAAAAAACAAAAAAAATATACGTGCCACGCGCCCCGTGTGGCGTGCGAGCAGGCGTGAGTTGATGAGATGCATGTGAGTAGTCCACCGTGCAGGCAGACCGGGAGGCGTGCGTGCAGGTGTGTGAATTGACGGGAGGCATTTTCGCTGCACAGTGTCACCGGGAGGCGTGTGAGTAGCTATGTGAAATGATGGTATAGGAATGCCAGAAGTCCACCACGCAGGCTCACCGGGAAGCGAGACAACCTTTAACCGCCGCCCGCCTAGCTCCCACTGGTACGTATTAATGGCGCGCCCGAGCGGCCGCACCCCCCATCCTCGCCACACACACACACAATCCTCTCTCTCCGCCCGCATCCTCGACGCCGCTCTCAGTCCGCAAAGCCGTCAGTGTATGAGGATGCCGCCGAAGTGCCCCATCGGAGGGATTGGCGATGCCGAGGCTGCTGAAGCACCGGAGCATGGCGTGAATGTGGAGACAGAGGTTTCCGTCGCCGCCGACAAGGTGGAGAACGAGGCTGCCAACAAGCAGAGGCGGGTCGAGAAAGAACTGCAAGCGACTCCAGCAGGCCTAGACTTCATCAGCAGCCTGCCCGATTATATGCTGACAGTCATCATATCCCTCGTCCCAATCAAATATGGGTCCACCCCTCTCTCCCGACGGTGGCGCCCCCTATGGCTCTCCACCCCTCTCGACCTCCTCGACGCCCATGAGCTCTGCCATGGCTATAACAAAAGCTTGGATGCGTTCTCCCAGATCCTCGGCAGTCACCATGGCCCAATCAGAGGTCTTATCATGGGCAAGTTCCGTTCCAATGGCAAGGATCGAGCCAAGCTTGACGAGTGGTTCCGATCCCCTGCCCTAGATCAGGTAGAGGAGCTCAGTTTTAATGATGGGCATATGCACTTGCTGCCAACATCCACGCTCCGCTTCGTGCCCACGCTGCGCCTCGCCAAGTTCATGAACTGCCATTCCCCCCTAATGACGCGCCCACTCTTTTTCTACCATGACTGAAGCACCTTGAGCTCATCGATGTCTGCATCCCCAAGGATGACATTGAGCGCCTGCTCCGTGGCTGTACTACAATCGAGTTCCTTCGTCTTCAGGCGATGAATTGGTCGAGTAGCTTCCACATCACCTCCATGACTCTCCGGACTATTTATGTGTGTTGCTGGTGCTGCAACAAGAGATCACAAAAGGTGGACCACAATATGGTCATTAAGGACACACCTTCACTTGAGAGATTACTTGTAGTTGATCAACAAGGTCCAACAAGAATCAATGTCATTTCTGCGCCAAAATTGACATTGGTGGGCTACTCGTCTGTCAAATACTCCGAACTTGTTATTGGATCCACACCCGTTCAGGTACAACAGTCGCCTTCTACCTCTCCTTCTTGATATCAAAATTATTTCTAATTTTGAAGATGTATGTTTGTCTGTCATCCAGAAAAGCTTGACCCAGATTCTGCGCACAGTGAAGGTCTTGGCACTAGAATCTATCGGCCCCAACCTACACGAAGTTGTCAGTTTCCTGAGATGCTTTCCGTGCCTGAAGAAGCTGTATATCGAGGTGATGTTCCTTTCCTGTTAAATGTTAACCATAAGGGAGTTCAATTTTTGGCACCTTTTCCCAAGTTTACAATGACAATGTACTATGATTTCTGAAGGAATTTTGGAGGATTTCAGGACATACACCCCCCACCCCATATTGGTTGCTTGATTCATATGGTTACAATCCATAAGCATTTCTCCATTGGATTCATCGGTACTAGTTTTCTTAGGGAATTTTTCATCCACTCCAACCTCTTGTGAAGAAGGCTACATTTTTCTAGATTGTAATCAAATGCCCATGTTAATCATGTCAGATCGAAGATGGCACGTTGTTGAATTTTACAAATCCTGCAAACCAAATAGGCCTGTAGTAGTGTTCAAAACTGCATGTAGGCACTAACATGTTCTCTTCTTTTGTAGATAATAATAGGCCTGGTGGTGGACAATGTGATACAATATAACGACAATCACATCGAATGCCTAGATCTGCATCTCTCAAAAATTACTTTGAACTCCTACCGAGGGACCTTACCGGAGATTATATTCGCCAGGTTCTTTGTTGTCAAAGCAAGGGTGCTGAAGGTAATGAGGTTGGACATGCATTTATATCAAAAAAATGAATGGTTTATTGATCAGCGCCAGCAGCTACTGCAGAATGGAAAAAGGCTCCAAAAAAGCTAAATTTTGTATTGGAACTCCATATGATTGAGTAATCGGAAGTCATTGTGTCAACCCCATACATGACTTGTCAGCGGCTGATCCCTTTGCAGAAATGATGAGGTTTCGAAACCAGCCTTACTATTTGTATTTTTAGTTTGAACCTCTCTTATATCCATGTTCAGCTGATCAGCACGGGCGTTTGTAGCTGAATAAGCTGAATTTCATTTCTAATATCAGTTTGAACCTTGTAATCTTCGAATTTGAGCCATGTAACTCTAGAATTTGAACCTTGTAATATTTCGGGCTTTTGTGGTACAATCATTGAAATGGCATCGTATGAGACTCGTATATTGGTAGTACTATTTTGACCTTAATATGCAATAGACTTAGATTTTATTAACCATTCACGACCAGGGATCCAGCCGGAAGCAGAGCAATGGCAAGTGTCATCGCAACAAGATGTAGATGATTAGATGCTCGTTTCTCCTGGTTTAGTATGCATGTAATTGCTTACTTTGGTGTGTGGAAATGTTATGTGTGTAGTCACTTATGTAATTGTATGCTTAATTTGGTTATGCAATGTTGTTCTTATAAGTATATATGTTGATGTTCTGTAGACAGAGCATATCACATCGCACACGGACCACACTAGGGAACCCGTCGGTGATGAATTCATCAATCGCAGACAGTTGTATACCAACAAGCATTTGCCCACAACACACATGGCTTATTCCATCACAAACAGCTCGGATGGATCAACTGTATGCCACGTATTGCACGCGCAACTCTAATCTGATTTGTGCTTGATGTCTCCAACATCGCTTGCACAGTTCGTCTTATTTGCCACGTATCACTGTGCCGGCCTCTGCTCGCGTCCCTCGGCAAGCTCTGCTTGTCGTTAGGCGCAGCGGCACGCTCTACTCGCGTCCGTCGGCGCGCTCTGCTCGCGTACCTCCACAGGCTCGGCTTGTGGATAGCTTTTCCTTGAGTGTTCAACTACTATATGCCGTTGAGGTGACCGCGGAGCGCTCTGCTCGCGTCCCTGCGCGCGCGCTCTGCCAGCCGTTGGGGCCTGTGCATGATCTTTTTGGGGCCCCATATGCATGCGGTTGCGGCGCGCGTGTCGGCACGATGTAGTTACGTGCGGCACGATGGAGTTACGTGCTGCAAATTAGAACTGCCATCTGGGCGTGCGGATATTCCAGGCCATCCGGCTTCCCCATTAATCCCGCGGCCATTATAAACTTAGTCTCTTCAACCTTTCGATCTCGCCCCACAACACAACAAGCACACCCACGACGACACATACAGAGAGGATATCTAGCGACGCTCCAATAGAGTTCGGCAAGCATAAAGTGGAGACCCACACGAGGGAGACGAATCTCTCGGTGGTGTACACCATCGACCCGGCCGTGGTGGAGGACTACATCAACACCGTGGAGCAGTTGCTTGCTCAAGACAAGTATAAGGTGGTCGGCATCGACCTCCAGTACACTGGCGGTCATCCCGACAAAGATCAGAAGGTTGCCGTCGCCGAGTTGTGCGTGCGCCATCATGTCCTCATCTTCCACTACTGCATGGCCACAGAGCCTTGCGACCATTTCGCCAGGTTTGTCAACAGCACCGACTACAGGTTCGCTACGGTGGAAACCTGCAATGACCGAAAGGCGCTCATGGTCACGGGCTTGGCCTACAAGAACCTTGTCAAAATCCGTGAGCACTACAGGGTCTGGGGCAGCATGAAGAAGGACTCCCTGGTTGAACTCGCCTCGGCCATCATCGACCCCTACTACGACAAGATGAAGCAGGATGCCAAGAGAACAAATCTCGTTTCCTGGCACGGGGCCTGGACGCGGCAACTGGATGAACCTCACCTCAGGTTCACGTCCAAGAGTGTGTACACATGCTACGAGATGCACAGGAGGATCATTGACATGAGGAAGTGCCTCATTACTGAAATCGACGAGGCCGGATCGAGCCACAAGCAGAGCAGTAGCGGCAAGCGTCACAAGAAGTAGATGATGATCAGATGATCATTTATCCTAGTTAATTATGCATGTAATATATAGTTTACTTTGGTGTGTGGAAATGGCATGTGTGTAGTAGCCACCTATGTAATTATGCATGTAATAGTTTACTTTGCTGTGTGCAAATGTCATGTGTGTAGTAGCCACCTATGTAATTGGATGTTTAATTTGGTTATGCAACCATGTCCTTATAGGTGTTTATATATATATGTTGTTGTTCTATATGCAATCCCATTGCACAACACACACGTCTTATTAGCAGCAATCGTCTGTGTTATTAACGGTCTTCGCACATATTTCTGATTACAGACCTATTTGCCGCGTATCACACACATCTTGTTAAATTGAACCATTTCTGTTCTCTTGGCTCAACGCAAACAGGTCATCCGAGTGAACTGTTTGCCCTCTATCGCACACACCTCGATCTGGCTGACAATTTCTTTTGTGTTGCCTAATCACAAACAGTTCATCCAAGTGAACTGTATGCCGTATATCGCACACACCTTCATCTGGCTGCAAGTTTTTGTTGTTCCGCCTCATCACAAATAGTTTATCCGAGTGAAATGTATGCCGTATATCGCACACACCTTCATCTGGCTGCCCATTTTTGTTGTTCTGCCTCATCACAAATAGTTCATTGTACTGAACCGTATGCCCTGCATCGCACAAGCAACTAAAATCCAAACCGTGTTTGATGTATCCGCCATCGCAAACGTTTTGCATCTTTTTTGACGGTTTTTTTACATCACCGTTTGCGATTATTGGATCACACACAGTTTCTTCGAAGGGTCTCTGATTGTAGTATCGCATTAGTAGCATCCTGTAGTAGTGGGGATCCTACCTGCTCTTTGACCAGCAGTGTGGGGAGAGAGAGAGGAGAGGCAAACACAGTCTTTTAGATCTGGATAGGGTGAGAGAGTGTGTAGAGAGCAACTACAAGCGCTGAGGCTCCAACGTGTATATATATAGTGGAGAGAGAGTGTGAAGAGAGCAAACCCTAGAAAACAAGCGCTGAGGCTGCAGCGTATATAGTTGGAGTGGTTTTCTTTTTCTCTCCATAAAAATCATTTTAAATTGTGCACAAAATGGAACTCTTTATTTTAACGTACTAGTGAATAAAAATACTAGTAGGGCAAAGCTAATACGTGAAGAAAATTTAATGCTCGAAGGAGTCAACTCGCAATTAACGCTACACGCCTCCCGGTCGCACTTACTATCATTCACGTGTGGTACACGACCCTCCGAAGTGAACAACAACTGAACCACACACGGTCAAAATATCAGAAAGGTGGGTTGCACCATCCTCCAATTTTAAATATTGTGGGCACTTGTATTCGGCCTAAGTCAGTGTGCCACCGTATGTACTAAGGGTTAAAGCGGGTGCTAAGAAACTAGGGCGTATCGACAGTAATTGCCATGTCATTTATTTGTAGGGTCACTTGCAAATTGTCAAACTCTATTCTCCTATTATTTAATGGATGAGGCAACTCTTCTGCCTCTGTTTCAAAACAAAAATCAAGAAATTCAATTTAAATTATTTTGTATGTACACTTTGCTCACTTCCAATAATTTTGGGCACTTGTATTCGGCCTAAGTCAGTGTGCCACCGTATCTCGTACTACTCAATACACCCTCTCAGTCCAGGTTTTTACGCCATGTCATATATTTTTTTGTCAAAGTTTGACCAATTTTTTTAACTACTCACTACTTTCCGGTTTATAGGGCGTAAATTTGAAATCTCATCAACCAAGGCAGATGCATGATGAGTGGAGAAATGTAGTAAGTACTCCATCTCGTACTTTACAAAATTACTCAAACTTTAATCTGCATTAATTACAATATATTCATGGACGACCACTAAATGGGTAGGAATGGTTACATCCACTGGTTGGTTTTTTTTAATCCTTGCATGCATCAATTTAATGCACCTTGGAATGTGAACATGTGGTGGAAAGAAGTGAAAATAAGACTATTACAAAGAAAATGAGATGAGCCCAATAAACAAAGAAAAATTCAGAACCAACATAATTAATAAGGCCACCGGCCGTATGCACACATTTATTTTCCAGCGCATTTCTCTATTTCATCAACGACATTTTGATACAGGGAAGTGCATTCACCAATTCTTTGCTAGGAGAGCAAGACCAAAGAAAACAAGAACCATAATTAGACATTTTAAAAGATATCTAATTTCCATAACTGCTCCCACTAATTGTATTAATATCTTCTCTATGTCTTCATTGTTGATCTGTGGCTTCTCAAGCTTGCACACTTCTTTCTTCTTCGATTCTAAAGAACTAGATGTTGCTTCACATCTAATATCATCTCTAGTCTCATCTCTAGCCTCTGTTCTAGCAAGGAGTGCACGAGCGTCTACCAAATTTTGTGCTATCAATATATCGATGTATTCTTCTTCCCAAAACCAAAACTTGCATCCATCCTACACACAAGTTTGAGTATAAGCTGCCGAACATGCGCCAAATAACTGAGCAAAGCCGAATCAAAAGAAGTACTACGCACCTTATCTTTTTCGCACTTGATGAACACCCATTCGGGATGTTGTGGCCTAGTCGAAACGTGGCGTAGGACCTATCGCGGGCAGCCATCGCACTTTATGAGCGTCAACGGTGAACCGACTAGCCGCTGGGCCAGGCCCGAGCCCGGACGGTGGCCGGCCATGTCTTTGCCGGGGATCCGCCGACGGGATAGATCCTAGCGGCTAGAGGCGGATTCAGTACCTGCACGTGACATGGAGGCATTGCCATTGTTGCGAAACCCGGTACCCGGACAATCCATGGCAAGGCGCAGTTGCAGGCGGCCGGAATGCACCAAATCCAGTAGCCACGTGCATCAAATCCCGCGGCCGCAGATATAGCGGTTGACCGCCGGCGCCGGGATGAGAGAGGCATAGATCCGGCCGTCGTGCTGTGGTCGGCTGGGCTATAGTGCGAGGCAGCGACTGTGTCTCCGACGGACATGCGTGTACCTCTTCTCTTCTTGTACGTACTCCATTTATCTCACTTCCTGTGGCTTCCCACTCCTATTCCTATTCTATGAACCTGTGTGTGTGCGTGTGTGTGTGTGTGTGTGTGTTTTAACAGCGTGTGTGTGTGTTAGAGAGAGCGACACATCAACCGACTCATACAGTGAGATGGTTTGTAGTACTACGATTTAACCGCGAGAGTCAGTGCATCCTCTTGTTTCCGGGCGTCCGGTCGGGACAGCTGCCACGCCCGCTCCTGACCAGCCTGGCCCACACAAAGCCCCTCCATCGCCCGCGCGCGCTTCCCGCCCGAAACGGTCATCGCCGCTCGAGAGAATCGGTGTCGCATTCATGCCCGGGCAGAGCGGACGCGACCTCTCACTGGCGCATGCGTTGGGAGAAGCTGATTCAACGAAGAGTGATGGTTGCTTCGTCCGTCCAACTTAATGCCCGGTCTATGTGATTTGACGGCTCATTGGTCATTATTACTAAGGTGGTACGACCATGCTGAGTCTCAGATGTACTGTACACTTTACTTTGGTGCATGACATGTGCACCGGATGTTGGATGTCCCACATTTCGGCGAAAGAAGGTAGAGCATCTCCACTCTTTACAATTTTCTCCCCTCTTACAGCGGAGGAGTGCAAAATCAGCGAAAACATAGCAGCTCAGTGATTACATGGCCCACCTCACACTATCACCATATTTTTTGGACACCATGCAACACCTAACTCTTTATTACACAGTACTGTAATTTCTCAGCGAGATAAAATTGTACAATGCTATGAAGCTTTTAGCTTCTGTTTCATGTATCTTGTGTCCAAGGTTGCCCCATTGAAACATTCCATCAAATACAAAGGAGACTAACATGCATGCTATTGCATATCAATGATTCACAGATCATAGCCAATATGTACTCCCTCTGTTCCAAAATAAGTGTCAAAGTTGTACTAAAGTTGACACTTATTTTGGAACAGAGACAGCTAAAGAAAAAAATGATCCATGCAGTCCCTAGGCCTTGACCCTAAACCCTAACTAGGCTCTAATTTGCTGGCGACATCGAACCTTCCGAAGAAATGAAGTTTGCAACCCTTTGGCCATCGGATCATTTTGTGTAGTTTCACTAAAATCAAGCTGAGCATCCCTGTGGCAAAGAAATTGAAGAAGTATGATTAGAATAAGACTAGTGGGACTAGTTGATGAGACATAAACTCATCACAAATACAGTAGAAGCCAGTAGAGATACGTGCGGGGCAAAGAAGTATAGAAATATCCACATGGAGCGATGTGGGCTGCTGGGGCAGTGGTGCAAGCCGGCTGTAAAGGAAGTTGTACCCGAGGGATGTCGGGATGTAGCTAGAGGAGGGCGGCTGGAGGCGGCAACTACCCACGTCACGGCAGTGAGCAAGGGATGAAGGCAACCGCACCGGCTTTGTGAGAGAGAATGGCGGGGATCCCTGATCGGGACACACTGACAGTGGGTTTTCGCCGTCAGCGATAGCGACCGCATCTACACAAAGCATTCACCCCTTACCCCGGCGGACGTGATCCGCCCAGATGTGTGACTAGAGATGTGGCCACAGTCATTTTGTGTGAGAGAGTGTGAAGAGAGCAACCCCAGCAAGCAACCGTGTAGGCTCCTGGCTATGTATATAGTGGAGCGGTTTCTTTTTCTCTCCACTAAAGAAAAAAAACTACTCTACCACACGGTTATTATATGGGCAAAGAGTATAGGCAGTAATAATGACTAATGAGCCGTCAAATCATGAGGCCCACCTTTCTCTATGTTTGATGGAGGAAGCAGCCTTCATTTCACTCCTCGTTGAATATCCATCCGCTGCTACCTCCGCAAATAAATAAAAATCTGCTGCTACCTCCGCAGCATGGTTAATAATATAGCCATGTCAATCACGACGTAGAAATATCATTCACTGATACAATAGGGCTGGCTCTAAGGCTGGTGATTTTTTTTACTTTGTCTCTTTCTCTTTTTGTCTCATTTACTCATTTTACATAGGAGCACGTGTAGAGGATGGCTATTCCTTTCGATGGGACTTCTTCATGGGGTTTAAGACTAAGCAGCTCTGAATATTATTCTCGCAGCCCACCACTCTGAATCATGCCATCTATGATACTCCCATTGCAACAATGAGGTCCACTAGGTCTAGCATGTCCTGTAAGAAGAGACTGTCACGCAAAACATACATTCTTGTTGCCTTCTTCCTCATACAGTACGTACTACTAGTAGCACTACTACTCGTTCTCCTATAAACCTTGCGCTTGGCATCTCAAAAATACTGCGTATTAACCTTGCGCTTGTGTGGCGCCCCCGGCTCGATCGTACACTAATCATGCACGCAAACGCGCACGATCAAGCCTAAGGACTCACTTGAAGATATCACAACACAACTCTAAAACATAAATAAGTCATACAAGCATCATAATACAAGCCAGGGGCCACGAGGGCTCGAATACAAATGCTCGATCATAGACGAGTCAGCGGAAGCAACAATATCTGAGTACAGACATAGGTTAAACAAGGTGCCATAAGATGGCTAGCACAAACAGGGATACAACAGATCGAACAGGCGCAGGGCCTCCTGCCTGGGATCCTCCTAACTACTCCTGGTCGTCGGCGTCCTGGACGTAGTAGTAGGCTCCGTCCTGGTGGTAGTAGTCGTCGAAGGTGGCGTCTGGCTCCTGGGCTCCAGCATCTGGTTGCGACAACCAGCAAGAAGGGAAAGGGGGGGAAAAGGAGGGGGAAAGCAACCGTGAGTACTCATCCAAAGTACTCGCAAGCAAGGATCTATACTACATATGCATGGTATATGTGTAAAGAGGCAATATCGGTGGACTGAACTGCAGAATGCCAGAATAAGAGGGGGATAGCTAGTCCTGTCGAAGACTACGCTTCTGGCAGCCTCCATCTTGAAGCAATAGAAGAGATTAGTTGGAAGTTAACCAAACAACAACATATAGCATAATCCTACCCGTCGATCCTCTCGTCGCCACCATGCGAGAGAGCGACCACCGGGTTATATCTGTCACTTGTAAGGGTGTGTTTTATTAAGTATCCATTTCTAGTTGTCATGAGGTCGGAATACAACTCCGGGTCGTCCTTTTACCGAGGGACACGGCTATTCGAATAGATAAACTTCCCTGCAGGGGTGCACCACATATTCCCCAACACGCTCGATCCCCTTTGGCCGGACACACTTTCCTGGGTCATGCCCGGCCTCGGAAGATCCACACGTCGCAGCCCCACCTAGGCTCAACAGAGAGGTCAGCACGCCGGACTAATCCTAGGCACTCTGGGGGTCTGGGCCCATCGCCCAGTGCGCTCCTGCACGTTGCGTACGCGGCCGCGAGCAGACCTAGCAACCCACACGATCACGGCGGTTACGTTAGCGCGGTCCAACACGGCGTGCGCCGCTCAGTCGCTGACGTCAAGAAGGCTTCAGCTGATACCACGACGCCGGGATACCCATAACTACTCCCGCGTAGTTGGTTAGTGCGTATAGGCCAGTGGCCAGACTCAGATCAAATATCCAATCTCGTTAAGCGTGTTATTATGAAGTAAACGCGAACGCCGACCAGGGCCTGGCCCACCTGTCTCCTAGGTGGTCTCAACCTGCCCTGTCGCTCCGCCACAAAGATCCACTCAAAGGGCCGTTGGGACAAAGGTCCTTTCAGCCCCCAATCCGTGAATCACTCGCGGGTACTCTTCGAGCCGACCCGACTTTAGTCACCATTTGTATAGTAGTATATATGTATAGTATAACCCGTGATCACCTCCCGAGTGATCACGGCCCGATAGTATAGCAAGGCAGACTGACAAGAATGCAGGGCCAATGATGATAAACTAGCATCCTACACTAGGCATTTAGGATTGCAGGTAAGGTATCAACAGATGTAGCAACAGTGTCAGGCTATGCATCAGACTAGGATTAACGGAAAGCAGTAACATGCTACACTACTCTAATGCAAGCAGTATAGAGGAGAATAGGCGATATCTGGTGATCAAGGGGGGGGGCTTGCCTGGTTGCTCTGGCAAGTAGGGGTCGTCAACAACGTAGTCGGTCGAGGCACCAGCAGCTGCGTCGGTCTCGTAGTCTACCGAAGAGAAGAGGGGGAAGAAACAATAAACACACGGCAATAATGCAACAGGGATGCATGACATGTCTAAATGATATGCCGGGGTGATATACAGCCTAACTAAGCGATTTAGTTAATTTAGGAATTTATTCGGATTTATTTAATTAGGGTTGGACACTATTCATTTATCGGAATCGGTCTAATTGTTCAACGTTCTCATAGCTGCGGGCGTCTGACGGAGATACCGAGGGCGTATTCGGGTTCGTATCGTCGTTCTGAGCAAGTTTCATGTATAAAATATTTTCATCGGAGTTACGGTTTAAAAGATATGATTTTCTAAAGTTTTTATTAATTTCTGAAATTTTAATTAATTATTCAATTCAACATTATCCGAAACAGTGATTGATGACGTCAGCATGACATCATGCTGACGTCAGCAGTCACCTGACAGGGTGGGTCCCACCTGTCATAGGCTGTTAGGTTAATTAGGTTTAATTAATTTAATTACTGATTACTGTTCAATTAACACTAATTAGTTAATTAGATTAACCTAATCAGGATTAATTAACTAATTAATTAATTATTTTAATTATTTATTTTTATTTCTATTTTCTTTCTAATTCGTTTTTAGGGGCTGGGCCCCATCTGTCATAGGGCCGGGGCGGACATGTCCGGGCCGTGTCTGTTCGGGCACCGGACACGTCCGGGCCAGCGCGCGCGCGTGCACCAGAGGCGAGGCCAAGGCCGGAGCGCGGCGCGGCGAGGCCAGGGAGCGCGGGCGAGCGGCAGCCGGGCGCGGTGCGGCGTCGGGACCGGAGGCGCGCGGGCGGCGGTGGCGCGCGCGGCGGGCGAGCGGGGCCGGAGCGGGCGCGCGTGCACGGGGCAGGGGAGGGGGAGGCCTGGGGCCTCACCGAGATCCGTAGGGACGGGGCAGCGGGGGTCGGGGTGGTCGACGGGGACGACGGCGACGGGGAGGCAGGCCGGCGGGGACAAGGCGGCGACGTAGACGAGGCACGACGCTTCTGTGCGCTGGCTCGAAGATAACCAGTGTCCCGGTTGCGCCCTAAGAGATCCCTGGTGTGCCGCAGACCAGTCTCACCTGGATAGCCTGTTCACCAGAGGAGAAATTATCAAATCATGCACAAGGAGCCTAGCTTGATGTCAGCTTGAAGTCCTTCGCGAACCTTTCCTGACGGCGAGCATCAGTGAATGTCTTCTTCAGCATAGCGGGATAATTCCAGAAACTCCCGCTGATAAGCTTCCACTGTCTTGTTGCCCTGGGTGAGTTGCGGAACTCTTGCTTCTTCCGGTCCATGTTCCCTGGGGGAATGAAACGGCACGGAAGGCAGCTTGGAATCGGCCAAGTGATACTGTGCCAGCTGGTTGAGTGCGCCTGTGGCTGTCCCACCATTGAGCAGCGGGCCCTTGAAAGAAGGAGGCGAAGTGCCATAGTTTTGCAGGGGCAACGCCACCAGATTCCAACTCAAGGTATGCCGCGAAGCCAGTCATCCGCATCCAGGGGCTGAGTTGAGCCCGGTAGACGGTTGTTTGAGGCAAAGTCCTGTAGGTCCCTGGGCCGGATACTTTTCATATTGGACGAGGAAACTGATCCATGATCCCTTGCATGACCTGACGTTGCAGTTCAAATTGCTGCACTCATTCCAGCCATATAGTTCGCGGTGGTGGATCGTTGGCACCACGTCCACGACCACGACCAGCGGGTCTAACCATCCTGCTATTTTCAACAGGGGGTAGTTTAGTAAAAGCAAGCACAGTGCTTAGCGACAAGCAAGGATGTAACCGACAATAGTTAAGCAGTGCATCAAATACATAAAAGTAGTCGATTAAGACATACAGATCCTACACAACGTCGGGTACAAGCGGACAGCATAACGGCGCAAATCAAACTAGACATACTAGGCGGCGCGCAGGCACGCGGTAAGGAAGTACACAACGAGAGAAACAAGGTACATCAACGTCGGAGAGAACCACTTATCGGGGTAGCTGCGAGTGGCGGACGACGAATGTTCGTCGCGGAAAGATCCTGTGCTCCAGGTGCACTCTGATGCAAAACCCGGTCTCGAGCTGTAAGAAGAGGTCCACGTGTCGGTGTGTGACCCCCAACAAGGCCAGTCATACAGCATACATCTGATCCTGCGCGGATAAAGGATGTCTCGGCGATGTATCCCTGCACGACAGCGGGCAGCAACTGCGTCATGGCATCATAGAGACGTGCTCGGGTGCACCAACTCGACGGCAAGAGCCCGAACAGTGCGATCCAGAGCCTGAGTGCACTGAATCAAACGGCGTCGTGTCGGAGCGACGAGGCTCGTACGGGGCACAGATAGCTGTGTAGTATCCGGTAGCATCTCCAGCAGGGGCATACGATGTATCGGAACTCGGAGTCATCCAGAGATAGCATGGTGCTCCCCTCGTAGACGTACGACACGCGAGTAGGCGGCATCATGGACTGCCATCTCAATCGTCACGCCTAATCCGTGAAAAAGGGTAGCTCTGGTGTCTGTAGTTTTTCTGCTGATCATAATCCGAACTCACCATAGTACTGTTCCTGGTTGAACTCGCTGGTAAACCCTCATAACCAAGTACTCAGGGTACCAACGTAGCCAAGTCGGGTCATGAGAGCGTCAGGACAACTTGGAAACCAGGGGTATTACGAGCCCAAGTGCGAAGCACAAGCTGTGTCGTAGGACCGGTGGAAAACAAACGGTCCATCTGAAAAATAGAGGAAATTCAGGTTTGTCAACGACAATGAAGGTTTAACACAACTCGGAGAGAAAGGTTAACAAAACAATGGAAAGGAAAATGATTATCAGACTAATCAGATCAACGACAGGGAAAGCACGACGATACCAGCTCTTCCGGGTAGACAGAATTTCGAGATCCTAAGTGTCGGCATTAGTAAACTTCATTTACCCAGAGAGAAGAGAGATCAGAGTCCCAGAGTATAGACGAGGAATAAAAGATCCTAATACACACCCAGTTGGCAATGTGGGCCCGTAAGCCACACACCAAGTTAGTAAAACGGTTTTCTTTGTCTAACTCAACTTCGGCCAAGGAATTGGAAAGGGGGTTCCTACAGGCAGTCGGCTCTGATACCAACTTTGTGGCGCCCCCGGCTCGATCGTACACTAATCATGCAACGCAAACGCGCACGATCAAGCCTAAGGACTCACTTGAAGATATCACAACACACACTCTAAAACATAAATAAGTCATACAAGCATCATAATACAAGCCAGGGGCCACGAGGGCTCGAATACAAATGCTCGATCATAGACGAGTCAGCGGAAGCAACATATCTGAGTACAGACATAGGTTAAACAAGGTGCCATAAGATGGCTAGCACAAACAGGGATACAACAGATCGAACAGGCGCAGGGCCTCCGCCTGTGTCACAACGGAGTGTCGTGAGCTTCTTGCATGACCTCCTGAGTCATACCCAGGTTACCTTTAGAGGGGACCACTAGACGACTTTTAAAGAACAATGTGCCAGTATCATCAATAGTGAAGAACGAAGGCCTTCCTTCAGCGAGATAGCGCTTAATCTTGTGGGCTTGAGAGTCATAACCCTGCAGCGTCTTGATGCTGTCCACGAGATCTGGTTTAGCAACCAGGGTATTAAGAGAACCCTGGGAAACAACGTGGAGGTTCATTTTGTAGGAACCTTCAGGAGGGGGAGCGAGTGCTCCAGGAGGAACAATGTGGAGATTCAGCTTTCTGAATTCTTCAATAAGCGAAGGTTGAACTTCGTGAAACTGGAGGTGACTGCAATAAGACTTGCGGCTCAAGGCATCGGCCATTACATTAGCCTTGTCAGGGGTATAAGAAATACCCAAGTTAAAATCCGCTACGGTCTCCATCCATCTCTGTTGACGGAGGTTCAGGTCTGGCTGAGTGAATAGATACTTCAGACTTTGATGATCGGTGTAGATCTCGCAACGATTACCGAGAAGGTAATGTCGCCACTGTTTTAGTGCATGGATGACGGCAGCAAGCTCGAGGTCATGTACTGGGTAATTCTCTTCGTGCAGACGCAATTGACGCGAAGCATAAGCAATTACTCTGCGGTCTTGCATTAGGACACCGCCTAATCCTTGACGGGATGCATCACAATAGATGACAAAATCCTTCTGGGAATCAGGAGGGGCAAGCACTGGGGCAGAAGTCAGCTTGTCTTTGAGCGTCTGGAAACTTTCCTGACACTTTTCCGTCCAATCGAACTTGACGCCTTTATGAAGCAGGTTAGTCAGGGGCTTGGCGATCTTGGAGAAGTTCTCGACAAATCGACGGCAATAGCTGGCGAGTCCGAGAAAACTTCGAACTTGCTTGACGTTCTTTGGAGGAGCCCAATCAAGAATAGCCTGAACTCGCTCGGGGTTGACGGCAATACCATCCTTGGAGATGACATGCCCAAGGTATGTTACTTCGGGAAGCCAGAATTCACACTTGGAAAACTTAGCATATAGTTGATGCTCTCGAAGTTTTTCCAGAACAAGTCGAAGATGTTCGGCATGTTCCTCTTTGTTCTTGGAGTATACTAGGATATCATCCAGGTAAACCACGACGAACTTGTCAAGGTATTCCATGAATATATAATTCATCAGGCGGGAGAATGTGGCGGGAGCATTGGTTAAGCCGAATGACATGACAATGTACTCGTATGAGCCATATCGAGTAACGAAGGCGGTCTTTGGGATATCCTCTTCACGAACACGGATCTGGTGGTAACCCAACCTTAAGTCGAGTTTAGAGAACACTGAGGAACCCGCCAGTTGACCATACAGATCGTTTATCCGAGGAAGGGGATATTTGTTCTGGATAGTTGCTTGGTTGATAGGACGGTAATCTTGGACCAATCGGTTTGATCCATCCTTCTTCCTGACAAAGAGAGAAGGTGCTCCCCAAGCAGAGGAACTTGGGCGAATGAAACCCTTACGAAGTGAAGCGTCGATTTCCTCCTTAAGTTCAAGGAGTTCATGCGGCGGCATCTTGTAGGGTCGCTTGGCGATAGGAGTGGTGCCTGGTTTCAAGTCGATGACAAATTCGACAGCTCGAGCAGGGGGTATCCCTGGGAGTTCTTCTGGGAAAACACCTTGGAATTCGCGAACAACTGGAATGTTCTCGATGCCTTCAAGTGGTGATGCGTTTAACGCATTCAAGGCATAAAGCCTCGCCTCGGCATTTTGGATGATTTGAGCCTGGTAGCTTATTATTTCATCAGAAGGGTGTAGAAGATGGACGATCTTCGTGGCGCAAACTATAGAAGTAGTATGCGCTTTCAACCAATCCATTCCGAGAATGAGGTCGATACTACAAGACTTTAGTATGAAAGGGGAGGCGTGAAACTCCAGCCCTTCAATTTCAACGGTGACGTCGTTGCTACCCATGGAGGTTTGACATTGACCCGCGGGGGTGTGTATTACTATTGCAGTGTTCATGACCTCACATTTAATGTCGTGTTTGTATGCAAATTCTTCGGACATGAATGAATGCGATGCTCCCGAATCAAATAAAACAGAAGCTGGTACTGAATTAACAAGGAGAGTACCCATCACGGTGGCAGGCTGGTCCTGAGCTTCATTGAAATCGGTGTGGTTGGCCTGAATACGCCCATAAGTCTTGGCATTGTTGTTGCGAGGCTGATTGTTCCTACGGTCAGTTGCTGGAAGTGCCAGTTGGTTCTGGTTCTGAATGCAGTTCCTGGAAAATGACCTGGCTGCCCACACTTGTAGCACAGACTATCATTGGGATTGGGAGCAGGAGCTCGGGGTGGTGGAGCTGGAAGTCCTGGCTGCCTAGGTGGTGGAGGCAGACGCGGTGCAGTATAGGACCGTCTTGGAGCAGGTGCAGCTGGACGGTACACGCTGTTTGGAATCCAGATCCGACGCTTCTGTGCAGGCTGGCTCGAAGATGAACCAGTGTCACGGTTGCGCCTAAGAGATCCCTGGTGTGCCTGCAGACCAGTCTCGACCTGGATAGCCTTGTTCACCAAGATGGAGAAATTATCAAATTCATGCACAAGGAGCGCTAGCTTGATGTCAGCTTGAAGTCCTTCGCGAAACCTTTCCTGACGGCGAGCATCAGTGGGAATGTCTTCTTCAGCATAGCGGGATAATTCCAGAAACTCCCGCTGATAAGCTTCCACTGTCTTGTTGCCCTGGGTGAGGTTGCGGAACTCTTGCTTCTTCCGGTCCATGATTCCCTGGGGAATGAAACGGGCACGGAAGGCAGCTTGGAAATCTGGCCAAGTGATGACTGTGCCAGCTGGTTGAGTGCGCCTGTGGCTGTCCCACCATTGAGCAGCGGGGCCCTTGAGAAAGAAGGAGGCGAAGGTGACATAGTTTGCAGGGGCAACGCCACCAGATTCCAACTCATAGGTGATGTCGCGAAGCCAGTCATCCGCATCCAGGGGCTGAGTTGAGCCGCGGTAGACGGTTGGGTTGAGGCGCATAAAGTCCTGTAAGGTCCCTGGGCCCGGATACTGGTTCATATTGGGACGAGGAAACTGATCCATGATCCCTTGCATGAACTGACGTTGCAGTTCAAATTGCTGCATCATTCCAGCCATATAGTTCGGCGGTGGTGGATCGTTGGCACCACGTCCACGACCACGACCAGCGGGTCTAACCATCCTGCTAATTTTCAACAGGGGGGTAGTTTAGTAAAAGCAAGCACGAGTGCTTAGCGACAAGCATGATGTAACTCGACAATAGTTTAAGCAGTGCATCAAATACATAAAAGTAGTCGATTAAGACATACAGATCCATACACAACGTCGGGTACAAGCGGACAGCATAACGGCGCAAATCAAAAGCTAGACATACTAGGCGGCGCGCAGGCACGCGGTAAGGAAGTACACAACGAGAGATAACAAAGGCTACATCAACGTCGGAGAGAACCACTGTATCGGGGTAGCTGCGAGTGCGGACGACGAATGTTCGTCGCGGAAAGATCCTGTGCTCCATGTGCACTCTGATGCAGAACCCGGTCTCGAGCTGTAAGAAGAGGTCCACGTGTCGGTGTGTGACCCCCAACAATAGGCCAGTCAATACCAGCATACATCTGAGTCCTGCGCGGATAAAGGATGTGCTCCGGATGTATCCCTGCACGAACAGCGGGCAGCAACTGCGTCATAGCATCATAGAGACGTGCTCGAGTGGCAACCAACTCGACGGCAAGAGCCCGAACAGTGCGATCCAGAGCCTGAGTGCACTGAATCAGAACGCGCGGGTCGTAGCGACGAGGCTCGTACGGGGCACAGATAGCTGTGTAGTATCCGGTAGCATCTCCAGCAGGGGCATACGGAATGTATCGGAACTCGGAGTCATCCAAGATAGCATTGTGCTCCCCTCGTAGACGTACGACAGCGGAGTAGGCGGCATCATGGACTGCCATCTCAATCGTCACGCCTAATCCGTGAAAAAGGTGTAGCTCGGTGTCTGAGTTGTTCTGCTGATCATAAATCCGAACTTCAGCATAGTACTGTTCCTGGTTGAACTCGCGGTAAACCTCATAAACCAAGTACTCAGGGTACCAACGGTAGCCAAGTCGGGTCATGAGAGCGATCAGGACAACTGGAAACCCAGGGGTATTACGAGCCCAAGTGCGAAGCACAAGCTGTGTCGTAGGACGCGGTGGAAACAAACGGTCCATCTGAAAATAGAGGAAATTCAGGTTTGTCAAACGACAATAAGAGGTTTAACACAACTCGGAGAGAAAGGTTAAACAAAACAATGGAAAGGAAAATGATTATCAGACTAATCAGATCAACGACAGGGAAATCGCACAGATATCCAGCTCTCCGGGTAGACAGAATTTACGAGATCCTAAGTGTCGGCGTTAGTAAACTTCATTTAACCCGAGTAGAAGAGAGATCAGAGTCCCAGAGTATAGACAAGGAATAAAAGATCCTAATACCACCCAGTTGGCAATGTGGGCCCGTAAGCCACACAGCCAAGTTAGTAAAACGGTTTCCTTTGGCTAGACTCAACTTCGGCCAAGGAATTGGAAAGGGGGATTCCTTCAGGCAGTCGGCTCTGATACCAACTTGTGGCGCCCCCTGCTCGATCGTACACTAATCATGCACGCAAACGTGTACGATCAAGATCAGGGACTCACGGGAAGATATCACAACACAACTCTAAAACATAAATAAGTCATACAAGCATCATAATACAAGCCAGGGGCCACGAGGGCTCGAATACAAATGCTCGATCATAGACGAGTCAGCGGAAGCAACAATATCTGAGTACAGACATAGGTTAAACAAGGTGCCATAAGATGGCTAGCACAAACAGGGATACAACAGATCGAACAGGCGCAGGGCCTCCTGCCTGGGATCCTCCTAACTACTCCTGGTCGTCGGCGTCCTGGACGTAGTAGTAGGCTCCGTCCTGGTGGTAGTAGTCGTCGTAGGTGGCGTCTGGCTCCTGGGCTCCAACATCTGGTTGCGACAACCAGCAAGAAGGGAAAGGGGGAAAGGAGGGGGAAAGCAACCGTGAGTACTCATCCAAAGTACTCGCAAGCAAGGATCTATACTACATATGCATGGTATATGTGTAAAGAGGCAATATCGGTGGACTGAACTGCAGAATGCCAGAATAAGAGGGGGATAACTAGTCTTGTCGAAGACTACGCTTCTGGCAGCCTTCATCTTGAAGCAATAGAAGAGATTAGTTGGAAGTTAACCAAACAACAACGTAAGGCATAATCCTACCCGTCGATCCTCTCGTCGCCACCATGCGAGAGAGCGACCACCGGGTTATATCTGTCACTTGTAAGGGTGTGTTTTATTAAGTATCCATTTCTAGTTGTCATGAGGTCGGAATACAACTCCGGGTCGTCCTTTTACCGAGGGACACGGCTATTCGAATAGATAAACTTCCCTGCAGGGGTGCACCACATATTCCCCAACACGCTCGATCCCCTTTGGCCGGACACACTTTCCTGGGTCATGCCCGGCCTCGGAAGATCCACACGTCGCAGCCCCACCTAGGCTCAACAGAGAGGTCAGCACGCCGGACTAATCCTAGGCACTCTGGGGGTCTGGGCCCATCGCCCAGTGCGCTCCTGCACGTTGCGTACGCGGCCGCGAGCAGACCTAGCAACCCACACGATCACGGCGGTTACGTTAGCGCGGTCCAACACGGCGTGCGCCGCTCAGTCGCTGACGTCAAGAAGGCTTCAGCTGATACCACGACGCCGGGATACCCATAACTACTCCCGCGTAGTTGGTTAGTGCGTATAGGCCAGTGGCCAGACTCAGATCAAATATCCAATCTCGTTAAGCGTGTTATTATGAAGTAAACGCGAACGCCGACCAGGGCCTGGCCCACCTGTCTCCTAGGTGGTCTCAACCTGCCCTGTCGCTCCGCCACAAAGATCCACTCAAAGGGCCGTTGGGACAAAGGTCCTTTCAGCCCCCAATCCGTGAATCACTCGCGGGTACTCTTCGAGCCGACCCGACTTTAGTCACCATTTGTATAGTAGTATATATGTATAGTATAACCCGTGATCACCTCCCGAGTGATCACGGCCCGATAGTATAGCAAGGCAGACTGACAAGAATGCAGGGCCAATGATGATAAACTAGCATCCTACACTAGGCATTTAGGATTGCAGGTAAGGTATCAACAGATGTAGCAACAGTGTCAGGCTATGCATCAGACTAGGATTAACGGAAAGCAGTAACATGCTACACTACTCTAATGCAAGCAGTATAGAGGAGAATAGGCGATATCTGGTGATCAAGGGGGGGGCTTGCCTGGTTGCTCTGGCAAGTAGGGGTCGTCAACAACGTAGTCGGTCGAGGCACCAGCAGCTGCGTCGGTCTCGTAGTCTACCGAAGAGAAGAGGGGGAAGAAACAGTAAACACACGGCAATAATGCAACAGGGATGCATGACATGTCTAAATGATATGCCGGGGTGATATACAGCCTAACTAAGCGATTTAGTTAATTTAGGAATTTATTCGGATTTATTTAATTAGGGTTGGACACTATTCATTTATCAGAATCGGTCTAATTGTTCAACGTTCTCATAGCTGCGGGCGTCTGACGGAGATACCGAGGGCGTATTCGGGTTCGTATCATCGTTCTGAGCAAGTTTCATGTATAAAATATTTTCATCGGAGTTACGGTTTAAAAGATATGATTTTCTAAAGTTTTTATTAATTTCTGAAATTTTAATTAATTATTCAATTCAACATTATCCGAAACAGTGATTGATGACGTCAGCATGACATCATGCTGACGTCAGCAGTCACCTGACAGGGTGGGTCCCACCTGTCATAGGCTGTTAGGTTAATTAGGTTTAATTAATTTAATTACTGATTACTGTTCAATTAACACTAATTAGTTAATTAGATTAACCTACTCAGGATTAATTAACTAATTAATTAATTAATTAATTAATTAATTATTTTAATTATTTATTTTTATTTCTATTTTCTTTCTAATTCGTTTTTAGGGGCTGGGCCCCATCTGTCATAGGGCCGGGGCGGACATGTCCGGGCCGTGTCTGTTCGGGCACCGGACACGTCCGGGCCAGCGCGCGCGCGTGCACCAGAGGCGAGGCCAAGGCCGGAGCGCGGCGCGGCGAGGCCAGGGAGCGCGGGCGAGCGGCAGCCGGGCGCGGTGCGGCGTCGGGACCGGAGGCGCGCGGGCGGCGGTGGCGCGCGCGGCGGGCGAGCGGGGCCGGAGCGGGCGCGCGTGCACGGGGCAGGGGAGGGGGAGGCCTGGGGCCTCACCGATATCCGTATGGAGGGGCAGCGGGGTCGGGGGGTCAACGGGGACGACGGCGACGGGGAGGCAGGCCGGCGGGGACAAGGCGGCGACGTAGACGAGGCAGACCGGCGGGGAGAGCTCCGGGCGGTGGCGTCGTGCGGCGAGGAGAGGCGCGCGGTCGGGCGCGTCGGGGCGAGCGGCGTCGAGGGAGCAGGCCGGCGAGGGAGAGCGGGATCCGGGCGGCGGCGTCCAACGGCGACGGGAGGGCGGCGCGGTCGTCGCCGCGACCGAGGGACGGGTCGTTCCCAGCTCTCCCATCCGATCTGGATCGGAGGGGTGGGGGCTGACGAGGGGGAGGCGGCGACGGGGCGGCGTCGGCAGCGGGCGTCGACACGACGGACGATCGGGGCCTGCGCCCGATCCTGGAGGGGGGGGAGAAAACGAGGGGGAGGGGGGGATCGGGGGTAGGGTTTAGGGTTTGGCCGGGGGGGTGGCCGGCTAAGTAGGCGCCGGCTGGGCCGGCCTGGCGGCCCGGTGGCTTGCTGGGCCGAGGCCCAGTCGGGGGGGGGGGGGTTGTTGCTCTTTTTTTCCTTTTCTGTTCTTTTTCCTTTTCTTTATTCTCTTTTCTCTACTGTTAAATGTTTAGGCCCCAAATGGTTTTTTAAAAAGTGTGACCTATTTCATATACCAGTGCATTATTCCTTAACACCTAAATATTTTGGATAAAACATAATTCCATATTTATTTCAGATTTAATAAATGGTTATTAAATATTATCTTTATCCACTGTTTGAGGTTGTTCGAGTCACTTATCCAATTCCAATGATGTTGGTTTCAATTTTAGAATAGCCTCTGGAATATTTGTTATTTATCTGACATTTTAGTTTCTATGTTGGACAACTTTTATATTCCACTTTCATTTAAATTTGAATTTGACTTAGGAGTTGAAATGCAATATGATGCTAATGATGATTGTGCACTATTAATCATGATGACATGGCCTCATCAAAAGGGTGATCTCTGTAGCTTAATACAGGGGGTGTTACAGCTTGGCTCTTCGCCTCTTCGGGAAGTCGAGCAATGATGGTACTACAGTATATGGTTCTGGCTATCTGAGACCGAATGAATTGTTGCACGTCCACCACGTGGGCGAGGGGCGAGGGAGAGTTCGTACTACTACGTCCGTTTCAATATGGACTACATATGGAGCAAAATGAGTGAATCTACACTCTAAAATACGTTTATATACATCAGTATTTGGAGTATGTACTAGTAGTTCATATTGAAATCTGCTAAAAGACATATATTTCAAAAAATATGATAATCTCTCTAACCAAGGTAGGGACGAGGAGTATACATCTAACAGAGGGAGTAGTAAAATTTTCTCCTCGTCCTACGAGCCACCATGTGCGTGGGCAAGGGAGCGGGCGTAGGTGTAGTAAAGCAAGCTTCTCCTCGTCCTACGAGCCACCGCGCGCATGGGCGAGGGAGCGGGCGTAGGCATAGTAAGGAAGATTCTCCTTGTCCTGCGACTCTACGAGCCACCGCGCCCGTGGGCGGGGGAGAGGGCATACTAAGCAAGCTTCTCCTCGTTCTACGAGTTGATGGGACACATCAAAAGTAGTACAGAGCATCTCAAGTGTATAGAGCCTTGCCTCTAAGGTAGGCCCCACATGGTTTGCCTATTACTAAATGAAAAAACCACTATGTATAGAGACTCTAACCATCCTCTAAGGTGGGCCCTAGCATAAATTTTAAAAGTTTTGATTAGCACCACATTTATCCAATCAGTAATATTTCTCTTGTACTTTCTTATGCTTCCTAAGTCTGACAAGTGGGACCAGATGGATTGTTAAATTGTTAGAGGCAGCCTCTAAGGTTAGACGCAATGCTAGCCAATTTTTTGTTAGAGGCAGTTCATGCAATGTATAGAAGCCTGCCTCTAAGAGGAGAGAGAGGGCTTAGAGGCAACAAAAAGCATACATTGTGGATGCCCTAACTGCCTACTTTCCGGTCTATATGACTCAATTTGAAATCTCCCTAACCATAATAGATGCTGAGTGGTGGAATAAATTTGTTACTTCCATAGTTCACAAAAGTACTGAGCATGTGAGATGGTGAACGGAGGGAGTACGATACCATTAGTACTACAGTTCTTTTGGAAGGGTTGTAGTAGTCTCTCCCATTCACATGTTCACATTTCAAGCTTCAATAAAATGTTGCATGCAAGGAGTAAGAGAAAACTCAGCACTGCATGTACTCCCTCAATCCAGATAGGGTCTAAAATGCGTTTTGGAGGCTAACTTTGACCACATGTTAGAGCAATAATATGACATGCAACTTACACAAATTGAGCAATAATATACCATCAAATTCATACGTGGTCATTGTACTACTAACACATGCATGCGTTGTAATTAGTACGTGCATGATACAGTAGTAAACATTCACTATCTAGTAGTACTAGTTCATTCATTGGTTTAGATTTGGAATTGAGGCCCATAAACCGGAAGGGATATTATTTTCTGGAACCATCCCCATACGGCCATACTTGATGTTTCGGAGAAGGGTTATATGCCTTGCTGCAATAGTACCGTCCAATCTTCACGTGTGGTGTTTTTCTTGGAAAATTATTACGAGAGGATTCTACGATGTGTGAAATGACGTGTTGTTCGTGCGCCCAACTTACTATTGGAAAGGTGTGGCTTTGAGATGTGACTACTCATTAGTAGTATTCCTTGCGGTTGTGCACTCATAATTTGGTGCATGGCACGTGGACCCGGATGCTGGATGTCCCACATGTCGAGGAAAGGAAGTTCTGTGCTCCTGGAATGGTTTCTCGCAGTGCTATCAACCTTTCAGCATTTGTTTATATATATTGTGCTAGTAAATGTAATTTCTCAGCGAGATAAAATTATACTACTACAATGCTATGAAGCTTTCAGCTTTTGTTTCATATATCTTGCCTTGAAGGTTTTCTTGTTACAACATTCCAACAAATACAAAGGAAACTAACATGCATGCTAATGTATATCAATGATTCACATATCAGACCCAATATTTACTTCACAACTTAAGACAAAGTTGTGAGAAGGTGTACAAATAAAGAAAAAATGATCGATTACGTCCCTAAGCATGCTTTCATTTCCTGGCCACGGTGGACATGTTGGTAGCCATTTTCATGCGGCTTTTTGATGCCCGCCAAGACATGTAGCAGTTGGATGGATGCACCATCCCATCATTTTGTGCAGTTGCACTAAAATGGAGCTGAGCATCCCTATTGACAAGGATATTGAATAAGTGTGATTGCAATAATAGTGGCACTATTGATGAAACATGGAAAGTACGCCGGCCAAGCTACAGTACGTTTTAGGAAAATAACTAGAGAAGATCCACATGCAGCGACATGGGAAGATGGGTGGTGGAGCAAGGCCGCTTCCAAAGGAAGCTGTACCTGAAGGTCGTCGGGATGTAACCAGGAGGGCGGCGGCGGGCGGGATTTGCCCATACTACGGCAGCGAGCAAGGGGCAAAGGCAGTACTGCGCCAAAGCTTGCTTAGAGAGAACGCCGGGTACCACAGGTCAGGGTGCACCGGCAGTGGGTTTCCTGCGTCGACGCCGGCCACTGGAGCAACATTGCACATCGGCCCTTTCCATCGACAGACTGGATCCGGCCGGATCAAGGACCAGCGGTGAGAGAGAGAGAGAGTGGCCACTGCCATCTTGTGTGAGAGAGTAGAAGAGACCGACCCCAGAAAGCAAGCATTGAGCATCCTGCCTATATTATATAGTATAGTATAGTGGAGCGATTTTCTTTTTTCTCTCCATAACAATTGGTTTATATTCTATACGTGCGTCATCGAGGAATAAAATCTTTTTTAAAATAACGCGTCAAGTCACAATTTGTTTGTTCACCCATGGTACACGATCCTCCATCAAGTGGACAACCAGTACACGTGTCAAATTACCACGTGGGCTGCCTGTTCGTAGATAAATGAGCTCCACCGTGTACCCGCATGGGTGTGGTTGGGAAAGAGACAGGAGTACGTGGGCCGTGCGTGCACCTCTTCTCTTCATGCATGTCCCCCACCTACGTGTGTGTGTGAGAGAGATACAAACCTAGAGAGATGGCGTGTGCATTCATGAGTGTTTTTTTTATTGGGGGGGTGTGATCTCGTGAGTGTATTTGTGGGAATATGTGTCGATGATATCTCAAACAAAAATGTGACACATGCAATGTGTGTGAAATAGAGACCTATCTATATCATATATAGAGGGGCGATCCACGAGAAGAGAGGGAGGGATCATAGATATCGATAGAGTCTAAGAGAGGATCAAGTGTGTGGGTGCGAGGTCGATGAAAAGAGCCATCAAAATTGTGTGTGCACGTCAAAGATATAGGGCGACTGACCTACCAGAACGTCAGAGGGGAGAGGGCAAGTTTGTGTGTGGCAGGGAGACATGACTAGAGTGCTCGATGTATCGATGTGCGGGGGGGAGGGGGCGGGGGGAGGCAGAGACCTAACTACAGAGGTAGATTGACTCGTATATGTGTTGAGAAAGAGAGACCTAGCTATGTCTTGAGGGAGATCGGTCGACATCCATACATAAGTGAAGGATGGGAAATAGGTTGCGAGAGAGAGAGAGAGAGAAAGAGAGAGAGAGAGAGTGAAAGAGAGAGAGGTAGAGTGCCAGAGGGGTGGTGGAGTTGCGTCTCGGAGATGGTGGGAGAGGCATACTAGACAAACTGAGGGTAGTACTCCAATATCAAGAAGAGAGAGGATGTGTTTCTGTGTGTGCATGTGCGTGTGCATGATAGATGTGTTGTGAGGCGTGCATCGATGATGAAGGGGGGCCATATGTGATTGGTAAGCAGACCTAACTAGATCGGTAGATCAATTGTTGTGTGTCGGAGGAAGGGAGAGACATAACTAATGAGGTAGATCGATCGACGCATGGGGAAAATGAGTTATAAATGATCTAGTTAGCTATATGTATAGTGGGAGATCGGTCGGTGTACATCCATTTGTTAGAGGCAAATAAGGCCTAGAGAGACGGACAGAGAGAGAGGGATGGAGCTAGGAGGTGGTGCCAGAGGCCTACTAGATAAGGGGAGGAGTGTGCAATTGTGAGATCGATGAAAAGAGGGGCGAGAGTTTACACGTGTGTGGGACCGTATGAGAGACATGAGGCATGGACAGAGAAAGGAGGAGATGGAAAGTGTGTTTGTGTGTGTGTATGTGGTAGGCAGACATCGCTAGAGAGGTTTATCGATCGGCATGTGTCGGAAAGAAGGAGTTGTGGAGACCGTGGGAGAACGACCTAAAGAAAATAAATGAATGTGCGTGATGGATAAAATGGTGAGGGAGGGGGAGGGCGTGTGCATGCACGAGAGAAAGTTAGTGCTAGCTACAAAGGTTAGAGGATTGTGTGGGTGTAAGAGACTAACAAAGATCATAATTCGTTATGAAAGTGGATTCATATATTTGAATAAGAGATCATAGTGTTATAAACCTATGCATGCATGAATATAGCGGTGATACATGTGGTGTGGTTTTGGACATGTTATACTATAATGTGATAATGCATGGCGTTTGCAACTCACAGCTAAATATCGAACAATCTAAACCATACTATATATTGAACAACCTCACATTTTATTTGAATTTGTGATAATGTGTGGCGTTTGCAGCTCACAACTAAATATAGAACAATCTAAACCACACTATATATTGAACAACCTCACATTTTATTTGATTTTGTGATAATGTGTGGCGTTTGCAGCTCATAGCTAAATACTTGTAGGTGTAGGGGGCAGGGCACCATATATTATGTGATAAACACATTATACATATGAGACATGGTTTAGTTTATGAAGATCTAGCTAGAGCTTGAAATGTACTGTGATTTGAAATCAACATAAAGTGGATTGAAAAATTCAAGTTCGAGTTCATATAGTACACATAGTTCATATCTAACTCGACAGTAATCATGTGGTCTGTTGTGAAGATAATATACAAATGATGGTTTAACTTGACAACAATGGTGATTGCAGATCTTATTAAAATAGAGAAACGAATTCAAATGATTTAACTTGACAACAATCATGATTGTAGATCTTATTCAAATAGAGAAACAAATTCAACTTTAGTTCATATTGAAGTGGTAGTATATACGTTTGGAATGCACTAAAATGTTCATTTGAGTAGCAGGTTACATGCATTATACACATAGCGAAATATTTTAATTGAACATAACATGGATTGAAAGTTTTGAATGGCATTTGTAGTAACTCATACAGTAAAACGGGACTACACTCTCTTGTGTGGTGCGAATTGATATCTTTTTGGTTTTTTCGTTAAGGGAAGTGCGAATTGATTTGGTACAGTACACGTTAGGCTTGTCCGAAAATTTCAACCCGCGCCTTGTAATCCCGAAATTTTAAGATATCTCTTTGTCTCATTGTGCTTCTAAAATTCCCTCCATCTCAACCCGCGCCTTGCTATCCCAAAATTACAACGCGCGTGAAAACTCCCACCTCCTGCGAAATCCCGACACGTGAAATTCCCGTGATACCCCTGAACCGAAAGAACCACCTAGTTCAAATCGGTGGGGCTACTTTCATAACTTACCCCACATTTTGGACAAGTGCGTCCCTAAGCCATGGTTCCCCCCTCCCATCCCCTCCGCCCCCATTCGTACACCGAGGCCGCAAAAACCCGCGAAGCCCCACACCCTCCTCCGTCCGCCACCCAGCTGGAGCCTCTTCCCCGATGATATCATCCACCACAATAGCTCGACGTCCCTCATCCATCGCACCGGATGAGGATCCTCCGTCGATATCATCGTCTCGCCGATTCAGCCACCCTATGCTCCACCTCCAAGGAGCTGCCCCGATGTTTGCCTCGTCTATCGCGCCACCTCCATTCCCACAGCGCCATCTTCACCTGCACCACTGGAAGAGCAGCACCATCACCGGTTCCTCGGATGAAGCTGAGGCCTAATTGGCGCCACCAAAGAGGTTCTACACTAATCGCTGCATTTTCTTCTAGATTCGATCTCACGGTGCTGCCGGTGCTTGGTCCCGAGCCGCCATGGCGTGGCTCCATCTACGACGGCGTCGCCGGCCACTTCCTCCACGACGTCACTCCCTCGGCAGCGACGTCCACATCAGTAGGAGCTGCTGCTGCTACTCTGGCTCTCGCTAGCCCTGTTGCTGCTGCTTCGGCTCTCGCTCGCGCTGCTGCTCTGCTCTTGCTCTTGCTTGCGCTGCTGTTCTACTCTTGCTCGCGTTGCTACTGCACGAGCAGCTGCTCCAGCTCTTGCTCGAGCTCCTGCTGCTGCTACACGAGATGCTGCTACATGACCAGCTGCCCCGGCACTCGCACGCGTTGCTTCCCTGGGCACTGCTGCTGCTGCTCCAGCTCTCGCTGGCCCTGCTGCTGCTGCTTTGGCTCTCGATCGCGCTGCTGCTCTGCTCTTGCTCTCGGTCCCCTGCCTGGTCTGCTCTGGCTCTTGCTCACGCTGCTGCTCTTGCTCTTGCTTACACTACTGGTCTACTCTTCCTCACACTGCTGCTGCTGCATGAGCAGTAGCTCCGGCTCTAGCTCGAGCTCCTGCTGCTGCTACCCGAGGTGCTGCTACATGACCAGCTGCACCGGCTCTCGCATGCGCTGATGCTCTGGGCGCTGCTGCTGCTCTGCTGGCTGCTCTCTAGTAGTATGTTCCCTGCTGGAGCGGCTACCAATTTAGATCACCGCTACTCTGCCACTAGTGCTCGTGCGGCCAAAACTATTAGTGCACTGCTTTTCTTCTACTAGTGCATTCAGTTTCGACAGTAAAATTCAGTTTCGACAGCAAAATTCAGTTTCGACAGTTAGTTTCAGAGATGAGCGGCTGATGTATTTTACATCTAGCACTTTTTGGTTATGTATTTTACATTATCTATTGGAGATGCTATTAGAATACCACTTCAGGTTAACATTGTCTCTCTTGTCTTGCTTCAGCCTCGCCGTCGTACACCTCATCGGAGCTGCTCCAACGACGAAACCCTCCATCACAGCAGAGCAGTACCCTTGGCTCCATTTCCAGGCGCCTAAGATCTTCTTCCCCTCCTCCGACTATCACATCAGCCGCAGCATCCTCAACGACCAACCCAATGATGCTGAGATCGACATGGCTTCGCCAAAGAGGTTGTACACTTGCTGCATCGCTTTTTTACTCTACATGTTATATATATTGTCCACTGGGCATACGTAATAACATGAAATACGATTAGTTTCTCCTATATAACAAGCAGTGAGGTACCCGGCAACTTAGCTATCCGTGATGGACTCTCTCGAAAGCCATCACTATTTATTTCTGCGCGTTTGAGCTGTGCTTGTGCAGATGGGCCTGGGAGTTGAGCTAGTAGGGCAGTGGCCTGGGTCCAAAGTAGTACAAGTAGCACAAAAACATTTTTGGAGTGTAGGCTTTTGCCTATTCAAGCCTGCCTCCTAGAATTGCCAGTGGTTGAAAGGAAAAGTGAAGGAAAAACATAGGAATTGGAAAGTTTCCTATGGTACTACTATTCATGCATTTTGTTCAAAGGAATGGAGCAAAGGAAAACTGTAGGATTTGTTCCTTTAGTGTCTCTTTCAAACAAAAACTGTAGGAATTTTAATATACACTTGGCCCTCCTTTTCAAATTCCTATTCATGAAGAAGAAGACTAAGTGATAGTAGCATAATAGCATTATAACTGTACATTTTTTTGTGGTTTGACTTAATTTGACCATGCTTCTTTGCATTCCTATGACCTTCCAATTCCTGTGAACCAAACACCCAGATTGACAGAAATCTTGTGATTTTAAATTCTCTGTTTTGCACATGCATTCCTATTCTATTACTGTGTATTTCCTATCCCTAGAATCCTCCAATTCAAACGAGCCCTTACAGAATTACTTCTCTTACAGATAGTTGTCAAAGAAAACCTTGTGTGGTTTGTCCCGCTCCTGCCGCGCCGTCGTCCACCCCAGCTCAGCTGCTCCAATGATAGAAGGGTCCACCGCAGCAGGGATCTGCCCTCCAGACTGTCTTTCTCCGCCTTAGATCTTCTTCCCCGCCACCGGCAGCCACGACAACTGCATTACCATCATCAACTGAGCGGATGACCTTGAGGACAACACTGGTCCGCAAGAGAGGTCGCACTCTTTCGTGTCTACTTACGTTATGCATCGCTTAATATTACATTCTACTTTATCGTCCTGTTCACCGATAAGACTCTAAGTCAGCTCCAAACTAATGCTCAAACTTGAGTTTTTAAATGGTTGGGGGGTACATATCGGGGCCACAATCAATAGTATATGTCTACTATCTGGTTAATCTCTGGTGTCTACTATGAGTTTCATGTTGGGTGGGAAACAAATAGTAAAGAAGCCATTATCTGTATTTTTAACTGAAACTATTATCTGCCTGCTATCATTGGTTTTGGGTCTATCCACAGGTTGCTACCATCACTCTGGATTTCTGCATGCACTCCTTACATAATCTCACTATGTTTTATTCCTATGCATGTCAGTTATTGTACACAATGGAACTGAACATGTAGAGCAAAAGAGACGAGCCTTATGTGGCAATAAACTTTCATGCAGACGTGGGCGCAAAGGCAGCCCCCCTCCACCCATATTGTAATCAAGAGGAAGATAACTGTTCTGAGGGGGATTCAGAAGGAGCAGACCACTCCTATTTACCCCCTGAGGTCTTTGCTCTAAATTGGCATGCTGTTGTTGGTCATATCATGCATACGGTGCCTTGCATTGCTTACTTTATACATCAAATATGTCATCTGCTTAGTTTAGACATGCTTTGTGTGAATGCCATCTGTTTAGTTTCTATACGGTATATGTGAATTATGCAACGCCATCTTGTTTAGCCAGGCCTCATATATGTGAATTTTGCAATGCCATCCTGCTTAGCCAGTCATCTTATATGTGAATTATATCACGCTATCCTTTTTGTTCATTATGTATTACATTTGTCAACAATGTTAGTACATTCAACTACTCTTCATGTGCATCAGCCATTTGACACGGTGATGGAAAAATCTGGAGTGAAAACAAGGTCTTCAGAGCAGACAATGCTATTTGACAAAGCGCATATCTCGCTCGTTACGGATAGCTCCTCAGAGGAGGATTCAGAGACAGATGACCAGTCCTATTCTGCCCCCCCCCCCACGAGCTATATGCTCTAACTTGGCAGGGTTATGTTGCCCATATCGGGTGTATGGTGTCTTGCATTGTTATGTCATTTGCTTAGTTTAGACATGCTTTGTGTGAGTGCCACCTATTTAGTGTCTAATTACCATATATGTGAATTATGCAATGCCATCTTGTTGCAAGACATTATATATGTGAATTATGCAATGCTATCTTGTTGCATGGCATTATATATGTGAATTATGCAATGCCATGCTGTTTAGCCAATCATCATATATGTGAATTATATCATGCTATCCTTTTTTTGTATTACGTATTCCATTTGTCGACAATGTTTGTATATTCAACTATTCTTCCTATGCATCAGCCATTTGAATCGGTGATGGAAGTATCTGGAGTGAAAACAAGGTCTTCAAAGCAGACAATGCTACCTGCTGAAGCAGACATCTTGCTGGTTAGAGATAGCTCCTTAGAGGAGGATTCAAAGACAGATGACCAGTCCTATTTCCCCCTTGAGGTGTATGCTCAAACTTGGCAGGGTTATATTACTCATATCATGCATATGTTGTCTTGCATTGCTTAGTTTTACATCATATACACAATATTAAATGCCATCTGCTTAGTTTAGACATCATATATGCGATTTCCATCTACTTACTTGCTTAGTATATAAATCATATATTTGAATTATATCATGCCATCATGTTTACATAGACAACATCTATCTGAATTATGCCAACCCATTTAATAAGGACATCATATAGTTATATCATCTCATCCTGTTTAGTGTTTACATAGTCATCATATTTTGAATTATGTCATTCTATTCGTGAATTATATCATGCCATCATGTTTCCATAGGCGGCATGTATGCGAATTATGGCATACCAACCTATTTAATAAACACGTCATATAGTTATATCATGTCATCATGTTTACATAGTCATCATATTTTGAATTATGTCTTTCTATCATGTTTAGTTATCCATCATATATGTGAAATTGTGTCATGCTATCCTGTTTAGTTAGCCATCATATATGTGAAATTGTGTCATGCTATCCTGTTTGGTTAGACAACATAAATGTGAATTATTTCAAGACCTCTTTTATTCCCCACTATCCATTGCACCTGTCTATCATACAATGTCTGTACATTCAATTACTTTTCTTGTTTATCAGCCATTTGAATTGGATGGGGTGATGGCAGTATCTAAGGGAGTAACAACACGGTCTTCAAAAAAGATAGTGCTACCAGTCGATGCAGATAGAACCACAGTTGTACTTGCCCAAGAATCAACCCCACCACACATAACCCAGACTCTCGCAAATTGTACCCCTACCCAGTTGGACAGAGAACCATCTACACCCATTCTAACCCCAACCCCAGTAGACAGTAACCCAGTTCCAGTTAACACAGCACCGTCTCCACCACAGAGCACCGAAACACGAGCAGTTAGTAAGGCAACTACAGTGCCCAAAGCACGAGGACCACCACTCCAAACCCCAACTCAATTCTTAAAGCAGAAGAAGAATTGTTCTCAGGTCAGGTTCTGTAGCTATGGTTCATACTCCTTTGCTCTAGCATCACTGTATTTACTCATACCAACTAATTTCAAATTTGAAGGATGGAATTGAAACTCCAATGGCGCAACAGGTATGTTTTAAACCTGTTTCTTTAACTGGTTTGCTATTGTAACTTGCTCTATGCTGATTTCAGTTTCAATTGAATAAACAGTTATGTTCTCATGTCATCCACATTACAAGTGTTGTTATTGTCGTGTAGTTTCCCACACTAATATTATGTCTATGGTGCTTTGTCTTAAACAGATATGATTTGAACTGTGTCTCTATCTTGATTTGGCAACAAAAAATAAGAATGATATAGACCATACAGTAACAATGGTACATAGATATATGTTTGTTTCATGCTGTTATCCTGTCCACTATACTACTGAACTGATTTACCAAAATGAGTTTTATATACAACATGGTAACCTGTGATGTGTCTTCTCGTTTCTCTTCTAGAATGCGGACAAAATATTGGAGAAGAGTACCCCGTTATGCAATGGTAAAGGAAGTAATGCAGATAAGGTTCAAGGTAATGAGACATCCCTGTTGGTCTCCAAGAAAGGTGATAAAACTATCTTGACGACAGTGAGTGATACGTCTCCAACGTATCTACAATTTATGAAGTATTCATGCTATTATATTATCATTCTTGGATGTTTTACAATCATTTTATAGCAACTTTATATCATTTTTTTGGGACTAACCTATTGACTCAGTGCCCAGTGCCAGTTGTTGTTTTTGCTTGTTTTTTTACATCGTAGGAAATCAATATCAAACGGAGTCCAAACACCGCGAAACTTTTTGTGGATTTTTTCTGGACCAGAAGACAGCCGGTGGGCCAAAGAAGTACCAGAGGGGAGCTCCGAGGAGAGCACAACCCACCAGGGTGCGCCTGGGGGCCCAGGCGCGTCCAGGTGGGTTGTGCCCACTTCGGTGGCCTCCCGCACCGCCTCTTCGCCCTATAAATTCCCAAATATTCCAAAAACCCTAGGGGCAACCCTAGTTCAGAAGTTCCACCACCGCAGGCCTCTGTAGCCACTAAAAACCAATCTAGACCCTGTTCTGGCACCCTGCCGGAGGGGGAAAGCATCACCGGTGGCCATCTTCATCATCCCGGCGGCCACCATAATGAGGAGGGAGTAGTCCACCCTCGGGGCTGAGGGTTTGTACCATTAGCTATGTGTTTAATCTCTCTCTCTCTCTCTCGTGTTCTTGAGATGTCACGATCTTGATGTATCGCGGGCTTTGTTAATATAGTTGGATCATATGGTGTTTTCCCCTCTCTATCTTGTTGTGATGAATTGAGTTTTCCCTTTGAGCTTTCGTTTTATTGGATTGAATACTTTTATGGATTTGAGAGCACTTGATCTATGTCTTGGCACTCAACTCGCGGATTCCGAGGTGACATTGGGGTAATCTATGCATAGGGGTTGATGCACGTTCTTGTCTTTTTTTCTCCGGTACAAATCTTGGGGCACTCTTTGAGGTTCTTTGTGTTGGATTGAGTATTATGAATCTGAAATTGTTTGATGCATATTGTATAATCATCTCACGGATACTCGCGGTGACATTGGAGTTTCTAGGTGACATTAGATTTGGTTGATGTGTATCATATGGTGTTATTTTAGTACGAACTCTTGGATAGATCGATCGAAAAGAATAGCTTGGTGTTATTTTAGTATGAACTCTAGGATAGATTGATCGGAAAGAATAGCTTTGAGGTGGTTTCGTACCCTACAAACAATTTCTTCTTATGTTCTCCGCTAGATCAGAACTTTGGAGTGATTCTTCATCGCACGTTGAGGGATAGTTATATGATCCAATATATTAACATTGTTTAGAGATTGCACTAGCGAAAGTACAAACCCTATGCCTCATTTTCAAGCATTGCAATACCGTTTGTGCTCCGTTTTATCAATTGCTACCTTGCTGTTTTTTATTGTTACTATTACAAAAATCAATATCTACCATCCATATTACACTTGTATCACCACCTCTTCGCCGAACTAGTGCACCTATACAAATTACCATTGTATTTGGTGTGTTGGGGACACAAGAGACTTTTTATTATTTGGTTGCAGGGTTGTTTGACAGAGACCATCTTCATCCTACGCCTCCCACGGATTGATAAACCTTAGGTCATCCACTCGAGGGAAATTTGCTACTATCCTACAAAACTCTGCGCTTGGAGGCCCAACACGAGTCTACAAGAACAAGTTTTGTAGTAGACATCAAGCTCTTTTCTGGCGCCGTTGCCGGGGAGGTGAGTGCATGAAGGTATATCTTTAGATATTGCAATTGAATCTTTTAGTTTCTTGTTTTATCACTAGTTTGGTTTATAAAAAGAAAACTACAAAAAAAATGGAATTGAGGTTACCTCATATTATTTGTCTTTATCATGTCTTTCTTGAAAATGATGGAAAGGAAAATTGTGCTCAATTGATAGAAGAAGAATTCAATAAATTTTTTTGCATAAATGATGAGCATGATTGCAATGTTGCTATTATGAATTCTTTGAATATCCATGATGCTAATGATAGGCAAAGCCATAAGCTTGGAGATGCTATGCTTGATGAAGATGATATTTTTAGTCCCCCAAGTTTTGATGAGAAAATTTATTATGATGATTGCATGCCTCCTATTTATGATGATTATGTTGATGAAAGTGGGTTTGAAAGAGTGTCAACTCTAGTTAATGATCCCACTATTTTGGAGGGTGTTCAATCTTATTCTAATAATTGTGAAAGTGGATTTGGATAGGTCATGACTTTATTTAGTGATGAATCCACTATTTTGGAAGAGGTTTCAATTGACTATGATCACAAAGTTTCTATCTATGATGATTATGGTGATGACATGTATGCTATATTGAATAATGATAACCATGAAACTTGTCATCATGATTTTAATTCTCAATCACATGATAGTTATTTTGTTGAGTTTGCTCCCACTACTATTCATGAGAATAAATTTGCTAATGTGGAGTGTAGTAAAAAAATTATGCATGTGGATCATGAAAAGAATGCTTTATGTGATGGTTATATTGTTGAATTCATTCATGATGCTACTGAAAATTATTATGAGAAAGGAACATATGCTTTTACATATTGCAATGATATCAAGTTTCTTCTCTATGTGTTGAAATTTTTGAAATTATACTTGTTTTGCCTTCCTATGCTAGTTGATTCTTGTTCCCATAATTTGTTTGCTCACAAAATCCCTATGCATAGGAAGTGGGTTAGACTTAAACGTGCTAGTCATATGCTTCATGATGCTCTCTTTGTGTTTCAATTCTTATCTTTTATGCGAGCATCATTGAAATCATCATGCCTAGCTAAAAGGCATTAAAGAATAGCGCTTGTTGGGAGACAACCCAACACTTTTACCTACTGTTTTTGTGTGTTCACATGGTTAGGCTACTGTAGTGATCTTGTTTTATAGCTTTTGTTTCAATAAAGTGCCAAGTAAAGCCTTTGGCATAGTGTGGATGATAGTTAACTTGATTCTGTGCAAAAACAGAAACTTTTGCGTTCAGTGCAGAAATTCCTGCCTTTTACTGGAACATGCAAAAATTCTGAATTTTTTTACAGTTGATGTGTATAAAAAATTTATACGTCTTCCTAATTTTTCAGAATTTCTGGAGTTATATAAGTATGACCTTAATTCAGATCTTTATGTACTATTCTGTTTTTGACAGATTCTGTTTTCAATGCATAATTTGCTTGTTTTCTAGTTTCTATGGCTTATATTGCTTAATATAAATTGTGGAAATTGTAGAGTACAGTAGGCATTGTGTGAGAACAATTATGAATCTTGTCTTTGATAGTACCAAAGTGAATGATTTGTCTTTATCATACTAACCCATCTCACGAAGTTCCGTTAAGTTTTGTGTGATTGAAGTTTTCAAGTTTTGTGTGAGATATCGATATGAGGAGAATAAGGAGTGACAAGACCCTAAGCATGGGGATTCCCAAGTCACCCCCAAGGCAATATTCAAGGAAGATACAAGCAACTAAGCTTGGCGATGCCCCGGAAGGCATCCCCTCTTTCGTCTTCAACATTATCGGTAACCTCACTTGGAGCTATATTTTCATTCGTCACATGATATGTGTTTTGCTTGGAGTGTCATTTTATTTTGTTTTGATTTGATTTCTGTTATTTATAATAATGTTTTTCATCTTTTATTTCAATAAAAGTGGCAAGGATAGCCATCACCATGCTTATTTTGCAAGTCTATATGTTGCTGTTTCAAAACAGAAAGTTTGTCGCTGTTGCAAAAATTCCCAAGAAAATTCAGAATGTGATAAAATGTTGAAACTTTTTGCACAATAAGCTCTGATAAATTTTATACAGTTTGCTAAATTTTTAGAATTTTTTGAGTTGAATAAGTATTTATACTCTTGCATTCTTTACAGACTATACTGTTTTGGCAGATTGCTGTTATGTTTGCATTGTTTGCATATGTTTGCTTGTTTAATGATTCTATTTGAGGATAGGAGTATTAAATATGCAGAGGAATTTAGTATGCAATGTTGAATAATAATTCTAGTGATTTGCTATAGTAGAGAATGGTAAGGTTTTTGCATTGGTTTATACTAACTTATCTCACTAGTTCTTGTTGAGTTTTGTGTGGATGAAGTTTTTAAGATTTAGGGAAACCGTGATATAAAAGGAATTAAGGAGACACAAAAGCTCAAGCTTGGGGATGCCCGAGGCACCCCAAGATAATATTTCAAGAAGTCTCAAGCATCTAAGCTTGAGGATGCCCCGGTAGGCATCCCACCTTTCTTCTTCAACAATTATCGGTTAGTATCGGTTGAGCCTAAGTTTTTGCTTCTTCACATGAGTTGTGCTATTCTTGGAATGTCATTTTATTTTGTTTTGCTTGCTGTTTTAATAAAGTACTTAGATCTGGAAGTTTTAAATAAAAGAGAGTTCTCAAATAGCTACCCATTTACTTAACTACTTGCTTGATCTTCACTTATATCTTTTTGGAGTAGCTTGTCATTTACTCTTGTGCTTCACTTATATCCTATGAGTAAATTGTTGAATGAATTGAATATCATGAAGTTGAAATTATATGTTCATATCATGCCTAGTGGTAGCTTCACATTGGGTTTAGAAAGTGAAATCTTTTGAGGCTTGACAATCACAATATTGGTCATACAAGCAATTCATGAATGATTAGTAGAAGGAAGAGAACTTTCACATGCAAATACACTATCTTGGAAATCTTTTGTGATTGTGAGCCCCCATCAAAATATTATATGCCAAAATTGTTGATGTTGGACAAGGAAGACAATGTAATGATTTATGTTTGTTCATATTCACATAGAAGTTATATTGTCATACATCCTTCGACATGTGGTGCTTGCCCCCCATCTTTGCTAGCCAAAAATTCCGCACTAAGTAGAGATACTACTTGTGCATCCAAAAACCCTTAAACCCAAATCTTATTTTCAATAGTCCACCATACCTACCTATGGATTGAGTAAGATCCTTCAAGTAAGTTGTCATCGGTGCAATAAGGCAATAAAAATTGCTTCTAAAAGTGTAAGATCATTTAGTGTAAGAGAAAATTGAGCGTTGTACGAACTTGTGATGGTAAAGAAATAAAAGCAACAGACTGCATAATAAAGGTTGCCATCACAAGGGGCAATATAACGTGACATTCTTTTGCACTAAGGGGTTGAGCATACAAAAAAATAAGGGCATGGCAACCTCTGCTTCCCTCTGCAAAGGGCCTATCTTTTACTTTTATGTATTTACTTTTATGCAGGAGTCAAAGTTTTTCTCTTTATTCCTTTTTATTTTTCTCCTTTGGCAAGCATCATGTGGTGAGGAAAGATCTAGGCACATATGTCCAGTTGGATATGGGTGGCATGAGTTATTATTGTTGACATCACCCTTGAGGTGAATACGTTGGGAGGCGAAATTATAAGCCCCTATCTTTCTATGTGTCCGATTGAAACGTTTTGCTCATGTGTATGCGGTGAGTGTTAGCAATCATAGAAGACTATATGATGGTTGAGTATGTGGAGCTCTTACTTAGACTCTGTTGAATAAGTTGAATTGCAATTGCTTGGTGACTGAGAACATAGGTCGTTGAGCTTCAAGAGAATTCATTGTTTGAACCTTAACATGTGAATTGGTTGCTACTTTAACATGAGAGGTTTATAAGAAAGAATTGCTGTTATGATGCTAGGAATAGTGATTGAAATTGTCATTGATCGAACTTGTACACTTTGCTAGCATTCACACTTCATAAATATTTCTTTTATCATTTACCTACTCGAGGACGAGTAGGAATTAAGCTTGGGGATGCTGATACGTCTCCAACGTATCTATAATTTATGAAGTATTCATGCTGTTATATTATCATTCTTGGATGTTTTACAATCATTTTATAGCAACTTTATATCATTTTTTGGGACTAACCTATTGACCCAGTGCCCAGTGCCAGTTGCTATTTTTGCTTGTTTTTTACATCGCAGGAAATCAATATCAAACGGAGTCCAAACACCAAGAAACTTTTTGTGGATTTTTTCTAGACCAGAAGACACCCAGTGGGCCAAAGAAGTACCAGAGGGGAGCTCCGAGGAGAGCACAATCCACCAAGGCACGCCTGGGGGCCCAGGCGCGCCCAGGTGGGTTGTGCCCACTTCGGTGGCCTCCCGCACCGCCTCTTCGCCCTATAAATTCCCAAATATTCCAAAAACCCTGGGGGCAACCCTAGATCAGAAGTTCCACCGCCGTAGGCCTCTGTAGCCACAAAAAACCAATCTAGACCCCGTTCCGGCACCCTGCCAGAGAGGGAAATCATCACTGGTGGCCATCTTCATCATCCCGGCGGCCACCATAATGAGGAGGGAGTAGTCCACCCTCGGGGCTGAGGTGTTACCAGTAGCTATGTGTTTAATCTCTCTCTCTCGTGTTCTTGAGATGTCACGATCTTGATGTATCACGGGCTTTGTTAATATAGTTGGATCATATGGTGTCTTTCCCTCTCTATCTTGTTGTGATGAATTGAGTTTTCCCTTTGAGATTTCGTTTTATCGGATTGAATACTTTTTTGGATTTGAGAGCACTTGATCTATGTTTTGGCACTCAACTCGCGGATTCCCGAGGTGACATTGGGGTAATCTATGCATAGGGGTTGATGCACGTTCTTGTCTTTCTTTCTCCGGTAGAAATCTTGGGGCACTGTTTGAGGTTCTTTGTGTTGGATTGAGTATTATGAATCTGAAATTGTTTGATGCATATCGTATAATCATCTCACGGATACTCGCGGTGACACTGGAGTATCTAGGTGACATTAGAGTTGGTTGATGTGTATCATATGGTGTTATTTTAGTATGAACTCTTGGATAGATCGATCGGAAAGAATAGCTTGGTGTTATTTTAGTACGAACTCTAGGATATATTGATCGGAAAGAATAGCTTTGAGGTGGTTTCGTACCCTACAAACAATTTCTTCTTATGTTCTCCGCTAGATAAGAACTTTGGAGTGATTCTTCATCGCACGTTGAGGGATAGTTATATGATCCAATTATATTAGCATTGTTGAGAGATTGCACTAGCGAAGGTATGGACCCTAGGCCTCATTTTCAAGCATTGCAATACCGTTTGTGCTCCGTTTTATCAATTGCTACCTTGCTGTTTTTTATTGTTACTATTACAAAAATCAATATCTACCATCCATATTACACTTGTATCACCATCTCTTCGCCAAACTAGTGCACCTATACAAATTACCATTGTATTTGGTGTGTTGGGGACACAAGAGACTTTTTATTATTTGGTTGCAGGGTTGTTTGAGAGAGACCATCTTCAACCTACGCCTCCCACGGATTGATAAACCTTAGGTCATCCACTTGAGGGAAATTTGCTACTGTCCTACAAAACTCTGCGCTTGGAGGCCAAACACGAGTCTACAAGAACAAGTTGTGTAGTAGACATCAGTGAGACTACCCCAAAGTCCTGTCTTGATGTAGTGTTCGAGTTACTGGCCACTACTGCTAGCACAAGCTCTTCGAACTCGCTATCTGAATCAGTTCGTATTCTTGAGTCTCAACTTCAAGTTGAAAGACATCAATCGGATATGCTGCGACACGAAGTTGAAGGACTTAGGAAGTCCCTGCAAAATTCAGATGCATACTTTCTGGTGCAACAGCAAGCGCTGGAAGATTTAAGCGCCAAACAAGAGAAAGCGAATAAGCTTGCTAAGCATCTTGCCAGCATGCTGGGTACCCAGGATATTGTTTCTTGAGCTCTTCTGAAGTGGTTTCAGTTCTCGACTTGTTTCGCTGCGGTGTTTATTTGCACTGGTCGCCAACTTTGACAACCAGTGTATGTAATTGATGTCTACTACACAACTTGTTCTTGTAGACTCGTGTTGGGCCTCCAAGCACAGAGTTTTGTAGGACAGTAGCAAATTTCCCTCAAGTGGATGACCTAAGGTTTATCAATCCGTGGGAGGTGTACGATGAAGATGGTCTCTCTCAAACAACCCTGCAACCAAATAATAAAAAGTCTCTTGTGTCCCCAACACACCCAATACAATGGCAAATTGTGTAGGTGCACTAGTTCAGCGAAGAGATGGTGATAAAAGTGTAATATGGATGGTGGAAATATATTTTTGTAATCTGAAAATAAAAAAACAGCAAGGTAACAATTGGTAAAACGGATCACAAATGGTATTGCAATGCTTGAAAACAAGGCCTAGGGTCCGTACTTTCACTAGTGCAATCTCTCAACAATGCTAATATAATTGGATCATATAACCATCCCTCAAAGTGCGATGAAGAATCACTCCAAAGTTCCTATCTAGCGGAGAACATAAGAATAAATTGTTTGAAGGTACGAAACCACCTCAAAGCTATTCTTTCTGATCGATCTATCCAAGAGTTCATACTAAAATAACACCAAAGAAAATTCAGATTCGTAATGCTCAATCCAACACAAAGAACCTCAAAGAGTGCCCCAAGATTTCTATCAGAGAAACAAAGACAAGAACGTGCATCAACCCCTATGCATAGATTACCCCAATGTCACCTCGGGAATCCGCGAGTTGAGTGCCAAAACATATATCAAGTGAATTAATATAATACCCCATTGTCACCACGGCTATTCGTATGCAAGACATATATCAAGTGCTCTCAAATCCATAAAAGTGTTCAATCTGATAAAACGAAATCTCAAAGGGAAAACTCAATTCATCACAACAAGATAGAGAGGGAGAAAAACCATATGATCCAACTACATTAACAAAGCTCCCGATACATCAAAATCGTGCCATCAAGAACACGAGAGAGAGAGAGAGAGAGAGAGAGAGAGAGAGAGAGAGATTAAACACATAGCTACTGGTACAAACCCTCAGCCCCGAGGGTGGACTACTCCCTCCTCATCATGGGTGCTGCCGGGATGATGAAGATGGCCACCGGTGATGATCTCCCCATCTGGCAGGGTGCTGGAATAGGGTCTAGATTGGATCTTGTGGATACAGAGGCCTTGCGGTGGCGGAACTTCTGATCTACGGCTTCCACCAGGGTTTTTGGAATATTTGACGATTTATAGGGCGAAGAGGGGGTACGGGAGGCCACCGAGGTGAGCACAACCCACCGGGGTGCGCCTGGGGGCCCAGGGGCGCCCTGGTGGGTTTTGCCCCCCTCGGGGCACCCCCCAGGTGCTGCTCTGGCCCATTGGATATCTTCTGGTCCATAAAAAATCCACAAAAAGTTTCGCGGTGTTTGGACTCCGTTTGATATTGATTTCCTGCGATGTAAAAAACAAGCAAAAAACAACAACTGGCACTAGGCACTGGGTCAATAGGTTAGTCCCAAAAAATGATATAAAGTTGCTATAAAATGATTGTAAAACATCCAAGAATGATAATATAACAACATGAATACTTCATAAATTATAGATACATTGGAGACGTATCAGCATCCCCAAGCTTAATTCCTACTCGTCCTCGAGTAGGTTAATGATAAAAGAAATAATTTATGAAGTGTGAATGCTAGCAAAGTGCATAAGTTTGATCAATGATAATTTCAATCACTTTTGCTAGCATCATAACAACAACTCTTTCTCATAAAACTCATCATGACAAAGTAGCAACCAATTCACATGTTAAGGTTCAAACAATGAATTCTCTTGAAACTCAACAACCTATATTCTTAGTCAACAAACAATTGCAATTCAACTTATTCAACAGAGTCTAAGTAAGAGCTCCACATACTCAACCATCATATAGTCTTCTATGATTGCTAACACTCACCACATACACATGAGCAAAACATTTCAACCGGACACATAGAAAGATAGGGGCTTATAATTTCGCCTCCCAACGTATTCACCTCAAGGGTGATGTCAACAATAATAACTCATGCTACCCATATCCAACAGGATATATTTGCCTAGATCTTTCCTCACCACATGATGCTTGCCAAAAGAGAAAAATAAAAAGGAATAGAGAGAAAAACTTCGACTCTTGCATGAAAGTAAATACATAAAGTAAAAGGTACGCCCTTCGTAGAGGGAAGCAGAGGTTGCCATGCACTTTTTGTTTGTATGCTCAATCCCTTAGTGCAAAAGAACGTCACGTTATATTGCTCCTTCTGATAGCAACCTTTATTATGCAGTCTGTCGCTTTTATTCTTTGCCATCACAAGTTCGTACAACGCGCAATTTTCCCTTACACTAAATGATCTAACACTTTTAGAAGCATTTTTTATTGCCTTATTGCACCGATGACAACTTACTTGAAGGATCTTACGCAATCCTTAGGTAGGTATGGTGGACTCTTGAAAATAAGATTTGGGTTCAAGGGTTTTTCGATGCACAAGTAGTATCTCTACTTGTTGTGGAATTTTTGGCTAGCAAAGATGGGGGGCAAGCTCCACATGTTGAAGGATCTATGACAATATAACTTCTATGTGAATATGAACAAACATAAATCATTATGTTGTCTTCCTTGTCCAACATCAACAATTTTGGCATATAATATTTTGATGGGGGCTCACAATCACAAAAGATTTCCAAGATAGTGTATTTGCATGTGAAATTTCTCTTCCTTATAGTAATCATTCATGAATTGCTTGTATGACCAGTATTGTGATTGTCAAGCTTCAAAAGATTTCACTTTCTAAACCCAATGTGAAGCTACCACTAGGAATGATATGAACATATAATTTCAACTTCATGATATTCAATTCATTCAACAATTTACTCATAGGATATAAGTGAAGCACAAGAGTGAATGACAAACTACTCCAAAAAGATATAAGTGAAGATCAAGCAAGTAGTTAAGTAAAGGGGTAGCTCATTGAGGACTCTCTCTTATTTAAAAACTTTAATATCTAAGTATTTTATTAAAACAGCAAGTAAAACAAAACAAAATGACATTCCAAGAATAGCACAACTCAAGTGAAGAAGCAAAAACTTAGGCTCAACGGATACTAACCGATAATTGTTGATGAAGAAAGGTGGGATGCCTACCGGGGCATCCCCAAGCTTAGATGCTTGAGACTTCTTTAAATATTATCTTGGGGTGCCTTGGGCATCCCCAAGCTTGAGCTTTTGCGTCTCCTTAATACTTTTATATCACGGTTTCCCTAAATCTTAAAAACTTCATACACACAAAACTCAACAAGAACTCGTGAGATAAGTTAGTATAAACCAATGCAAAAACCTTATCATTCTCTACTGTAGAAAATCACAAAAAATATTATTCAACATTTCATACTAAATGCCTCTGCATATTTAATACTCCTATCCTCAAATAGAATCATTAAACAAGCAAACATATGCAAACAATGCAAACATAACAGCAATCTACCAAAACAGTACAGTCTGTAAAGAATGCAAGAGTATCAATACTTCTTTAACTCCAAAAAATATGAAAATTTACCACACTGTAGAAAATTTATCATAGCTTATGGTGCAACAAGTTTCGACATTTTAGCACATTCTGACTTTTCTCGGGAATTTTTGCAACATCAATAAACATTCTGTTTTGAAACAGCAACTCATATATTTGCAAAATAAGCATGGTAAAGCTATCCTTGACATTTTTATTGAAAAGAAAGATGCAAAACATTATTATAAATAACAGAAAGCAAATCCTAACAAGAAAATGACGCTCCAAGCAAAACACATATCATTTGACGAATAAAAATGTAGCTCCAAGTGACGTTACCGATAATGTTGGAGACGAAAGAGGGGATGTCTTCCGGGGCATCCCCAAGCTTAGTTGCTTGGATCTTCATTGAATATTACCTTGGGGCGCCTTGGGTATCCCCAATCTTAGGGTCTTTTCACTCCTTATTCTCCTCATATCGACATCACCCAAAACTTGAAAACTTCAATCACACAAAACTTAACGGAACTTCATGAGATGGGTTAGTATGATAAAGACAAATCATTCACTTTGGTACTGTAAAAGACAAGATTCATAATTGTTCTCACACAATGCCTACTTTACCTTATCATTTCTACAATTTATATTGAGCAATATAAGCCATAGAAACTAGAAAACAAGCAAACTATGCATTGAAAACAGAATCTGTCAAAAACAGAATAGTCTGTAATAATCTGTACTCCAACCATACTTCTTCTACCCCAAAAATTCTGAAAAATTAGGACAACGTAGATAATTTGTATTCTATCACCTGTAAAAAATTCAGATCAAAAACACGTTCCATTGAATTTTTAAAATTCCTGGACTGAGCGCAAAAGTTTCTGTTTTTCCACAGATTCAAGTCAACTATCATCCATACTATCCCAAAGGCTTTACTTGGCACTTTATTGAAACAAAAGCAATAAAACATGATTATTACATTAGCATAATCATGTGAACACACAAAAACAGTAGGTAAAAGTGTTGGGTTGTCTCCCAACAAGCGCTTTTCTTTAATGCCTTTTAGCTAGGCATGATGATTTCAATGATGCTCGCATAAAAGATAAGAATTGAAACATGAAAAAGGGCATCATGAATCACATGGCAAGCACACTTAAGCCTAACACACTTCCTATGCATAGGGATTTTGTGAGCAAATAATTTATGGGAGCAAGAATCAACTAGCATAGGAAGGCAAAACAATTGCAACTTCAAAACTTTCAACACATAGAGAGGGAACTTGATATTATTGCAATATGTAAAAGCATATGTTCCTCTCTCATAGTAATTTTCAGTAGCATCATAAATGAATTCAACAATATAACCATCACATAAAGTATTCTTTTCATGATCCACAAGCATATAAATTTTATTACTCTCCACATAAGCAAATTTATTATCATTCATAGTGGTGGGAGCAAACTCAACAAAATAACTATCATGGGATTCTTGATTGGCATAATCAAATTGAACATTAAAATTATGATGACAAGTTTCATGGTTATCATTATTCTTTATAACACACATGTCATCACCATAATCATCATAGGTAGCAACTTTGTTGTCATAATCAATTGAAACCTCTTCCAAAATAGTGGATTCATCACTAAATAAAGTCATGACCTCTCCAAATCCACCTTCATAATTATCACAATAAGATTCAACACCCTCCAAAATAGTGGGATCATTAGTACCTAGAGTTGACACT